>JAIUSX010000144.1:0-1200000 GCA_026573805.1 Hesperophylax magnus | reverse complement strand
GTCTGTTTGTGCGCTTAGTTCTTCTAAACTACGTAACGGATTTTGATAGTTAATATTTTCCGAAAGATTTATGTATATAATAAAGGCATATTATAATTATAAAAAGCATTGAAAAGACAATATTTTGTAATCAAGTCGTAAAAAAAATATTTTTTCTTACATTGCTAACGCTGGCTAAACCTTTTGAGCTACCTCAAAATAATGTACTACGTAATTGTACATCATAAAAAGGTCTACAGAAAAGTCAGGACTGTTATATGTCTATCTCCTAAGGATATCCCCCAGCAACGCCGGGTACACGTAAGCTAATTGATTATTTAGCAGAACGCTCCAATCTAAAAAAAACCCTTTCTATATAGACAGAAGAAATATGGGTTTTGGACTCGAAATCTACTTTTCACAGAGCTGCTAACAATAATAATATAATATTGTTCCTGATTGTAATGGCATATTGCTAATGGGTTCGTTGTATCGACGTAATAACATGTCTATATCCTGAACGAAATGTCCGTCAGGATTCTCCAATACCCAACAAGGACGAAGGTTTAATACCCTTTCCCGTTAAGGAAAGTACCTATCTGTGACAAGTAAGTGGATGCTAAAAGGTTGACAGTTTGGCTGTAGAGATTTTGCCGGCCTCTGTGTTTCCTCCCTCCTACAACATGGGTTTCTTCAAGACACTTCACTCCTTCTCTCCTCAAAAGATGACGTAGGTCATGGGAAGGAAATTGTTTTCTTCTGAGCTTCCTGTGTGGTGTAAATATAAAAAAAAAAACTTCACCCAGTCTTTTGGTGCCAGTAAGACGATAACCAATATAGCCAATTTTTGGAGTATATTGTTAGACTGAAATTAGTGCTCGTGCTGAGGCCTTCATTTTATAATATGAAAATATAATCTTCATAATACCTACATTTAAAGAGAAAATAAAACGTTTAAAATATAATGTTGTGTGTTTATATTGGTTTTGTGTGTTACGTGTAGGTTTTATTTTTATTTCATGCTTATTTTTATTTTATGCTATACAGTATATATAAAAATCTACATGCGCATGCCGCAATTCGAACCCGCGACTTCCGTATTCGTAGCCGAGGATAGTAAACACTACCATGGAGATCGTCGTCAATAACGAAAACGAATTATCCAATATACTATATTTGGTTTTCAATGAACTCAAATTGTTTTTGATTTTAAGTATCATTTTCAAAATTGTTACTAAGTACCTACCTAGAGTATGATATATTATTATTTACATATTTTGATCTGGTTTTTCAAAAATCAAAAATTCATACAATCCGGTGATTTATTTTTGGGGTATTATGCCGTGTTGCGCAATCTCCTTCTTTAGCCAACGTTTCGAAAAGCGTTACATTGTTTATCATCAGGGCGGATGTGATATTGTACTTCCTCATAAATACAGTACATAATCATCATCATGATTTGATCTCATATAACCGGATGTCCTCCCTTTCCGGGCAATATGGCCGACCGGAAGCCGGCAATTTGGCGGGAATATTTTAGCGTTTTGGAACTTCCTTCGCCATTTTCTCCCGTTTTATCAGCATTCGTTTTTCACGCTTTGTTTAAATAATTTATTATGTAAACCAAAAAGGGCAGAAACGTTTTGGAAATATCTCTCCATGTCGTAAGGGATGGAAAGATACTATACATTATATTTCGGAAAAACTATTCACTGGAGAATTAGGTAATACTAACAAATCTAAAAGAAACAGAACAAGACGTCTGTCTGTTTGTGCGCTTAGTTCTTCTAAACTACGCAACAGATTTTGATAGAGTTTTCACTATAATTTAGAAAATTTACTCCGAAAGGTTTAAATATATAAAAAGACCTGTTTTACTTATAGAAAGTAGAGAAATGTCGATGTTTTGTAATCAAGTCGTAAACAAAAATATTTTCGCTTA
Organism: Hesperophylax magnus; assembly: GCA_026573805.1. NCBI lineage: Eukaryota > Metazoa > Arthropoda > Insecta > Trichoptera > Limnephilidae > Hesperophylax > Hesperophylax magnus. Next base: position 1,198,079 of record JAIUSX010000144.1, on the reverse strand, counting down.
CATTGCTAACGCTGGCTAAACCTTATGATATACATCAAAATAATGTACTACGGAATTGTACATCTCTAAAAGGCCTACAGAAAAGTCAGGACTCTTATATGTCTATCTTCTAAGGATGACCCCCAGCAACGCCGGGTACACCTCAGCTAGAGTAAAGATAAAAAGCTAACGGCCTTAATTGGTAATCGAATCCACGATCTCTGTTTTACCGGAACAACGCCTCTAACCACGCGGCCATTGGGACATAATTACGCTGTGCAAGAACATGTTTTTTGCAGTGAGGTATCTTGAACAAGTCGTGGTGATAACTATACTCTATAATCTACTAAGATTATTATATACGAATGTTTTTTTAACATTAACTCCACACAATCTATGGGGATGTTGTATAAAGGGTCTTTTTTAGGAAAGAAAGAAGTGGACAAGGATATAGAACAGGTAACTAAAATTAAATACTTAGGTATTATTTTTGACAGCAATTTGAAGTGGAAACAACATATAACCACTACAGCAAACAAACTTAGAAAATTCACTTACTTTTTTAGACAAACTCGCAACTTTCTCAACCTAAGCCAGCTCAAAACAATCTACTATGCACTTTGTCAATCTTTAATAGAGTACGGTTATAGCATGGGGAGGAGCAAACGCTGCCGCCATTGATCCAATATCTAAAGCTCAGAAACTTGTATTAAAGATTATCCACAAACTACCAATCACAAGCAGTTCGGATGAAATCTTTAGGAAAATCTGTGTTATAGACATTAGGCAACTTTGTGCCAAAAACATACTAGCATACCTCTTCAAACACAAAATTACTTTTGACAATATCCAAACTGCTATTGATACTAGAACCAAAAGACATAATCTCTTACAAATCCCTTTCGCTAAAACAACTTTTGGCCAGAGAACTTTTAGATATTTTGCAACAAGGCTATATAATGCTCTTCCACTAGCCTTTTTAGACTGAACGAATTTTTTTAAAAATATAAAACAGACATAAAAGTCTTGAATCATCTGCCAAGACAGATCCAAGATCAAAAATTTTATAAAAATCCCTTCATAAGTATGTACTCCAACTAGATGCTGATTAACCAATTTATTATTATATTTATTTATTATTTTTTATCATTTTCACAATGTCATTTGATGTAATGAAATATTATATGTATCAAAAAATATGTAAACATTAATTTATGTATCAAATACGTCTGTCTCGACACAGGTTTATCCTAGTGAGACAGACAACGAAAAAAAAACCTGTAAAAAAACTTTATATTGATAATAAAAAAAAATAAAAAAAAGAAGAGACCCTTGTTGAAGGAGGGAGAAAACACACAACAAATATCAACCGTAAACATATAAGCTGGGCGCGCGTTTGCCACGTTTCCCTTCGATCACACATGTCGTAGAACCAAATGCAGAAATTTGAATTTTGACTCACTGAGGATTTCTGTGTATTGATTGTTAACTTGTTCATATATCCATCCATTAAACAAGAGACTTTATTCAAATCAGGTCACTTAACAAAGTTAAAGTTATTTCAAGTGAAGTTTGACTTTGAATGTTGCTCGCTTACCAGAGCTATACTATTAGTATCAAAACAAAAAACAATTTGCAAATGGAATTTATACAAGTAACTCCATTTTCAATTAGTAAAACGGGCTATTTATAGAGGCAGGACGTTCGATAATGAAAGTAACATATCAATACAGTCCAATACAGGCAACCTTTATAATATTGAATCTCACTAGCGTTTCAGATCAGACTATTTTTACTAATTTCTAGAGGCAAGACCTTCGATTTTAAAAATAATACACCAATACAGGCGACCTCCTAGTTATAGACGCTCCCTAACATTTCAGAGCAAACTTTTCTAGAGGCAGAACGTTCCTTAATGAAAGTAACATACCAATTCAGCCCAATACGTACTATTTATAGTAGTAGCTAGGATGTGTGACAATGAAAGTAACTTACCAATACAGCCATATACAGGCGATCTTCAAGGTACATAAGGTTCCTAACATTTCAAAGCAGACTATTTTCTCGAGGCAAAACATTCTCGAGGCAATACAGCCTAATACAAGTGACCTCAAAGGTATGGAATCTCCTTAACAATTCAGAGCAAGTTTTTGTAGAGGCACAACATTCTAAAAAGAAAGTAACATACCAATACAGGCGACCTCCAAGGTAAAGACTCTTCGTAACATTTCAGAGCGAGCTATTTCTAGAGGTTTCCCAATGGAAGTAACATAGCAATACAGCTCAATACAGGCGACCTCTAAAGTACAGAAGTTTCCTAGCATTTCAAAGCAGACTATTTATAGAGGCTGAACGTTCCCTAGTGGAAGTAATATATCAATACAGCCCAATACAGGCAATCTCCATGGTACATAAAATCAGTAGCATTTCAGAGAATTCTAGAGGCAAGACTTTCGATTATTTCTAGAAGCAGGAGTTCGATAATGATAGTAATATACATTGGTACAGCCAAACATAGACTATCTCCAAAATATTACAAGCCCCGTAACATTTTAGAGGCAGAACTTTTCCTAATGAAAGTAATATACCAATATATCCCAATACAAGCGCTCTCCATGGCACAGAAACTCCATAGCATTTCAGAGCAGACTATTTCTAGACAGGACGTTCGATAATGGACCTATCTAATATTCAAAAGTTATCAGACTGGTAAATGGCTTTGTACAGTCAAAAGGACTAATAGCTGAACAAGATCTCGGCACAGGTTCTCCTATCGAGGTGTTCACAAAACACTTCGTCTTAAAATATAAACCATATTTTTATCAATATCTTAAACAGCACATTATTGATTCTTTTTGGGTTTAATTCGTAGAATTCCATTTCATTTTTTTAAATTTATAAATCAATTAAATAATATTATTATTTAGTTGTTAAATATGACTTGTTTTGGTTTTTATTATTGTTATAGCTATTTCGCCTTTCAAGGAAATTTTAAAACTGTTTGAAAACTGACAGTTTGAAATCTTTTCAGACAGTTTGAAAACTATTCAGCCAGATGAAAACTTTTCAGACAGTATGAAACTTTTCAGACAGTTTGAAAACTTTGCAGACAGTTTGAATACTATTCAGACGGTTTGAAAACTTTGCAGACAGTTTGAATACTATTCAGACGGTTTGAAAACTTTGCAGACAGTTTGAATACTATTCAGACGGTTTGAAAACTTTGCAGACAGTTTGAATACTATTCAGACAGTTTGAATACTATTCAGACGGTTTGAAAACTTTTCAGACAGTTTGAATACTATTCAGACAGTTTGAATACTATTCAGACAGTTCGAATACTATTCAGACAGTTTGAAAAGTATTCAGACAGTTTGAAAACTTTGCAGACAGTTACAAAACTTTGCAGACAGTTAGAACACTTTTCAGACAGTTTGAAATCTATTCATACAGTTTGAAAACTTTTCAGACAGTTTGAATACTATTCAGACAGTTTGAAAAGTATTCAGACAGTTTGAAAACTTTGCAGACAGTTACAAAACTTTGCAGACAGTTAGAACACTTTTCAGACAGTTTGAAATCTATTCATACAGTTTGAAAACTTTTCAGACAGTTTGAAAACTTTTCATACAGTTTGAAATCTCTGGTCCGGAGCCCCTAAATACCTGAAAAAAACCCTTGACTCTGTGCAAAAACGGGCGGTCCGTTTGATAGATTCCCCAATCTTAACTAGCGGACTGCAATCTTTAGAGCACAGGCGTCAGGTAGGTATGCTGTCCTTGTTCTATCGGTATTACAATGGAAGATGCTCTGAGGAACTGGCGTCATTGATTCCTTCGGCACCGGTGCGTAGTCGGGATACACGCCAAACGCGCGCCCAACATTTGTACATGGTTGACATTTGTCACATGAGAACGGGTCGCTTCTACGATTCGTTCTTTAGTTCAACAGCTCGGCTGTGGAACGAACTGCCGGCCTCTGTGTTTCGTCCCTCCTACAACATGGGACTCTTCAAGACCCATGTTCACTCCTTCCTCTCCACAAAAAGACCCTCCACACAGCATCCCCAAAGATGACATAGGCCCTGAGGGAAATTATTTTCTTCAGGGCCTCCTGTGTGGAGTTAATATAAAAAAAAACAAAAAAAAAGAAATATTTTGAGACCCTTTGAAAACTTTTCAGACAGTTTGAAAACTTTGCAGACAGTTTCAAATCTTTTCAGACACTTTGAAATCTTTTCACACACTTTGAAAATTTTTCAGACAGTTTGAAAACTATTCAGACAGTTTGAATACTATTCAGACAGTTTGAATAGTATTCAGACACTTTTAAAACTTTTCAGACACTTTGAATACTATTCAGACAGTTACATAACGTAACAAGAGTACCTACTTAAGGTACTATAAAAGTAGTTACAGTGCGATGTGTAGTAACTTTATTGATATTTATAAAAATAAACATGTTTGTATTTACCAAACCTTTTTGGTGTTTTACAGAATGTAGCGATATTGCGAATTAATACAGCTGTTAAAGGTACACATGAAAGTTATAATAATATATCGATAGTTGTACAAAAGAGTTTGAAAGGTGTATTATTGCGTGCGGTCACTCAAGACGTTTTGCAAACTTGGCATAATTTGCCGAAAATCACTCGAGTCATATGGTTACGTAATTTGTCGTTAATCACGTTTGTAATTAAAAAACTTTTATTACACCCAATTGGATGTTTTACAGAACATTTATAAATGAACTTAAAGATCAAATGTGCACTTTAAAAAATTCCTTTGTGTAGTGTTCAATTATAAACAAAGCTTGATGTCTGCCCTTAGACGCTAAGCATTCTATGAACGAGTCAACGAAAGCACTTTACCCATAAGAAATGTCATTATGTATACATTTAAACCTACGTGTATACTTAAAGGGTATACCTGTGTTTATACTTACAGAACTGTTGTGGACCTATTTAACTACATCAGGCAAAGATAATGAATCTGAAATATAAAATACTTACCTTGAACAATTACCCCTTCAAGAAAGGGTATTGTACCAGCTTTACAAGATACTTTTTTTCATACCGGTCCCCATATTGGGACCCATACGAAATTGTTTCGCTTTAAACAATCATTATTTTCATACAGGTAATTGCCATTGAGATCCCATTGAGATCCAATTGAGAAGAAATAATATGTTGAGACGGTACTTAATCGTCTAAAAAAGGTAACACCTTGAACATAACCATAGATCACAATCATTAAGCATCTGTCACTCTCATTTGCGAGCTGTGTCACGTGCTTGGTCATTATCCAATCGAAGTTTTTGTTTACTCGTTCGTCTTTGAACCTTTATCATAATGATTTTTATGGCAATTTGCTTACTTGATCACAGCATCTTGATCGGTACGATATTCGAATATGAGGTGGAACTACCAAAACACTGCAGCACAGATGCAAAAGCGATAACGGACACAACCCTGCCTCTATGTATTAATTAAAAGTATGTTACAATATTAAGAACTCACATAGATATTCTATATACTATGATTTAAATAAACGTATGTTAAGTTCTCGTGTATTATTCCCTAAAAACAAAATGTCACATACTTAACAAACTAATAGCAAAGTCATCAACAACCAAATAAACCTAAATAAAAGCCCTATACTCAGATTGTTCCCTATTGACAAAGAGCACTCGCATCTCAATCTCCCACCTATCCTTACCTCTTCCACTGTAGCTCAGACCGTCTACTTACCGTGATATCAACACATGTTAATTTATATTTTAGATGTTTAGGTTTAGTATTATACTGTCCTGATGAAGCTACGGTTGTAGCGAAACCCGGTCGACATTAAGTATTTACCTATAAGTGATGTTTACAAAGTTATTGTTTAATTTTAAATTATAATGTCACATCACAAAGTAACCGCTTCATATTATAGCAGTCTCGCCCGTTAAGGTACCTACCGGACTGACATTCAGCATTCTCAAGTTGCCGTCTTGTCTTTGCGAACTACTCTGAAGGACGCGGCGCAGCATTTGATTTTGGTTCTGGCAGTTGTGGCTCGAGTCCCGGTGACACGGTTCGTTCTGAAAGACTTGCCGACTTTGGCGTACCCTGAATTTACTTAAGAGGCCCTTTAAATTGAGATTGAGATATATACTTTAGTTCTTAGGGATTACACTGATAATTTATAAATTTTTTCAGAATTATCTAATTCTGAGCTGGCGCCCATTTAATTCTTATAGCATAATTTATTCTTTCGTAAATTTACAACTGACATGACTTGCATTTTTAACTATCGAGATTTCTATCTCGACACGCTCTGAGATAACCTTTTATATTGAGTCTCTTGCTTCATTTATTAACTTACTCGAGCTATGTGTTTAGTAATCGCATTTTATATAATAAATGTTATATTTGATATAAGAGTTTTTATTGCTGGTGCTAGCATTTAATCTACCCACCTGTGTCCACGATTTCCTTTTAGGGAAGTATTAAATACGGGAAGATTAAATGTTACAATATGATGTAGTATTTTTACTAATAATATTTTTAATTTAAAACTGAATCAACATGAAAAAGTTTCACGTAATATAGTTGCGTAAAATAACGAGCGATGGCATTTCGTCACCTCAGTGCTTAATTGTCCAAACGACCATTTGCAAATTTTACAGGAGGAGGTTTTCTTTGATTATTTCAATGAAACATTATGACAGGTGTTTAAGATGAAGATATTTCCGTCAAGCTAAAGGTCTGATCAGCTTAAATAATTCTTTGTAAATTGACTAAGGATAGTTTTTGATACTTTTTTTTACATTTTAAAATGGAGATTGAACAAAAACGCACCACCAGAATTTTGTAAATGGAGATTGAACAAACTGGAATTGGAGATAGGGCAACTTTTGCGTAGAACTTTCCGTGCTTGTTTGTTCAAACGACCACCTTTAGTTATATACAGGATGAGTTTATTTTCAATATTTCTATTATGGATACTGACAATTCGTGGTGGAATCTATATATATATATTTATAATAGTGATTTTATCTTTGTTTGTTCCTTCTTATTTCCTATGCCTTTTCTATACATAAAAGTGAGCTCTGGCGTTATGAAATTTATATACAAATTCACATCTTATTTCCCATACCACTCTACCGACTGCGATAAAACTTTGTAACTTTGAGTTCTGCGCATGCCCGCGAAGGTTTCCCTATATTATATTGAACTATGGCGTTGTGAAATTGGTATAAAGATTCTCTTATTATTTCCTATATCATTCATCCGATTGCGATGAAACTTTGGTGAGTTGCTTTGCGCACGCCGGCGAAGGTTTCCATACATAAAGGTGAACTCTGGCGTTATGAAATTTGCATTCAGATTGTATAATAGGTGGCGATCGAGTTGTTATAAAAATGTGTGCATTATTTCTTGTAGCTTAGCAGTAGGGACTGAAAGAGGGAAGGGTGAGGATAATCCGTGAGGGGGGAGGGTTCGTGGGATACGGGACAAATCTTTCTTTGAGTGGCATTGAAACGCGTGCCAGGTACTCGACAGTTCCATTATAATAATTTACTTCAATGATAATAATATATTAAACAATGTCCAACTTTTTTTTATTTCTGACCGTGACCGGGTTTAGCCTATCAACCATCTTTAGACTTCCATCTTCGTTGTTACGACATAGCAACGAAAATGGGATATCCATATAATTTGAATAAAATCATTGCATTCCACCCCTTTTAATCCCCCTCCCTAAATTTAATGTATATAAAGCACAGCTTAAGGAATATCTGTACCAGTCTGAAGATGACCGCAGTAGGCTGAATCTCTTACGATCAGATTTTTTTTTTATGTGACACCTCACAAGAGCGTCCCTGCCAGTATACAGACAGGGGAACTATGTAACCACCCGGTTGGGCGGCGTTGTGAGGCGGGTTTAGGTAGGGGCTGTATGAAGGGATTTATTAATGCTGGCCTTGAAGAGGCTCGGATTATAGGAGAGAGATGCCGGTAGCTCGTTCCACATACGAACCGACTTACAAAAAACGACCCGTTCTCATGAAGCTAACTGTTTAAAATTGAATAATATAATTTGTTATCTAGGACTCACACCTCTTAAGTAGGTAAAAATTGCATTATAAATGCAGACAAGATAATTAGTTAAAGAAATCATTCATAGATGTCGGTAGATCCAAGCTCTCAAAACAGATTATAAAAAGGCTTGAATCTCATTATACTTCCTCTTTCTTCGCTAACTCTTAAATAGTAAATACAAGCCCTCCTTAGTCTTCTTGGGAAGTTTGGGTCTCCGGAATATTCACAATGTAATTGAGGATAGAGCAATAAAACACTAAGAGTCCTTTAAAGTTTCTTCTGCGTTATCAATTCAAGTTCCTTCCCTTCAAAACTCAACATATGGTCCTACGAGTCGGAAGATTTAACGCGAGTGATTAAATCAATAAAAATGAACCAGCACTGAAGAAGGAACATCCAACCAACATGCAGCTTCCAGCATCCAGCAAGCAGCAGAAGACATCAGCAACAAAAATGGGCGAGTGACCAATCCATATACCTTACCTACCTTACAATTAAAATCCTTAAAATTAGAAGCAAAATTAATGACATCAATATTGTGCTTACTCATAAAAAAATTGTTGCAAGCCTGTATGATCAAGTCTAACAAAAAATAATTCGACATTGCAGTTATGTAGGTAATAAGATTATTGCGAAAAAACTACAGTAATATTATTAGTTCCGAGATTAAAATAATGTTTATTTGAATTACCCGCGAAGCCGGTAAGGCAGTTTTTTAAAAGAAATACCCTATGGGCGAACTAATCAAACCGCTTAGTCATTGTCACTGTGCATAACTGTCAAATTGTAACGGGTTTGAAAGTCAATAACGATCGTTTTTTTGGGAGGTTATCAGTGTTTTTTTTAAGTGTATTTATAGTGAATGTGATAATTGGATAACTCAGTGAACTGTAAGTAAACGCCTGATTGAATCAAAATGGATTTAAAATCGCTGATCGCTCAACGGGGAATTTGTAAAGGAAAAATTACTAGATTCAGTGATTTTTTAGCCAAAGATTCTTCAACGCAAAGCGAACTAGAATTGCGTATAAAGCGTTTCGAACCTTTGCTAGATGACTTTGAAGGAATTCAGGATAAAATAGAAGCACTATCTCCCGAAGATGACCAAAATGACCGGGCGAACTTTGAAAACGATTATTTTAATACATTGGCCAACGCGAAAGATAGATTATATAAAAAAGAATCATCAATCCGGACAAATAATAATATTAAGTTACCGATAATCGAATTGCCGAAATTTAAAGGGGATTATTGTGAGTGGATGGAGTTTCGAGACGCGTTTATATCTTTAGTGGACAGCAATACTAACTTAGATGCCATCCAGAAATTTTATTACTTGAAGAGTTGTCTCAGAGGAGAACCATTTAAGCTAATCACTGCATTACCTATGCATATGGACAATTATGTTACAGCTTGGGAAATGCTCACAGACAGATACGAAAACTCAAAAATAATTATAAATAATCATGTAAACGCGTTGTTTAAATTACCGGACGTAAAGACAGAAAATCACGTCGCAATAAGAAGCTTATTGAACGAGGCGCAATTGCATTTAAAATCGCTAAATAATTTAAATATAACTACTAAAAATTGGGATGTAATTTTAATTTATTTATTATCAAATAAACTAGACTCAAACACAAGAGCTCATTGGGAACAATACCAAACAAAAAATAATCTGCCTACCTACGAAGAATTTATTAAATGTTTGTATGCAAGGGCCCAAGTACTAGAAGCATCAGCGAATAATGATAAAAAATTTAATCCGGGAAAAGCGAATCCGCATAATTATAAAAAAGAAACTATGGTGTCACTATCCGCACAAAAATTAAAATGTTTACATTGCAACGATAATCATAAGATTTATTATTGCCGCAAATTTTTGGAATTAAAGCCGAAAGAACGAATTGATAAAATACATAAATTAGGCGCTTGTTTAAAATGTTTAAACCTCGGTCATAAATTAAAAGATTGCAAATCTAAATTCAATTGCCGTAAATGCGATGGTGAAAATCACAATACACTACTTCATTTTAAGAAGGAAGAAGATTCAAAACACGAAAGGGCATCAACATCTTCCACTACGGAAGCGCCTTTAGTATCAAATCATGCCGCGAAGGTAGAACCAAATTTCGTGTTATTGTCCACTGCCATCATCAACATAAAAAACAATGCTGGAAAGTCAATTCAAGCCAGAGTTTTACTAGATTCTGGGGCGCAATCGAACTTTATAAGTGAGAAATTTGCAAATAAATTAAAATTGAAAGCGAAAAGGGCAAATATTCCAGTCACCGGAATTCACAATAAGGTTTTAAATATAAGATCTAAAGTTGAATTAAATATAACTTCAAACTATTCCGAATACGAAAAGAAGATAGAATGCCTGATAATATCTGAAGTGACCAGTAATCTGCCGCAAATTTCCTTTCAGAAAAAGGACACTGGGATCCCCAGCGGTCTCAAATTAGCTGATCCAAACTTCAACATTACCAGCCCGATAGATATGCTGTTGGGAGCGGAGGTATTTTGGGAAGTCTTGCATGCCGATCGAATGAGAATTGGAGAAGCAGGACTCACACTACAAAGGACCGAATTAGGGTGGCTTGTATCCGGACCTATCGCCACTCCGAAACCAAAAAGGCCAGTAAATTACTGTCATTTATCTTTAAATTTATTACATAAGCAATTAGAAAGCTTTTGGAAAATAGAGGAACTAGCTCCTGTAAAACATAGAAGCCATGAAGAAAGAGCATGTGAGGAGAGCTTCTTACACACGCATCAAAGAGATGAGAAAGGACGTTTTGCGGTAAGATTACCGCTGCGACCTAATATTAATCAAATGGGTGAAACCCTAAAGGTGGCTGAAAAAAGATTCTATAATATGGAGAAGAAATTCCTTGCCAATAAAGACCTGATGCTAAATTATAAAAAGTTCATGAAAGAGTATCAGGAATTGGGGCATATGACGCTGTGCGAAGCAGCGCCAAAAGATAAAATTTGTTATTATTTGCCACACCATGCAGTGATAAAGGAGTCTAGCACGACAACCAAAACCAGGGTCGTGTTTGACGGATCAGCCAAATCATCAACTGGTATATCATTAAACGACGCCCTCATGGTAGGACCAGTTTTGCAAAAGGAGTTATGTGCACAACTATTGTTTTTCAGAAAGCACCAGTATGCATTAACTGCCGACATCGAGAAGATGTATCGTCAAATATTGGTGCAGCCGGAGGATAGAGATTACCAGCGCATAGTCTGGAGGGACTCTCCGGAAAAGGAAATCCAGCACTATCAACTCAATACTGTCACCTACGGTTTGGGACCATCATCCTTTCTGGCTACCAGATGCTTGGAGCAGTTAGGAACAGAAAATCAGGAAGCATACAAAAAGGTCAGTCGAATCCTAAAATACAACTTTTATATGGATGATCTAATAACTGGCGACGAAAATGAGGCAGACTGTCTCACTATTAAATATCAATTAAGCAGCATTTTGGCATCTGCTGGCATGAATTTACGAAAATGGAGATCAAATTTACCCTCTATAAGTTCGAAACCAGAGAGTGAAACAGATATGATTATTACTGATAACCCCAAGGAAAAGAAAATTTTAGGGTTGTCATGGAATAACCAGCAAGACCATTTTCAGTACATTGTAGAGCCCTTAGAAACGTGCGTTAAAAGTAAACGCCAAATGTTATCATGTATCGCTTCTACTTTCGACCCCCTGGGGCTGATAGCACCTGTAACTTTAATCGCAAAATTGATAATGCAAGGTTTGTGGCAAACTAAGATTCAGTGGGACGAAGATGTTCCATCTGACCAGATGAACGCATGGAATTCATATATAAATGAATTACCTCTTTTGAATAATTTAAAAATACCGAGAAAGGTAATTTGCAAACATCAAGTTAAACTGCATCTGCATGGATTTTGTGATTCGTCAGAAAAAGCCTATGCAGCATGTATATATATAGTGTCTACTGATGAATCGGGAAACACAACTTCTAATTTAGTCACATCAAAATCAAGGGTGGCACCGTTGAAGAACATATCGCTACCAAAACTGGAGCTTTGTGGTGCTGTGTTACTCACAAAGTTAGTTAATTATGTCAAAATAGCTATGAACTTAAATGAAATAGATACAACCTACTGGTGCGATTCCATGATAGCACTATTCTGGATTCGTGGACAACCAGCAAGGTGGAACACATTTGTGGCGAATCGGGTATCTGAAATCCAGGAATCCAGTCAACCCGCACAATGGAGACACGTAAGATCGGAGGATAACGCGGCGGACGTTTTATCCAGAGGCGCTAAGGTGTCGCAACTACTAAAGTCTGACATTTGGTGGCATGGGCCCACCTGGTTGACGTCAGGCGATTACCCAAATACCAGCAGTGAAGTTACGCCGTTGGATCTGCCAGAAGAAAAATTAAAAATAACTTTAATTTCAGCAGTAAAACAGGATTGGGAAATATTTTCCAGATACTCTTGTTTAACCAAATTGCAAAGGGTGGCAGCCTATATGTTACGATTTATTTTTAATTGCAGAAATTCTTTATCAAGGCGTGACGGAGCGCTAACTGTCTACGAATTGGAAAATTCGCTTCACATTTTAATATCTCGCGCACAATGTTTTGCATTCCCGGAAGAAATGAGGGCTTTACAGGCCAAGGGTAGTGTAAGGAATAGTAGTAGGTTGAAGTCATTAAATCCTTATTTGTTTAAGGATTTAATCCGGGTGGGGGGTAGGTTATCCAACGGAAAAATGATATCGGAAAGTCAACAACACCCCATAGTATTACCTTCACATCATAAACTAAGTGAGCTTATTGTCAAGCACTACCACTATTTATATTTACATGCAGGGACGCAGGCATTGTTAGCGTTAATAAGAATGAAATACTGGCCAATTATGGGTAAAAATTTAATAAAAAAGATTCTGAAATACTGTATTATATGTTTTAGATGTAACCCGAAAACAGAACAACAACTGATGGCAGACCTACCGGCCGAACGAATAACGGAATGTCGTCCATTTCAATTGTCCGGAGTGGATTACTGCGGCCCCATTATGATTAAATCAGGTGTTAGCCGTAAGACTCACAGCGTAAAATCTTATATATGTCTATTTATATGTATGGTTTCCAAGGCGATACATTTAGAAGTAGTAATGTCTTTGAGCACTGATAGCTTCCTAAATGCGTTTAAACGTTTCATTTCGCGAAGAGGGAAACCCAGTAAAATGTTCTCAGATAACGCCACTAATTTTAAGGGAGCAAATAATGAACTAAGGGAAATCTATGAATTTTTGGAAAATTCAAATGAAAAAATCGATAAATACTTAGCCAATTTATCTATTCAGTGGAAGTTCATACCAGCAAGGGCTCCGCACTTTGGTGGACTTTGGGAGGCAGGGGTCAAATCAGTAAAATATCATTTGAAAAGGGTTGCAAATACTTCACTATTAACATATGAGGAATTTAGCACAGTATTATGTCAAATTGAATCATGCTTGAATTCCCGTCCCCTCTGTCCGCTGTCCAATGACCCCAAAGACCTAAATCCCCTGACACCTGGTCACTTTCTCATTGGAACGAGTTTAGCAGCAATCCCGGAGCAGAACTTGCAGAATGTAGCAGTCAATAGACTGAATCATTACCAAAAATTAAATCAACTAATACAATCCTTTTGGTCGAGGTGGCGCAAAGAATACTTGGCTGAGCTGCAGACCCGGACGAAATGGACTGGCAACCACCAAAGGCAGCTGCAACCAGGCCAGATGGTCATTCTGAAGGAAGATAACGAGCCTCCTTGCTTTTGGAGGCTAGGACGAGTGCACGCTGTACACCCAGGACCTGATGGAAGAGTACGAGTAGCTACCATCAACACAGCACAGGGAACGGTCCAGAGGGCAATATCAAAATTATGCCTACTGCCAATTGAGGACAACAAATGCGGAGACCACCTACCTAGGACGGACCAGGGAGAATAATAAGCGACCCGGCAGCACCAATACACAGTGTGGCGCTAACGAACAGAAGAAATTTCAGAGAAGCTGGGAAATTTAAAATCAGACTATGTGATAAACAATCAAAAATAAAAAATAAAATGCAAAATGAATAAAGGTGGTGGAGGTCGTGACCTCTTGTGAAACTTTAGTGAGACATTAGTCTAAGTGAAAGGTCAAGATGACAATTTAATGAAAGGAAAAGTGAAGAACACTGCAAGTGCCTGTTCAAAATATTATACAAAATTAGCAGTCCTGGAAGGAAGACCTGGCCCAACCATCATTGTATTGTGTTTGTCCTAAAATTAAATGTTTTATTATTATAAAAAAAAAAATATTGATTTGATTCTTTATCTTAACTTCAGTTTAGAACTAGTAAAATATGAATTATTAGTTAATTTAATATGGTGTGAAGTGTTTAAAGTTATAAATATTGTCATTTATCGTTAGTACTAAAAGTAATTTTATTAGTATTGTTTTTTCTTAGTAATTTTATTTGTGTAAAAAAACTCTATTGCTAATCGTTTTTTGGCGGGATATATGTTTAAAATTGAATAATATAATTTGTTATCTAGGACTCACACCTCTTAAGTAGGTAAAAATTGCATTATAAATGCAGACAAGATAATTAGTTAAAGAAATCATTCATAGATGTCGGTAGATCCAAGCTCTCAAAACAGATTATAAAAAGGCTTGAATCTCATTATACTTCCTCTTTCTTCGCTAACTCTTAAATAGTAAATACAAGCCCTCCTTAGTCTTCTTGGGAAGTTTGGGTCTCCGGAATATTCACAATGTAATTGAGGATAGAGCAATAAAACACTAAGAGTCCTTTAAAGTTTCTTCTGCGTTATCAATTCAAGTTCCTTCCCTTCAAAACTCAACACTAACGTCAATCGTAAACGGGTGTTCCGCTCGTGTCCGTCGAGTTTCGCGCACGTGCACCGGTGCATCAGGGATCAATGCTGCCAGCTCCTTGGAGCAGGCTTCATTGAAATACCTGTAGAACAGACACAGCATGCCTACATTGCGTCTATGCATTAGAGAAGCAATCGGTCTGTTAACAACGGATTGTCAATCAGACGGATCGCCCTCCTTTGCACAGATTCAAGTAGGTTAATTAAGTATTTTGGGGCACCAGCCCAGAGGTGGCTCCCAAATTCAACTGTTGGGCGGACTTGAGACTTGTACAGGGTCAGCAGCTGGTCACTGTTGAAGGATATCCTAGCCGTGTACAAGACGTCCAGCTTCTTGGAAGCCTGATTTACTCGGGCTTCTATGGATCCCCGATACTTGGGCCGGTCTGATATACTAACTCCAAGCATTTCAATGGAGTCTTTATTGGGGAGAGTGCTCCCATAGAATTGCGCCTAAACAGTACGCGTGGCCAAAAAACTAAATCACTTAAATTATATGAAATTTATGCAAATTATTTCAGTGAATAATATACCTATACATGTTTTTTTGGCTAAAAATTAAAATCCTACCGTTTTTTGTTGGTAATGCTCAGAATCGTAATTAAAACCCCAAAACACACAAATGAGGAAAAAATCAGAATTATAATTTATTATATAACTATAATTTATTTCAACAAACTGCATAATCACTATAGATCAATTTGTAAATCTCAAACGGCTACATACAAATACGGATATACTGAAAATTTCGAATTGAAATACTAATCTAACTAGTTTAATATGAATCGTCAGTCAAAAAACCAATTTTGACAGCAAAAACTTGCAAAAAGTAGAGTCTGAGCGAAAACAGAAAAGTGAACACGCTGTATCACAAAGTTCATTGCAATGTAAAAAACAAAACAAATTTGGTATTGATAGAGATATTTAAAACTAACACTAACCGCTCTATTTCCGCACTGCTGCGTATGTATGCACTTTTGTAATTAGTTATTGACATTTTCCTGTTGTTTTGTCTATCAAAAACTCCTTGGTATATATTTAAATGCTTTTTTACTTCCGCGTAATACCAGAAAACAAACACCGTTGGAATGTAAAAACTTAAGATGGCGGCATCACGTGATCCTCGCATCGTGCTGTAATTGGTCGGTTGGTGGAGTTTGAACAAATTAGCACGCAATTTTAATTCTCGGCTCTAGGAGGTTGGCCTAATAAGGAGATTGGCCAAACAAGGACTCACTTTTAGAATATTGTTGTGGACATTGACATTTTAAAATGCTTATAATTAATTGTAGGAGGCTGATAAAACTATTTTTTCTTCATCGAACGACGCGTAATTTGATTCTTAACAATATTGCGTTAAAAACTCATTTTCGCTAAAATGGTCGTTTGGACAATTAAGCACTGGGGCGACGATTTGTCAAATAACATCCGCCATCTTAAACTGTAATACAAAAATATATCACTCACGGTACAAACTACTAAAATTAAACACGTCCTTTTTTTCATCCCGATTAGACAAACTGGATGAAAAAAGGTGTCGTGTAAAACGGTTATAATATTTAATTTACCCCAACAATTGGAAATCAACAAACGAAAGAACGATCCTAATAGAACAATAATTAATTAAGTAAGGAAAGTTATTTATTTACCTCTTCAAAGTATGTTCACGAGACCTAAACAATATAACACATTTAAATATGTAACACATAGCAGTCACATCATTATTCAACAATTACGAAAACATTCCCAGGTAAAGTGGGGAAAAGGGATTTCAAAAAACCCCTCAGAATAGAGAATCTATTGTCACAATAACTATCTCAGTAAATCGGTTTAACCGGTAAACAATCATTTTAGACATAATCAAAAATTTAAATTGGGCGGGGGTAAATAGAATCATGTAAATTAATCGACTAAATGTGGTCTAATCACAGTTTAAAAATGGTCTTAAATGCCGAAACAGATGTCACAATAATAAAATAAAAATATTAATAAATATTTTTTAAATTATCCCCTCACTAATTAAAAGTTCATAAATTTTTACACAACTGATGAATTTTATATTAATATTCATCAGTTATTATGGATTTGAACTTACAAAGCTATTAGAATTGAAAGAATCGTATAAAATTTTTTAAATATATTTTTTTTAAATCCTCACGTCTCGGCCATGTTCGGCCATGTTCAATAAAATTAAAAAATGTATTTAAAATTAAAAATGTTAACGCATTCGAAAAATAAAAAAAAACTGTTTTTGAGAGGTGATATACGATATATTTAGATAACAACATTTTGTAATACTGTACTAAGTTCATTTCTTGGTATAGTTTTTTCGTGGGGGTATCTGGGTTATAATTGAAGAGTTTTATTAATAAATTTATTCTCTAAAGTGTGACTGTATTATTCTAAAGTATAAGCCCCTCTATACTTCTGTTGGTTAACCTGGTTATGATATTTATAAATCTTTGTTAGAGATTTCCATTATGTGCTTAATAATATAAATATTTGAATGAAAAAGTGACTCCTTAGTCTTTAATTTGTTATATTTCTGAATATCATTGTTATCAATGTTCTAATTAAAGATCACTGGATTTTATTGGAAAAAATCTGACTCTCAGACATCTTAAGATATTTAAGTAAAGTCTGTTTTTTGTTATCATCAGCAAAAAGTACGATAAAACATGAAATATTTTAAATACAATTTATATAGAAGAAGGGTTAATTATTTTATTTTATTTTTATTAAAATTCTTTCGTATCAGGTTGTAGCTGTTGAATATAATTTTTTTTATTTAATTATAAGCGAACATGGAAATTCGTCTCGACTAATTGAATTGTAGTGAAACGTACGGACAAACTCCAAAGCTAAGTGTTTTTTGTATTGAATACCGACAAGCGCTTCGGCGGTCCTAACGTGATTAATACCCCCTACCTAGATATAAATACTGACGTCACGTGTTGTACTTGTTGCTCGTAAAATATTATGGACTAATTATTCAGAGTGGTCCTTGTTAGGGTAGGTGATTATCTGTCATGTAGCCTTCGTGCAGGTAAGCAGAGAGGATCGAACGCCACAAACAGCATCGTCATGGAAGATTGGATATATACGGTGTCTGGAAATTCGTAATACAAGCGAGAAACACGGTGGGAGTCGATATAAATCTACGTCAATATTCCTTTTTTTACAAATAGCGATATTGACATCATCACTGGGATCTCCCGTGCTGAAGATTTTGTTAAGGTATTATTTAAATTTTGTAGTATGGGTAGTAATGATATGAAGTAATTATAATTATATTAAAAATTAGAGGTGTTTTTTAGTGCAGTTGAGTATTTTCATTATGAGTCTGTATTTAGTCAGTATATCATCTATTTATGATCTCCCCGTGTTTTGTATCAAGCGTTTTAGTTCTTGAGTCATTTTCAAAACTTTTTTTATTATTCGATTTTAAAATTATAAAATCATAAAAATTATGTGGTCTTTTTTAATAAAAAAATTTGAAAAACTTTTTTTGATTTCGGATACATTCAGAAATATTCCATTTACTTGGGTTTAATTGAGAAGCGAATTGAAAAACGTTCAAAAATGGTTTAAAAAGGGAGATATGTAAATACGAATGTTAGACGGAGCGCGCTAATATAAAAAAAAACCGATAATAATTAAGCGAAAATGGTCAAAATATTAAATAAAACACGACACGTTTGAAATAGAGCAAAAATCTCTCGACAACTGCTTAAGTTGCATTTAAAGATACACTGTGAATTTTTTCATGCTTATAAAATATTAAATAACAGAAGAAAAAGTGTTTTAAATAATTTTCGGAGCTTATTTGCGATTTTTTTTCTCTAGAGGGAATTTCATATAATTATTGTTATGGCATAAAAAATGTATGGATATTAACTTCAAAAACAACATATATTTTTTTGGAACTTAAAAACTTAAAGAGTTAACGAGAAGCTTGTTATAAATAGGTAAAAATTGGGTATGCAGGGGCTTAAGAAATATAACGGTTAGTATGCCAGAAGCTCCTCTTGTTTCCTCCTTCGAGGTCGTTCTACACTTTAAGAACCTCTGAATAAAGTTCGAATCTTTCTTTAAAACTTAAATCTTCTTTTGACAAGGGTCCAACTTACTTAGCTAGCTGCCCAGAGAGACCAGCCATCGAATAAATTTTATTCATTGCTTTAATAGGAAAATATGGCTTCAAAGTTAGTTTCATAGTTGGTTATATTGCCTGTTGTATGCTGCTGGTACGGTGTTCAGTTCTAACTTTTAATTATCTTACTCATAATTGCGGTATAAATATTATATTGGGAGAGTGGAAAACGTTATTCATAATCGCTGCATAAGCTTTATACTAGACACCTATTTAATTTCGGGTATCCTTCCACTCATAGTTCGTCTCAAGTATGAAATCACAATCACCATTCTACAAATTACCCAACAATCAACCCACACTAATATCAAGTTTTTTTTCAATCAAGACATACACAACCACAATCCGCATTCCTCTAGCACACACTACGATATATGTAGTAAAATCTCTTAACAATATTGCCTACACACTCTATAACACTCTTCCAGATATGTATAAAAACAGCCACCATAATTCAAAAATTCAAAGTAAGGCTTTAAAAGAATATTTTTCAACAACTACTTTGTTTTGTTTCATTCTCTCTCCTGTTCTATCCCATTTCTAACCTATTTTTACAAATGTATTAGTGGGTAAGTATCTTCTTCAAAATTCCTACCTTGGCTCTGTTCTTATGTGTATATCCTTGTCTGTTTCCTTTTTTTGTTTCTTCTTGTTTGTTCGACTTAACCTCCCTTTTTTAATTTGTGTACTGTTTTGCATTTGATACTTATAATCATGATATTTTACTATTTTTGTACTGTTTCGTGTGTGACACTTATAATTTTTATATCAAAATACCAATGTAAAATATACCCATTAACTCCAACATATGTATTGTACGTTCCTCTCGTCCTACAATGAGTTTTTTAACTCATCGGGATTGCTCTAGCAAGAAATAAAAATAATAAAAAAATACTAATTACATTTCATGCATCTGTCTAATAAACTGTGTTTTTTTTCGTTATGAGTAATTTTAATTCAGTTTTCAAACAGAAAAATGTAAGGAAGCCATTTTAAAAATTCTTATTTAAAATATCCCATTTATTTACACAAACTTTTTGACAGTCTCTTTAAGAAACATAACGATCACAGTATCATCTCTAAACAGTTATTATTATTTTAATGATAAACTAATGTTCATAAGACAAGGGTTTATGCATAGCACAAAGGATAACAAATTATTATAAGCAATAAATAGTCGCCTGAAACATCAACACAAATTGAAAATATCTCGTGAGTTAAAATAAATTCCGCTTTTATATAATATACAATGATAGATATAAATATACAAGTTAACTGAAGTCAAGCCACAGAAGTTTCTTATGAAGTTCATTGGAAATGAAGTTTTAAAATCTTAAAATTAATTCGGTGTTAAAGGAAGGGGAGAGGAAGAGGAAAATAGGAAGAGGATAGGAGATGCTCGCGATACATAACATACTCTCATATTAATAATCGATCGTATTACCAAAAATGTCAATGCTGTAAAATTTTGTATTATATTGTGCACATATACGAGGAATGGGGCAATTTTTTCGAATGTTTGTTCTACAGAAGGGTAAATAAAATCAGATTGTCGGGTTGATCTAGACCATAGACATATGAATATTAGTAGACCTGCCCTAAGTGATTAAAAGCGTATTATCCCCACTCCCCATACCGGTTCCATTGAGCCGGCTGGGCTCGCATATGGCCTTAAGTGAAATTTGAAAACGTGACGTCATCATTCTTGTGCGAACTATGGTCGAGGCATCATCGGTTCATTTTACGAAATAACACGGCAAAATGTTGACTTGTACTATGAAAACTTGTAAAAATAGATGTGAAAAAGAGAATAAACCCAATTGTCGTATTACATTCCATAAGTAGGCATTATTTTACTTTATTTTAAGCTTATTCACACCGTATTATATGGATCAGTTTTAGAAACATATACTATCACATCACAATGTAGCGATTCTCAAGTGTGCTCATCGTTGTTTACTGGGGTAAGTAAATTATGAGACATTTGTAAAAGTGTCTTAACTAAATACTCTGAAACTAACTACGACTCTGAAAATAGAAGCTGCCTTACTTTGCCGAATTTGGACTTCGCAAATTAGTTCATAACGTGGCGAGTAATTTGCGCTCCCATGTAGAAATGTCTATTCATTCAAAAGCAGATTTTACTTTTAAGAACTAAATGGTGATATTATAATGCGAGATGCCTATTTACCGTCAGATTGATTTATTGACGAATCACAGTCAGCCTTACTCCCTTCGTTCTTCAACAGTTGATTTTACCCCTCGCCATTATCTTCTCGTCTATTAATTCCTATGTCTGTGATCTAGACGGAATATAAAGATTTATTAAATTGGTAAGTTCTGGTGAGTCCAGACCATTATTGAGGATTTTAAACAATAAGATTTGATCAAAAATTAGACGTAGTGTTTGGAGGGAGTTAAAATTATGAAATTTAATGGATTCGGTATAATTTGAGAAGTCTAAGTTTAGTTTATAATTTATTATTTACATATTGAATTATTTGGCTTATTTCCAACACGCCAAATAATTCAATATGTACTAGTACTAATCAACAATTACTGCTCATTTTATTTTTCAGGCGACTAATTAAGGCTAATAATAATTTGTGATTTCTAAACAGTTTTAAACAAAATCGTTATCTTCGTATGACTATTTGTGCGCTTATATCTTCTAAACTACGCAACGGATTTTAATGGGGTTTTCATCAACATTTGGAGAATTTCTCCCGGAAGGTTTACATACATAGAAAAATCTCCTAGCAACGCCGGGAACACGTCAGATTGTAAAATAATAATATGGAAAATTTACTGTTTTGTAGAATTGCCACAGAAGAATGAGTGGATTATATACGTTACTCTAATTAGTAAGTAATTAGTTGTTATCTCTCTCGTTGAGAGTGTTACCGTGTTTTCATTGAGAGAACGCTATTATTTAAAGAATAATGTATTTGTTGTGTACTTATGTAATTATTGTTATGAATTTTGTATGTGACTAACTGGCTAAACACGGTGCCATTTTTCTCAGTGACCGAGAGATTATGATCTCGGTTCTAGATGCAGATGTTGCGGGTTCGAAACTCGACAAGCGCAAATATTACATTTAAAAATATGTGAAATATTTCACATATTTGACTGAGTGCAGCGCAGTCCTGTTTTAATAAGACCACTTAGCATTTTGTCTGTCTGTAAATTTGTTTGTTTGTTTCGGGTCGAGTCAATCTAGATTTGAGAGGCGGGTATGGGTACCAACCAACAAACGTGGTTCGCTGCATTTTGTGACTTATCAGGGGTGCCCGGGTTCATGGTGTGAGGATTGTCTAGGTCTTGGCGGCAGATGTGTCTACCTTCTGTGTGGCGGGCTGGATTTGGTTGAGGGAGATCTTTTTACCTCTCCAGCAGGACTCTCTCGAACCATCTCCTTGCACCGCAGTGGGAGGTATGAATTCAAACGTACGTCACTTCTACAAACCCTACGCACAGCATCCCCAAAGATGACAAAGCCCTGACGGAAATCATTATTATGTGGAGCTAATGTAAAATAAACCCTGTCAACATGGTAGCCGTGTTTGATAGTTCATTTTTAATTCGCCAGAGCGCGCTACCGAACAGGAAAGTAACAAACAAATTTAGATACAGATGAAATGCCAAATGGTTGTTTTAAAACAGGTAATTCAATAAACAATAATTCATAATCTGGTTAAAAACTGGATTGCAGACCCTTAACGAATGAATTAATAGGTTTACTAATAAACTTTTAATATAAAGGTGTACGTATTAAAACGATGTCGGAACACGTTTTTTTTTTTTTTTTTTTTTTTTTTAGTGACCTCGTTAAAACATTTATTATTTTTTAATATACATCATATGGGTTACATTAATACATACATATTTTGCAAAATATAATATTAAGGTTCATAATTGGTCATGTATACCTTATCAGAAAAGAGGAGCTCTTGTGCCTGATAAGGGAGCCACGATTCTTACTTAGATTCATAATTCATTATGTGATATAATAGTAATAATATATATTATAATAATAATATATATAAATACCATAATATATATAAATACCATACTAGTATTAAAAATTATATTAGGATTAAATTTCAAACTAGGATCAGGAAAATTTTAAAATGCAATCTATCTGCTAAAAATTTAGTAAAAGCAATAAATACTTGGGCAATACCTCTATTAACGTACTCATTTGGCATAATTAAATGGTCTAATACAGATTTAGATAACTTAGAAAGATTAGTTAGAACTACGCTAACAAAATTTAATTGCCATCATCCAAATTCAGCTATAGAACGAGTTAATTTACCTAGAAATTTAGGAGGTAGAGGCATAGTCAAAATAACTTCTTTGAAACAGAATCAGGTAGAAATGCTAAGAACTTTTTTCCATAGGAAAGCTCATAGCTCAGAAATGCACAAAATAATTTGCAAGGCAGATAGAAATATTACACCTTTAAATTTATACGATAAGAATGCCAACATTTTTATAAATCCCAACCAGGAACTATTAGATTCCTGGTCAAATAAAATTTTACACGCAAAACACTTCAATTATCTCAACCAAACGTATGTTGACAAATTTTCGTCAAACAAATGGTTGAGTATTGGAGAGTTGAGCGCAGAAATAGAAGGATTTATGCTTGCCATTCAGGATAGAGTCATTAATACTAAAAATTATAGAAAGCATATAATCAAAGATACAAATCAAATTGATTATTTGTGTAGAAAATGTTTGGCTTTTCCGGAAACTATAGAACATATTATATCGGGATGTTCTATATTAGCACCGTCCGAGTATACATTTAGGCACAATCAAGTTTTAAAAATAATTCACCAAAATTTGGTAATTAAACATAACTTGATTGACTGCCGTAATATAGTACCATATTATGAATACGAACCAAATTCATTTTTAGAAAACGAATTTTATAAAACATATTATGATAAAACTATACTAACAGACCGAACGATTAGTCATAATAGACCCGATATAGTTTTACATGACAAAATTAAAAAAATAACTTATATCATTGATGTCGCTATTCCAAATTCCTGTAACATTCAAAAATCTGTTTATGAAAACATAAGAAAATACACAGATTTAGGAAACGAAATAAAAAGAAGTTGGCATTCTCAGACTATAAAAATATTACCATTCGTTATTTCGGCTACTGGCATTATACCTAGCTTTCTCATTAAAAATTTAGGCGTATTAGATTTATCAAAAAATTTATATATAAAGATGCAAAAGTCGGTCATTTTGAATACATGTAGGATAACGAAAGATTTTTTAAATATTTATGTTGAGGGATCAGTAGGATTTATAGGCCTTGTTAGAAGTTCTACCGAGCCGAACCCTCTGATATGAAAATATCTGGAGTAGGTGAATTTTTTTTTCCCATTTGATCTCTGGTGAGTTGACGTGTTGTTGTTCTTGTATTGTTTTGTATTTATTTTACTTATATAATGCACTTGCATAGTGTTGATTGACTAGCTGATCATTTGTGGAAAAGTGAGTGGAAGGGTTTAGTTTTTCCTATGGGGAAGATTTAACCCGGACAACAAAATCGGAAGCATGGATAAAATATATATTTATATATATATATATATATATATATTACGTGTTCATAAAATTCCTATATAATCAAGGCAAATGTAGGTGCAAGAACACGTGATCCGATATATTATTAATTTACTAAAAGTTTACCAAGAAACGGCCTGCAATCCTGTTTTTAACAGTATTACAAATTATTTTGAAGAAATTTTTAATAATTTAGCTAGTATATTGGGAAGAATGGCTACTTATAAAATTTAAGGAAATTATCTTTTTGATCGTGCCTATCTTCGCAGGACAGGTTAAAACGGCCACCATCTTGAAACGGAACGGGAACGTAACAAATAAATGTACAGACAGAAGAAAAGTTAAGACATGACTTCTCTACGATCATTTAATAATTAAGTTCCGGTAATTTGGGTCTGATTTTTATTCTCATAATTTTCTTTGATCACATTTATATATACTTCCTGATTTTTTTTAATGCCTCAAGTAATTGATTCACTTGATCTTGCCTACTAGATTTTTAGAAGAAGATTATTTAAAGAAGAAGATAGATTTTTAAGAAGCCCATTTTACATAACATCATTTGTCTCATAAAATCAATTCATGTTTGAACATAATTTCTACTTCACAGACTGGGGGAGAAACGAGGCAAAAATATATATATAATAAGCAGTAATTGTTGATTGAAGTATTAGTACATATAGAATTATTTAGCGGGTTGGGAATAAGCCATTAGTTTGTCATAAAAAAATATATATTTCACCAACAAATGTAGATATAATATGTCTCGACGCCATCTAGTGGGAAATTTAGCACTAACAAAGCCTTTCCTACAAAATAAAGTTGGCTGTTTACAGGTGGAAAAAATATAATAAGCAGTAATTGTTGATTGAGGTACTAGTACATATTGAATCATTTGGCGGGTTGGGAATAAGCCTACGTAGCTCAGTGGTCCAGAGCGTCTGACCGGACATCAGAAGATGCGGGTTCAATTCCCGTCATTTTTACTCGGGAGATATTTTCAATTTGTATCGATATTTCAGGCGAGTAGTTAATGCTTATAATAATTTGATATAGATTAGATTTAAATATTTATGTTAAAAAAAGTAAATGGTGTTATAGACAGCCCTGATTTACTTAACGTCATTAAATTTCATATACCTACGAGAGCTACTCGTTCCAAAATGTTTGAATGTAAGGAGTGAGCATTTCAAGCACTCGCTTGTATCTGGATTTCATGTAGTTAGTAATATATGTGGCGGATCTATTTAACTGTACGAAATGTATGTACAAGAATGCTATAATGTAATGTATTTTCAATCAATACTGGTATACTTGATATAAAGGAAGGATTGTTTCACAGAATTTGAACAATTCGTCAAATTTTAAAGTTGATTTTCAAGTTCTGTGAAGGTTCTATTCAAGTTCTGATGTAATTTAAGTTTTGTGGAGCACCTGCCCAGTAATAATATCATAATAGAACTTCAATAGAACCTTCACAGAATTCGCAAATCAACTTTGAAATTTGATGAAATGTTCAAATTCAAAATAAATACATTTTCTAGATTATTATTTTCCATGAAGTGGTATTAATTGGTGAGGCTTGTACGTCTACCGCCGCCCCGGGAACCATACATTAGATCACCAACACTTCTGCCATAGTCACCTCAAGTGGTTTGCTACGCTTGGAGACTTAGCAGGGGTATTCAGGTTCATAGAGTGAGGTTTGTCTAGGTTTCGTGATGGATGTCTCTTTCATATCATTAAAAAGATCCTCCGCATAGCATCCCCAAAGATAACGTCGGCCCTGAGAGAAATTATTTTCTTCAAGACTTCCTTTGTAGAGAAAATGATTTTTTTAATTTTTTTTTAAGCGTAACGTTGCGTACATTAACCTTCTCAGTTTTACTGCCAGCATTTTACAAATTATGTTCGAAAAAATGGTTCCCAGTTAATCTGATAATCTGATTATATGAAGATTACATCATTCCCACTAAGCCCTCCACCGACCTCTCCATTGTACGGCACGGTACCCGGCGATGCCCGTATTATTAATTCATTTTATAAATAGTTGATGGCCTGATTAATGTAACAAAACATTTTTTTAATTTTTTTTATTATTAATTCCACACAGAGGAAAACAATTTTTCTCAGTGCAAATGTCACACGAAGAAAACTAACTGACATAAAATATTGCAAATTTATTAAGAATATCTTCAAATTGTTTGTAATCCGGTTAAAAAACGGGGCCATAGGCACATAACGAATGAATTGATACGTTTTGTGGTAAAATACGAATGTATTATTCATCATTATATGTATATTATCAAGAAATGGTACAGGTGAATGAACACGTGTTCCGATATATAAGGAATGGCCTGCAATCCCGCTTTTAACCGGATTACAGTTGGTGGCTTACGGGTGATATAATGTAATAAGCAATAATTGTTGATTGAAATAGTAGAACATATTGAATTATTTGGCGGTTTTGGACTAAGCTGACGTGGCTTCGAGATATTTTCAATTTTTCAAGTATTTCAGGCGAGTCGATATTGCTTATAATAATTTGTTATTTTTTTTTAATAAATCTACAATGCTCATTTTTCTCCACGCATCTTCGGGGATGCTGTGTGGAGGGTCTATTTGGAGTGAGTAAGGAGTGAACACTCCACAAGACGGAGAAAACACAGACAAATCGTTCCATAAACTGATAAACTCAAGAAAGAGTCGTTCTTATGTGACAAATGTCAACCGTGTATACAGTTTAAGGGCGCCTTCAGTCCAAAACGCATTCAATTAATGGCACCGGGGCAGCGGTACGCATACCAGCCTCCCAAAACGAAGTAGGTACTCCAGACTGTCAGACAGGGACAGGTAGTTGGGCAATTGGTCACGATATATAAATGATGAACATGATATATATACATGAGAATTATGCGATGAGTCCGTTCTATTCACCCTCCTTTGTGGAGACACGGCGCGCGTTACGGTTACTTAATTATGGCATTGACCAGGCCTGATGAAAGAAACAAAACATAACGTCAGAAAGGCATAGAATCAAAAGATATCATATCATCTTGTTAATTAATTATTTTAGATAGAGGTTGCCAAGCAGGGTCAGGAAAATCTTTTGAATGTTACATCATTATAACTTACAAGGGTCACTATTAGTTGGCAGTTTTCTCGAAACGAAATTTGGTATTTCATAATTTATTTCAGAGAAATCAACTGTTTTCAATATGGTCAATTTATATTTATGGTCAATTTCCTGTTCAAATATAAACACAAAACTCTTTTACAACACAACTACATCACCAGAACAATAACCAACGCCGGTCACTACAAAGTACCTTCACTACATACAACGTCAGCTCAAAGACAATTTTTCTTCCTAGCTCCTAAAATCTTTAACCTTATCCCTGAAAACCTAAAAACCGTCAACCCCATTCCTTTAAAAAACAAATAACGAAATGGATCCTTACACACTCAATACATTACAAATACAATACCCATTCATTCTACACTCTATCAATTTAATTACCTTTCAGACAAAACATAATATATCCTTATTCCCTAACTTAGCGGTATAGTATGTATGTAATTAATTAGTGTGATCTATTTACTAATAATTTCTCAAATTTTTCATCTTCATATAATTCTCTAACTTCTCCATTCTCTTCTTGCAACCCAAACTAGCTTTACATCATTTTTCTTTTTCATATTATAGTAATGTATAGATTCTGCACAAACTGTAAAATTCACCCGCCATAACACAGGGTCATCCCTAACATGGAGGGTGAAATATCACAAAAACCATATGTACCCTCTAAGTCTTGTATTAATAAAATACATGTGAAATTCACTTAGTCCCTTGTGCAATTTTGGACGATATTCTTCGCAGACAACAAACCACTTCAATTTGGTAGACGGGCTTTGGTGCCGCCGCCCGGGAACCATTTATTGAATAATCAACACCTCTGCCATAGGTTACCTCAAGTGGATCGCTACGTTTGATGATTTAGCAGAGGTGACCGGGTTCATCGGGTGAGGTGTGTTCGGGATGCGCCTGTCCACCAGCTGCATGGCGTGCCAGATCGGAAGAGGCTGTTTTCTTAACTGGTCTCTCGATCCATTGCCTTGCGCTGCAGTGGGAGGGATATATTCATACGTCCGTCGCTCCTGAACACGCTGATCCCCTAGATTCCTACCCAACCTTCATAGCTTTTACCTTCCCAGAACTTTCACTCCTTCCTCTCTCAAAACTCATGCCGCTAAGAGGCGCTAGTGTAGCAAGTTGCCATCAGAATGTCAGAAGTTGAAGGTATTATTAGAGTTCGGTGTTTGGTAATCTCTAATCACTAAGTAGTATAAAATAAAGTCGATTTTCGTGTCTGTCTGTCTTTGCGCTTTGTTCTCCTAAACTACGCAACAGATTTTAATACAGTTTTCACTATCGCTTAGAAATTTTTTTCCGACAGGTTTACATATATAATACATGCATAATATATTTATAAAAAGTATAGAAAAGTCAACGTTTTGTAATCAAGCCAAAAATATATTTTCGGGCGCTTACATTGCTAACGCTGACTAATTCTTAGAAGATACAACAAAATAATTTACTACGGAATTTTATATCTTAAAAAAGCCTACAAAAAAGTCCTGAATGAAATATGTCTATCCCCTAAGGATAACCCACAGTAATCATTTTTATCTTTTAAATATATTATGTGTTATGATGCGACGCTATTTTGACTAATAAAATATTAATTATCATCCAATTAAATATGTTAGTTATGTTGAGTATTTAATTTGTAATAAAATTGCTCTTCAAAACATATAATTTAAATCAATATCTTAGAAGATATCGCAATTATAAAAATCACTCGCAACAAAACTATTTGCCGCGCTCACAAAGTCTTTGTTGCGATAGTGTACGAACACAAAGAACGCGTGTTTCGGCTTTCAGATTACCAGCACTCAGTGCCTGAGTCCGCCGGAGAAGATATCCGCCGAGTTGTGGACACATAGAACGCCGGTTAAATCCGCGCCATTTGCGCGGTAGCCTGATAGCAGCTGTCAGTTTTAACAAAATGTCAAGCTTGTCGGAAGAAGATTTTTTACTTTTGTAGAATTCTTTCTTGAAATTAAGAAATAAAACAATTGGTATTTATCCAATTAATAGTAGTAGAAAAAGTCATGGTGAATTTATGAATTTTATTTATTAATGAAAGATTTTTTAAATATACCTTATTTCACTCATGACAGGTTATTATAAAATTTTCTTAATTCGTACCGTTTTCATTCATATCCTTACTGATTTCTTTCCAGCACTTGTCGACAACATTTCTGTTGCTATGTAAACTTCTTTTATCCCAGATCGGCGATTTGTTAAAAACAGCAGCAATTAGTAAGTCGCTCATTTTGACAGGACTTGTTTATTTATGTTTTGACACTAGCTTCCAAAACAAGCTTCACTAACCGGCCGCACCGGCGAGTAGGAATTAAGAAATCATTCCGGTAAAGCTTCTCGGCGCGCGGACACAAATCTGAACCTGCCTTTACTATGTGCGTTCTCACACGTTTAGATACAAACATTCTTGTCGGCGCGCCTGCGCCAGTCGGCCGCTTACTCGCTGGCTAATCTGAAAGCCGAAACACGCGTTCTTTGTGTTCGTACACATAACAAGTATATCTGAGCTCTTCGTGTTGGGTTGTTTATTGACAATATTACTTATTTTTCTTATTTTATGTTATTTGTCGTTTTTTTCCTAATCACAGTTTTGTATTTAAATGATGTCTCGGCTTTGAATATAGGTCGCAGTTCAAGGAATTCAAAAATGATGCGTTTGGTACGTCTTATGACAAATAGCAGAGAAAGTACTTCTTCGCGAAGAGATACATAATCGTCTGTTGAAAATGAAGCTCGCCTCAGTCTTGATCGGGATAGGCATAGATCCCAGAGAGCCAGAGAATCTTCTGTACAAAGAAACAATCGATTACAAAAAGACGAAATAACTGCCAGTACATCAGGGTTAATAATTTGTGTTGAATACGCTGATACCTTCATACCTTTAACCTCCCCAGAACATCCACTCTTTCCTTTCTTCCGTTTGTGCGCTTAGTTCTTCTAAACTACGCTACGGATTTTGATAAAACTTTCACTATCATTTAGAAAATTTCTTTTGAAAGGTTTACATATATAATACATGCAAATTATATTTATAGAAAGTAGAGAAAATTCGATGTTTTATAATCAAGTCGTAAAAATATATTTTTGCGCACTAAATTGCTAACGCTGGCTAAACTTTATGAGATGCATCAAAATTATGTACTACGGAATTGTACATCTTAAAAAGGCCTACAAAAAATTTCTGAACGGTATATGTCTACATCTTAAGAATAACCCCCAGCAACGCCGGGTAAACGTCAGCAAGTATAATATAAATGAATAAATCAAAAAGGTAATTTATTTAAATTCAATTCTTACTTTATATGAAGTTTCCCCGCATCAATGGTCTCTCCACGAGGCGTCGCACTTTAAATTTTATTCTCTTAAAACACTCTTAAATCACTATTATGACATTATTAAAGTATACATAATTATCACTGCATTTAATAATAAACGAACAGAAAATAACTCGACTTAAAAACAACAGTTCATAACACAAAGTGATCTTGAGGCGATGCCATACGTAGTAATGCAAAATCATGTGTTTTTGGTTTGAAAATTTGTTTGCCTAGAAATGTTTCAGATGCTTTAATTAAATACTGCGAGTAGAATACATCTTGGCCTTTGAAATAATCGAGTATTTTTTACATAAGTCTTTTTATAAGCCCAGAAAAAAGTCATTTATAAGGCCCATGAAAACTGCTTTAAAGTTCAAAATTTCCTACTTACGAACCCATTTTCGGTTATGGTTTTATTGTATAATGTGGAAAATTAAGTTATTTATAAAATGATCGGAAAACATTTAAATATTTATGCCTGAACATCCACAAAATAAAATAAAAGGCACTTTTTGGCCATGTTTTTTTCTCGCTTAAATCAAAACAGGAGGATGGTGTTAAGCGGGAATTTAAGCCTTATCGCCATCTACGTAAGGAATGTTATTGATAGCGGCTCGATTCAAATATTACACGACGAATGGCATCACCTTAATTTATTTGACGTCAACTGTTGTTTGATCGTTGACGATCTGCAGTCATATTTAGGAACGATGAGAAGTTATCTACCGTGCTAGTTGTCTAGGTCCCTGATAGAACAATGAATATTTCTTAAAAGAATCTGAGATAATAAATTTATACACGAAACTAATCACATCCGAGTGAAACCGGTAGGTAAAAGCTGGCAAAAAAAAATTCCAATGTTTGTCAATTTATAATAATAATACATTCGTGAAAAATAACGGATTGTCTGAATTTTCGACAAATCAGTTCCAATTTTGAAAATAATTTTACAGGTAGGCACTTTATCGCTTGTCTGAATTTTCCGAACAAACACGTCCAATTTTGAAATTGCAGATACAGAATCACAACCAAAGTTAGTATTTTTAACAAGGGCAAAACCTTGAAAAATAACGAATGGTCTAAATTGTAGACGAATCAGTTCCAATTTTGAAAAAAAATCGATTAAATAGTTTTCTGTTAAAAATATTATAATATAAGTTAATTATTTTATAAATTGTCTGAATTTTCCAAACTTAAATCTAAAGCACAAATACTGGAGTTCATTTGACCGGAGTTACAGACAGACAGATTCCTGACTGAAATCAGCATTTTTTAATTATATTTGGGTTTGTTGTATAACGTTGCAGGTAAATGTACCGTTTTTTTTATTTAATTAAAAGCATTAATTATGTACCGTAATTTTGGCTTTATATTCACTTGTTATTAGCAATACGCCGTCCCACTGTGTTGCCAGACCCGTGTAATATCGGCTTTATTTTCTTAATTAAATTAATTACACAATATAAATTTAAATATTAATTGCTGTCTATTTTATTTCAAAATCTTTACACTGGAAAAAATATTAAAAACGCGCAAGAATTCGTTACAAATATTTAGATAGGTTTAAAAAAATAATAACTCTACCAATCGGTTTCGCAAT
The DNA here is from genome assembly GCA_026573805.1 of Hesperophylax magnus. Taxonomy (NCBI): domain Eukaryota; kingdom Metazoa; phylum Arthropoda; class Insecta; order Trichoptera; family Limnephilidae; genus Hesperophylax; species Hesperophylax magnus. Next base: position 1,165,244 of record JAIUSX010000144.1, on the reverse strand, counting down.
AAACGAATTTACAAACCATCTGGAGTTATTGATACTACTGCGTGACTTTTCTCTACTTTCTATAAATATAGTAGGCAAGTATTATATACATAAATCTTCCGGAAAAAATTTTCTAAATGATATTGAAAATCTTATCACAGTCCGTTGCGTAGTTTAGAAGAACTAAGCGCACAAACAGACAGCTGTGGATTGAGACTTTATTTTATACTAAAATTGTGAAATAACGAAAATTAATCAAATAAAATTTACTTGCGCACGCCGGGATTTGAAATCGCGACATCCGGATTGCTAGTCGTTAAGATTTATGTCTAATTTAATTATATAACTGTTTTATAAAATAATGTTTGTCACAATATCAGCAAAAAAAACTAAGTAAATTTTAATTTTTGTTGTCTTTTTAGGGAGATGGGTAATAGAAGGTTGGGTTGTATCTATTATTGAAATTGAACGGGAAATCTTGTGAACGCTGTAGAAATGCGATCCCTGAGGCGTGTATGTGGTAAAACCATGTACGATCGTGTGATAAATGTGGCGATCCGCAAATAATGCAAAGTTGGTGTAAGTATAATGAGAAAGATTAAGAGAGGGACGCTCAGATGGTTTGACGCCTGAGGAAGACATGGCACGATCAAGTGAATCATATACTTGAGTCGGGCCATGTGAAGAGTCAGAACAATAGAAGAGTATGTATGAGACAATGTATGAATGTGAATGAGGCGAGAAGTGTGTGCCAAGGAAAGTCCTCTCTGCCTACCACTGCGGAGTAACGGCAAGATAATCTCTTCTCATTTGCCGACTTCAAAATGTAATTATATGAAATCTCAATATGCGTCACACATCTGGTTCTGTTATTAAACATGTTATAGGAATAAAAAAAAATAAAGTGTTTCTTTAGATGCTACTTAAGTTGTATATAAGACTCTAATAACGGGGGTTTGCTCTACGCTCACATTTAAGTTATTTCTGATGAGCGGATTACTAAATTCACAAATGTTTCTAGATTAGATGATTAAGATTAATAAAAACAGGCCTTACCATTAAAATATTTTACGTAAAACAATTATAAAGCACCAGATTTTATTTTTCTAGACGATGAATTAGTAACTTCTCGAGGGATCCCTCTAGAAACATTTGAGATTTTAGTAATAAGTTGATCAAAAATTATAAAAATAAAAGTATTTTCCCACTTTTCACACATAACATATCAATTTTCTAGGCCTGCTAGGGCAAAGTCGACAGTAGGTTAATCCATTACGTCGGGCCGCGCGACGAATATTGTTTTGACACGTCTTAATCACTTACTTCGTTAAGATTCCCACTTTATTTTAGAGATTTGATTGGGCAAATTCTGAGGTATGTTCAGGGCAGCGCGTCGCATATTTTGTGGCCGACTGCTTCACTTACATCGTTAAGATTCTAGCTTTATTTTAATGTATTGTCTCATCTTAAGACATTTATCGAGTGATTTTTATTCTATTATAAGTCGTGTTTTATTAAATATTTTCACAACAGTCGCTTACACCTATAAATGACCATCGATTTTTAATAAAAAGAATTATGTTTGAAGAGTAATTGAAATTAGGTAATTATTGAGTAATGAATGGAGATAATGATATCCTCGCTGGGATCTCCCGTGCTGAGGATTTCATTTAAATATTTTCAAAATTTACTAGCACGCATAATACAAACTAATCGTAAATATATAACATAAATAGTTTTTTTTATAAATTATTATAAATAGATACATATCGTTGCTTCCACCGCAAAATTACCTAACTGCAAAAATGTACTTTTACAGGAAAGCGAAAAAACCTTCCCATTTTAAAATTAGACTGATTTTTTTATTTTAATAAAAGACGTATCTAATGAATATTTTTTTCCATTATATTTTATTTGGAAAAAATATATTTTTTTAAACAGTGTAGTGGCAGTGTTAGATAAGTAATTTTGCTTTGAAAATTTTTTTCACTTATGGAATTTCGCACGTAAAATTTACTACCTAGTAGTACTTCCAGAACAGAATATTTACATAATATTCGTGTTATAACACTAAAGTGACGAAAATAAAATAAATCAACAACAAGATGAACAAAAAAATAAGAAATTAGACGTTTTCGGTCTATCAAATAATAATGATTTTTGATAAAATAATATAAAAAATAACACTGTTCTATGACACTTAAAATAAAAATTAATGAAAAAGTTTATCAAAAACTCCCAGCAGAATTTCGAAAGGACACTTTTCAAGTCCTGGAGGTGGTCGAATTTTTCAATTTTGTTTAATTTTTATCTGTCTCTTATACAGCTGTGCTGGTTGAGCGTAGTCGTTTAAGGTTGAAACTGGTGGCTTTAATAATGGCTTCCACGAATCATTATAATTAAGTTTAAAGTTAAGTCTACCAGCCAAATATTGCAAGCATCTTAAATCTGCTACTGTTGGGTCACCTCTTCTATGTCCTGGACGAATTGAACTATAGACATTAACATTCTCATAATTCAAAAAATATTCGTAACTTAAATACTGAAGTGGGTTGAGAAGTAGATTTAGTTATTTTTAAGTTTTCGTTCGATTAAACTATGGCAGCAATGTACTTCCATTTGGGTATGTCCCTTTTCTAAATAGTTATGCTCTATTTCTATATTAATGTGAGTTAAACTTAATCTAAGTAGTGCGTTTGAAAGAGTTGTGTTTTTGTTTTCATAACCACAACCATCTGTGTACAAAATTATATTTTTGTTTGGGTGTTTGCTGCTATGTATGATTCTAAAACTTTCACAAGTATTGTAGAAAATATATTGGCAATCACACCCCCTTCACACTCATCCCATAGGTAGCAATAGCAATCCTTTGTTACCATGTTATAAATCGTATAATTGTGGACACAAAGTTTTGTTTTATAAAAAAGTGCACTTGCTTTCAAAACAGGGGGCAAGTTTTACAGCTTGCATATCAATAGTGAACGTATGCCCTGCAATAATGTGACGGAAGTTTCGGTAGATTCTTTAAAAAAAATTATGATTACATTTCGCCCTTCTTCCATAATTGTATTATTATTGCGTCTGCGTAGTGGGACTTTCGAATTGGATTTGTGTGTGTGTATACCACTTTTGAAGGCTGTAATCCAATTTGTGATAGTAGCTGGATCTAAATCAAAAATACTGTCAAATGTTTTCTTACAAACTTGCTTTTTTTCTTTACCATTTTTCAAGTAGTAAACGTGAGAATATTGCCTTCTTGACTCTCACAGGCAGATCTGTTAAAGAGCTGATATATATTTTTTTCATATTTTTTTTATATTTAAACCCATATAATCCTTTCCCTGCATTCTCCTTCTTTTGTTAGTTTTTCTTGTAGATATTGTTACTATGTTAGTATAATTTTCCAAACTAACATCTTCAATATTGTCAACACTCGTACTCGGAGGAAATTGTTTTCCTTGGGACATCGCCATCCGAATTTGAATCATCTGAGATACTGCAGCCTTGTAATCAGAATCTAGGTTAACAGATACATCTTTCTCTATTATTGTCAGAATTATATATGAAATGTTGCATTCTGGTACAGCTTCGTTATCCGGATCTAGACTTTCAGACAATTTTTCCTCAGTGATAATCATTTCATTAGTATTTAATTCATTCCCAGGATCATCGTAAGGAAATTTAATAATATCATACATCAGCAGAAGTTGCTCAATATCAACGGCAGACAAGTTATTCTCATTCATTATGTATGATGCAAAATTTGATAACTGCTAAAAAAAATGGCGGTAGCAAAAATATTCTAACTTGCAAAAATCTATAACAGACAAGTTCAATAAATTGTTATATTTAAACATAACCGACTAGTTATAAGTGTATTTCATGTATAAAATGGATTTATAAATAGCTTATATATTTGTTACAATTCACTTTGCATGGTAAATTCTATTTAAAATTACAATTTCGGAGTTTAAATGCAGCGCAAGACAATGCGTGAAATCTCTCAAGTTAAAGTGGCAGTTAGATAATTTTGCAGGCACAAATGAGAAGCTGTCAGATAGGTAATTTAGTATTTGAATTTTGTTTTAAAAACCATATTTTTGTTAATTGTATAATTTTGTATGGACGTAAGGGTCATAATTGCAGACAAATTTGCATCATTAGTCCAAAAAGTGAAAATTGTCAGTTAGGTAATTTTGCGGTGGAAGCAACGATATATAACATGGATATAGTGATTTGTTTTTGGGGTTTTCATGAGGGAAGATGTGTTTTCGATTACACATCTGTTACACAGCTGATGATGGAAACTGCAATGCTTTCCGAAACGTTGGCTAAAGAAGGAGATAGCACAACACGGCATAATACCCCAAAAAACAAATCAATTTGATACTTTTGGCCGTGAAAATCTTAATTCATATATAACTTGGATTATTTATGTTTAGTTTAGTTATTTCAGTATCAGCCTGTATTTGGTGTCATTGTATTTTTCGTGTATTTCTGATCTCCCTGTGTTTTGTATCCAGCTTTTTATTTGAGTTTTAAATGTTATTATATTGTTATGCGTTTTTAATGAGAGTGAGATTTTGCTGTAAAGTTTAATACCATATTAACGAAAGCTTTTTTGCCAAAATTTTACATTTTTAGTTGCTTGTTGGATTAATATATTATAATAGATCATCACAAATACTATGTTAAGTTGTCTGTGCGTCCTGCGTAACTCGGGTCAATGAACTCAAAATTGAACTGATTGTGTTAAGAATACACACAAACGATTAAATACCTATTTGCACATATACGATATCATATTTTTAATAGAAAATTATGTTTGTCATTTTAAAAATAAGAACTTTTTTGTCACGAATTCAGAATATCCCGTGATTTTTCACGGGTGTGCTCTACCAATATAATGAATACAGTTTTTCAATGTCAACTATGTCGCAGCCAAGTGGGGGAGAAGGAAGTTTCCAAAATTACTCTCCTCCTTATATCAGCTTAAATACTTGACATATCATTTTAGTTTAAATGTATTCCTGCGCAAATACATAGGTTGCCATTAATAATTGACTGAATAATGGGGATTTCTATAGTTTAAAAGCCCATAAGATCGGAGACCCTCTTGGTTACAGACTTTTTGTTTGGCATCTTGGCCTGTCAAGAGATAACGTCAACATTTTGAAATTCTTCTTACGTTGTCGTCAATAAACAAAAAAAACGCACAACCTACAAGGTAAAAAAAAAACATCGACCTATATTATACACATTTTTAAAATAAACATGGTTTATAGTAAGTAGGTAAACAAACTACTTTTAAACAATTAGGACGATCCTAAAACAACTTGACAACCTCCGTGGCGAGGAGTAAATCTCTAGACTAGCAATCCGATGTTGCATGTTCTAATCTCGGCGTTCGCAAGTAAATTTTAACTCTCAGTATTGCCCTCTTGTAAGACCACCAATCAGAATTAAGGCGAAGCTTAATGCCAAATCACTATTTTGATTAATCTATGTAACGAATTGGTGTACATTATGAATACCAAAAAAATATGCTTTAGATAAAATGAAGATTTTTCTATCGTTTCGCTTGAGTAGAATACAAATAAAAAAATAAATTACTAAATAAAAAATATAAATGCAAGCTACTAAACTTTTTTTTCAATAGAAATGTATGAACGCGTAAAGGTAACAACTTTAAAAAATACAGTATTATAGCTAAGATTATCTGTGACAGTTTCACTTGATTCTTTTTTGCTTTCTTATAAAATTATTTACAAAATAAATAAAAAACAGTTTTATGCTTGAAATCGAACGTTTCTAGACTCCTTTTGTGAAGCGATTTAAATGTCTATTACCTACAATATAAGGTATACCAAGAATACACACATTTTTGGCTTGTAGCTTCTTCTTAACGAAAAAGCAGCTTGAAATGGATTTAGCCGTGTTTTGGTGAGCAGATCTGAATAGGAACCTTTCTCTTACCCACAACATAAGTTAATAAGCTAGTTCTAGAATTGTTAACTAACTGAACTAACTAACAATCACACCGTTTCTCCGAAGGGATAGGCGGAGAGACCACCAAACAACGAATTATCACCAACAAATCTTTCTTTCGCGTTCCCGAATTTTTCTGACATTAAAAACTGCATAAAATACTTACAAAGATCAACGATCCTAAAAAACTATGAAAAAGTTGTTTTTTAAATTGTTTAAAATCAGTAAAGAAAACAATAAAAGGTAAATTTTGCTGTTAAGTTAATTTGATAGAGATTCAATTTATGAGTTTAAAACCATTTATAAAAAAGAAATAGAGTTTTTAACTTATACTATAAGCATTACCGTATATTTAGTTAGTATGTTAGATAAGAGAACAAGGATAAATTACAAAGTATACAACCATTCATAAACAAAACATTATCTTATTGTTTTTAACTTATGTACTACAATTTGAATGTAGGTTCACATTAATTTAGTTTGCTGAATTGGAACAGAGAAAAAAATAAAAGGTTATTAGTAAATAACCCCAGTTTAAACGTACATTAAGATAGTTTAAACATAGTAAAGTGGTTTTTTAAACAGTTGATATAGGAAACATTAGTTTATATTTTAATAAAACGAGATAGAGTTAGATAAAAGACAGAAAAAATCGTTTTTAAACCGTTTGTAGAAAACAAATTTAGTTTATAAGTTAGATAAAACAGAGTAAAATCAGTTTTTGAACCATTTGTTTAGAAATCAAACAAGGTTTTCAGTTAATAATGGGAGTTTTGACGTACATTTTCGGAGTAAGTAATTTAGATCAGACATAGTTCAATCGTTATTAAACAGTTGTGACACCAAATAATAGTTAAGTTTTTAATACAAATTATTTTAACTTAAATTTTGAGTTAGTAAGTTAGATTAAATATAGTAAAAATCGTTTTGTAGGAAACATATTTAGTTTGTAAGTTAGATGGAACAGAGTAAAATGAGAATTTAAACCATATGTAAAGAGAAAGATAGATTTTAGTTAATAAAACGAGTTTGAACGTACATTTAGATTTAGAAAGTTAGATAAAAATAGATATTAGAGTTAGTAAGGTAGAAAATAATTTTAAAACGGTTTTTAAAGAAAACAATAGGTTTTTTATTAATACTACTAGTTTAAACGTACATTTGGAGTTGGTAGGTTAGATAAAAAACATTATGATGTTGTTAAATATCGTTATAGGTCAGTTTAATTGCTAATAAATAAAGCGCGAGTAAAATTAGTTTAAAACTATTTAAAATGGAAACAACAGGTTAAAAATGTATATTTTATGCTGAGATCTTGGTTTTAACGTACATTTATAAGTAAGATAAACAAATAACCGAGTGAAATGCCCTGATTTAAGCTAATTTATAAATAAAACAATTGTTTATACGAGTTTTTAACGTACATTTAGTAAGTTTGGTTGTTATAGCGCGTTAGTTTACGGACTAGGTGCTACGAGCTACGAGCTACGAGCTACGAGCGATCGCTACGACAGTTCGCGAGAGACTGACTGTAAAGTGTGGAGACCCTAGTTACATAGCCTGTAGAGTCGTAGCGGAGTTCGTAGCGGCGTAGTGAGGTGTGTATTGTGTGCTAGGCCTTTGAGTTATAATGGACAAGGATGGAAAATCAGACACAAAGATATAAAGTTTTGTTGAACACAATTTAAAGAAGTTGACCGACCTTGGGTCTTTCAGCTTAGTGGGTAGCATTCTCGAGAGTCGATAACTTTACGATATCGGATCGATAGGTGCAACTACCGATAATTTTATATCGATTTCCCGATTGATGTACAGAATGATGGTTGCAACGCAGTAAATCAGAATTGATATACATGGCAGAACTGACACATCTCTCTCTATGAATTGACATTCCTAAACGTCAAACGGCTACGTAAAAGTTAAAAATACTCAAAAAAATGTCAATGTAGAATTAAAATATTAACATTAAAATGCGTTTGGAGTCTGCATCTACTTTTTGGCACTAAAAGGGAGTTAAAAACGAAGTGAATTTATTAAGTGTTTGAATTGTGTGTACGATCTTTTTCAGTTCTAAGAGCTTAGGTAGTTCACCCTCATTTATTAAAAAGTCAGTTATTTGACAATATCTTAAAAGTCGTGCATACTGATTATCCGACACCTTAGAGGCCGCGCTAAAAGTAACGGCTTTTGTCAACAGACTGTCGGAATCATATTCTCACCGTGCTCGCAAATATCGCTAACTGACCATAGATGAAATATTTTGTCAATATCGTATTGATATATAGGGCTTTATCGATCGTCCGTGCTAGACCTCCTGAGGACATCGTCTAACACCGGCCGTTAATATAAGTAATAAATAAAATGGGTATTATTGTAGAAAGCAATCACTTTGTGGTTTGACATATTTAATAAAATAAAATACTTCTTTGTTTTAAAACCACGATATTTATTAATTTAAGAACCGACCGGTATCGCTTTACTTAAGCATCATCAGGGTACAAATTAATACAGTATTAATTTGTACCCTGATGATGCTTAAGTAAAGAGAAACCGGTCGGTTCTTAAATTAATAAATATCGTGGTTTTAAAACAAAAAAGTATTTTATTTTATTAAATAAAATGGGATTGGACATGTTACTTGTAAAACTCAAAAGTTGTGCTGACAGAACTCGGGGTTAGTTGTAGCACGGGGTTAATTGTATCATCATTCTCCGATAAATCGGTACTATTATCCACTGGTGATTTCAAAATAAAACTCAAACCGTTGGTTATTCTCTACTTACAAACGCTCCAAAAACCGTCCTAAAGTAAACTCATTTTTCCAAAATCTGTCTTAAATTAAGCTCATTTATCCAAAACCCGTTTTAAAGTAAACTCATTTGTCCAAAACCCGTCCTGAAGTAAGCTCATTTGTCCAAAACATATCCTAAAATAAATTTATTTGCGCAAAACCCGTTTTAATGTAAACTCATTTGTCCAGAACCCGTCCTGAAGTTAGCTAATTTGTCCAAAACATCAATCCAAAGTATACTCATTTTCAAAAGTAAACTCATTTGAGCAAAACCCGTCCCAAGGTAAGCTCATTTGTCCAGAACCCGTCCTAAAGTAAGCTCATTTGTCCAAAACCTATCCTAAAGTAAACTCATTTGAGAAAAACCCGTCCTAAAGCAAAATCATTTGTCTAAAACCCGTCCTGAAGAAAGCTCATTTGTCCAAAACCTATCCAAAAGTAAACTCATTTGCGCGAAACTCGTCCTAAGGTAAACTCATTTGTCCAAAACCCACCCTGAAGAAAGCTCATTTGTCCAAAACCCGTCCTATTGGAAAGTAATTTATCCAAAACCCGTCCTAAAGTAAACTCATTTGTCCAAAACCCGTTCTTAAGTAATCTCATTTGTCCAAAACCCGTCCTAAAGTAAACTTATTTGTCCAAAGAAACGTTCGGATAGTAAAACAGGTACAAACAGAGCAAAGTAATTGTAATATTATGTTATGAATGTAAAAAAGTTACTTAAAGTCCCATTATAAACGTGCGAGTTTCGACAAGTCCGCACGTGTCAGTGCCATCAAGTGACGACGCATCATAAACGTACTTATTATAGTTAGTGAGTTATTCTCTTTCGTACTACTGACCCGTCGTACAAATGTCCCTGGTCTCCTTTATGAAATAAAATTATTTTAATAAAACCTTTTTAAGTTTTAAAGTTGAAAAGCTGATTCAGTTTCTTTGTATTTTATGCGAGGGCCGATCTGGGTAACTTTATATCAACGGCGCTTGGAAGAGCAGCAGATGTGGGGGAAAGAGTGGATGACTTCACCCTCCCCCCGACCCCCTCTACCAGAAGGGTGGGGGAAACGGGGAATGGAATTTCAACATTTCACAGCGCAGTGGCTTCAGTATGGGAGGGGAGGGGGGTGGTTTAAAAAGCATTCTGTTCTGGAATATTGTATAAAGGTTTTTAAACGAAGGCTGTATCAGTTATATTGTTTTTTACGTTTGAGGGAAAAAGCTTCTTTAAAATGAGGGAATATTGCGTGCGAGGAAAAAAAATGTTGATAGAAGATATTTAGAGCATGCCCGGTTAATGGTCCTTACATTTGTACACAATCGTGATGAGATGAGAACGGGTCGTTTCTACGACTCGAGTTCAACAGCTTCCCCAAAGATGACAGGATATGATTGAAAATATTTTCATGAGGATTTCTAGCATGAAATTGTGGACACACATTTTAGTTAATATTTTTAAATAGACTAGAGTGGCTACAAATCTAGAGTTTTAATATGAGATTGATGAAATTTTGCACACAAAATTTGTCTACAACTGATTTTGAAAAGCTCTGCCTAAAGCCCGGACTGCGCCGGGGACTTCAGGCTGTTATTAATAAAGTTTATTTGCATATGCTGAGATTCGAACCAGCGACTTCTGGATTCGTAGTCGAGGATATTAGCCGCTCGATCACGGAGAGAGAAAAATATCAAATGCTATGATGTTGGCCAACCTGCGACAGGAAAGAGTAGCAAAATTTGTTAGTTCGTAATGGCTCCCGACTAGCAATCCGGAGATAGTGGGTTCAAATCCCGGCGTGCGCAAGAAAATTTTGTTTGATTAATTTTGGTTTTTTCACAATAAATTCACATAAAAAAATATACTGTATATTTGCAGCACATTCCAGAATGGAAGATACTCTCAGTATCACCCTGGTATAAGAGCACCATTCAGAATTGAAACGTTACTTGAAATGGTTTTAGCCATGTTTGGTGACTATATCTGAATAGCCAGGTACTTCCCCATCTCTTTCCCCTCCCCACTAATTCAGCCTCACGACATACCCCAATTGGGGATGCCATATTTTAACTGGCCCCAGAAGATTGGGAGCAGTTGGGACTATTGTGCTGTTTTCTAATATATATTTTAAAACACAAATTCTTAAGAAAAAAAAAGAAGACAAACGTTCAAGGGTAGGCAACTACTTAAGTTAGAAACACACTGGGTATACGTACGCTACGTAAGCAACGCATTAAGATATCTGGACTAATTACAATCCATACATTTTCTATGGAAATAGATGCATTAGAAAAACACTTGTCGTACGCAAAGCAAAACCATGCTTCCATTAATACTATTTACATAATATTTTTATTATACATAACTCAACTGCCTCATTAGCAATCTTTTGTATTTGTTAAGTGATTAATTAAAGATGTCCACTGACTTGGTATAATTATTTCTCTCCATTATGTATTCTGTGCATTGAGGAATACAAATGGTAGTTAGCATCAGAATTTATGCACTAAAATAAATCGCGAATTCTAGTATTACGTAGTGGAATCCGAAAACTTATCAATGCAAGCAATTCTGGAGTATGAAAATCATAACTTTTATATAGATATTCTAATGACGGGTTGTATTATAACAGTTATAATACAACCAAGAAAGAGCTGTTACTGAATCTCGGCTGGCTGATAATACTGACACTTGGCTGGTTGCGCCTTTCTGGTGTTGTTTAAATTAAAGGAAGAAGATTGGAACGCGAGGGAGATGTTTTTTGCTCGGCAACCTCTCTTAATTATTACAGTTTCCCAGAATTTAACAATTCGTCAAACAACAAAGTTAATTTTCAAGTTCTTTGAAGGTTCAATTCAAGTTCTTTTATTATTTCAGTTTTGTAAAACATCTGGCTAATAACGTATAATAACATTACTTAAATACAAAGTTAACTTTCAAGTTCTTTGAAGGTTCAATTCAAGTTCTTTTATTATTTCAGTTTTGTAAAACATCTGGCTAATAACGTATAATAACATTACTTAAATACAATGTTAACTTTCAAGTTCTTTGAAGGTTCAATTCAAGTTCTTTTAATATTTCAGTTTTGTAAAACATCTGGCTAATAACGTATAATAACATTACTTAAATACAATGTTAACTTTCAAGTTCTTTGAAGGTTCAATTCAAGTTCTTTTAATATTTCAGTTTTGTAAAACATCTGGCTAATAACGTATAATAACATTACTTAAATACAATGTTAACTTTCAAGTTCTTTGAAGGTTCAATTCAAGTTCTTTTAATATTTCAGTTTTGTAAAACATCTGGCTAATAACGTATAATAACATTACTTAAATACAATGTTAACTTTCAAGTTCTTTGAAGGTTCAATTCAAGTTCTTTTAATATTTCAGTTTTGTAAAACATCTGGCTAATAACGTATAATAACATTACTTAAATACAATGTTAACTTTCAAGTTCTTTGAAGGTTCAATTCAAGTTCTTTTAATATTTCAGTTTTGTAAAACATCTGGCTAATAACGTATAATAACATTACTTAAATACAATGTTAACTTTCAAGTTCTTTGAAGGTTCAATTCAAGTTCTTTTAATATTTCAGTTTTGTAAAACATCTGGCTAATAACGTATAATAACATTACTTAAATACAATGTTAACTTTCAAGTTCTTTGAAGGTTCAATTCAAGTTCTTTTAATATTTCAGTTTTGTAAAACATCTGGCTAATAACGTATAATAACATTACTTAAATACAATGTTAACTTTCAAGTTCTTTGAAGGTTCAATTCAAGTTCTTTTAATATTTCAGTTTTGTAAAACATCTGGCTAATAACGTATAATAACATTACTTAAATACAATGTTAACTTTCAAGTTCTTTGAAGGTTCAATTCAAGTTCTTTTAATATTTCAGTTTTGTAAAACATCTGGCTAATAACGTATAATAACATTACTTAAATACAATGTTAACTTTCAAGTTCTTTGAAGGTTCAATTCAAGTTCTTTTAATATTTCAGTTTTGTAAAACATCTGGCTAATAACGTACAATAACATTACTTAAATACAAAATTAACTTTCAAGTTATTTGAAGGTTCAATTCAAATTATTTTATTATTTCAGTTTTATAAAACATCTGGCTAATAACGATATAATAACATTACTTAAACAGAACCTTCACAGAACTTGAAAATCAGCTTGATGAACTGAATCCTATAATTTCTATACCCGCTATATCCGATTTTTTGACAAAATGATCTGAGTATAACATCTCGTTCACATTTTTGCGAGCAACAAGGGGAGCCTTAAATTGAGTTTCAAAACCCTCCTTATCACGACCAAAAACCATGTTAAAACTGCGAGTGAGAAACCAAATCCGCTATATCATACATAAAGTTACTATCAAAACGCGCTATATCGGATTCAACCAATCACAAGCTGTTATTTTGCCAAAATACAATATGACCGCCGCTCTGACGCCACGCTCGTGTGTCAAAATGATCTACGCGTGTGTTTCTAAACCCGCCAAGTCAGCTCAGTTGACTTTCAAAAGCCTCTATATCACGAATATATATATGAAGTGAGTATCAAAATCCGCTTTATCCATTTTATTTATCGAAATTACTTAATTATTGCTAGACACATATAGAAAAATAAATGCTCCTCTAAATTTTATTACTCCAATTCATTACATAAAAAATTGTAATGCAATTACTTATGTACGCTAGAGATGTGACAGTTTTTGCGGTTTTCTCCAAATCAATGAAAGTTGATATAGCGGGTATAGAAATAACACGACAGTTACTGTTCAAATTCTGTGAAAAAATCCGTCTTTAGTCGGTGAAAATTTTTCTGTCCTATAATCTTAGCATTTTCATTTCATTTTAGAGTGTTGAATTCAATTATTAATTGTTCAACAAAAGTTTGAAAACGTAAACATTTATTTTTTTATTCTTTCAATAGCTGTAAGGCAAAATATAACAGTTTATAATAATGCACTTATTATTATTGAAATTTCTGGCTAACCCAGTTATAAATTCCAACATTTGAAAGCCTTTGTTTGGTTTGATGGTTATTTTTTTTGAGAGTTGGCTTAATAAAATTATAACCTAAGAAAAATCGTCTTCAAATTTGACTCTCTGAGTCACAAGACATGACAAAACTAGGAATTACGCATCCTGACAAGTGAAGCACATAAACTAAAAAATAAACGTCCAATCAACTACCAGTGGTCACACGCGTTGCATGAGTAAAGCCACGTGGGAACGTAATAATGCGTGTAGCGCGTACGTCAACCCAGTGTGTTTCTACCTTTATGAACATAACCCTATCTGTCTTGTTGAGTGTAGGGTCCAATATGGTGTCCTGCATGTAATATTATTTATGTGGACCCGCGCCAATAATAAAAGGATGCCATCTGTCGCTCCAAAACCAAAGTTCACGTTTTTCTTTATGAAAATATCGCTGACTTGTTTTACGCAGTTTGCGAATTTCCTAGATTAATTTAAGAAAACTATTATAGAAGAAGCTGTACCCGGCGTTGCTGGGGGTTACGCATGGTATGTAGTAAAGTTTTATTATTGTAAATTTTAAAAAGCGGTGAAGATAATATATCCCTACCTATACAGCCCCTGCTTTAACCCGCCTCACACCTCTGCCTAACAGGGAAGCGACATAGCTAATTAAAATTGAACAAAAAAAAAGTATAATTTTTTTAATTTCAAAAAAATAATTACTTACATAATTCTCCAAAGAAACGTCACTATCTCGATAACATTTATTTTTTAAGAATTCTTCAGACAGGTAATAATAATAATAGTACCATCTTGAAACGGAAAAAAATATAGAATCTTTTTTTATAAAAACTTTTTTCTCCTCCTGAATTTTGGAATTGTTATGTTTTGCAACATTTTCAAATATAACAATTTGATGTATTTACTAATTAAGTTATTCTAAAAATAGAAATAAATATATTTTTTCTGAATTTGTAAAACGTAAATCAACCCTCTCAAAAACAATTTATTTATAGATATAATCTGACATCAGCAAAGGCTTTATAAAACTCACGAATAAGGACTTTTTCTACTGACGCAAGGACGAAAAGAATTACTCTCGTTTCTCGGGAACAACGTATTAAATTACCTTCTTCCCACCCACGTTGGTAATACAGCCTTTTTGGCAAACTCAAGTAAACAGTTATAAGAGTCCACGCCTGGTCATTATAATAAGGATTGAACTAAGATTTAATGCTTTTATTTAATTGGAGACATTCACATTATATGCGTTGAATCGGTCTATAACTAACTAACTAACTAACCAACACGCTGTTAACGCAGGGGTAGGCAGAGAGGACGGACCGCCAAAAAACTCGGTCACACCACACACTTCTTGCCTAATCTCATTCATACATATTCTTCTATTATTTTGATTCTTGACATGGCCCGACTCAAGTATCTGATTCACTTGTCCGTGCCATGTCTTCCTCTGGCGTCCCCGACTTCTGCTATCATTCACATGTGCATCATGTATTCTCCTCACACTATTAAACATGGTTTTACTACACATACGCTTGAGGGATCTCATTTCTACTGCATTAAATCTACTTTCATCCTTTTTCCGACAGTTCCTTGCCTCACTTCCGTACATCAGGGTAGGTACCAGCACTTCTTTGTGGACTGCTAGCTTTGCTTCTTTAGACAATGTTTAGTTAGCGCCAACTGCGTTCAGTCCTCCATGAATGGAGTTACCTGCATTTCCCCTTGTTTCAATATCTCTGTCAGCCTTCCCATCTCTCGTCAACATACTTCCTAAAACACAAACTCTATCTGTAAATAGTATAAAACAATGTCGCTATCTGCGTATGTCTGTTTGTGCTGTCAGATTAGCCCAGTTGGTGGAGTAGCGCCCTGGCAAGGCAAAGATCCTGGGTTCAAGTCCTGTATGTAACCGTGTATCAAAACCGAGAACAATACTCAGAAGAAATAGAAATTCAAAAGTAAATAAAATGTTAAACGAACTAAATTGGCTAACGGTGAAACAGATGTTGACCTTGAACACGATGATATTTGTACACAAAATAGTAAACAACCTGCTACCCAAATATTTTTCAAATAAAATTGTATACAACAAGGACATACACAAACATAAAACTAGGACGTGCAATGAAATCAGGCTACCAAAAAAGGACAAAGCGAATACTTAGAATAGTATACTATTTAAAGGGATGAAATACTATAACGCGCTGCCGGAAAACTTAAAGTCTGCCCCAATTGGAAAGTTCAAGATGTTGTGTAGGAGCTACATCAAGCAAGAAAAAACATAGTATATTTATATGTAACAAATTAATTAGTCATTTGTAAACTTAAATATACAAATTACTAAAATAAAATTAATAAATAAAATAAATTGTCGTTTGAAAATCGCTAATATTGTCTTCAATAATTAAATATCGTGGGTGCGAATGAGTGCTACCAAGTTTATAGAATGCATTGTCACCAACGACGAGTCTCTCTGCTGAGTTTCAGCTCAATCTGAGTAGTGGGTTAGTTGGGCCTTTGTAGTCGAGACGTAAGGCTCTCGACTAGCGGGATCAAATCCCTGCTTGTGCGAATAAATATTATTTGATTAATTTGTGTTATTTCACAAATTGCTTGATAAAACATTGATTGAAATGGCTTTAGCCGTGTATGATGACCAGATCTGAATAGCCAGGTATTTCCTCTCCTTCCCATCCCCGCTACACCTAGGGGATGCAATAGTCTCACTCTCTCCTTACGGTTGGGAGCATTTGGTACTCTTGCGCGGTTTCACATAAAAAACATATTTATGTATCTCACTCTCGAGGAGGTCGCCATAACCTCCTTTACTGTACAGCGAAACGCACCAATGTGTTCATGAAATCACCCGTGGGGAGAGCCACGTTTTACTCGACCCCAATCTGTAATGTTTTAAAAAAGGTACAAATTGAATTAAAAAAATATCTGTTTATTTATTTATTCCTTTAGATTTACACACAGTACAATATGATAAAAGATATAATTAAAATATTTTTAGTGATTATAGATTATTGTACATTATCAGGTCGAAATAATTGGTTCCTAACTAGGCAAATTGCCCGTTCCAAGGAACCAAAAAATATGTGAAAGTAAGTATGTGATTTGTCTATGTTTATAATATATCTCATTTGTGATGTTTAATCGTTACAATCTTATGATAGAGTCGAACTTGAGCTGTTGTGTATGTTTCAATTGTGTACGAGCAATAATTAGAATACTGGAAGATATATATAGTGTGTGATTAGTCTATGTCTATTTATTATGTGACGTTTTTTAACATTTTTTTAGATTCTCCTCTGCCCAGTCCAATCAACCATTTAGTTATTATTGGGCCTATGTATGAAATATTACAAGTTTTTATGTTTAATTCAAGGGGGATTTTGTTGTACAGTTTAGGTCCCAAGTATGTGTGTGTCTTTTGAAACTTTGCCGTATTGCTCGTTGGGATCATAAGGTCATTTCTGGTGTGGCTTCTTGTGATGTGTTTATGGTCAATTTAATTAATATTGTCTATATTTTTATGAGTGTTTGGGAGGCGTTCTTGGTTACCGCTGCACCGGGAACCATTTATTGGATAACCAACACCTCTGCCAAAGGTAAGCCCAAGTGGCAAGCTACGTTTGTTGATTTAGCAGGGCTGCCTGGGTTCATCGGCTGAGCTTTGTTGATGATGCGCCTGCCCGTCAACTGCGAGGCTTGCCAGATCGGGAGAGGCTGGTTTGGGCAGAGCTCTCCAACTAGTCTCTCGACAGGGATATATTCATATGTCCGTCACTCCTGGATACACCGATCCCTAGATTCTTTGCAAACATTCATACATTTTACCTTCCCAGAATTTCTTTTCCTTCCTTACCTTAACCCTCTACAAAAAATCCCTAAAATCTGTCCTGTTCAGGGTGGATCAGTGCAAAACGAACTCTAAGCAGAATTCTTGCCTGAAAAGACTATGCAATAATTACAATAGCGTATTATCCAAGGTGGATGTTTTCAATTGCGAATCTACCAAATACAAGAGGTCCATAAAAGAATATTTCTCTGATGATTTCTTATTGTGCTGTCACAGTAGAGGTAAAGTCACAAGGAGGAAATCCATAATTGTTTTTTTTTTGTCTATATAATACTTTGAGATATTGAAAGAAGGGTAAATGCAGGTAATTCAGTTAACGGAGGACTGAACGCAGTTGGCGCTAACAAAAAAATGTCCAAAGAAGCAAAGTTAGCAGTCCACAACGGAGTGCTGGTACCTACCCTGATGTATGGAAGTGAGGCATGGAACTGGCAAAGAAAGGATGAAAGTAGATTAAATACTGTTGAAATAAGATCCCTGAGGCGTATGTGTGGTAAAACCATCTTTGATCGTGTGAGAAATGTGGAGATCCGCAAAGAGTGCAAGGCTGATGTAAGCGTAATGAGTAAGATTAAGAAAGGAACGCTTATATGGTTTGGGCATGTAGAGCGAATGAGCGAAGATAGGAGTGTAAGGAGGATATATGATGCAAATGCGAATGGTAGCAGAAGTCGGGGACGCCCGAGGAAGACATGGCACGACCAAGTGAATCAGATACTCGAGTCGGGCCATGTCAAGAGTCAGAACAATAGAAGAGTATGTATGAGACGATGTATGAATGAGGCAAGGAGTGTGTGCCAAGACCGAGTTGTTTGCCTACCCCTGCGGGGAAACGGCGTGATGGTAAGTTAGTTAGTTAGTTAGTTAATACTTATGTACAAACTAAAATAAATGTAAACTGTCGAATTCTCTTCGGCCCTGAGGAAAATTACTTATCTCACGTCAATTCGTCTATGTATATTAAACATACATATTTATTTATGTACTTAAAGAATTGAGAGATTGCCAAATGAAAAAAGAAAAATACTTCCTAAATCAATAACTTACTGTAAGCAAAACCTTGAAGGAATGCTACTAGGATATTGCGGGTGTTTTTATTTTTTAATAATTGTATTGCAAGGTCTTGTAATAATACTCACTTAGGTAAGGCGAATTAGTATTACTAGCAAGATGTTCTCCGTGGTCGAGTGATAAGGTTTTCGACTAGCAAGCAAGACCGACCAACCAACGTTCAACCATCACATTGAATACATTGTAAGTAAATCAAATAAATTACTTGGTTTTATTGTAAGATCAACTAAACTGTTCAAGAATTCTAATAGCCTAATAATTCTATTCAATTCGTTAATCCGCAGTGTTCTTGAGTATGGGTCAAACAGTCTGGAATCCACATTATATCACACGGGTATCCAGACTTGAATCTGTCCAAAGAAAATTTACACGGATTTTGTCTTATCGATCAGATGTATACCATCTACTAGACGGTTACGAACAATAACTTACATATTTCAAATTATAGAGTCTAGTTAAAAGACGAAACATAAATGACCACTTAATGCTTTACAAAATTGTGAATAATCAAATAGATAGTAAATCAAGTTAAACGTCAGGCCCAAATTCACTAGAAACCTTAACATATTTTGGACCGAAATTTTTACCAATAACACACTGGTTATTTTAATCCTATGTCTAGAATGTCTCGATCATACAACGATATTACTAAAACACATCCTTGGATAGATATTTTCGTACATAATATAACTTGTTTCATGAGATATCTCCACGATTTCTGTACCTAAAATTATATACCAAATTTAAATATATCTTCAAAATTATTATGTCTTGTAATTTCTGTAATTTTTAAGCTTTGTATACAAAAATAATGATATTGTTTTGATAGTGAATGTACAAATATGATTGCTGCATAATTATCTAGGAACATTTATATTTCTAAATAAATTTATTTTATACTATACAAGAATGTACTTTAGATGTGCTGTTTGTGTCTCAAATGCGGTAAAATATAAAACCGGTATTGACCGGTCGGTGGCTGAGTTGACATCTCGTTTGGGTCCCACCGAGGCGTAGTATTTTCAATTCCTCGGCTGGCTAAGTCCTCCATCACAACACAAGCAACATTTTTCTGCTTACTGTAGTGGTAGTAGGAGATTTTCAAATATATTCAAGGTATTCCTAACCAGGGAATGTTTGTCTTTCAATAAAAACGTATGACGTATTTACCACTGTTAACCCAATTAAAAATATTATTAAAACTCGCCTATCGGGTGGAAAAATCACTCAATTACACACGAACCTTTCCCTTTCCTATCTCCCACCCGGCCTCTAATCCCACAAGCGTGCAAGTCTCCACCTCGCCAAGCAGAACACGGGTTCAATTCCTGGACGGATCACATAATAACTACCCTATGATGTTATTCACTGGTTATTGGTATTGATGTCCCTTTAACAGCCCTTGGAACGGAAGGGTTGATAATCTGTCAAACGAGGATTTAAGGGTAGTTTTCTCTTAGATGCTTTTCAATATAACCACCCTGTATAATGTATGCGTTCATTATCACCTATTAGGAACAGTATACAGGGTGTATCAGCTATCAGCACGTACCCGAAGGATTTTATCCTGTGATTCCTGACAATACTGTTAATTTATTCAAAATCTAGTAAAATTATTCGCTTTTCTGTTAAAAACGGGACTGCAGGCCTTTAACAATTAGATTGACAGAGTTATTTATGCATATTTTGATATTGATATTGACATTCTGATACTGTCGCATTCCGTCATCATATTTAATAGGAAAAGAACACGTGTTCTCGATATATTCTGAATGAATAATATATTATCAGGATATTGGCATGCTATCACTTTTTTAACAGTATCATATTTTCCGTGTAATTTTGATCCATTGATTTTATTTTTATGTTTCAAAATCTGGTCAAATTATTCGTATCCCTGTTAAAAACGGGACGGGACGAAAAAAAAAACGGTTTATGCAAATATTGATATTGTCGCATTCCGTCATGATACTTAATAGGAAAAGAACACGTGTTCTCGATATATTTTGAAATACCAATATATTATCAGGAAATTGGCATGCTATCACTTTTTTAACAGTATAATTTTTTTCGGTATAATTTTTATCCAATGATTTTATTTTTTTATTTCAAAATCTGGTCAAATTATTCGTTTCCCTGTTAAAAACGGGACTGCAGAACTTTAACGTATGGATTGACATAGTTCCTAACAAAGTGTCAGTTGTTTATGCAACTTACTGCATTTCATCTTCATATTTAATAGGAAAAGAACACGTGTTCTCGATATATTCTGAATAACCAATTGTTTATCAGGAAATTGGATGCTTTCACTTTTTAACAGGATCATCAGCGCCCTTGGGAGAGAAAAACCCACCCTTACGTGATTATACACTTTTTGTATGTGATTTTATTGTATAGCGTGGAAAATTAAGTTTTTAAAATTATGATTTAAAAAAAAATGAATTCATTGAATCAGATATCACGCAGGACTAACCTTTCACGCACAAACAACCGCAATTAGTTTTTATTTATTTATATATTACGTACATACGCTATTTTTATACGTATTTTTAACCATCCAAAGACTTATGTGTGCCATGTACGTCGCTATGACGTACAATATTATTATTTCTAGTTCAGCAGAGAACCGAACCAATCTACTGTAAAATTGCAAACTCATCCGCCGCGTCTCGGCTTCAGTAGGCAGCGGCTGGTGACGGGGTGACATCTATCGGCGAAAGCTCGAAGCTCGTTTGATCTAATTGGGTTAGGGGCAGACACGCGCGGGGCAACCGCGACTGCTTTGATCACCCACACGGAGGAATGCATAATAGTTGTTGTATGGTAAAGGAAAGGCATTGAAGTAGACATTTTGGCAGGTTTTTAAATATTTGTTTTTTTCATACATATCTTAATTGCGAATTTGACGCCAAAAAATTCAACATAATTGATTATTTATTTTTTTTAATAAAAAAAATGTGTGGCATATTTCTAGTGAAACATGAAACAGAACAAGACACATAAAAATACAAAAAATATAATGGTCTAATCTGAGAATCGAAACCACATAACGGATAACGGATAACGCCTCTAACTACTCGGCCATTGGGACTTTTTTTATCCGAGACACTATTTTAGTAACAAATAATTTTTTTTCAGAATTTTGTAATCATTCAAAAAGATAGCAGCCAAAAATATGTGAAAAAATAGTTGAAGATAATATTGATAATTATTGTTCGATTTCCAGTTGGGACCGCTACATTATTATTAGTATTTTTATCCGTGACATCCGGATTCGTAGTCAACCAGGGAAGCCGTCAAGTTATGAATAGCCTCAGAAACTAAAAAAAGTCAGCCTTTTAAAAAGAGGTAAAAAATCAACACCGTTAAAAATGTATTTTAAAACATTTTTTTTGTTACTGTTTGATTGAGGATTGAAACTTCCTCTCCAGAAACTGGAGTCTACAACTCAACCAACCTCACCAAATGCCTGAATCGGGTAGGAATGAAATTTATTTCGTATCTTAACTGACAAAATGTCTGATTTTAAAGAAATGCGTATATATCAACGTGTGTATGCACGATTACCACAAAAACTTAACAGAATGCGCTGTCATCGACAACGAGTCTATTTGCCAAGTTTCAGCACGATCGAATGTCGGAAAGTGGGTTAATTTTTGCTTCCAAGATTTGCATTAAGTAATTTAAAAAAAAAAAATTCAAATATACGTTTAGAAGCGATTAAAAACTATTATAGAAAAACTGACCCTTGTTGATTTTCCAGTGAATTACCACCAACGCATATTAGCACCGCCGATATTTAAAAACCATTCAATATCACCCTAGTTTACAGTAGCCCCCCAGGGCCCAGTGGTCAGTGGTTATGCCCAGTGGTCAGATGACACCCTGTTTTTCAGTTCAATGCCAATAAGTAGGTGTTTTGTAAAAATAATTTTTACAGTTCATAGAAAAAAGAACAAAATAATCGATTGTTAGCAAAATTAATCTTCTATAAAATTGATTCTTTCTTTGTTTGTGCTATATAGACTAATGTTTATAATAGGATAACAAATTACCATAAGCAATAATTAGTCGCCTGAAATATCAATACAAATTGAAAATAACTCCCGAGTAAAAATAAATGCCGCTGACAGGAATTGAACCCATACCTTCTGATCTCCGGTCAGGTGCTCTGGACCACTGAGCCACGTCGTTATTTCCAACACGCCAAATAATTCAATATTTACAAGTACTTCAAACAAC
Organism: Hesperophylax magnus; assembly: GCA_026573805.1. Taxonomy (NCBI): domain Eukaryota; kingdom Metazoa; phylum Arthropoda; class Insecta; order Trichoptera; family Limnephilidae; genus Hesperophylax; species Hesperophylax magnus. The sequence continues at coordinate 1,142,286 of JAIUSX010000144.1, read as the reverse complement.
AATTACTGCTTATTATATTTTTCCACCTGTAAACAACCAACTTTATTTTGTAGGAAAGGCTTTGTTAGTGCCTAAATTTCCCACTAGATGGCGTCGAGACATATTATATCTACATTTGTTGGTGAAATATTTTGTCTTGTCAAATATTATTATTTTTTTATAAAACAAGGTTTTTTATGAATAGCACAAAGGATAACAAATTATTATAAGCAATAATTAGTCAATATTATTTTTACTCGGGAGATATTTTCTATTTTTATGGATATTTCGGGCGACTAATTGTTATTGCTTGTAATAAATTGTTATCCTTTGTGCTGTTACAGTATGGTATAAAGAGAATGGTAGAAAAAGTCGGAATTATCAGTGGAAAATGAAGCGTACAAATTTCTTTCAATTTGGAAGGCGGGAATGGGTACCGCCGCCTGGGGCACCATTAATGGGATTATCAGCACCCCTGCTATAGGTCACCACAAGTGAGTTGCTTAGCAGGGGTGCCCTGGTCCATGAGTTTGCTCACCTACTGCGCGGCGGGTTGAATTGGACCAGACCTTTTGGCCTCTCCAGCAGGACTCTCAAGGCCTCGCTCCGCAGTGGGAGGGATGGATTGGGGCACATTGACCCCCAGATTCCTACCCACCCCTCATACCTTTTTAATCCGAACGCGCAGCATCCCCAAAGATGACATAGATTCTGCGGGAATTTTGTTTTACTCAGGTCAGCTTGTATTATAAAAAACATCAAAACATTTTAAATATTTGTTTATCCTCATTATTAATTATAATCATTTTTTTCTCCTTTTCAAACCACACGGAGAAAAATGTGTACTGCTAATTTATTAAGAATCTATCCAAATTATTGGTAATCCGGTTAAAAAACTTGAAAACCATTTAGTAAATTACTAATCTATCGGAACATGTGTTCATGCACCTGCATTTGCCTTAATAATATATAATAATGACGCGTTCCGACGATGTGGTAATACATTAGTACATTATTAAAATTTCATCAGGATAATAATATTTGGATGATTTGTATAGCGCCGTTTTTAGCAATACTGATTTTTATCCTTGCATCTTCAGTCAATTTGAGAGGCAGGTTTGGGCACCTCCGCCCCGGGAACCATTTATTGGATAACCAACAGCTCCACCATAGGTCACCCCCCGTTTGGTGATTTAGCAGGGGTGACCGGGTTCATCGGGTGAGGTGTGTTCAGGATGCGCCTTTCCACCAGCTGCTTGGTGTGCCAGATCGGGAGAGGCTGGTTTGGGGAGACCCTTTGACCTCTCCAACTGGTATCTCGACCCATCGTCTTGCGCTGTAGCGGAAGGGATATATTTGACAAACTGATCCCTAGTTTCCTACCCACCCCTCATATTTTTCCTGACAAGAACTTACTTTCCTTAAAAAAAACTATCCACGAAGCACCCCCAAAGATGACAAAGGCCCTGAGGGAAATTATTTTCGCTTTCAATTCAACAATGCAATTACACAATCTCATCAACTTTTCAAATTAATTTGAATAAAAAGCATTTTTTGAGAATATTACAATCTGTTTATTATTAAGAGTACCATCGTGCTATCAAATACTATACACTATTCCTCGTCTCTCCCATGAGACCCAAGTCTTTAAGGGTAATCCACAGTAGGTCTGTGTGACTCCTGCAGCTTAGTAATCCTCAGAGACATGACGGTCCGTCTCAGGGACCCCTCAGGCCTCCAGTGCTCCCAGGATATGCCTCCCAGCTCAGGTCTGGTGGACACATTGCGATATTGGCCATTCAGGTTAGATTCGAAGCAACTGGAACCATGGAAAAAATAAAGGTTTAAAGTTGGCACGATTAAATATCTCCATTTGTATCTATTGTCTATGATTTTTACCATGGTTAAGCTCTCGGCTAGAAATTCGGAAGTCGCGATTTATTATCCAAGCGTGCACAAGTTAAGGCAACATAAGACTCTAATAACGGGGGTTTGCACGTCGCACAGTGGGCTGAAAATCGCCTTTCATAGACATAGAGACTTGAATTTTCAAGGGTATTTTTTTTGGCTACAAATGGATTCTGCTGATCATTACTATGCTATAAAATTTCGTATGAAGCAATTGCGTGTACAAATTAAGAAGTTATAATTTTTTTAAGAAAAAATTGTATAGCACTGAAATTAAAAATTAGGTTATCTCTGGAATCATAAGGTTGGCCATTATATCCTTACACACAGATATACTACTATTTATTTGTATTTTTTTGACATACTTCGTATTGCGGCGCAACTTGCGATTTTTTTTTTTAAATCGTCAAATTTGAAAAAAAAACTTTTTTATGTTAATGATTCATTTTAATGCTTAAATGCTTTACATATGAATATGCTTTGTCTAGTTTACAATATTTTATTTACACTGCAAGCCTACTCATATGTACGATTTTGAAATACGAAGTATATAAAAAAAATACAAATAAATAGTAGTATATCTGTGTGTAAGGATATAATGGACAACCTTATGATTCCAGAGATAGCCTTATTTTTAATGTCAGTGCCATACAATTTTTTCTTAAAAAATGATAACTCCTTCATTTGTACACGCAATTGCTTCATACGAAATTTTATAGCATAGTAATGATCAGCAGAATTCATTTCTAGCCAAAAAAAAATACCCTTGAAAATTCAAGTCTCTATGTCTATGAAAGACGATTTTCAGCCCACTGTGCGACGCTAACATTTTAATTATTTCTAATGAACGTATTACTAAATTCACAAATGTTTTTCGTGCGATCCCTAAGGATGTGAGTTATTTATATTTAAGATTAACAAAAACAGGACTTTACATTTAAATATTTTGTATAAAACGGTTTGAAAGTGTCCTAAAACGTTTTTCTACTATAAAATTAGCTATAAGCACCAGATTTAATTTTTCTAGGCGATGAATTAGTAATTTGCCGAGAGATCCCTCTAGAAAAAATTGGGATTTTAGTAGTATATTCATCAGAAATAATTAACATAAACACCACGGAAAGATCGATTTTCTATGCCTGCTAGGGCAAAGTCGACTGTATGTCCGAAAATTGTTTTTACATCACGTCATTACTTATGTCGTTAAGATTCCCACTTTATTTTAGAGATTTGATAGGGCAAATTCAACTTTGGGTATGTTAAACACACCAGGGAAGCGCGTCGCATATTTTAGTGCACGGCTGCTTCACTTAGGTCGTTAAGATTCTGGCTTTATTTTAGGGTATTGTCTCGTCTTTGTGTTGTTTGATTAATTTGTGATATTTCACAATGTATTCATTTAAAATTAGATGAATTAAATTAGCGGCACGTTCTAAAATGAAAGATACTCTCAATATCCCCTTGTAAAATATTACATATCTGCCCAGATGATTGGTCAGAAATATCCTATCTAATTTTATCAGAAAATTTTATAGAAAATTTATTTTACTCTCTAATATTAAAAAAATAATCATTTTTATGGGTTTAATATGTTTTCCTGCTCAAAGAGCGTTCTTAAATAGTCATATTACGCTTTCCCGTAAATAAATACAGTATTGTGACTGTGACTAGTGAATAAAATTTATTAGCATGCTAGGAGCATTTTAAAACTAACATAAAATTAAGGCAAGTACAGTGAGTTCCTATCAAATCCGCTAAGTATTCACTGACATTCAAAGGGTTAAACGCAGGTTCTAGACCCGTTTCAGCTTTTGAACAATTTGAAAGCACCTGTTGAACCACCATCCTCCCCCTCCGTAGCTGTCTGAACACGGGCAGCACGCGGGCGCCAAGTCGTTCCGACGGTCACGCGTGCTAAACCCCACCCCGCTGTGGTAAGCCAGACTGTCCGTGGCATTGCCCTTGTAACCTGTGATGCTCAGAGCGAAGGCCTGCGACTCTGGAGAAACCTGGGAAGCAGAAGAAACGATAAATATTCTGGTGACGATAAGGCGCCACTTTGCGTCTCTGTGCTTCCAACTGCTCTCATCCGTCTGGAGACAGTGAGTCCATGGTATCCCCAATTTTTCAAGACCAAATCGTGTCTCCTTTAAAGGAAGCAATCTTCCCAACATGCCTTCCATTGACATAATTGTTACAACTCTATGTGGTTACGCCATTAGGCATCATACATTTCAATTAATGCACACATTTGTAAATATATGCGACCACTATACTGAGATAATATTGTTGTTCCTTTGTCCTACCTTCATTCTATTCCCGCACCTCTTTCGCTGCACATTATTCAATCAGTCTGTTACAATAACCCGCATCGCTGAATATAAAAACCGCTCCAAAGCGAGATCTTATCTCGCTTATCTCATTACATTTTACATCTGCACACGTCTCGTGCAAAACCGCTTTGTGTTCAGTGCCACCACTGTGAGATGCCTGAGGAGGATAAACATGAAGAAAACAAGTGCCTCTTTTCCTAACGGTGAGTCCTTCTTTATCCATATAACACATTATTGTCTTATGTGCAATTACACTAACATTCAAGGTCCTTCGACAAACATTTTTTACACTCCTTATAAAACATACCATGACACTTTTTACACGCCACTAAGTGACCAGCTCAGGCACGGGGGCTCCATCCAAACTGTCTCAAGCTGGGCATACTGTACAGACTCTATAGTACACAACAGTTCACCCTGTACAAATCTTAAGTGCGTCCCATTGTTGGATTTGGTATGGATACTCAAATTCATGAAAAAACCCATGACTCTGTGCAGGTCCGTTTGATAGATTCCCCTGTCCTAATAGGTGGACTGCAATCTTTAGACCATAGACATCAGGTAGGTATGCTATCCTCGTTTTACTGGTATTACAATGGAAGATGCTCCGAGGAACTATAGACATTCATCCCTTCGGCACCAGTGCATACTCGGGAAATATGACAAACGCGTTCTAAACATATGTACATGATTAATATTGACTCGTCTCTTCAAGACCCATGTTCAGTGTTCACTCCTTCCTCTCCTCAAAAAGACTTCTCCACACAGCATCCCCAGAGATGACATAAGCCCTGAGGGATAGTATTTTCGTCAGGGCCTCCTGTGTGGAGATAATATATTTTTTTAAATTTCCATATGGGGTTTGTTGTGAGGCTGAAAGGAGATGAGAGAGATGAAGGCAGAAAGTACCTGGCCATTAATCGATCTTATTTGTCAATCTCAAAAATCTTATTTTGGCCATTTGTAGCCCGATAATATAATTTTAAAATTACCTGGAATTGATCATATTCCGCCCAAGACATCTCCCCATCGAAATCTTCTAATTCTACTCTCAGTTCCACAGAGGCGGAGGTGACTGAAGAGGTCGCGGTTACCAGACTAAGCAGCAAGGTTCCCAGCCAGTAATCGCCTGCTGCCGCATCTCCAAATCCCCACTTGTAATCAGCCCAAGGGCGGGCAAAGTCCACAGAGCCACTGCTTCTTCGCTGGAATATCAGCTCTCCAGTCTTACCGCAGAAATAACTGGAAAGATAATAGTCATGATTGAATTACTTCTGTTGCAAAGGTCGATGATGTATTCGGAGTTAAAATTAAACTATGTAATATTTTATAATAGATTTATTCTGTTGCAGGGATAAAACAGTTGCCGCTGCCGCTTATAAAAGGTGCAAACGCATCAAGAATCATCCAGCGAGTAGGTAGATGGGCAGTAACTACTGCGTTTGTTAGTAGGTTCCAATGCGATTCAAGTTGCACCTAAGAATGTTCCCAAACATTCTAGTTGCTATCGCTACAAATGTTGCCGCCCGTAACGCTGAAGATATGGCTCTAGGAATCGCGCGGTAGTTTCAGGTACCGTTCAGCTTGACATCAAGGCAACTGCCGAAATGTCCAGTAGGTTCTATGGCGGAATAGATACCTTAGCGTTTGGCACTGTGTAACTGAGAGTACCTGACACCGTCTTAGTTGAGTAGTGGCGTACCACTACGCTTCCATAGATACAAAGAGATAATCGAGTGGATAAAGATGTTGTCCCGGTAAGTAAGGTGTCTACAGAATTATATATCTTTAAAAGGCACATTGAAAAGTCCGCCAAGGACTTCTATCTATCCCCTAAAGAAAACCCCAAGCAACGCCGGGTCCACGTCAGCTTGTATTTAATAAATGTAATATCTAAAGAAATTGAGGGTAAAATAGGAAATGTAAAATCAATCTCCAGTGTTTTACTATAGTGTCCTCTGCGTGCAAAGTCGTCAACTTTTTAATAAAAGCGTGTTTTTCTGAAGTAACCTACCAGCCGCGTATGTTTTTCTGTATCTGTTTGTAAATAATACAATTAGATAGAGCCTAGGAGTCTAATCTTGACTCTTGTTAAGATCCAATTCAAGTATTTGTCACTTGGGTATTTCATCAGGGTGATGATACTGAAAGTATCGATTACCATTGAATGCCGTAAATATCATTTTTTTCATGTTGCATTTAGATCTGTTAGTATTATCTTCACCTTCAATGATAAATAGATACTTTGGCTTCTTGGGATGCATACATACATGCTAAACACGAGAGACTGTCCATACTGGCACACAAACCTATTTCAAAATAGTATTAAAGAAACTCACCCTGAATTAGGTAAACTACAAACGTCCAGTTTGTCTGAGCCGCTAGAGAGTGCTTCAATCACTTTGCAAGAAAAGTACTGGACACTTATTGGGTCTTCAAAGGAAGTGTGATGATTATTTTGTTGAAACATTTGACAATGCTCCAAGTATTCTTCTGTCTCTAAAACATTGCCAGATTTTCGGGTCTCATCATGTTTGTCCTCAGTGTTTTCGAGTCCAAGTTTTGATTTGTTTTCTGAAATCATTTCGTTTTACAATTTGTAAACACCAATATGTTAAAATTAGTCAATTAACTAATGCGACTATACTGGTCCTGGACATTGAATTATAAATTATAAATAGAGTCTACATTCCTTGCAATATCAGTGTGAAATATTTTTCCAGTACGGGAAGTAGGAAGGGGGTGTGGCGGCTGTCGATGTTGCCCAAATCCTCCCGACCGAGAACGAACTCAACGAACGAGTCGAAGGTGACCGAATTTTACGACTAGTGATTTTGGTAAAACACTGCTTACAGACGAAAAGTATTGCTTTCCCTTCATTTTCCAGTACGACTTGTACAATATCTCAGCATGTCAGCATTTTGAAGTTATTGCCGGAGACCTGTGCCCGCACAGATGATACAATGAACCAATGTGCATGGCAAAGCTGGCTCTATCTTTATACCTGAACGGTCCTGAATTGGTCACAAACTACACGCTCATTGTAACCCGCTCACGGACCACCGACTAAATGATCGGGTTATCGTGAAGCCCGTGACGAGCGCCGCAATCATTAATGAATTTCATGGACATTTTTTTAAATTTGGGAGGCGGGTATGCGTACCGCCGCTCCGGGAACCATTTATTGGACAACCAACACCCCTGTCATACGCCACCTTAAGTTCTTCGCTACATTTAGTGACTTAGCAGGGGTACTACCCACTCTCATACCTTGTCCTTCCGAGAAATTTCTCTCCTTCCTTTCCCTAAAAGACCCTTCGACAGCATCCACAAAGATGTCATAGGCCCTTAAAGAATTTGTTCTCCCCATGGCTTCCCGTACGAAGATAACATAAAAAAAACAACGGACATCTCGAATCTTGTTTTCGCAACACACAAATAGATAACTGAACCGAAATCTAAAATAGTCTTTCATTTACCAACTAACGAAGTTACCCCATCAAAGATCAAGGTACTGGTACTTGCGTCTCGGGTATGACGCCGACGGGTACTTTCAACTTAACTGCGGTGCGCGCATCGATTTCTCTTCCTCTACGACAATTTTTCTATATGTAAAAGTACCTGATCAATGAGTGCATAGTCTTAACTGCTTAAAATGATCGGTCAACCCCACTCTACTTCAGACGCTTGGGAGCAGTTGAGACGCTTTTGTGGTACTCACATGTCCAAAAAAGGAATGTAGAAAAATATAACTCACTTGAATCATTTGTTTTTTCTTCCAAATCTGTAACAAAAACGAGAGCTTTTTCTTCTTCAAAGCTCTTCCTATCATCCTGTTCATATTCGCTGTCATTTTTGTTGGTAGTTTTTTCAACAGTTTTATCAAAACCATAACTCTCGATTTTCCCTCCTAATTTTTCTGTCACATTAACAAACCAACAATTATCATTAACAAATGTGTTAGGAACACCTTTATTATTTCCTTTGAATTTAGTGTTTAAATAGTTGAAACCACACCTCAAATCATTATGTATTAATGTCATTTTGTCTTCAATTAGCTTCAAAATATTTTCAGATCCATTCAAAATAATAACACCTTCGATTCCATTAATTCCAATAATATTTTTAACTTTATTCACGTTGTTAGTGAATTCCTTATTTTGTTCGATTCCTTCAAAATGTTTTGATAGCTCTTCTATTTTTAAATTCATGACTTCTAATTTTGTGTTCATGTCTTTATGTAAATGTTTTTTTCCATGTCTTACAACTCTTGACTTAGTTTTTTGATGTTTTTTAGTTGGAATATCTTTTAAACTACGAGAAAGTCTATCTTTGAAAAATTTTGATCTTTTTAAATCATTTTTGATCTTTTTTGTTTCGTCTGCATTATCGTTTTGATACATTTCTAAAGAATAATCATGGTCTATGTCTTCTATTTCATCTACCGTTTCTCCTTTCTTTTCTTCTTCTCCACTGGTATTGTCCACCGATAGTTTATCATAGATCAAGTCTACCTTTGAAGCCATATCTTTTACCAAGTCTTCTAGAACAAGTGGAGTTGGACATTTAATGATAAGGTTTCTTCTGATAACTGTGCCATTCGTGATACGACGTTCTGTAACTGTAAAAAAGAGAGAATTAGTTAAATACTTTATCAATTTTAACATTACAATTAATTTTAGATGAAATTCCAACTTTGAAATAGAAATGGAAATCGTTGAGCCTCGCTTAGTGTCAAGGTGAGAACTATGATCTTAGCGGCGTTAGAAAGAAAAAGCACGACGCTTTATATTCAAATCTAGAAGTTAACCATATAATAATTAAAATGTGACCCTTATAAAAACAAAATTTGAGAAAAAAAATCAACATTGTGAATTTTTTTAATAATTATTTAAAAATAAAACGACAAAAACTAGATTCCACTGATGTTTAAAATACATTTTTATAAAAAAATGTGTTTTTTTCTGTATATAGTCATTTTAAAAACTTTGAATTATTTCAAAATGAAAATTGAAAGTGTATTTTATCACCTTACAAAACAGTTTTCAGTTTTCGAATACGTTCAGAAATATTCCGTTTATTTCAATTTAATCACAAAGCTGAAATACTTCAACCCCCTGACTTAACATAAAGGTATTATAATACTTTCAACAAACCAAATCTGCTCCTCGTGTTAGCATTCCTCTGCACAGCTTCCAAGCTCTTCTCAAACTTTCTCTCCATCTGCTTCAGTGCTGACAGTATCCCCCTGGCGGTGAACTGCTGGTCCAGTCGGGTCTCCGCCGACCCCAGTCTCGCTAAGACCAGGTCAAGTTTGTCCAGCCTGTCTTCGATGCTTGACACCTTGTTAAAGGTGCGCTGAGAAGTGTACTCAAGACTAAGTAAGACGTTTAGTTTACTCTCCAAGAGACCGATTCTTTCTTGTCCACTGGAAAACATAAAGAAATGCGATTTATAAATATATTGTGAATGCTCCGCTATTTCTCATATCTTTTTCGGACGTCCAACTTCTTCCACCATTCACAATGTTGTTGTTAACCTTTCTTTATCTGTGGTGTGTATTTACTACACATTGCTTCTAATAACTTCAAAAACTCTATAAATATAATAAATTCTGGGTTCAGATTTTAGTTATTCCTCCGTTATACATTTATGCACTGAATTAAAAAAATAATATATCACATAGTTTTCAAATTCAATTAAAAATCAGAGTTTTTTGTTAAAAATCGGGAACAAATACACCAATACAATCAACCGTGTGATACTAATACGCGAAGAGTGTGCGAGGAAATGACACGCTATTGATGTCCCGCTTTAATTCGCTATGCGGGAACATGAGACATTCACACTTCTGCATTTGTAGTTTTTGATTTAGACCATCGATACCTACGACCGCACAGCTGTTTTTGTGCCAGCCGCCAGCCGCTAGCCAGTCGGTCGCGGCCCGTCGTTAGATGTGGACCCCTCGCACGTTTCTTTAGAATCTGCCGATAGTTTTTTCATGTTTTCAGCAATTAAATTACAATTATTATCACTTTTGATATAAAATAAATAAACAATCGATTAGCTATGAATATTAAATCGCTTATTTTGAGATGTGTATTGACTACAGAGCACCGGAACGCGTGGATTTTTTTAGCACAGTAAGGGAAAGGTTAAAAAACTACATCAATTCAACTCCGTATTGCATTCCAGTGCAGAGATATTTCGTTAAGGCCCCGTAGTAAGCGTTCAAAGATGGTTTGAAAGGGAGATATGTAAATACGTACAATTAAGCAAAAATGGTGAAAATATTTAATAAAACACCATTTGTTTGAAAAAGAAGAAACATCTCTAGACAAAGGTTTTAGTTGCATTTAAAGCAATTGCACCCCATGCAATTGTCCTCCAATCACACAAACCGAAAATATCAAATATCTTGGTATATACTTCGACGGTTATTTGAAATGGGACAGACATATAGAGTCAGTTAAAGGAAAGCTAAACAAGTTGATTTACTTTTTAAAAAACGTGAGAAATATATTAAAAATATTTGATAAAAAGAATATATACCTCGCAAAAGCACAATCCATAATGGAATACGGCATTATTGCCTGGGGCTATGCCAGTAAGAAATACATAGACACACTGTATAAAGCTCAGAAAACCTTAATAAAAGTAATACTTAAAGTACCTATACTAACACCCACGTCAACTTTAATTCAAAAAATTCCCAGTGTTGAAGATTCAAAAATTATATTCAAAACAAATACTCACTTTCCTTTACAAGAACCTAAACACATTTAAAACTTCACAAACTTCTCGCAATACCCAGAACAAGACATGCACACCAACTACTAATACCAAAAACCAACACATCCTTTGGACAAAAACACTACAGATTCCAGGCTATAAAACTATACAATTCACTTCCAACACAATATAAAACATCTAATCTTACAGAATACAAAAAACACATAAGGAACTGGCTACAATCCTTTAAATATTAAATTTTTTATATTTCACATTTTTTTGTTTCGTTATAACTATGGAAAAATCGAGTTTATATTTTAATTTTTATTGTTGCTCTGTGTTAATAACTCCACTGTATTGTTTTAGTATTATATAACTTTACAATTGAAAAAGTCCTCCACAACACAGGTGAACTCCTAGCGTGGAGGACAATTTACTATACCTTTGTAATATAAATATGTTATGATTTTTTTCATGCCTATAACATATTAAAGAACAGAACGAAACGTGTTTTTAATAATTTTCGGGGCTTACTTTACGATTTTTTTCTATCGAAGGAATTTCATATAGTTAAAGTTTCTTCATAACAAATGTATAGATATTATTTTCAAAAATAACATATATATATTTTTTGCAACTTAAAAACTTAAAGAGTTAAAGAGAAACTTATTATAAATCGGGGGCTTAAGTAATCCTCGGGCGTCCCCGACTTCTCTTACCATTAAAACCACTCTCTAAGCACTCCTAGCACTAATCAAAACAATCTTTGAAATTTTCAGCGACATCGATCGACCACTTATGGAGTTTTGATAAATTGAAGATTTCCACTGAATCGGTATAATTATTTCTCTCCACAAGTATTCTGGGCAGTGAGGAGTACATACGGTAGTTAGTCCCAGAATTTTTAACTTGCATTAAATCCCGAGTTCTAGTATTACTTAGTGGAATCCGAAAGCTTATCAATGCGAGCAATTCTGGACTATTAAATGCATCATTTAGAATGTTATATAGATATATCAAGTCCGTGAAAACACTTCGGTTAAATGTATTTAAAAAACAAGTGTGATTATATCACAAGAGTCCCAACTGCTTTCAACCGTCTAGAGCCAGTGAGACTATGGCAACCCCAATTGGGTGTGTGTTGTGAGCCTGAATGTATTGGGGAGAGGACGGACGGGAAGATGAAGGTTGGGAAATACTTGGCATTTCAAAATACTGCTGAAGCTATTTCAAGCAAGGCTTCATTTCTGAATGGTGATCTGACACCAGGGCGATACTGAGAGTATCTTCCACTCTAAAACGAGCTGCAAATATACTATGTATTATCTTGTGAAACAATAGCATTTACTTGCGCACTTCAGGAGTGGAACCCGTGACCTACGGATTCGTTGTCAGATCCTTTCCTCTCTACCACAAAAGCCGTCAATGGACATTTTTCTCACTAACTAAGGACAAGTGGGTTCACAGAATTTGAACGATTCATCACATTACATAGTTACAATTCAAGTTTTGTGAAAGTTTTATCCAAGTTCTGTTATTGTTCAATCATGGCCTGGCTGTTTCACAGTACTTGGATCATAAAAGAACTCGAAAATGACTTTCACAGAACTTGAATATTAAGATTAAAATTTGGCGAGTTGTTCAATTAACCATCAAGCCGTTCTTCCCAAGTGTCCCCGACTTCTTCCTAAATTTCTTGGGGTATAAACGATTGTAGTTAAAATATTATAATAATACCTGTTAATGATATCCACCTTCCTATCCAGAGACTTGATTTGCTCGTTCCAAGCAGACACGTGCAGTTGGAACGTGTCCCACACGTGGGCCCTCTCCTATATAGACACAAATAGGATTAATTAATTTAGGGCTAGCTATCAGAATCATGTCAAAAATTTCCCCACTTTGATTATGCTTCGTAGATTGATCCACATGACGGAATGTGGAATGATAACAAGGTTTGCGACTAAACCGATCCCTGTGGGACGCCAGCATTTATTGAGCGCGAGGAATAAGTGAAACTTTTGAATAAAAACTATTTGACTTGACTTTCCTCTTTGTCATTGGAGTCAAAGTTAGGACTTAAGAAGACAAATATCACGGAGATGAAGAAGAAGAAAACAAAAATAAGAGAATAAATTAAGAAAAATAAGAATGTGGAGATGTAAAGAAAAACAAAAAAGATAGAGATGGCGCGAAGAAGAGAAGAAAACAAATGATACGCTAAGACGAAAAATAAGAATCATGATCTGGAGAAAGAATAAACAAGAAAGGAGATAGTGAATAAGAAACTAATAGGAATGAGTAGATTAAGAAAAAAAAAAGAAAAAGAAAAAAATAAGAATGAAGAGAATAAGAAGAATAAAATGAAGAATGAGGAGATGAAGATGAAGAAATATAAGAATGAAGCGATGAAGAAGGAAAAGAAGAATGAGCAGATGAAGAAAAACAAAAAAAAAGACTGATGAGGTGAAGAAAAAAGTATTAAATATTAAATATGAGTAAGAAGAATATACTGAAGAGGAAATGAGAATTAAGAAAAAGTCGAGAAAGAAGAGAAATGATGAGAAGACGAGGAAGAAATGGAACAGTAAGAAAAAATATCAAAAAATGTTCACCTGAATGTTTTTGACGTTGCTGTCTATTCTAGACACGTCACTGGCCAACGATGTGAGCTTTTGGTCTAGTCGACCCATGTAAAGGGAACTGAATTTATCCAACTGATCTGAAAACAATAATAATAATACAACAACTAATTTTTTAAACAGCTGTTCAACGAGTGTATTTTCAGAGCGTGATTCTCAAAATATCTGCCAGAGCTACCTACTACAAACGTTTAGAAAATTCAATTATGGTTTTAATTTATTTATTGCGGATTCCTTGGCAAAACAAAGAGCACCCAACCCTATTGTTAGTCTCGAAAAAAACTTTCCCCGATATGATATTTTCAACATCCTCAAAAATATAACATATATAGTTTGGTCAGGGTATTGGCACATTGCTAGTCAATCCAAGAAAGCCTGCTATGCCTCAATACAAAGGACTATCCCATCAAAAACGCAGTTTCAACAATTAAAAAAAATCCTCAATTGAATGAGAATTGGACATTATTCCATCCCTTCTCACCTTTATTAAAAGCAAATGCTTGACTCCCCAAATTTTATATTCTGTGGTCTAGAAGCTGGAACTTAAGAACATATATTTTTTTGTTTGTCCCTGTCTAAACAAATATTCTCTCTTCTATCAAGCCATATCTAAAATTGCCTATTTAAACAAAATTTATATATAAATTTACTTTCCCTCTCTTCATAATTTGAAATTGTAGCAAATAACATCCTTGAAGGGCGAAACACATAAAACGGGTTGTTTTGGAGAATTTTTTCAATAGAAATGTATGAACGATTAATGGAATAACTTTAAAAAAAAAAGTATTATAGCTAAGATTATCTGTGACAGTTTTCACTTGATTAACTTTTTTGCTTTCTTATAAAATTATTTACAAAATAAATAAAAACCAGTTTTGTGCGAAACGAACGTTTCTAGACTCCATTAGTCAAGCGATTTTAATGCCTATTACCTACAATATAGGGTATACCAAGAATATACACATTTCTGGCTTGTAGATTCCTCTTAATAATTTCGAATCATCCAAAATATTTGCCCACTTATAAATTAACAGTTAGAATAAACAGACAGATCAATTTTAATGTTGTTTCCTGTGTCTCTATGTATCTCCCACTCTTCTCCTACCCCTCTACCAGCCTATCTTTGATGCTCTCTCCCTCTCGCAGATGCTTTCTCTTTTTATTTTGTTCACCTTGTAATTGTCCTCAGTATTTAATTTCGTTTATATGTCCATTGTCCTGAAGAAGGTTGAGTGCAACCGAAATCAGTCGACCTATATAACTCCATTGTAACAATTTTATTTATATAATGTCAAGCCACAAAGTGTTTGCTTTCTACAATAACATAATCTTCAGTTATTCTGACTCTTGACATGACCTGACTCAAGTATTTAGTTTACTTGATCGTGACGTGTCTTCCTTGGGCGTCCCTGACTTCTTCTACCTTTTGCATTAACATCTTAAATATTTCTACTTACACTCTGCAAATTTCCTATTACTGTTAGTTTTATTTTACTCTCTACCAGTTCCAGAAAAATAAATAATTTGTTAATTTACCTCCAATGTTTTTCAAAGCATTTTGCATGGCGGACGCCTGGTCTCTTTTTTCTTCTTGGGTCGAATGCGTTTCTTTATCAGTTGGAGTACAGTTCTGTTCTGTAAACAAAAGGAGATGGAGAAGAGGATGTTTCAAAAGATTCATCAGTATACAATAAGGTCAAAAGCACACAACTGCTGGCCAAATGCGCCCCGCTGTTGAATTTGACAGCCATTTCTGGTCTGGATCCCCTAAAATAATTGAATGCTGTCATTTTTCTACCGGGATTTGAATGGAAGATGTCCCGAGGAAGTAACGCCATTAATCCCTTTGACACTGGTGTATAGAAGGGAAACGCCAAACGCACAACCCAATATACATTCATGGTTGAAACACAATCACGTAGCTCGGCTGTGGAACAATCTGTCGGCATCTGTGTATCCTCCCTCCCACAACCCATGTGCACTCCTTCGTCTACTCAGAAAGAAACTACACACATCATCGCCAAAGATTACATATGTTCTAAGGGAATTTTAATAATTTTCCATTATTTTTGAAACTATGGCATCCCCTATTGGGGTATTTTGTGAGGTTGAAGGTAGTGGAGAGGGGAAGAGGAAGATGGGAAAGAACCTAGCTATTTAGATCTGGTCACAAAACTCAGCGGAAAACCATTTCAAGCAACGTTTCAAATCTGAAAAATAATCTTACACTAGAGGGATACGGGGTTGTTTCACAGAATTTGAACAATTCTTAAAATTTCAAAGTTAATTTTCAAGTTCTGTGAAAGTTTTTTTCAAGTTCTGTTATTATTTCAGTTCTGTCAATTAACTAGCCTACAATAATTTAATAAAAGAACTTGAATAGAATATTCACAGAACTCGAAAATGAACGTTGAAATTTGATGAATTATTCAATTTCTCTGAAACAACTTGTCCTAGAATATATACTATTATAGTATCTTTCACTTTGGAAAGAGCCACAAATATACTAAATATTATTTTTAATTAATAAATTGCGAAACAACACAAATTGAGCACAATTAAATTAGAGGCCGTCAAATCTGTTATGTGGTCCGATTGTATAAGGTATACTATTTTCCATTTCAAAATAACAAAAAATATATATTCAATGAATTTTACCTGATATGAATTGAGATTGGTTCTCATCGTGTGTTTTGTAGGCACTGAAGACATTGCAATAAATCACAAACAATACGAGCGTCATCGACTTCTTAAGCATGCACATTTCTAGATCCTAACCGAACCGGTGTTTGAACGTAACTGAGTATAAATGAATTAATTTGAATAATTAATTCATTGTATCACCAAACCATATGTTCAAGTTATTAACAGAGTTGAACTGGAGAACAAAATACAATATTATTTTATTTAAAGGCTTTATTAAAAAAATTATTCAAATATTTTTTTTACCGCATTTATAAATAATTCATTACAAATAATGGCGGTTAGTAGCTAACTGTACAAATGCGTCGGGTTCTTAACCTTTCCTTATCTGTGGTGTGTATTTACTACACATTGCTTATAATAACTTTAATAACTCTATAAATATAATAAATTCTGGGTTCAGATTTTAGGTATTCCTCCGTTATACATTTATGCACTGAATTAAAAAATAATATTTTGCATGGTTTTCAAATTCAATTAAAAAACGGAGATTTTTTTAAAAATCGGGAACAAATACACCAATACAATCAACCGTGTGATGCTAATACGCAAAGAGTGTGCGAGGAAATGACATGCTATTGATGTCCCGCTTTAATTCGATTTGCGGAAACATGAGACATCCACACGTCTGCAGTTGTATTTTGATTTAGACCATCGATACCTACGACCGCATAGATGTCGTTAGATAAGGACTCCTCGCACGTTTCTTTAGCATCTGCCGATGATTTTTTCATGTTTTCAGCAATTAAATTACAATTATTATCGCTTTTGATATAAAATATGTAGCCTCGATATTAATCCATTGAATAATTAATAATAAATCGCTCGATCTACTTAGGTACGTATTTGCAGCCGAAATCAAAACAAAGCAACCTACCTGTTTCAAGACCTACTTGCATACTCGCGACAATACTAACGCGCACTCAGTCCGGGATACTACGAGAACTCGCCAGAAGGTTCGAGTCTACGGCCTATGCTTAATCGCCGCAATGTCGAAGGTTCCCGAAACACACAGTCCGAGCGAGTGGCCTCGATTTAATTGCAATTTACTACCTACTGTCGCCATCGGCCGAGTAGTATAAATAAGCCCGACGCAGCGAGCCAGTCAGTCAGTCATAATTTTGCCGCCAGTCTACAAGGTTCAACGAGTGATCACCCGCGTTCTTCTTACTAGCGCGAGGGACACGTACCCGGCTTCGCCCCTATCATCATGGACTCTATCGGGACATCATCATAGCGCCTCGGCCACGTCCGCGGCCAGCGCTACTCGGATTACAAGCGCCCTGGTTCCAGCGTCTCTGACCAGCGCTTCTTCCACGCTACCATGATCACCACGAGGACACGCAGCATCCTCACTGGTCTACATCGTTCCCGTTCAACCGCCTATAAGGTCCGTCGCACCTTCGGCCGTCTCGTCAGCACTGGAGTGCCTGAAGACCTACGTTCTTCGCCAGTGCCTGACCTCCATCGAGTCCCGGTCACCAGCGCCCGGCGTCGACTCACTGACCCGCGCTTGACCTGCCAACACCTCACAGCAGCAACCGGAGTATTCTACATCTGTCCTTCATCATCTCCTTGTCACGGCTACTGACTCACCAATAAACACATGTGACCTTCACAACCTTCTTTCATTTCGTGCCTCACCATCGATCCCCAAAAATATAATAAACACAAGCGATTAGCTATGAATATTCATATTTTTCCGATATTAAATCGCTTATTTTCAGATGTATATTGACTACACAGCACTGGAACGCGTGGATTTTTTTAGCACAGTAAGGGAAAGGTTAATCATGTTTCGTAACTTCTAATCCTCTAATCACCCAGCTTTATTAATTTATTATTTGGAACAATTTTTCTTTTAATAAAATTTGAAGGTTATAAACCCATCAATGTAATGATAATAATAATATATCTAATTGAAACAGGAAACAGAACAAGACACATAAAAAACAATGTCTTTAACCACTCGACTTTTTGGATATAATACGCTATTTTTGTAGCTTTCATATAAATTAATATAAAATTCGGAATCAAAAATATAATCTTGCAACTAATTTTTCACGTTTTACACAACGTTTTCAGATTAAACATCTGCCCTGATGATGGAAATTAAAAAAGGAGGTAGCGCAACACGGCATAATACCCCAAAAACAAAGAATTACAATTTTTCGCAGCTACCTTTTTGAATGATCATAAAGCTGTAAATAATTGTTGACTTTTAGAACAAGTCATTCTCCAATTAAAAAAAACTTGAAAATTATCCGAGACACTATTTAGGTTTATATCGTTTATTCGCAATTTTTCAATATTAAGTTAAAAATAAAAATAAAAATAAAATTTTAAATTTAAAAAAAAAATCTTTACTGAACTATTAAATCACTCAGAACCCTGAAACTGAAAGTATTAATAAATTCACAGACAGACGAAATGTAAATTGCTTTAGCTTTTAGTTGATACCGTGTCTGTTCACTCATGAGTTCAGTTCCTCAGCTGGCCAAGTCCTCCATTACGACAAAAACAACATTTTCAGCTTACTGTGATGGTAGTTGGAGATATTTTAATATTTTCAGGTCTCTCGTAATTAAATGTTTATCATTGTTAAAAAATATATAATGAAAGTAGTTTAATTAATAATTTAATCTTAAATATAAAAAGTCCTCTGAATGTGACCTAACAACAGTTAAAAAAAAATTGTAATTACATTTTAAATTTATAAATGGTAGTATAGACAGCCCTAATTTAATTAACCTTATTTAATTTCGTATACCTACAAGAGCTACTCGTTCCGAAATCCTTTTTAATGCAATAATACCAAAACAGAGCATTTCAAACACACGTTTTTACCTAGATTACACGAAGTTAGTAATAGATACTCAGATATGGTGGATATATTTAACTGCACGGAAGGTAGCTACAAGAAGGCTATAATATTATTTCTATCCAATCAATAGTAATCACACCTAAGACTACCTATATTTATTATTCCTATTTATTGGATAATTTGTATAGCGCCGTTTTGTGAGATATCACCTCAGGGACACTTTACAGTTGATGCAGGTATTACAAATAATATAAATATTACAAAAATAAAGTGAAGTTAAGTTAAGTTAAATGAAGTATAGGAACGGGTGACACGAAAATAGAAGATGGAGACTCTGCAGCAAGAAGCCTAGGTGGTGAAGAAACTGGACCAGCTGCTGCAGCGAGAGAGTGCACCGCGTCCACCAACAGTGCCAGCACGAGGATCGTCATCCGTCCAGGTATGTGTCTGCTGCTAATAAAGCGCTGACACACTATCTTCTCACAGATACCAGACCTTGGCAGCACCGCTGTGACGTTCAAAGAAGATAGAAGATGGAGACTCTGTAGCAAGAATCCTAGGTGGTGAAGAAACTGGACCAGCTGCTGCAGCGAGAGAGTTTGTATATGATCACCCGTTAGACACTCGGAATGACATGAAGTTATTAGTAGATACGCTGATATGGTGGATGTATTTAACTGCACGGAAGGTACAAGCTACAAGAAGGCTATAATATTATACCTATACTTGTATATTATCACCCGTTAGACATTCGGGATTACATAGTGCTGTACATTGAGTTGGTTAGGAGTTGGCTTGAAAATGGGTCGGTGGTTTGGAGCGAACATCAGGTGAAGTATTGGAGAGGGTGCAGAAGAAATTTGTGAGATTCCTCTACCCGAGGGAGAATGCCTAGTACCCGTGGCTCTATCCTATTGACTTACTCTTGGGCATTCTCGGTATGAACCATCTACGGGTCAGAAGAGATGTGCATATTGTATCACACTTCTTCAAACTGATTCGTGGATGGTTTGAAAATCCGACTATCATGGAGAGTATTAGTCTCTATGTTCCTGATGGTTATCTCCGTCACCGACAACAAAGACTGTTTTATCTCCCGGCCTGCAGGACTAAAGAACTGATCAATGGTCTTGACGATGGGGAGAGAAGTCTTGATGTTGAACAGAATCAATTTGGATCTCGACATATTTATCTGAAGATGCCTTTAAAAAGAAAGCTCTATTGATGCTGGTATAGTACTACCATTTTACAAATGTGCTTAGAAACGAATTCAAATGTAATTTTGTAAAGTTTTTAAAGGAATAAACAAATTAAATTGGACTGAATTGAATTTAAATTTTGTATGCATTTTTATCTCCTTCTAGTCCTTTTACGATCAAATGCCAAAGATAATTGTTATTTTTGTTTAAAATTATTTTCGGTTTTTGATTATGCTTGTATACAGTGTAATACAATTATTGTTTATTGTATATTTATAAATATATGCACATTATAAAATTTGATTCAGACATTTAAAAAAATTCAATGGAGTTTTACGAATTTAATGCAATAACAATAAATAAATCCTTCATCAAATCACAAGAAAGATTTTCTCTTCATGGTAGTAAGAGTTTTAAAAATATTGTAAGGTTTTTATAATATTGGAATGTTTGTCTTTCTTTAACTCTTGACAGGCCAAGATGTCAAACAAAACATTTGTAACCAAGCGAGTCTTCCGACGACCTCGTGCATTTTTCTGTTTTGTGGGCTTTTAAGCTACAGGGTTTTCCAATAAGAGGTGTTATTTTGATATTCAATTGTAAAAGATCAATGGTTTCGTTGCTTGTGTGGCATGTAGCGCCGTCTTGTTGAAAGTAAACGTTGTCTAAATTAATACCATCCAATTCCAGCCATAAAAAATCATAAATCATCTCTACATTCACCGTAACTGTTGCTCCGGCCTCATTTTCGAAAAAGTAAGGTCCAATGACTCCGCCGGACCATAAACCGCACCAAACAGTCACACGTTGAGAATAAAGAGGCTTTTCAACAATAAATCTTGGGCTTTCCGAGCCCCAGATGCGACAATTTTGCTTGTTGACGAAGCCACCGAGGTGGAAATGGGCCTCATCACTCAAGATGATTTGCATTTGATTCACTCAAGTGAATTTTTATAATTTCAATACGTTGTTGAAGCGTGTATCGTTCAATTTTTATCAATGGCGTAGTTTTTTATTTTCAAATGTCAAAAATGACAGCTTCAAAAGTAACATCTACCGAAAAAGCGGGCTATTTAAAATAACACCCCTTATTGGAAAACCCTGTATATAAATCCCAATTATTCAGTCAATTATTAATGGTAACTTTTTTATTTGCACAGAAATACCTAAAATACTAAGGCTTATATAAGGAGGGTAATAAATTGTGTACTACCTACTCCCCCACTTGGCTGCGGGATAGTTAAGCAAAAAATAACTAATAAATTAGAAAAAAACAGACTAAAAATACCCTTTATTTCGGATTCCGGATCTGTTGACTTCTGATTTTGTGATTACACGCTCCATTCTGGAGCAATAGCTTGTATGTAGTTGTGTGCAAATTGTATACAGAATAGAATAAGTTAACCTTCCCGCACCGGATGGGGTAACACAATTCCCCCAAACGAGAGTGTGTGTGCGATATCTAAATTGTTTTTAAAATCACATATTCTACAATTTAGATCAATCTACAAACAAATCTGTAATATTTATGCATTAAAAAATGTCCCCTTTCAATTTTGTAATATATTAAATTATATCAATTCCGAGGATTTGAAATTACTTTCCCCTAGATGTTAGCTTTAAAAAACGAACAGTATCTTGTTTACATTGTGATTTTTTTTTTATTTAAGGCCTCGTAGTAAGCGTTGAACAATGGTTTGAAAGGAAGATATATGTAAATACGAATGTTAGAGGAAACGTGCTTATTTTAAAAAACGATAACAATTGAGCGAAAATTGTGAAAATATTTAATAAAAAACGACTCGTTTGAAATAGAGCAAAAATCTTTTGCCGAATGCTTTAGTTGCATTAAAAGATACACTGTGATTTTTTTCATGCTTATAACATATTGATAAGATAACAGAAAAAAAGTGTTTTTAATATTTTTCGTAGCTTAATTTGCGATTTTTTTCTATCGAGGGAATATTTTCATATAATTAATATTTCGGCATAACAAATTTATAGATATTATCTTAAAAACTAACATGTAAAATGTTTTTTTGGAACTTAAAAACTTAAAGAGTTAACGAGAAATTTGTAATAAATCGATATAAATTTACTATCGATAGAAACTTTTAAAAAATTTCTGTAACGTAGGTACCAACGAAAATTTATTCTTTTTATGAATTATAGGTGTAAAAAATCATTAAAATGTAATAAAAAAATTAATATGGAAAAGATGACATTGTTTTTTTTCACAAACCTGATTTTTTTTTACTCTCTGGTTAAATTCCCAACGAAATTCCGTTACCTGTGCACAAGTCATCTCAAGTGGTTCGATAAGTTTGATGACGTGGCTGGGGTATCCAGGAATTTGGATCTCTCCAGCCAAACTCTCTCGACCCATCACCTTGCACCGCAGTAGGAGAGATGGACTCATACGTACGTCATTCCCAATCACACATGAACGCCAGATTTCAAAACAGATAATAATACATTTTCCTTCAAAGAACTTAATTTCTTTAAAATGACTTTACACGCAGCATCCCCAAAGACGACATGGACCCTGAAAGAAATTGTAGTGGATTTAATGCAAAATATTGTATACTTTATAAGTCGTGAAAAACTGGAAAAAAATATTCGTCAGACCAGCTCAAGTATTTAACCCAGTAAATCTGGCTTTTAAAAAATGGGCATCTTGTATACGGATAACAGATTCTTAGATATTAACCAGCTGCTAACCCTATAAAAAATCTAAAGTACGCCAAATAACTGAATTCGGGAGCCACTCCCAGGCTGGAGCCCTACGATACTTGGAATACCTACTTCATTCTGTGCAAAGTAGGGCGGTCCAACTGATTGACAAACCATTTTTAACAGAACTATTGCTATCTCTAATATACACACGCAATGTGGGCATGCTGAGTCTGTTATGTATGTATTTTAATGGCACCTGTTCTAAGAAGCTTGTAGAATTGATCTCTCTGCGGGGGCGGGCCGCTTCTTCGACTTATTTTGTGTAAAACGGCTTGAATGTGGAACGAGCTACCGGCAACCGTTTTTCCTCCTGCATATAATCCAGGCTTCTCATTCCTTCTTACAGCCCTTATTTTAACCCTCCTCACAACGCTGCCCAACCGGGTGGCCACATAGCTCCCCTACCTTTACACTGTACAGACAGGGGAACTCTTGGGAGACTAACTAACTAACTAACTAACCATCACGCCGCTTCCCCGCAGGGGTAGGCAGAGAGGACGGACCGCCAAACAACTCGGTCTTGGCACACACTCCTTACCTGATTCACATTCATACATCGTCTCATACAAACACTTTTATTATTCTGACTCTTGTCCAGAGATGTGCTTTATTTCAAATAAATCCATTTCAAATGGAAATGCAAAATGGATATTTTCCATTTTGCATTTTAAATGCTTTTCTCAATGCATTTTCCATTTTAAATGCTTTTTTGCAACATTCTTCCTACTATCTCCACTCATCTTTTTTTCATAAGCCCCAAATATCAGTCGGTCCTAAACCTCGCTATGAGAGATAATTTACATGTGTCAAGTTGCTCCCTGGTAGGAGTCCTGGCAATTGAGTGATACCATTACAAAAAATACTGATTCAAATACTGAACATGGGGCCATGACGCTGAAATATTAAATGTTAGATAGCAGTTTCTATGTTTTTACGTTGGCAACATTAGTCCCGCGCAAATTTTTTGTGGTTTCATAATCTGTAGTCGTGTTGTTTTTGGATTTATCATCATGTAATATGTTTGTTCTATATTGATGTCCATTATTAAATGACAAAATTGTTTAAGCATTCTATAATTATTTTAATTGTTTGACCTGAGAAACCATTTTGCATTTTCAATGTATTTTGAAAAAAGGTATTTTGCATTTTGCATTTGAAATGCTTTTCTAAAAATCATTTTGCATTTTGCATTTTCAAATGGAAAAGTTTTGACCCATTTCCATTTTGCATTTAAAATGGTTTTGGGTACCCATTTTGCACATCTCTGCTCTTGTCAACAATTTCTGCTACCTAGGTGTAATATGAAACAAATGAAATATGTGATTATTATAAGCAATAATTAGTCGCCTGAAATATCAATACAAATCGAAAATATCTCCCGAGAAAATATAAATGCCGCCAACGGGAATTGAACCCGTGCCTACTGATGTCTAAATTTGTATTGATATTTCAGGCGACTAATTATTGCTCATAATTATTTGTTATCCTTTATTCTATGCATAAAACCTTGTCTTATAAACATTAGTTTATCATTAAAAAATAATGAAATATGTGTTAACCATATTTACAGGGGTATTTAAACAAATCATTTGACAACATCAGGAATGGAAAGGTTAATTAATTAACAAATTACGAGTAGGTACGGTGGCGATTGATTAAAAATTGGACCGCTATCTACCTGCTGACCATCCCTGCTTTAGTGTACATTATAATGATTGTAATAATATTTTATTTTTATTAACAAGCTTCCCAAAGTTAAATGCTTCTTCAAGCGAAGAAATATACTGATTATCAAAGCAGATGTTCAATATTAAATTTTAGTCTCCGTACAAACAAAAAACATCTAACTGAGAATTCGTTATCATATTATTACCTACAACAATAATAATAATAATATTTGGATGATTTATTTAGCGCTGTTTTTGTGCAAAATCACCTCAAGGGAGCTGTGCAAATATATAATACACTTCTACAATTATCTAATAATTATATATGGAGATAAATTAGGAACATTTATTATGTTATATAAAACCCTTGTCAGATGCCAACTTGAGTATAACTCTAGGTTATGGTCTCCACTTTTCAATATTCATTCAGATAACATTGAAAAGATTCAACGGAAGTTTCTAAGGTTTATAAATTGCATATTCCTATACAAAACATAAATTACAATTACCTCTCGGATAAAATGTCTCTATTGAAACTTTCAGAAAGAAGAATAGGCACAGATTTAATACTGTTACAAAGAATACTACATTTTAAAATTGACTGTCCCGAATTACTTCAATGTATCAATATCCATGTTCCCAAAAAATCATGCTGACATTTGTTACCTTTTTACTTCAATAACACCAGGACACTAGCTTACCAAAATTCTTCGATTCCAACACTTCACAGTCTTTCTGATCTGGGTGATATATTTCATCTTAAAACTAATCAGTATAAATGTTGTATATTCTATCACTTTTATTCTTCTAGACACAAATAGACCTATGTACCCATATAACTTCTCCGCTTCTACTATTTTGTTTTGTTGAATCTTTTAAATTCAATTATATGCGTGAGGATTCATTTTTGCCATTATGTTTACATTCTTCTTTATTGTATTAATTTTTAAGTGTTTACTCTGATACAAAATGCTTATATTTTTTGTAAAGAAAAGCCCACTAGGGCGTGTAATAAATAAATAATATACAGTACAATACTTACCTGGTAGGTCACTTGAGATTAACACTTAATTGACATTAACTAATTGTTTATTAGCTAAATTTAGATACAGAATTTAAGACATAATTGGATATAACTGGACTTTCTTTCAGGAATAGTATATTTAATTTAAGGGTATGACAGCTTAAAAAGGTAAGTTTTTAAT
Source organism: Hesperophylax magnus (assembly GCA_026573805.1). Taxonomy (NCBI): domain Eukaryota; kingdom Metazoa; phylum Arthropoda; class Insecta; order Trichoptera; family Limnephilidae; genus Hesperophylax; species Hesperophylax magnus. The sequence continues at coordinate 1,116,358 of JAIUSX010000144.1, read as the reverse complement.
TTATACCTGAATTTTGTTACAAAACCACAATAGTATTAGAAGAAACGCGTGTGTACTGTATATATATACCTATCATGTCATCGTTTAAAAACATTATAGGTACCTACATAATTTAACGAGGAATTCCTGTAATTTTTTAAACTTAGGTATTTATCTTCACCTTCGAACTTAAATACCAGTATATTTTTTCACAAATGCCGATTTTCATACATACAATAATTTTAAAAGTTAGCATTTTTCTAAATCTTCCAAGATTAGATATCAAAACGCCCATTTATCTATATAAATAAATATATATATATTTTTTTTTTACAGTAATACCGCACAAGAGTCCCAACTGCTCCCGTCTGGAGCCAGTGAGACTATGGCATCCCCAATTGGGGTATGTTGTGAGGCTGAGGGTATTGGGGAGGGGAGGGAGATGGGGGAGAGGAAGGTGGGGAAGTACCTGGCTATTCAGATCTGGTCACCAAACACGGCTAAAGCCATTTCAAGCAACGTTTCAATTCTGAATGGTGGTCTTACACCAGGGCGATACTGAGAGTATCTTCCACTCTGGAACGTGCCGCAAATATACTATAAGAAAATATAAAATATAGAATATACTATAAAATATACTATAAAATATACTATATTTAAATATATATTTATCTATATCGAATACGCGTGTGTTTTATATACCTGTAACAGGTAAAAACATATTTGTTGGACGTAAAAGGAACACGCGCTTTCGTTTCTCTATCTGCACAGACTGACTGAGCCACAGTAAAGCGTGGCGGGATACAGCTAGTCTATCTATATCTATATATAAATAAAAATATTAAAGTTCGTTTAGGTAAAGAAAAAAAAATTATATCAAGATCAGAGAATTTAAAAAAAAAGATTTTCTTCATATTTTGACATGTGGGGACGGCAAAAACATGCATTACTATCATATTATATATTATATAGTGGATCCCCCGAAATGCTTCGCTATTGGTAGGTAATATCTTTCTAGGGCGCCTCTGACTTCTACCACCATTCCTAACTGTATACCTCAATGTTACTGTTAAGAGGAAGCTACAAGCCAAAAATGTGTATATTCTTGGTATACCTTATATTGAAGGTAATAGGCATTCAAATCGCTTGGCAAACGGAGTCTAGAAACGTTCGATTTCAACTACAAAACTGGTTTTTAATTATTTTGTAAATAATTTTATAACAAAGCAAAAAAGTTAATCAAGTGAAACTGTCACAGATAATCTTAGCAATAATACTGTATTTTTTAAAAGTTATTTCCTTTACGCGTTCATACATTTCTATTGAAAAAAAAAAATTTAGTACTTAACATTTATATTTTTTATTGAGTAATTTATTATTTTATTTGTATACTACTCAAGCGAAACGATAGGAAAACTTTCAATTTATCTAAAACATATTTTTTGGTATTCATAATGTACACCGATTCGTTATAAAGATTAATCAAAATAGTGATTTGGCATTAAGCTTCGCCTTAAGAAACTACATTACATCAACTTTAATTCTACTTTTTATCTCATTATGATGCAGAGGTATTGAGTTAAGTATTCCTCGGGCATATCCGACTTTATCTACCATTTAAACATCTCTAAGCACTCCTGGCACTAATAATAACAAATTTTGAAATTTGCAGCGATATCGGTAGACAACTTTTCGAATTTCACCAACACAAACATACGCGGGCTAAGGAGAAATCAATTCAAATTTAACTCAACTATTTAGAATGTATTTTATAACCTTTCCTTATCTGTGAAGTGTATTTACTACACATTGTTTCTAATGACTTTAATAACTCTATAAATATATTAAATTCTGGGTTAATATTTTAGGTATTGCTCTGTTATACAGTTTTGCGCTGAATTAAAAAATACTATTTAACATTAACGTTTTCAAAATCAATTAAAAATCAGAGTGTTTTGTTAAAAATCGGTAACAAATACACCAATACAATCAACCACGTGACACTGCTACGCGAAGAGTGTGCGAGGAAATGACACGCTATTGATGTCCCGCTTTAGTTCGCTGTGCGGGAACATGAGAAATCCACACGTCCGCAGTTGTATTTTGATTTAGACCATCGATACCTACGACCGCATAGCTGTGTGTAGCTGTGAGTCCAGCGCCCATGGCCCATCCATCAAGCACCGGCAGCCAGTCGGTCGCGGGCCGTCGTTAGATAAGGACTCCTCGCACGTTTGTTTAGCATCTGCCGATGGTTTTTTCATGTTTTCAGCAATTAAATTACAATTATTATCACTTTTGATATAAAATATAATAAACATAAGCGATTAACTATGAATATTCATATTTTTCCGAAAATAAATCGCTTATTTTGAGATGTGTATTGACTACACAGCACCGGAACGCGTGGATTTTTTTAGCATAGTAAGGGAAATAATAATATAAGACGTGGTCCTGCCACAGACAGCCTTTCATGTACGTTAAAGTCAAAATTTGTGGTTGTATGTATTTTTGGATGAAATTCTGAAAAAAAATTAGATCTTGACAACAGCGCCACATATCGAGTCCAAAACTTTCTTATATTTCAAGCTGGAACCAAACATACACATTCACAAAATTGCATTGAAATCGGTTAGGCGGTTTCGGATATTAGCGTGTACGATTACAGCGACAAGTGATTTTTCTATATTAAGATATTTAATGTATTTTTTTTCTTTTTTAATGATAAACTAATGTTTATAAGACAAGGTTTTTTATGCTTAGCATAATGGATAAGACATTATTATAAGCAATAATTTCGTCGCTTGAAATATCCATTCAAATTGAAAATATCTCGCGAGTAAAAATACATGCCGCCGACGGGAATTGAACCCACACCTTTTGATGTCCGGTCTTATAAACATTAGTTTATCATTAAAAAAATTATAATATTTGACAAGTCAAAATATTTCACTAACAAATGTAGATATAATATGTCTCGACGCCATCTAGTGGGAAATTTAGGCACTAACAAAGCCTTTCCTACAAAAATCATATCGGTTGTTTACAGGTGAAAAAATATAATAAGCAGTAATTGTTGATTGAAGTAGTACTAGTACATATTGAATTATTTAGCGTGTTGGAAATAAGCCGACGTAGCTCAGTGATCTCAGAGCACCTGACCGGATATAATTTTTTGATGTCTTTTATTTTATTTCATCTCAGTTTTATTTTATTGTATTTAAATTTATTTTTTCATATTATATTTTTACTAATTGTAAAATACGGGTCTTACTACAAATGAAGCAAAGCAACCAAATAATGTAAAGGTACAAATATTGTATCTGATAATAACAATAATAATAAATAAAATAATAAGAAAATTCACAGATTTAGGAAATGAGATAAAAAGAATTCGGCATTTTCAGACTATAAAAATATTACCATTTGTTATTTCGGTTACTGGCATTATACATGGCTCTCTCATTCAAAATTTAGGCGTATTAGATCTATAAAAATATTACCATTTGTTATTTCGGTTACTGGCATTATACATGGCTCTCTCATTCAAAATTTAGGCGTATTAGATCTATAAAAATATTACCATTTGTTATTTCGGTTACTGGCATTATACATGGCTCTCTCATTCAAAATTTAGGCGTATTAGATCTATCAAAAAATTTATATATAAAGATGCAAAAATCAGTCTTTTTAAATACATGTAGGATAACGAGAGATTTTTTAAATAATTATGTTGAGGAATCAGTAGGATTTATAGGTCCAGTTGGGAGTTCTACCGAGCCGAACCCTCTGATATGAAAATATCTGGAGTCGGTGAATTATTTTCCCATTTGATCTCTGGTGATTTGACGTGTTGTTCTTGTATTGTTTTGTATTTATTTTGCGTATATAATGCACTTGCATAATGTTGATTGACTAGATTATCATTTGTGGAAAAGTGTGTGGAAGGGCTTAGTTTTTCCTATGGGGAAGACTTAACCCGGACATAAAATCGGAAAAATTAATGATAAGAATTTTAAATTGATTGAGTTAAAAATTAAACAATGAAGAAAATATTAAAATCATTATATTTTAAGTCATCAAAACAGCGTAGGTACTGCATTAAAAATAATGTTTTTTATAATTACAACACTAACACCTTTTACGCTGGCAATACTGTCCGAAAAAGAAAAATTAGTTATTGTCTATGGCGGCTCGATACAGCTGACAATATTTAACCTAGCTTGTATTACACGATTTTGTCATTATTCCAATGGAGCGTCATAACATAGAAATAGTTATAATAAAGGAAGAAAACGATATTCAACAAGACGTAGCGTGTGATTTTCCGTATGGACAAATTATTGTCGAACCGCTAGATGTAAAAAGTGAATGTCCGGACCTATCCGAAAGCTTGGATCAAACGTCAAGTAGGACCGAATTTCATATGTTATAAATTATATTATTACGTTATAATTTTTCTTCTGGTGCCCTCTAATATCGGAGGTTGGATATCATCGGTACAATATTCGGTAATAATACAGAAAATAATGACACTTACATAACAATGTAAGTATTTCAGTTTCCGAAAATTGAAAAGTTCGTAAAAAATTAATAATAATTTGACCCTTCTTCACGCCGTGTTTTGACATAATAATGTGAACATAGTTTTTTCAATGTATTTTCAATTAAACCCAAACTAACAAAGAAACTAACAACGTATTTTAGAATAGTAGGTTCATATTTTGGTTTAAATAAGAGAAGGGAAAATATAGCCTTAAAGCTTTATCGATAACGATGGCCTCCAAGTGAACAATCAATTTTAATTTTAACGAAATAATTTTTAAAATGCTTTATTTTCCATTTCCTAAACTGTAATACTTACTTCTCATTATTATCTAATGACTGCGTATGAAGCTTGTCTCTATTTTCTGTATATTTACGAGTATTTACCTAATATTAATCCTTCAAGGCGCAGTCAATATAATTGTAGCATTTCAACAATTGCTAAAGCGAGCAGTCAGGGACTGGCAGAGGAAGGATGGAAATGGGCTGAATACTGTAGAAATAAGATCCTTGTAAAACCGTGGGTAAATATCCGGAATTGCTGGACGCGGTTAATAATAACGATAATGCTTTTGTCGAAAATCACCTCCAGAGAGCTGTAATTATGTTCTATATTTCAGACACCTAAAATGGAATATTTTCCATCTCGAACGACTGAAATATTATATATAAATTTATCTTTGTTTTTAAAAATAGTTTGTTCGTATTGACCGTCTCCAGTAATTCCAAATATTTACTAAACCATGTACGATCGTGTGAAAAAAAATTGGAGATTCTCCAAGAATGAGAGGCTGATATTATAATCATAATAATTGGATAATTATATAACGCCGTTTTTTTTATGAAAATTCACCTCAAAAGCGCTGTACTATTTATGAAGAGTTCTGGGCTCTATCTTGTTTTGTTATGTACAAACAGATACCTACAGAAAAACATACTCACCTGGTAGCTGGCAGGTCGCTTCAGCTAAACACACTTATTAAGAAAAGTTTAAGACTTTGTACGCAGGGGACACTATAGTACATTTGGACATTGATTGGACATTGATTTTATATATGCTATTTTACTCTCCATTACTATAGATTTGTCAGAAGATTAGTGACAAAAGATAGAATTGATATTTCTTTTAAAAGACTAGATTATTTTGGAATCTTGAGATTTTTTATGAAATGGCCTTAAAAAGCTGGAAAATTCTTATTTTTTAAAACATTTTGCACATTTAGTTAGCCTGTCGAGAACTGTGAAGGCTTATAACTTCATGGATGTGACTGTCTACATTATTTAAAAATAATTAATATAATTGTTCTCGTTAATTATCCCTGATAATCTCGATATCCCTACGATCCCTGAGGCGTATGTGTGGTAAATCCATGTATGATCGTGTGAGAAATGTGGAGATCCGCAAAGAGTGCCAGGCTGATGTAAGCGTAATGAGTAAGATTAAGAAAGAGATGCTTAGATGGTTTGGGCATGTAGAGCAAATGAGCGAAGAAAAGAGTGTAAGGAGAATATGTGATGCAAATGAGAATGGCAGAAGAAATCGAGGACGCCCGAGGAAGACATGGCACGATCAAGTGAATCAGATACTTGAGTCGGGCCATGTCAAGAGTCAGTATAATAGAAAAGTATGTATGAGACGGTGTATGAATGTGAATGAGGCAAGGTGTCTGTAGTATGACCGAATTGCTTGTTTTCTGTCTACCCCTGCGGAGAAACGGCGTGATGGTTAGTTAGTTAATTAATTTTACCTATTTTCTTTTCCAGGTGCAATTTTGAGATTAGACAACACAATCCAACGTAAAACTGCTGGAAAGTTATCTAAATCTCCGATATCTTTCTCATGCACTGAATGTGACAAGAAATTTTCTTCGGAAATTCTCCATACGGCTCATTTGCGGACTCATAGTCGAGGAAAACCATTTTCATGTTCGTATTGTATTTATTAATTTTTCTTGGCTTAACCGTATAATTAAATAAACATTGTCATCAAATGATAGTAAATATTTTTGGCATTTGAAAGGTCCCCGTTAAACTCTACCAAACAGACCTGGGTCTGTTTCAGCTAGTTATCAAATTTTGATCAGCTGGGGAGCATAACATGACACTTTTTTTGTTAATCACAATTTGTTCAAGCTTCTGACATTGAAGTCCTTATAATTATTAATAACATATTAATGTTTTTCTTTCTAAAATGGTAAATTATTTTGTTTATTTATTATAGTTAGATAATAAGTAAGAAATATACATATTTCGCTTTCTAAAATTTAAATTAAAATCACTCTTTCTTAAATTTTCTTTCTTTACTCTTGTGCGATATTCACATAAAATAAAATATCTTTATTTATTTATTTATTAACGGACATCGTCAAAATTACAAAATAATAACACGAATAAAGTAAAATGAAAAATACAGGAGTAGACAAAGGTACATGAAAGCAAAGACATATGGTAGATATAATATAAGAAAATAAAGTGACAAGTCGAATCAAGTCAAGAATACGCCCTGGGTCAGGACCACAGGACACTTATAATATTCCGTCACTTGCTTAGCGACTGGCAAAAATCATTCAGACTTATCCCAAAAAAGTTAAGGTTTTGACTTGAGTTGACCAGTCTACACATTCTGGACAATGGTGAATAATATCCATAATTTGTCGAATGATGGTTGAGGAAGAGCAGTTCATTATTTCTCAGTCTTTGCGAGGGGATATTGAAGAGAATGAGTTGCAGTAGAGTAGGTGAATCAATAATACCATTTATAATTTTGAAGAAGCAAATGAGGTCATTTCTTTCCCTACGGACTTCCAAAGGAGAGAGGTTTAGAGTTAGTTCAATTTCATCATATGAGTATTTGCCTTTTTCTAAACCTAGCCTCCTAGCAATCCCTCTTAAGAACCGATGTTGAACAGATTCAATGCGTCGAATGTGGACAGCATAAAAAGGAGACCAAATAACACAAGCATATTCAAGATGGGGGCGAACCAAGGAGCAGTAAAGAGTTCTAAGGGTATTAACGTTTTTGAAGTCCGTAGTGATTCTAGTGATGAAACCAAGTAGTTTGAGGGATGTATTAACGATTGCAGTTATGTGATCCCGAAAAGAAAGCTTGCTATCAAGAGATACACCAAGGTCTTTAATAAATGTAACAGTTGTTAAGCAAATAATATTAAGTTTGTATTCGAAGACAATCGGTTTTTTTGATCTATAGAAGGACATAATTTTGCATTTATCGACATTTAGTTTCAAACAATTAATTTTACATCTGAAACATTTTGTACACTTTTTTCGTTTTTTTTTGCTATTAAATTATATTATTTTTCAGATCCAGATAATGATGAGGAAATTGAAGTTGACGATTCTGATGTGGAGTTTGAAAATAATTATGATATCTCGGATGTCGAAGATATTGTAGAAGAGCAAGAGGACTTAGATTTTGCCGACAGTGAATCTAGTGAATCTGATGGTGAACATTATATTGACATTCTAGAAAGTGCTAATACACCTGATAGTGTCTGCAATGTCAGGGAAGAGAATGCGGAATTTGTGATTTACAAATCTGAATCTGGGCTAGAATGGTATTCAGCACCACCTCAGATTCCCAGAAGTAGACCTCACAACATATCAACGAAATATAAATCTGGACTCCAAGGCGAAAGCCTTAATGTCACGAGAATTGCAGATATGTTTAATTTATTTATTAGCAAAGAAATGGTGGGGGAAATATGCTTGCAAACAAATCGGTTTTGTCAAAATTTACCCAAACCTGAAGTGCCAATTCCACCGATTACAATAAACGAAATGTACGCTTTCATAGGAATTTTACTGTCATCGGGTAAAACCAGAGGGCATAAGCTACATTTGAGCGAGCTATGGACCAATGAATCCCTATTCACACAGCAATATTACACAGCAGCTATGTCGAGAAACAGATTCATTCATATATTTAGTAATGTTCGCTTCGACGACAGGTCAACACGACTAAACAGGTTTCAACAATCTGGAAACAAGTTAGAGGCGATTATATCCATATTTGATAAGTTTCTCACTTCGTGTAAAACTCTATACACTCCTGGATCAAATTTAACCGTAGATGAACGACTTGCCACTCACATAGGGAAGTGTCCGTTTAGAGTTTACATGAAAAGTAAACCAGAAAAATGTGGCATCAAAATAAGGACTGTATCTGATTCAGTAAACGCGTACGTGTTAGGTGTACAAGTTTACACGGGAATGGTGAATGCAAAAAGAGGAGAAAATGAGAGATGTCGAGTTGTCAATGACTTGGTTCGACCGTACCGTGGTACTTACAGAGGAGTAACGACTCACAATGTCTTCACATCAGTTTCATTGGCAGAAAGTTTGCTTGGAAACGGCTTAACTCTGACCGGTACACTCCGTAAAAACAGCAAAGATATCCCACCACAAGTGTTAGCGGATAAATCAAAAGCAATTTACAGCAGTACTTTTGCATTCACCAACAAGTTGACTTTGGTTTCTTACGTACCTAAATTCAACAATGCAGTTATTCTGTTGTCGACAAAATTCAACAATGCGAACATAAGCACAATGGAGGGAAAGCAACCTGAAATCTTCCTGCATTATAGTAAAACCAAAATTGCAGATGAAGTGACTGAAGACTATTCTTGCATGAGACCTACTAAAAGATGGCCTTTTCACCTTTTTATGGAGATGCTTGACATAGCTGCATTGAACGCTTATGTGTTATGGATTGAAAAATATCCCGAATGGCAAAAAAACGCAAGAAAAAGTCGCAGAAAGAATTTCATCAACACTTTAAGCATTGAGTTGGCTCAGGGCAACGTCGAGTCCAGGAAAAGCATCAGCGTTGGATATCACAAACAACATCTGGACGCATTCGACTCGTTTCTGTCGTCTCCCTTGCTGAAAGTGACCACAGCTCCGCAGAGGGTATTTAAAACGGGCTGTTGCCGTTTCTGTAAGACTCCCAGAAGGACAAGGTTGTGTTGTTCGGTGTGCAGGAGACCAATTTGCCAAGCTCACAGGTTCCAAAAAAAAACTACCGTTTGTCTGAGCTGCAGCTGTAGAAATTCAGAAATTTTAGAATGAGTTTTTTTATATTGTTTTATTACATTCGTCGTCAAATAATTTAAAAAGCGTCAAATATTGCTAAATAATATCAATTATTGTTAATAAATGTCAAATATTGTTAAATAATATCAAATATCGTTAATAAACGTCAAGTATTGTTAAATAATATCAGTTATTGTTAATAAATGTCAATTATTGTTAAATAATATCAAATATCGTTAATAAACGTCAAATATTGTTAAATAATATCAAATATTGTTAAATAATATCAAATATTGTTAATAAACGTCAAATATCGTTAAATAACATCAATTTTTTTATTTTTTTTATTTTTAAAAAGAAAGACAAATATTCCCGGGTTATGAATAACCTGACAATATTTGAAAATCTCCTACTACCACCACGGGAAGCTGAAAATGTTGCTTGTGTTGTGATGGAGGACTTAGCCAGCCGAGGAATTTTTTATTTATTTATTTATTGTTTAGGAACATTTACAGACTATTAACATGAGAAAAAAACATTAGATAAGCGCTGCAAAAAAAAGGAAATGTCAACAGTCCACTTAAAAATTTTCACATCATGCACAGTTTCAGTGTCATTATACACTATGTATTAACAAAAAAATATATTAACAGCAAAACGTGAGTAAAGGCAAAAAAAGAGATATCAAAACAAAAAATACAGATACATATATGATCCAAAAAACAAAAGAAACAAAAATAAAAACAAAAAACAAATAGAGTAAATAAAAAAAAAAAAAACAAACAAACATTCACAATCTATTGCTAATTTGCTTTTTAAAATAAGTGAGACTATTTGCATATATATCCATGTAGTTACACTTAATAGAATTGTACAGTCGACACATTCTAGATAATGGATTGAAGTATGCAATATTGTTCTTAAATAATTCTAGATGGAATATATTATGATTCCTTAGATTACGTCTATTAGGAATTTTAATAAGAATATTGCTCACACAATGAGTTGCTTCAAGCTTGTCATGAATAATTTTGTGTAGACATATTAAGTCAGCAAATTGTCTTCTTTTATCCAGGGTCGTAAAGTTAAAGTATTGGAGTCGTTCCTCATAAGACTGCAGTACGGAACTTAGTCCAAGTTTAAACGATAACAATCTATATCAATTGAACACACTACGCCTGAGTGGGACCCAAGCGCGATGTCAATTCGGCCACCGACCGGTCAAAAGCTAAATATTGTTAATAAGCGTCAAATATTGTTGAATAATATCAATTATTGTTAATAAACGTCAAATATTGTTAAATAACGTCAAATATTGTTGAATACCGTCAGTTATTGTTAAAAAACGATAAATATTGTTAAATAATTGTAACGTTAGAATTGTGCAAGTTTGGATTGCCAGGGTAGTGCCCGATTATTGTTTTGTTGAGAGTTTTTTCGGGTGGCTGCCCTGCGATCGGTTGGACTAGCGGGCTAAATGACGCGGGTAGGAAGGTAGGGGTGACAATACGGGAGAAGACGATTCCGCGGTGTGCGTTGCGTTTTGCCAGACAAATTGATATTGAAAAAAATGAAAAAGAGCACGCGGATACCATGAACCGATCCTTCGGATATCGAAGGTTACAGATTTTCCGTGTAAACTAACCAAACATAAAACAGACGTTTTGACTCCTGCGCGAGATCAGCCGGTTCTTTGTTCGAGTGTTGTTGTTCGGTGAGATTGAAATGTTGAAGGATACAGACTTTCCGTGTAGACAAACCAAACATAAAACAGACGTTTTGACTCCTGCGAGAGATCGGCCTGTTCTTTGTTCGAGTGTTGTTGTTTGGTGAGATTAAAATATACAATCAGTTATTTGGATTAAAAAATGGTTTTATTTGTGAGTGTTTTTGAAGTGTAATTCCTTGGAGACTGCACTGGATTGCCCAGCATGCTGTCGGGGTGACACAGAGATGAGTCATCATTGTCCCCGCGTAGCCTGCCAAAGGTTCAATGGAAGCTGGTTAATTGAAGGCGCCTCGCGAACTCCTTCCCACGAATACCTCTCCTGCTCACCGCTGGCGGACTTTCCAAACACCTTCAGACATGACAACATGATCAAGGTTCTTCTATGCTTTCTCACATTCTGCCTCCTTGCCTTAGCCCCATCATAGCCCTGGTGATTGGCAAGGGTCCATGCTTATCCATCCCCAATTGGGGTATGTCGTTAAGTAGGTACCCTTATCATTGTAAGGGAGTACAATGATAAGGGTATAGTAAATATCATTATAAACTGAGTATGAACAATATAAACAGGTACAATATTAGTTGTCTTAGAGAGTTCGGTTGTATAAAAGTAATTCAATAATAATTAAATATAATAACAATAATGCAAAATAAATACTTAAGGTACTATGAAAGCAGTTAGTAAGCCATGTGTGGTAACTTAGTTAATATTTATAAAATTAAAAAGGAACAGTTTGTTGTGAAGCGTGTTTATATAAAGCAAACCTTTATTACGACAGATTTGTGTTTTACAGAACATAACTAAATTATACAGCAATATAAGACGCACGTGAAGAAGTCTAATAGATTTAAAGATATGCCAATAGCTGTACGATGGAGTTTGATTAGTGTATTATGGTAATATAATTCCGTAGCTAAGGTAAGTTTGTTAACATAGATATAAAAAAACTCATGTCAATGCTGCAGGCACATGACTGTCAGCTAATGATCCTCCTCGCGTCATACTTTTGCAGCAATATTGACAGACACATGCCATTGCAATAAAACATAAAGATATTGTGGGCAATTTTAATGACTGCTAGAATCTGCAATACTTTAAAAATTTATTTAATTGTTAAATATACAGATTTTCTAAAGTTAATAATATGTAGATGATCACAAAAGAACACAGTTTTGTTAACTCTATATTTATATAAATTAAAATAGGTGCCAGTTTTGTTACTTACGTTCGTAAAATGGCAACACTTAGATTTCATCATAAACGGATGAATTATTTTCTTTTCTGTAAAATCTATGGACATCATTTTTTCGAACGCTTCCTGTCAATTTTTGTTGGTTATGTTATTTGGCTTTACTTTTATCAATTTGTAAAACTTGAACGAAAACAATCAATCCTTCTCTCAAGAAATCCTTCAATCTCATCATAAAGTTATATCAAAACAGAACTGCCAGAGCAGTTAGCTACCATACGCAAAAGCATGGATTCCATCGTCATCAAGTTAGAACCAGGCACAAGTGCAGAAGAGAGTGTTCCTGTGATACTAACAGAAATCGATATAGACTATCCTTTTATCAAAAAAGAATGTCCAGAATCCATTTCCCATAAAAATTCAGGTATTTTGTTGTCGTTTTTTTATAAATAACTTATACAGACGCAAAATACAATCGTAAATATAACTGCAGTTTTCGCTTGGCCGCATCGACATTCTCCTACCCAAATTTCATCCCTACGTACGCTATTCTGTTGGGTTACTGTTTATAAGGAACATGTAACAGAGCAATAACAAATAATGCATAGAAACAAGATAAAAAAATAAAATTGAGGTCATCAATTCACTTAAAAAGTATTGTCGGCGTGCGTTTAGTATTGGATACAAAATAAATACTTATATTTAATGACATTAGAATATGTATAGATATACGCGCTCTAGAAATGCAATGTGTCAAGCCAGAAGCCAGACAATTGTATTGCTTTCGCTTTCGTAGTTTGATGAGAATACGTTTTCATTTCTGGGCAAACACAAGCAAAGAAACAAGATGTCATTCGTAAACACACGAATTATTTTATTATTATTAAAAAATACAATTTTCAGTGGCATTAGAGAAAGTGAGATTACGAACGTTGCAACAAATGAGTTTAAGAACAACCTAATAGCAGTAGTTCGTCTCACTTAGTATTCCGTGTTCGTCTTACTGTGTAAGCGAGTAGTAGTAGTAGTATGTAGTGTTCGACACAATTAAAAAACGCGGCCGATATATTACATACGCACATATTCTTTGAGTGTCGACCTTTTTTACACACGAACAACGTTTTAATTAAGAATTTATTGGAAGCACAAGAGTTTTTGTTATTTACCACATTTTATCTTGAGTTTGAGAGACAATAACGTGTCTAGACGTATTGTAACGTTGGGAAGCAGAAAAGATTTTAACTAAATGATAGTTAACGTGGGCCATCAATATCTTAACATCACCTAAAGAGTAGTAATTTATACTGATTATTATTTTGGCTTGATATTGTATTGGATCGAGGAGTAAAAACCCGAGAAAAATATTGGGAAAAAATTAAACTATCTCTATAGCTTGCCACTTGAAGTGATCTATGGCAGAGGTGTTGGTTATATAATAGATGGTTACTGTGGCGGCGGGACCCATACCCGTCTACCAAACTGGTTTAGACTCAGGCATGTCATTCTTCTTTAAGAAAATTATCCCATTTTCATCACACACATCAAACATGAAATTAATATCCTCGGTTGCATAACTGCTTGCTATCTGCAAAACCTTGTTTGTGCTGATAAGTGATTACACACAAACGCTGATGAAGAATAATCCGTAGAACCGATATGTTATCTGTTTAGTTTCTCTTTGACGTTTCTCTTATTAAACACCTTCACTGCAGACAATATTTATTCGTGGATGCAAGTGCTCGGTAGTGTCAGGTTCATAATGAGGCCCTTGTTGGCAGTTTCCTAGAACATAGCGCCGTTATTTGGCCCCTTCTGAACAAAACTGCATCGTAGAAATAAAAATCTATATTTATGATTATCCTTGTTCTTAGCAGGAATGCTCGATTTAAACACCTTAGAAGCACGCCGAAAAACATTTTCTTAAACTGATCACTGGAACTATGTTTAATGCACATAATATAAATTAAAAGTGGTTCCCTAATATGTATACTTGTAGAAGATCCCATGCAATTTTTATATTCAGAGTGCGCCAATCAACAGAGAGATCCAACTGCTTAATCCAACTGATCATCCAACTGCTCAACTGCATCGATTCGACATATGTCTTTATATATTGGTGCATAAATGTTTTATGGAGAACATGAATAAATAAGTATATAACCCATGGCTGTTGCAACAGAATTTATATCGGGAATACTGCTTATCTGCAGCCTTAATTCCAGGAGGGATGTCGCAACACTGCTGATAGTTTATAAGCTTCTTAACACTTTATTTTCAAAACCAGACATTCAGCATGAAATATGATTCCTTTTCCCGGATAATTTCACGATAGGCCGCCAACACATGCTTCTGATTCTTCCTAGGTCCAGAACTTACTTACCTGACTGTATAATCTCTGTTATTGGTTCCACTGTATCAGTAACTATTTTCTCTTAACAGATGAAATGAGTTCAACGGAACCTTCAAATCGAGAGGAAGTCACTACCAAAGCCATTGAATGTTCATTTACTAAAATTGACATTGAGGTCCCTGGTATTAAAAAGGAATTCCCTGAGCCCTCTGAAAGAATTATTCAAACAGCGGGTAAGCTAAATTACCTTCATATATATTTTTAATAAAAACACACGCTTCCAGTACACTTCGAATGAAGGTACAGGCTTATATTAAAATGATAATCAACCAAAAAACCATCCCGTATGAATTGCAAAGATTGGGGAAAGGGCTTTAACGCATTGGAACTAACCTTTAAGAAGTGATTGTAACTCTGATTAAATGCATAGTGCCTAATTGCTGACCCTGTGCGCCCCACTGTTGAGTTTAGCAGCCATCTCTGGTGTTCAGTCCCAATATGCCTGAAAAAACCCTTGAATCTGTCCAGAAACGGGAGGTTTGTTTGATAGATTCCGCTATTTTAAAAATTGTATAGCCATCTTTAGAGCCCAGGCGTCGGGTAGGTATTCTGTCCTTGTTCTACCGTTATTACAATAGAAGATGCTCAGAGAAACTAGCTACATTGATCAATTCAACACTGGTGCATACTCGGGAAACACGCCAAACGCGCGCCCAACATATTTTCATGGTTGAAATTTTTTACATGAGAACGGGTCGCATCTGTATTACCTCCCACATACAACATGGGTATCTTCAAGACCTGTTAACTTCTTTTCCTCTCCTCAAAAAGACTTTCCACATAGCATCCCCAGAGATGACATATACCCTGAGGGAAATAATTTTCATCATGTGTGGAGTTAATTTTAAAAAAAAAATCGCTTTTGTTTTGAATTTGTGTCATTTGAAAAATTACAACTGATTGTATAAAACAAATCACGCAAGATATAAAGTATCTACCTGTAATTTAATATTTTAACAGCAAATTGTATAAATTTTAATTTTCAAAGTATTTGATTTTTGCATTTTACTAACGGCGTTCATTCGAATGGTAAGTTTCTGATCGTAATCCTATTTGTAAACAAAACAAATGTTATTTATAGACACGGATTCTGAGGCAAGACGAGCTAAACGCGCCGAGTACATGCGCAAATATCGCAACCAGCAACCAACCAGCGAACGTCGAGCTTTACAAGCTCAACAAAAGAGAGAATTTCGAAAACTGAAGCGACAACAAGAAACTGATGAGGAAGCCGCTCGACGTCGGGCTGTAAACGCTCAACAGAAGAGAGAATTTCGACGACGTTCTCAAGCAGCCCAAGATCAAAACAAAGGAGAGGAATTGAAAAACAAGACGAAGCCTAGGGATAAAATATACTCTTGTCCTAATTGTAATTATACCTGCTCTTATAAGTCTTCGATAAAACAGCACTTCCGCACACATACTGGGATAAAACCTTTTTCTTGTTCCAACTGTAACTACTCATGTTATACAATGGGACATCTAAAACGTCACATGTTTACCCACAGTGGAGAAAAACCTTTTACATGTTCCACCTGCAATTTTTCATGTTCTACAAAGCAACATCTAAAAATTCATATATTAAGCCACAGTGGAGAAAAACCCTTTTCATGTCTCGCCTGCAACTATTCATGCTACACAAAGGGAAATCTTAAAAGTCACATGTTTACCCACACTGGAGAAAAACCTTTTTCGTGTACTGAGTGCAACTATACGTGTTCTTCAAAAAGATACCTAAACATGCACATGTTTACCCACAGTGGGGAAAAACCTTTTTCATGCCCTGACTGTGACTATGCTTGTTATCGGAAGGGAGATCTAAAAACTCACATGTTTACCCACACTGGGGTGAAACCATTTTCATGTTCCGATTGCAACTATTCATGTTCAACAAGGAGATGTCTAAAAACTCACATGTTTACCCACAGTGAAGTAAAACCTTTTTCTTGTCCCGGCTGCAACTTTTCATGTTGTACTAAGGAACATCTGAAAATTCACATGTTTACCCACACTGGAGAAAAACCTTACTCTTGTCCTGACTGCAATAATTCATTTTCACAAAAGTCATCTTTAAAGCGTCACATGCTGACTCACAGTGGACCAAAACCTGATCCGTGTGTAACTGTTCAAATTCAGTAATGTTTACCTTGCAAGCATATGCGAACTCATTCACAGAATCGCTCTAAAGTAAAGAATTCTCTGATAGGTTCTGACGTTAAAATGAACATTTAACATTATTGTTAAAAACTTATAATTTATTAATTTGCAACATTCATTTTTAAATTTTCAATTTGATGGAATAACTTTTTAAGGATATACACATTAATGTAGTATTTAATCATTATAGCAGAAAACCATATTAGTAAATTTAAAAAAAAACATAAAATACAGAAATTTAAAAAAAGACAATCGCATCTAGGTGGAAGGAACTTTCAGTGTCGCCCTGGTGTTAGACCACCAATCAGATTGACACGTTTGCTTGAAATTGATTTAGCCGTGTTTTTTTAACAGATTTGCGTAGCCAGGCGTATAATGTATAAATAAATAAACAAAATAAATGTATGTTAAAAGTAAGGTAATACAATTATAACTCGTGACTTATGAAGATAACAGCCAGTTCCATGTATGATATTTGTATTCTGTAAGTATACATGTTTTAAAATGTGTCGGAACTGATTTGTATAGGTTTATAGCTTCTTATATATAGTTTATATTCAAAGGATATCTCATTCTAGTATTGCGAATATTTTGTGAGGAAGAAAATGTATTTTTGTGTTTGTAAAGGAAAGTAAGTTTATAGTTTGAATATAATGTTCATGTTTATTTTTATAATTATGCTAACAAACTTACTTTGACTACTTCATTCATACTTCTTCACGTGCACCTTTTATTGCTGTATTAATTTAGCTGTTAAGATGTTCTTAAAAACACCCAATCTGGCGTAATAACACTTAGCTAAATACAAACATGATTTGTAATGAACTAATCATGTTTATTTTTTCAAATATCAACAAATTTTCAACACATTGCTCTCTAACTACTTTCATAGTACCCTAAGAACTTATTTTGTACTCTTGTTATGATGTTCAATTATTGAACTCTTTTGTACAACAGAACTCTCCATAATAATTTGTATTATACCTGCTGATATCGTTCATATGTTATGTATTATACACTTATTATTGTACTACTGAACATCTCACATATTACAATGTGTACAAGTAAAAGCGTTAAAGGCGTGAATAAAAAAATAAACATAATTTGTATTTTCAACACTTGAATTTGAGTGTTAGTATTACTTCATTAAGTAATAATTAATTACTTTATATGTGTAGATCTATATTATAATATAATCTGTTTGCTTCTTAGAAATAAATAAATAATAATTAACATATTCAATAAGAAATGTAGGAAATGAGTGTCATGATGCTTCGTGTACTTTTCATTTTTAAAAGTAAGATTAGAAACCTTGTTGTAATAAGTTCATGTACAGGAACGAAGAATAATAAAATTAACTAAACAAATGTATGTGTAACAAGTTTTGTTCTTATAATTAAAAATTGATGTGTAGAGTATTTGGGCTTAAAAACAATTTTTTCCGGAAAAGAAAAAAGGTAAGATTTGTTTTTATGGTTTATTGTAGATTAATCAATATATATATTATAACAGTAAGTATACAACGTGCGTGCCGCTAAAACTCAGAAATGAGTATTTATAATCAAGGGAGTTATATGGTGCGGTACTCCTCTATCCCCCATCCATGAAGAAGGTTCCCGTTTTACCTGAAGGACGTGCTTTAGAAGATTTAAGGGCTGGAAGTTTCGCCCTTTAGAAATTTCGAGAGTATTCGAGATCATTGCAGAACATTATGAAATGTTCAGGAATAGTCTGGAACTTTCGGGAACATCCCATATCATAATGAACTGAAAACGGGATTACAAACCGTTTCGTGATAAGCTTTTAGTAAATTCGTAATCGTGACAATACATTGGAATCTCTAAATAGTATTTTTTTTTTTTTTTTTTTTTTTTTATAGTGAGTACCTCACAAGAGTCCCAACTGCTCCCGTCTGGAGCCAGTGAGACTATGGCATCCCCAATTGGGGGATGTTGTGAGGCTGAAGGTAAGTGGGGAAGGGAAAGAGGAAGGTGGGGAAGTACCTGGCTATTCAGATCTAGTCACTAAACACGGCTAAAGCCATTTGGAGCAACGTTTCAATTCTGAATGGTGGTCTTACACCAGGGCGATACTGTAGGTAGTATCTTCCACTCTGGAACGTGCCGCAAATATACTATACATTATTTTAATTAATTAATTGTGAAATAACACAAATTAATCAAATAAAATTTATTTGCGCACGCCGGGTTCGAACCCGCGACCTTCGGAATGGCAGTCCAATGCGTTACCACTGGACTATGCCGGCCGTCTAAAATAATAGTATAAAACAAAGTCACCATCCTCGTTTATCTGTTAGTGCTTAGTTTTTCTAAACTATCTAATGGATTTTGATAGGGTTTTCACTATCACTTAGATAATTTCTTCAGGAGTGTGTACATATATATATTTATTTTACCGCGTGTATTTGAATATACAATCAATGAAATTATTCTCCAACACCTAAACCAAATCAAAGATCTAGGAGTTATTTACGACAGCAAACTAACTTTTCACCAACACATCGATGATTTAATAAGCAGAGCATACAGGCTTCTCGGCTTCGTAATTAGGAACTCATATCCGTTTCGTAACACAAAAACACTGACGTTGTCATATAATACACTAGTCCTAAATGTACTGGAATCAAACTCGATCATCTGGGCTCCACATGAACTAACATACACTTTACGCATTGAAAGAGTCCATACATTATTTTTAAGGTTTTTATTCTCGCGGCTCTATGGACGTTACCCTTGGCTTTACCCATCGATTTATATATTAGGCATGACCAATTACCACTCCCTAGAGACACGTAGAGGTATTGCTTTGCTTAAATATTTTTTTTCAACTAATAAACGGTCACTTATCTAATAATGAGATACTGGCTCAATTCATTTTTTTTGTACCAGAGTCTCACTCTCGAGGACGTCATCACAATCTTCTATATAGTAGAGCAAGCCGCACTAATTTATTTATGAACTCACCTGTGGGGAGAGCTACGTGCTTTTTGAATGCGGTAGATAAAAAAATTGATTTATTTTTTGTGTCCTATAGCGCATTTGCGAGATTTTTGGCATTGCATATACACTGCATAAATGGTACAATTATAACGTCTTAGGCTGTATTACCTGTAATTGTTTTAAATATATGTACAAATTATATAAATAAATATATAAAACATGGATATTATATTTATTGAAGGAAGAGGAAAGTCGAGCAACGCCGGGTACACGTCAGCTAGTTAATATAAGAGGGGAACGTTGGTTGTTTTATGGCTTTTCCAAAAATTTATGTCACTATCTTATAGTCTTATAACTTCTTGAGACCCTTGAGACGCTATATTACCCCTCTGTCTCTTACTAATTGTAACATACCTTTGAGATGAACACGACATACCATATGCTATTCCACACGCTTAATTATAAAACAAATGCAGCATCTAATTCGCCAATTAACCGAGCTCTTCACACTCTAAATGAAATTTGTCTAAACTCAAATATTGTGTCAATAATATAAAATGTTCTATGCGCACACACACACACACACACATACCTTACACACACACCTATATACTACGCAAGTCACCTGGTAATTAAATAAACATACCACAGAAACATATCACAGGTACCCAACATCAAATATCTAATTCCTGTTTATTATTTCATTAATGTAAATCACGTACTGTTGGTTTCTATAATATATATATAAAAATAAATAATATTTATATTGCTTAGCAACGCTAGTTTAGGCATATACTTTGCATTTGCTCTCTGATTATTTTTTGTAATATCAGATAGAAAAGAATTAGCTTTGATCCCAAAAAATATAAATATTTAAAGAAGAGTATATCAGATAACACATTAAATAAACTGCCAGTAAGCCATAGGATATTTAGGTAAATAAATAGGATTTAAAAAAAATATATTTGAGGATCCCAGTAACCAAGGTAAACAACAGTATTTGACATTAATTTGAAAAAAATAAAAATATATTTTAATGGTATATTTTTATGTTGATAACGTTTTTCTGGAATATAATATATCATAGATTCGTAATGTTGAAAGGTAGTTGAATTGGAAATTATAGATTTGTTATGTCGAAAGGTAGTTTGATTAGAATATTTAATTTGGTCACATTGAAAATTATTTATTGATTTGGTTACTGGAATGTAGTAGTAAAGATACAATCATCTCCAAGTTGTTTTGCAAAATGACAACAATGTCATTTGCAACCAACGTAGATAAACAGGGGATTATTATGTCATCTGTACAGATGAACATGGATAGTCTAAGACCCCAAAAAACAAAAGCAGGTATTCCTAGACAGCGTATGAAATGGACGAACGATGTCAATATGTTCATTGTTCGTTCATATTTTTATGTAACTAAAGTAGAAACAGATATGTTGTTATACAGGAAAAAATTACATTTACTTTTCTCACAAAATTATCCGATTGCCCAAGTAAGCGAACAAAGATTAGCAGACCAAAAGCGAGCTATTTTCAAAAATAATTTAATTTCTGTAGTCACATTAGAACAGATTAAAAGAGAAGTAGCAGATAGATTGCAAAGGGGAAATAATTTAGAACAAATTAACACAAGTAATAATGTCATATCAGATGCATTGAATGTAGATAGTTTGGATAATATTCTAGTCGAAATGTCCAATGATATTACAGTAGATTCAAATAACTTAGCCGTTATTTATAATCTTAGAGAAATCAACATTGCAAATTTAAACTTTGTTGATGAAAATGTAGTAGAATTAGCTAACTTACTTCATAATAATATAAACAGATATATAGATGTAGAGCCAACAGTTAGACCAAAATTGCATACGTCAAAGAAATTATCTAAATTAATTTTTGAATTAAATAACATAATTTTACCAAAAATCATATTTGACGAAATTATTTTTTTAGATCTTCATACAATAGTATACGCTAGTGCGATTACTGTTTGTAATAAGTTAGGAATTAAATTATCATCCTCTGACGATAGATCATATAGTTATAGTAAACCAGAATGGCAGATCAGATTAGAAAATGATGTAGTATTTTTAAGAAGTAACATAGCTAGAGTAATAGAATATAAAAATGGAAATAGAAGTAGGAAAATTTTGAGACATGTAGATGAAATTGGTAGAAAATTTGGTTATAACATTGATAGTCATAATAATGAAAATATAATCAATGATTTATTGGATTTATTAAAACAAAAATTAGGCGTAAAAGCTACTAGATTAAAAAGATATAATTATACGTATAATAAAAAAAATAATAATAGATTATTCCAGAAAAATGAAAAAATATTTTATTCCAAACTTGACGATAAACAAAATATTATTTCGAATAATAATATTCCGTTGCCATCTGAATCAGATATGCGCGATTTTTGGACTAAAATTTGGAGTGAAGATATAAAACATAACGAGTCAACTCCATGGATAGAAAATGAAGAACTCAATTTTTCAGGTATTGAACAAATGAGTTTTTCTAATATATCGGTTGAATTGTTATCCAAAATTATTAAAAATACTCATAATTGGAAAGCCACGGGTTGCGATTGGATACATAATTTTTGGTACAAACGTCTGACTACTTTACATCCTCTTTTGGCAAAAAATCTTTCAAAATTTGTCAGTCAACCTCAAAATTTTCCAAATTTTCTAACTAAGGGCATTACTTATATGTTACCCAAAAGCGAAAATATTAATAATCCTTCTCAGTACAGACCCATTACATGTTTACCGACAATATACAAAATTTTAACCTCTTGTTTAACAGATTTAATATATACTCATTTAGATGAAAAAAATATTTTATCTGAACAACAAAAAGGTTGTCGCAGAAAACATATGGGATGTAAAGAACAATTAGTTATCGATTCTGTAATTCTAAAACAGATTCAAACTCGAAAACGTAATTTACATACTTGCTATATAGACTACCAAAAGGCTTTCGATAGTGTCCCGCACTCGTGGCTGATCAAAGTATTAAATATATATAAAATTAACCCCATTATTATAAGCTTTTTGGAAAATATTATGTCCTTTTGGAATACCAATTTACTTATCAATTTAAAAGGTAAGAAAATAGTAATACCGGGAATTTCAATTAAAAGAGGGATTTTTCAAGGAGACTCATCGAGTCCTCTTTGGTTTTGCTTAGCATTGAATCCTCTATCTTAAATGTTAATTAGAAGCAAGTTTGGAATAAAAGTTAAGGGTAATACAAGGGAGAGTAGTACAATTTCGCATTTATTATTTATGGATGATATAAAATTATTTTCGAATTCTGAACAAAATTTAGAGAAAATGATCGAGGTAGTTAAAAACTTTTCAGATGATATCAAAATGACTTTTGGTTTAGATAAATGTAGAACGATCCATATAGAGAAAGGCAAAATTGTAGATGGGGACGAGAGTATATTTAGAAATTTCCAAATTACTAGTATGAAAAGGGATGAGGTTTATAAGTATTTAGGATACCCACAATCAAATAGATTAGACCATATTAGTATTAAAAATGATATAAGGATTAAATTTCAAACTAGGATCAGGAAAATTTTAAAATGCAATCTATCTGCTAAAAATTTAGTAAAAGCAATAAATACTTGGGCAATACCTCTATTAACGTACTCATTTGGCATAATTAAATGGTCTAATACAGATTTAGATAACTTAGAAAGATTAATTAGAACTACGCTAACAAAATTTAATTGCCATCATCCAAATTCAGCTATAGAACGAGTTAATTTACCTAGAAATTTAGGAGGTAGAGGCATAGTCAAAATAACTTCTTTGAAACATAATCAGGTAGAAATGCTAAGAACTTTTTTCCATAGGAAAGCTCATAGCTCAGAAATGCACAAAATAATTTGCAAGGCAGATAGAAATATCACACCTTTAAATTTATACGATGAGAATGCCAACATTTTTATAAATCCCAACCAGGAACTATTAGATTCCTGGTCAAATAAAATTTTACACGCAAAACACTTCAATTATCTCAACCAAACGTATGTTGACAAATTTTCGTCAAACAAATGGTTGAGTATTGGAGAGTTGAGCGCAGAAATAGAAGGATTTATGCTTGCCATTCAGGATAGAGTCGTTAATACTAAAAATTATAGAAAGCATATAATCAAAGATACAAATCAAATTGATGATTTGTGTAGAAAATGTTTGGCTTTTCCGGAAACTATAGAACATATTATATCGGGATGTTCTATATTAGCACCGTCCGAGTATACATTTAGGCACAATCAAGTTTTAAAAATAATTCACCAAAATTTGGTAATTAAACATAACTTGATTGACTGCCGTAATATAGTACCATATTATGAATACAAACCAAATTCATTTTTAGAAAACGAATTTTATAAAATATATTATGATAAAACTATACTAACAGACCGAACGATTAGTCATAATAGACCCGATATAGTTTTACATGACAAAATTAAAAAAATAACTTATATCATTGATGTCGCTATTCCAAATTCCTGTAACATTCAAAAATCTGTTAATGAAAAAATAAGAAAATACACAGATTTAGGAAACGAAATAAAAAGAATTTGGCATTCTCAGACTATAAAAATATTACCATTCGTTATTTCGGCTACTGGCATTATACCTAGCTCTCTCATTAAAAATTTAGGCGTATTAGATTTATCAAAAAATTTATATATAAAGATGCAAAAGTCGGTCATTTTAAATACATGTAGGATAACGAAAGATTTTTTAAATATTTATGTTGAGGGATCAGTAGGATTTATAGGCCCTGTTAGAAGTTCTACCGAGCCGAACCCTCTGATATGAAAATATCTGGAGTCGGTGAATTTTTTTTTCCCATTTGATCTCTGGTGAGTTGACATGTTGTTGTTCTTGTATTGTTTTGTATTTATTTTACTTATATAATGCACTTGCATAGTGTTGATTGACTAGCTGATCATTTGTGGAAAAGTGAGTGGAAGGGTTTAGTTTTTCCTATGGGGAAGATTTAACCCGGACAACAAAATCGGAAGCATAAAAAAAAGGCTAGTTTATTCAAATATATATTTTTTAACTAAACATAAAATAAGAACCAATTTTAGGATCACAGGTTAGTATTTGGGTTAAATGAGGTAAGAAAAACTAATCTAAAAACTTTGTAATGTTGGCCGCCAGGTGAAGAATTGACTTTATTTTTGGTAAGTTTCGGATCTACCGGATCTGCCCTGATGATGGACACTGTAACGCTGTCCGAAACGTCGGCTAAAGAAGGAGTTAGCGCAACACGGCATAACACCCCAAAAACAAACAACAAAAAAAGACTTTTTTTTTTTTTTAAATAACTATAACAATGAATTATTTTCCCTTTTCGGAAACTGAAATAATTGCTTTTCATTATTAATCTATATTCTTAAAAGCGTTTTTATATCTATGGATAAACTTTGTCCAAATGCTTCCTGTCACTTTTTTGTTGGTTATGTTATATGGCGTTACTCCTTTCGTCATTTTGTAAACCTTGAACGAAAACAATGAATCCTTCTCTCATGAAATCCTCCAGTCTCATTATAAAGACGTATAAACGTAACATCCAGATCCTTACGTAAAAGCATGGATTCCACCGCCATCAAGTTAGAACCAGGCACAAGTTCGGAACAGAGTGTTCCTGTGATACTTACGGAAATCGATATAGACTATTCTTTTATCAAAAAAGAATGTCCAGAAACCATTTCCCACAACAATTCAGGTATTTTATTGCCGTTTTTTTATACATAACTTATACAGACGCAAAATACAATCGTTAATATAACTGCAGTTTTTGCTTGGCTGCATCGACATGCTCATACCTAGATTTCGATCCTATTCTGCGTGTTTATTGTTTATTACGAATATTTAACAAATTGATAACAATTAACACATACATATTCATAGAAGAAAAATAAAAGCAAGCACATTAATCCATTTACAAAATGAATTTTTCTTCATGCTTTGAATATTGGATTTGACAATGAAGAATTATATTTCTAAATAGTATAAAATAAAGTCTCTATCGTCGGCCTGTTTGTGCGCTAGTACTTTTAAACTACGCAACGGATTTTGATAGAGCTTTCACTATCATTTCGAGAAATTCTTTCTGAAGGTTTAAGTATATAATACATGCATATTATATTTATTGAAAGTTGAAAAAATCGAGCAACACCGGGTACAGGTCAGTTAGTTGCGTTATAATGTAGAGAAGCGTTTAACTAATTGATATTTTACGTCGGTGATCGATAACTTAATTTTGCTTAAAGAGCAATTATTATTACTGATTGTTGTTTTGGCTTGACGTTGGTTTTATTCTAATAATATCCCAGCTCCAACGAGGAATTAAAACCGAATAAAATATTCGGAAATCAATTCAGCCATGCAATCTCATGCCCGTTGCTACTATCGATAATCTATATTGTTTTTAGTGTAGTATTTGAAATATTCTTTGTCTTGACATAGCTACAATTTTTGGCATTGCGTATTTGCAGAGGATTATAACTTCGCCTCACCTTATTCCGAGATTGTGATGTGTCAAAGTGTGCAAAAACAATTTATCAAAATCTATTTACCTGATTTTGGGATTGAATCTTTTGTGTAAAGTATTTTAGTTAAACTCATGGTAATTGAAAGTATTTAATTAGAATGTTGAATAAATTTTGAGAAATAGTCTTTTCAAAATATGACACCTCAGAACACGGTAAGGCGAAGTTAGAACTGTATCCAACTAAGTCTATATATTTTGTGGTCTTAAAACTATTATAATCCGTTGGGGTTAGGTTCACGAGTTTATGATATTTATTTAATCGATGGTAAACTAAAATCTCTTGTAACTAAATGTTTTGTTTCATAGTTGTGTTGCGAAGGTTGAAGATGTGTTGAAAGTAAACCATGTAATATTTTATATTACATTTATTACAGCAAGGATTATTTAAGTAATCGCGGCGCGGAGTAAGTTATTTTGATTAGCGCGTTAAAACGTAGCGCGTAGTAGACTGATTGATTACCTTCCCGATGTCGCTTACATAACGTGCCAATACGATAACAGCTGTACAACAGAACGTTGCCGAACATTCTGTTTGCTATGGCTACAAATATTGCCACCCGTAACGCTGAGCGACGGCCGAAATTTCCAGTATGTTCTATGACGGCCTAGGTAACTTAGCGCTTGACATTGTGTACTAAGTAGTACTTGACACCGTCCGACTCGAGTGGTGGCATACCACTATAGTTGTATGAAAGGCAGATCTTTAAGTAGTCGGAGAAAAGATAAGTCTGGGACTCAGATACTACACAGGAGTTTATCATTTTATTGCTTTTCAGATAATTTGAAAGAATGTTATGATTTAAAGGTTAATAGATATTACGTATGATGTACTTAATTCAGATCTTCGTAAACCATGTCCGTTTGAAATATTTCAAAGCCAAAATAATTGTTTTTTATTGTTTCCCCCTGTTGTCGTTCGTGTGTTTATTTTATATGTTTCTCTCGTTGTCGAAGTGATTTAAAGAATTTTGTAAAATTACAATTTTTCTAGCGGGTGCGATGTTTCGAATTATATTAGCAATTTCTTATTGGATTAAAATAATTCCCAATCATTGACCTCCGTTTTTATATTATTCAATTTATTTATCGGCCCCAACATTTTATTGTAGTTATTAAGTATGTAAAATAAATTTCAAAAAACATTGAACGAACTTGAATCGTTCTAGTCCTCTCTGGGAAAAGGCAGATCATTTTTCTATGCACTGCTCGGTGTGTATTATTGTTTTTTTTTTTATTGCAGGTAGTATTAATGTGAAGACTGTTCCAATAAAGGCAGAATCAGGACTGCCAAAAGAATATGGAAGTGGAATTCCTTTAACGGAAATGGACCTAGACCTCATCGATGTTAAAAAGGAATGCTTAGAACATTCCGCGAGAATTACTCAGACAGCAGGTAGAATCGATTTTTGTCGTTGTTAAAATTCACAATTCGTTTAACGTTTTTGATAATTATCCGTGCTTATACTTTATAACTACTATCCGCAATGTTTTTCAGAGTCATTGGCAGACTTGAAGAAGCAACCCAGGGAAAAACGATTCTCTTGTTCCCTATGTAAATACTCCAGTTACATAAGGTCAAAATTAGAAAAACATTTGCGAACCCATAGCGGGGAAAAACCTTTTTCATGTTCTAACTGCAATATTTCGTGTACTCAAAAAGGTCATTTGAAGAGACACATGCTCACTCACAGTGGGGAAAAACCTTTTTCATGTTCTTACTGTAACTATTCGTGTTCACTAATAGAAAATTTAAAGAAACACATGCTGACTCACAGTGGTGAAAAGAATTTTTTCTGTCCCGACTGCAACTATTCGTGTAATCAAAAGGGATACTTAAAGAAACACATGCTGACTCACCGTGGAAAAAAACCTTATTCATGTTCCAACTGTAACTATTCATGTTCACTAAAGGGGAATTTAACGAGACATTTACTGACTCACAGTGGAGAAAAACCCTTTTCTTGTCCCGACTGCAGCTATTCAAGTTCACGGAATGGAAATTTGAGGACTCACATGCTGACTCACAGTGGAGAAAGGCCTTTTTCTTGTCTCGTCTGCAATTATTCGTGTTCTCAAAAGATAGTTCTGACGCGTCACATGCTGTTTCACCGGGGAGAAAAACCTTTTTCTTGTCCCGACTGCAATTATTCGTGCACTCAAAAGGGACATTTGAACACACACATGCTGACTCACAGTGGAGAAAAACCTTTTTCATGTTCTAATTGTAACTATGTATGCTCTCAAAAGGGAGGTTTGAAGCGCCACATGCTGGCTCACCGTTGAGAAAAACCTTTTTCATGTTCCGACTGCAACTATTCAAGTTCACGATAGGGAAATTTGAATGTACAATGGCTGATTCACAGTCGAGAAAAACCTTCGTCTTGTAGCAGCCGCAGCTATCGAATTTCATAAAAGAATTGAGGAGTCATCTGCTAACTTATGAATGAGAAAATCCTTTGTTATATTCGAACAACATTACTTACGGCAACCAAAAATAACTTTTTTACACTGAGAATCTGAAGGCGTGAAATGAAAACCTTCTTACATTCGATGGTCTGATATTATATTTTGTATTTATATTCATTTCCAGTAAAACAATATTCGATAATTCACAAGTCTATGTTTAAATTCTATTTATTCTGGGTTCTTACAGATGTGCTCACTCACGTTGTTACGGGATAAATCAAATAGCCTGTTATTTTATTATTCGGTGTGGTCGTCTTACATCAGGCGATACTGTGGAAGAGCTGTTCGGAGATGTCTGATACGTCAGTATTATTATATTCAGTATTCGAGTATCGGCGCTTGCAGTCTGACGGACGGGAAGAGAAACTCCGCGGGTTGGCGTCGACACAGATTCATGAGATTCTACCAGCATGCATTAATTCCTTTAGATTAATTTTAAAATATTGGTTTACTATAATTAATAATTTTTGTTCCATCATTACAATATGGAACTGGCTTCCAAATTAATGATCTCGTAATGATATTCAAAATTAAAATGATTGTTTGTTTACCGACAATTTTTAACTGCATCATTAAATAACCATGACTATGGTTATTTTTAATATAAAAATAAGACCGGCCCACTAATTTTTCTCAGAGGTTTGAATCACCACACACCCTGGGATTATTTATATTGGTTAATTTTGAGTCACATGCTATATTGTTATACAATAAATTACATTTCTATTTTATCAATCTTTTATTTCATATTTACATCCTTATTCTCTCCACAAGTAGCATTAAATTAACTGTTATATTGGCGTCGTACGCGTCATGTTCATAATAGCATTAATTTTTTTTTAATGTTACAAAATGTGAACAAAAAGTTGGGAATTACAACTTGATTATATTGTGTAATAATTACATAATATTAGAGTACTTCAATTTCCACGCGGAAAATGGATTTCCATAAAGGAGTGATTTTATTATTATGAGAGATAATCTTACAAAACTCTCATAAATTTTCATGTTCATTCTTTGATTCTTATTGTTTTAAGTTAAATGCTAGTTTTTATTTATTTATATGTATTGTTTGTTTAACGCTCGTGCCATTGGCACTGACTGCCAGCTCACAGTAGTGATCGACGTAAATTGCCGGTTTCCTCTTGAGGGTACCTTGGGTAAGAATTTGCAAATGAAACACAGAATTTACGAATGTCGTCAGACAACTGACTGATTGTGCCAATTACTTCCATGTTTATTAAGCTGTGTACAATGTCTACACACTCTGCACGTGTTTACAGGATTAGATATTCTTATCTCTGAAAAGGAATTCTTCTACCATAGTGCCCAAATTTTATTAATCCCACGGGTGTGAGTAACAGCACACTCGGAGGTGATAGAAAAATATCAAAGATGAATCATCTTATAATTATGTGAGAACAGATAAAACATTATTTTAATCACAACATTTTTGGTAATAAGCCTCTGTTGTCCAAAACAATCGTCAGTGAAAAATCACGGAAATAAAATATTATTACTTTATTTTATTTATTTCAAAGAAATTTACATTTGATGATACATTTTGAATTTTATTTCAACCGTCATGCTAGCGATGCCCCTGTGTTATGGCGGGTGAAGTTTACAGATTGAATAATTTAATAATAATCATAATAGTTAGTAAATTAAATTATACAATTCCGATTCGGTTTATATTTTATTTGATAAATAATTAATTAAACATTGACAAGTTGTATTTTTTATATGAATTAAATCAATGGAATGTGAGAGATGTGTGAAAGGAGATTAGGGGGTTAAAGTGTAGAACGTATGGGTGTTGAATTTTGAAATGTATTGCAGATGTTAGGATCCATAGAGTTACTTGTGTTTTGAAAGTACGGAGCGGAATTTCTTTTTTTAGGATATCAAGGAGAAGGTTGAAGGTTTTGGGAGCTAGGTAGGTGAATTGTCTTTGTGCTGATGTAGTATGAGGTTTAGGTATATTGTATTGTCGTTTGGTTATATTTCTTGTGGTATGATTGTGTTGTAAGATTGTTTTTTTATTGTATTTGTACCAGAAATCTAAATGGAGTTGACAATGTTACATTTAGATTTCTGACAAATACCATAAGCTTATACAAACACCCAATACATTAAAGGTCAGACACGTGGAAAGATGAGTTCTTATTATTTACAAGTACCTAGCTACATTTGTGAAGCGAAAATTTATTCTCTTTAGTTTGAATCCGAACATGTACATTAGGGCGGAACGAAATTTTTTTTTTAAATTTTGATTTGGAATAGTTGGATTAAGTTGCCAATTGCCATCAATTACCTTAATTAAAAAGATAAATAATATCAGATAACGGTAAAAGCCCCCGCCAAGACATCGAATATTTACAAAAACGACATTTTAGGGGCTATTTGCGCAACCTACAAAATAGTATTTATTAAATAGGTATTTATTAAAAAAAGGTTTATTTTATTTAATAACATATTCAAATATAGTTAACTAGCTATTGCAATAAAATATTTCTTTATTTTAATATAGGTACTTTGGCGCCGTGACAGAGGAGCAAAGTGCGGGACAAAGCGGGGGGGCGGCACCTGACAATGCAGTGTTTTGTTTAAACTAGTGTCGATAATTGTCTCAAGGTGAAAGGTCGCGCATCAATTATATTCACGAGTACTTATTGATAAACGTTTTTTTAAGTGAATTAACATGACTTCTAGAAGACAAAATTTAAAATGACCGATATTTGGTATAAGTGCAGAGTTGAAAGAGAATATCCTACCTGCGTATGAAAAAATGATGAAATTCTATGAATGGGTTCGACAAAACTTAAAAGTAAAGAATAACACTACAAAAGAACCTACGTTTTTGGAAAATGCCGAAATGGTTTGAATGAAAATTGAAGAATTATGGATAAAATCTTCTATTCCAATTGTCACACACAAAAAAATCTTACAGTTACTAAAATGTTATCACTCGAAGTGTTATAATTTGAAAAAGTCTTTGAAGAAGCTTAAGGAAAAAAAGTTAGAAGAGTTCAGACTACAAAGTTGAAAGATTTTTGACATAGCTGCAACTAAATGTAAAGAATTTGTAAGCTGTACTTGTTTGAGAGAAAAAAAAGTGCCAAAAGAGGAACAATGAGTTACCATTGAGGCATTTTTTTACCTATTTGGATGGCCCTGCTGCAGGACCTAAATCATTTGCAGGTCAAATTGGTAAAGCATTAGAGATATGCGAGACACTGCCGTTGGCCAACTTTGAGAAGATAGACGGTGAACTACCTCCACAAATATCCACAGAACTCAGTACAGACCAGAAATATTTACAAGAAATAATAACTGCTGTCATAAGTGGATCGTGGTCTCCTGATTTATTACAGAGAAGCCCAGGTAAAATACCCCATGCTCGCTGGTTGACAAGAGCTAATCGCATACTGCATTTGTATATTTCTACAGAAAATCCACAACAAAATCTTGTGACTTTGGCAACGTTTGTCGTATAATCATACGCTCCTGTCTGGTTTGCTATCAAAACAAATTCATACTGCAAAGATGGTTCAAATCATTTATGGAAGCTCATTTAAGAGCACTAGATATTTAACCAACGAGTTGTTAGCGATAGTGGACCCTGTTATAATTCGAAACAGTTACTTTGCTCATCCAGAAAACTTTTTGTTGAGTATTATAACAGATTCAAGTAAGCACATTAGAGAACTCGCTGCAAGAGGCATTTTAAAGGCTCGTCAAGTTAATAAACATTCTGTTTCGCGCATGTTTGAGGTGCCAAAAGTGGATTTAAATGCATATTCTTACATAGACATGATTGACTGGCAACAAAATATATACGAACCCCAATACTGATGAATATTTCCGATGAGCATTTACAAAATCTTATTGAAAATGGAGAAGATACAGTGTTGGAGTTTATGAGACTGTCTTGCCACACCCAGGCTGTGGGAAGATCTGTAAATATTGTGACAGAAGCAGCTTTAAGTATATTTGACAAGACAAGACGAGAGGGATTCATAAAATCTAAATTAGCATCTCGAAAACTCATGCCGAAGTTTGAGCCGAAAAAGGATTTATCTATAAAAAATGATTTTATTCATACCAACATAACTTTCTGAACCTGTGTTTACTTTTGAAAAAAATGTTTTTATTAATTAAAATCTACTTTTATTTTATCATTTAATGCATAATATATTATATTTACTTATTATTTTGTTTTTAGGGTGTTTAATACAAAACGTCTATAAAACCTTAAAAAATAAAATTTCAAGTCTATGGCGGGACCTCAAGCTGTCGAGCTAGAACTTCTAAATTGAGAAGTGTTATTTAGAATTACATAAAGCAATTATTACCAGGTATTCCAATTCGAATTTCGAAAAAAAAAAATTTTTCATATAAAAGTGTTCCACACTAAAGTACATTCAAGTGTGATTTGTTAGCGCACGAGTACGGGCAGTACGTACAGGAGCATGGCCTTTCTTTGGTAAGAGTTCGTGTGTGTCTAGTCAAGTCTGACTTATTCGAACACAAAAAGCTGCACAAAGAACATGAGAATGGCTTTTCTCCGCTGTGAATACGCAAATGTCTTCTCAAAGCCGACCTGTCTGAACAGGCATATGAACAATGGAAACATAAAAAAGGTTTTTCGCCTGTGTGAGTGCATACATGTTTCTTTAAAGATTGCTTTTCAGAACAAGTGTAACTGCAAAGTGAACAAGAGAATGGCTTTTCGCGTGTGTGAACTAATAAATGTCTGTTCAATGCAGATTTATCTGAAAATGATTTCGTGCAATAAGTACAAGCGAAGGATTTTTCTTTTGTATGAGTACGCAAATGCATAATTAGGTAAGATTTGCTCGAGCAAGTATAAGCGCAGTAAGAACATGAGAACGGTTTTTCGCCGGTGTGAGTACGAATATGGTTCCTTAACGCGGTCTTACCTGAACTGGAATGAATGCAGTACGCACACGGGAATGGCTTTCGACCAGAATGAACCAGTAAGTGTTTATTTCATGCGGACTTATCTGAAAATGAATAACTACAGTCTGAACACGAGAATGGATTTTCGCCTGTATGAATCCGGAGTTGTCTTTTCAAGACAGACCTCTCCGCACATGTATAACTGCAGTACGAACAAGAGAATGGTTTTTCTTTTGAATGAGTCCTTATGTGGACTAACAAGACAGTCTTAGAAGAAAGCCTCTGACTGCATTCGGTGCATGGAAATGTTTTATTCGGAGATTCGGGTTCCTTTCCGGCGCAATTTCTTTTTGTTGTACTGTTCTTCGTTCTCAAGGTTGCAGCTAGAACAGAAAACACCATAACATGAGCTTAAAAAAATGGTTCTTTTTCTTAGTTAGCTTGCATATTATTTAAGCACCAACTCGATTTATCATCATCCTCATACACAATGTGAAAGGGTGGTGACTCCGTAGCCAAATTGTCCACAAAGGACTTACATCGTTTATTCTATCTGTAAATTCAATGACAAATGTCATAACTACAAGTCGTAGTACTGTATTTATTTATAGAGAAATGCTCAAATTACTTTTTTTTTGTCAAGAATATTTATTAAGGACGAAAATATTATAAAACTAAAGAAAATTTTCATATGTATTCATTATATTATATATATTTTTTTTTTTAAAACTCTAGAGAGAAAAAACCATTTATCTGAATATAAGTAGCTATCCTAGCGCACTTGAGGTGAAATGACACTAAAGTACGCTATAAAAAAATACATAAATTCTTTATTCCATAATGTGGGGAGGTGAGTGCAATCCCACACATCCCTTAGAGGGTATAAGTATAAATAATATTTACATAAATAAAGAAAATAGATTAAAAATAAAAACTTAAATAAAAAATTAGATTAAAGCAGAGAAGCACTGGAATCCATCGGATCTAAGATTGTGGGAGCAAGTATCTTTCTCCAATGGTCTTCAATGCTCGATCCTGAAGTCAGACGGGATTCTATGATTAGAATATTTCTGGAATAGTTTATCCTTCCCCTCAGTCCCGCAATCCTGGTTCTTAATGGAGCTGTAAATCCTGGAACTCGCCCTTTTGTAAACATTGAGGAGGCACTACAGTGCCTGGGGAGTCCAAACATCAATCTGTAAGCGTTGTTATATTGCACCCGAAGCCTCTTCAATGTAAATGCCGTGTTATTAATATTATTATCCTGGGGAAACTACATAGAATAGATATATTTAAAAAATGTTAATGTGTTAACACAACGTCTGGTAAGACGGTACGATTTACAATAACATAATTTTGCAAATTACAAATAGTGTAGTCCGTTTCATCCCTGGAATTTCAAGGCTCAATGGCAAAATGTGAATCAACATAAGTGAAAAATTACTTCATATGATTTTTTTTTAAATCTGCTCAAAGTCCGGACAGCGCCGGGTCCTTGTAGTTAATAATAATCACTACACTGTACAATTTAAATCGTGTTAACATAAATTCAAACATAGGTAACACGAGGGAAATCTAAAATTTTCAAAATTGAAACACGCAACAAAGAGAGCCTACAACAAAACAAGGTTCATTAATAAAACGCATATAAATTCATTAATAAAACTAGCCTGACCCCCATAGAAATTATTCAAAAAGTCATAATAAAAATAATACTAAAAAAAACCTCCAGACTTCCCCACTGAACGCGAATTCGAAGAATATAAAGTTCCTACATTTAAACACTTATTTATGAAAACTTCAATTATTCAAAATATAAAATAAAAAGATTCAATTCATAGCTGAAAATCGAACCAGACTTAAATATATATTTGCATGCCCTAAACTACACACTTCTTTTGCCCAGCACCATTACACCCACCAAGGAAAAAAATTCTTTAATAAATTACCAGAAGAAATTAGAAGGAACCAACAATTATAAAAAAAAAAACAAATATTGTACCAAATTTTTTTAGGGAAATTGTTAACAAAAAAACTGATTCCCCTAGTTTAATTTGAAAATCTCACAAATTATCCAACTATACTCTGTTTATCCTCCATAATATTTTTTTTTCTTCCTTCCAAATACAATAATTTGTATGGATTTTAATTTTGTTTACTTTGTAACCTAGTTATATTATTTTTTCGCAAATGTTCCATCCACAAATTCCATTCCATTTTTGTAAAATGTAAATACGATATATCAAGACGATTTTGGATTTACCTGCTTTTTTATTACTATGAAGTGATTGAGGTGATATTCCAACGTATATTTCTTCCGGTGGGCCTGGTCCTAACTTGACGGTGACTTTCTCCATAAAAGAAAGATCCATAACACTAAAAGATATCTCCACCTGAAAATTGCGTTGGAAAAAAAGTTGTAAATATCCACAAATGGTTAATGTTATGTGGTTTGAATGGATTTCGGGTGAAGGAGATGGGGTTTCTCAAATATAAATCCCATTGGATATTTGATTGAATCACAATTTGTCCTGTTATGCGGTAATAACATGGTTACAAAAAATACAAATAAAGTCGCCTTTGTCTTATGGAGTCAC
The DNA here is from genome assembly GCA_026573805.1 of Hesperophylax magnus. NCBI lineage: Eukaryota > Metazoa > Arthropoda > Insecta > Trichoptera > Limnephilidae > Hesperophylax > Hesperophylax magnus. The sequence continues at coordinate 1,079,748 of JAIUSX010000144.1, read as the reverse complement.
CATTTTTTTCTTCGATAATCTCAATGAGAATTATTTGTTGGAAAATAGAATTGAATATAATAATGAATGTTTTAGTATTTTATACGGTAGATTTGCAGGTTAAATGTGAGATCACGTACACTGACAGATGCATACCGGTGCTGCCAGCGTAGAAAATGTTAGTCTTGAGAAAAATATTTAATAAACTATTTTATCTAGTACTTACTCAGTATTACAAAAATTCGAGAGGCTAAACTAAACAACTAACCATCACACCATTTCCTCGCAAGAGAAGATGGATCGCTAAAAATCTCGGTCTTGACACACACTTCTTACATCATTCACATTCATACATCGTCTCGTACATACCCTTCTATTATTTAAACTTCTGACATGGCCCGACTCAAGTACGTGGTTCACTTGATCGTGACATGTGAAGAACTGTAAATTCTATCCAACTTATTCTCACTCCATTTCAGAGTTCGACTGCCACACAACTTCAAATATTTTTCTAAAATTGTTATTGTTCGTAGCAAATGTACGAGGGCTTGTTACCCTAAAAGTCCAACAATTTAACATATTATTTTGTAAGTGATCTAAATTAACAATTATTTTTCTTTCTGTTACTACAAATATTTATAGAAATTTACTAACGAAAAATTTCTAAACACAACCGATTTCGGTTTCATTAAAATGTAGTAAATGCTGGGTTCAGACGATGCGGTTTCAATTGAACGGCAAAAGTGAACATGATTTCATTTCAGGTTTATTCGAACCGATATTGATAATCAAGTTGAAATAAAATTATTCTTCCGTCTCTGTAATTTTTGCGGAATGAATTTGAGAACATGTCATTGAAAAAGCACAATTACGTCATATATTTGGGTGGATGGGGTTATCCTTAGAATATAGACTTACACCACCTTGGATTTTTCTGTAGGCCTTTTTAAGATTAATATAATTCCGTACTACATTATTTTCATATATCTATGCCCGAAAAAATCTTTTAAAGACTTGATTATAAAACATCGACTTTTCTCTACTTTCTAGAAATTGAATATGCATGTTTTGAGTATGTTAAACTTTAGAAAGAAATTATTTAAATGATAAAATGAACAAAAAAAAAACACGTTTTTTTTAAATATCATAATACCAGCTGACGTGTACTCGGCGTTGCTGGGGGTTATTTTTGGGAAAGAGACATATACCATTGCACGATTTTCTGTTGTCCTATTTAAGATATACAATTCCGTAGTACATTAATTTGATGTGTCTCACAAGGTTTAGCCAGCGTTAACAATTTAAGCTCCCGAAAATATTTATTTTATAACATTATTACAAAACATGGACTTTCCTCTACTTTCTATAAACACAATATGCATCTATTATATATATAGAAAACTAGAAAAAAACTCACAGCAGACGCGTAAAGCGACTTTGTTTTATACTTTTTACAGATTATCAAAAGTAGGAACTGTCAAGCGCTGACGTTTATAATTATTTTCTACAATTGTTTATTGTCTATGGAAATGTCAATTTGTAAGTATCCGTAGGAGAGTGGTATATTTATGATCCGTAGCTTCCTGGGTCGTCAAACAATTCCACCCAATAAATTGTTGCTCCGCTTTTCTAAAGTAATATTGGAGACTGCAAAATAATTGTTTTCCATTTTAACAGGTTTGTTTTAATTCAGCTACCATCACAATTCTATCTTCTTCTTTATGTGCCGTATCAGGTCCCCCCGACGTTGGCGATCACTCTGGAAAATGTCTCTTTGTCTTGCGCTGCCCGGAATAGCTCCTCCACACTTCTAATGCCGGGCCACTCTCGTATATTTCGCAGCCAAGACATTTGTCTCCTACCAGGCCCTCTGCGACCCTCTATCTTGCCTTTACAATTCTATCCCGGAGTTAAATCACATTCTTGCACTTCTACTTTTCTCTTAGAATTTCTTAAACACATTGGAACTGAGGTCTTGTACGTAAGTATGTTTATGTTATATTGACTAAGAATTAAGACACTTAATTGGTGCATGTTTATTTTATGTACCTAATACCAAGCAGGTTAACACGCGATGGACGATAGTACGTGGGGTTGTTCATTGTAGATTTACGGCCGCTGTTACAAATGCCAACCACTAGACGAGTGTGTTTACTTCATCTTTACCCCGAGCTCAACTTGAACTCAAATTAGTCAATTCTATTATTGTAATAGCATTTTAAGTCTTGCGTTTAGTTACTGTCAATGAAGGCCTTCAACAAGCTTATTTTTTTATTTAATTATTGAAGACAATATTAGCGACTCTTAAATGAAAACTTGAAATAGAAAAATAATAAAAAATATCTTTTAGAAATCGTTAAAATTATCGTCAATATTTAATTATATTAAATTTATGGTTATGCTTATTAAATTTTTGCCAAAAAATAAACTTATTATTCTTTACGCCCTGACATAATAAACTTTGTATGTATTTATATTATATGCCAGATCCGACCAAGAAACATGCCTAAAGCCTTTTAAGCAACTTCTCAATTCTGAATGGTTATCTTTTACTAGGGTGTTTGTAACATATCGTTTCAATATCCTCCTGCAACTAGCTCAGAATAATATTTAAACATATTGTTGCATACTTACCTCCTCAGTAGTATGTTCTGCCTACTCTCCAATTCGAGTCGCTTGGGTGGGGACTAGGGAGGTGAATTTAATTAAGAACATCTATTAATTATGAGTCTCGATTTTAATTGGGTTTGTTAAGTTTTAGTACTAAATCTAAATTATACTTAGATCTACTTACATCTATAACTTAACTAGTGGTCATATGGTTCGGGTTGCTTCTCCACTATTCACATCGCCATTGTTCACTGTAACTACACTGTTGTCGCTGAGTTGGTTCTGTGCGTTGGTGCGTCTCACGCCCAGCATTTCGTCGCCGGGCGAAGTATAACATATCTCGCAAATCAATTTCTCGAACTCGTCTGTAACTTCTTGATCCACTGCCCAACATCACACCCCTGGACGGGGAACGCGTACTTCAACATGCGTATATGTCAACACTTTCTTTGTCTTTGGGCGCACACTGCGGGACACACTCAGTTTAACATTCATATTTATTTGTGACGAAATCATGATACTGAGAGTATCTACCAGATGACAGTATAGTCAATTGCTTCGACCCATGCAAACTTCACAATAGTATATTTGACAATTCTACACTTTGTGTTGCTAGTCACTTAAATTTATAATAAAAGATATAAATTTGTTTTAGACCACTTTAATTTTAATTGTACTCTACCGGTTTCGGAAGCACCCTTCCTTCGTCAGGAGAATATTAAAACTAACCTATGATACAAAATATTGACAGATATATACACAAAAAATATAATTTAGTGGGAGGTTAACAAAGGGGGACGGGTATATACGGGAATTCCGGCAATAAAAGAGCGGTTTAGTGGAAATATATCTAGAATGGGACTAAACGATAACATGGACAAAGAGTTGGTAAATGCCTGAGTCGCTCAATTTATGATCTTTATCTTTAGTGTTTTTTAATCATTTACCTAAGGTGTTATCAGTACAGAACGCGGGTTTTATTTATTTATTTATTTGGTACAATATTTTTTATATTTTAAGTTTTCCAGTAATGTAGGCCTCACTGGGTGGCTTGCCCGTGCTGAGGCCTCCATTTTATAATATGAAAATATAATCTACATAATACATTTAAAATTAAAAATACATAGTAATATATTTAAAATTAAAAAATAATACATTGAAAATAATGTTGTGTGTTTGTGAGTGATGTGTGTTTATATTGGTTTTGTGTGTTACGTGTAGGTTTTATTTTTATTTTATGCTATGAAATTTTGGTAATGTTGTCTTTTTTGTTCTTAAATCCATTTTGTAATTTTGTGTGTGAAATTATTTTTATTTTCCTCAATTTTAATTTCAAATTTTACACTATTGAAAGCTTTTATAGCATGGTATTGGTAGTGTCTTTGTCCAAAGCTTGATTTTACTGTCGGAGTTTTTATGTTTTCTTTGTACGCTTGTCTAACTGGTCTGTTAGTGTTATTTTGTTTATGTTGAAATTTATTTTTTTGCCAAAAATGTAGTTTAGTAGTGTTTTAACGTATAATTGGCGTATATCTAGTACGTCACAGCTGTTGAATATTTGGTCTGTATCAGTCAGTCTATGTTTTTTTAGTATTACCTTTAAGATCGTTTTCTGTGCGGTTTCTATGTAATGGATAGCTGAGTTTGTTGCTCCTCCCCAAGCAATAATTCCATATTCTATTATTGATTGGCAGAGTGCAAAATATATTGTTTTCAATTGTTTTATTTTATATATGTTTCTTATGTTTGGGAAAATGTGCATTGTTTTGAGAAGTTTATTTGTGATTTAATGTGGGAAGGTAATTTATAAATTATATTTTTTATGTATATATCTGTTAGTATTTTGTATCATAGGTTAGTTTTAATATTCTTCTGACGAAGGAAGGGTGCTTCCGAAACCGGTAGAGTACAATTAAAATTAAAGTGGTCTAAAACAAATTTATATCTTTTATTGTAAATTATGACGAGCCACAAAGTAAATGCTTATTACAAATTCTTAAATTTATGTTGATGTTGAACCGAATAAGTATATTTTCTGTCGGTCACGTGTGTGAAGTCAACATTGCATTTAGTTGACGGTCTCCGTGGTTGAAGGGTAAGGCTTTCGTATAACAAGCCAATCGCGGTTTCAAATCCCGGCGTACGCAAGTAAATTTTATTTGATTAACTAGCTTTACCCCTCCACGAGTTTGTGTTGGCTTAGTCCGTCTGTGCAGATAGATTAAAAAATAGCGCCTATTGCTTTTAGGTTTTACAGATTATTCAAAAAATGCAAATTTGTACAACTGTTTAAAAAAAACATGTTTTTACCTGTCACAGTTTATATATCTATAAATTGTTATATAAAAACAAAAGCGTATTCGAATGCAACGTTGTGTCAAAATTTAAAAGCAATCGGTGAAGAACTTTCGGATATTTAAGATTTTGAACAAAATAACATATTTATTTATATGTAAGTTTGTGTGATTTCCCAATTTATTAATTTCAAAACATATACATATTATAGTATACTTGCGGCACATTCCAGGGTGGAAGATCGGTCGGTGGCTGAGTTGACATCGCGTTTGGGTCCCACCCAGGCGTAGTGTGTTCAATTCCTCGGCTGGCTAAGTCCTCCATCACAACACAAGCAACATTTTAAGCTTACTGTGGTGGTTGTAGGAGATTTTCAAACATTGCCAGGTTATTACCTACTTACTTTCTTTAAAAAAAAAATAAATAAATAAAAAAAAATAAAAATATACTATAATTATCGCCCTGGTGTAAGACCATCATTCAGAATTGAAACTTTGCTTGAAATGGCTTTAGCCGTGTTTGCTGTCCCGATCTGAATTGCCGGGTACTCTCCCACATACCTTTTCCCCATCTCATTCTCCTCCCCATTACCTTCAGCTTCATAACATACCCCAATTTGGGATGCCATAGTCTCACCGGCTCCAGACGGTTGGGACTTTAGTGCGATGTTCAAATACAAAAAAGTTCTTTTATTTTCTTAACTAAGGGATTATTTAAGAATTCTTCTGTTGCAGGTCTAATTTATTTTGAGCTGGGACCAACTAACATTTTTATATTAAACCGCAACGCTATCACAGAAGGCCATGGACCTTCCCAACACAGAGAGTTTTACCATCAAGGAGGAACCAGGGTCCCAGGAAGAGGGTAGAGGTGAGATGCCGTATATGGATACATATATCTACCTCCCGGGTGTGAAGAAGGAGTGTTTACAGTACGCGGCGAGTTCTCAGACAGACGTTAAGTTGCGTAGCAAAAGTAAAAAGAATGTTGATTTCGGATGCACGGAATTGTTTTGGAATGTTTCGCAGACAGTACATATTATTATTGTTCACGACGTCCTCTCTTGCCGTTCATTAGTTAGTTTATTTTAGCTTTAAATGGCAATTGACTCGAGTCGGACCATGTCAAGAGTCTGAATAATAGAAGAGTATGTATTAGACGACGTATGAATGTGAATGAGGCAAGAAGTGTGTGCCAAGACCAGTTGTTTAGCGGTCCGTGCTCTCTGCCTTCCCCTGCGGAGAAACGGCATTATTTTTAGTTCGTTACTTTCAAATGTATCATCTTTTACCTATCTTTCAAACTAAGCAGGATTATATTGCTTACAAAATGTTCTCGATTCCTGAAGTCAATAAAGTCTTTATCTTATAAGGGACATCATAAAAGCTACATATTATAATATTGCAAAAAATATATTATTCCATTGACAGTAAATTACCAAATTCAGTTCTTAAGATGCTAAGAGGAAATGTAATTTCTTTCCCAAAGCGTCGATCCCTGAAGTCTTATCGTAAATTAACCTATAAAAATTCCCCCTTCTACAAGATTTTTCAATGGTTTCTTTTATAGTTAGTAATTTTAAGTCAAAAGTCAAAGTCAAATCCACGTCTTATTTACTTATAATACTATCTCGGAAAGGGATTCAATTTGTAATATGCTTTTCGTCTCGGCATATCATTTACATATTGTGTTTTGTTTCTCCAGGTAGCATTAATGTGGAGACTGTTACCGTCAAGGCAGAACCAGGACATCGCGAAGAAGTTAAAAAGGAAATTCCTTTTAAAGAAATTGACATAGACATCCCGAATGTTAAAATAGAATGCTTAGAGCGCTCTGAAAGTATTACCCAGACAGCAGGTAAAATAAAGCCGGTTTCGTTTGTTAAAGTTGACAATTGTGCTCTGCAAACGTTTTTTTTTGATGATTTTACTCTACATGCCAACAAAATGTATATCTTTTATCAGCTTCATCCCTTGTTTTTTTCAGGCGTGTTCTTGAAGACGCATCTCGGGGAAAAACAATTATCATGTCCTCATTGTAACCGTTCCTGTTCTCGCAAGTCACTTTTAGAACGGCACTTGCTCACCCATACTGGAGATAAACCCTTTTCATGTCCCTACTGCAAGTACTCGTGTTCTCAAAAGGTACATCTGAATAACCACTTGTTGACACACAGTGGAGTAAAACCCTTTTCGTGTTCCATCTGCAATTATTCTTGTTTTCGGAAGGAATATCTAAAATCTCACATGTTTAACCATAATGGAGAAAAACCTTTTTCGTGTTCCGAATGCAAATTTTCATGTTCTTTAAAATGTAATCTAAAAAGTCACATGTTAACTCACAGTGTAGAAAAACCGTTTTCTTGTTCTGAATGCAAATTTTCATGTTCTTTAAAAAGTAATCTAAAAAGTCACATTTTTATCCACAGCGGAGAAAAACCCTTTTTGTGTTCCGAATGTAAATTTTCATGTTCTTCAAAAAGAAATCTAAAAAATCACTTGTTGAATCACAGTGGAGTAAAACCCTTTTCGTGTCCCTTCTGCAATTATTCATGTATTCGGAAGGAATACCTAAGATCTCACATGTTTACCCACAGTGGAGAAAAACCTTTTTTGTGTTCTGAATGCAAATTTTCATGTTCTTCAAAAAGAAATCTAAAAAATCACTTGTTGAATCACACTGGAGTAAAACCCTTTTCGTGTACCTTCTGCAATTATTCATGTATTCGGAAGGAATACCTAAGAACTCACATGTTTACCCACAGTGGAGAAAAACCTTTTTCGTGTTCCGAATGCACCTTTTCATGTTCTTCAAAAATATATCTAAGAAAACACATGTTGAACCATACTGGAGAAAAACGTTTTTCTTGTCATTTGTGCAATTATTCAAGTTTTCAGAAGGGAAATCTTAAAAGGCACATGTTTACTCACAGTCAATTAACACCTTATTATGACTAGCTGCGTCTACTCGTCTTCTACTAAAGTAAGTCTAAGAAGATACTTGCTGATGTACAGTGGGGTAAAACCGATCTAATTTCCCGACTGCAGCTATTCATCTTCTCGGAAGAAAGATCTAAAAAGTCACAGTGGAGATTAACGTGTTTTATTCCCCGATTGTAAATAGTAATGTTCTCAAAATCATCTTTTGAGCTCCACAAACTGAACTCGCAAAAGTGCAAAACCCTTTTTATGTTCCGACTGTAACGAATTATGACATTGGGAAGGAGCTCCAAAAATTTATACGTTTACCCACAGTGTACATATGTTTCGAATACGGTTTAGAGTGAAAAAGGGTGATTGTTCTCATTATTCTAGTAATTTTAATTTTTAAATTTAAGAAATAGCGTAAGTACTTGTAAAATAGGATTACCATTAGGTTTTTACGTATTATGATATTTGAATTCTACCCTTCCATGGAAGCGTTTGCTTGTGGTTGGAATAGGAGTGTACAGAATATAATTGCAGTTATTTATCACTAATTAATTATATTATTGGTACGTGTATTTAGTACTTTAGTAAGTAAATGGCAGAAAAAAAATGTTTATATTTTATTAAAAGAACAAATACTTTAATTTGCTTCACTTAGGACGGGTTGTTTCGGAGAATTTGAACAATTCATCAAATTTCAACGTTCATTTTCAAGTTCTGTGAAAGATTTTTTTAAGTTCTGTTTTTATTTCAGTTTTCTCAAGCAACTAGCCTACAATGATATGATAACAGAACTTGAATAGGACTTTCACAGAACCCGAAAATGAACGTTGAAATTTGATGAATTGTTCAAATTCTCCGAAACAACCCGTCCTTAATCTACAGGTTTTGCAAACAATATTCGCTTCATCAGGACTAAATGTAGACTTCTGATGAAGTGAACACTGTCCGCGAAATATGTACATTGTATATATAAAGATAAACTTAATCAACTAGTTATTTGTCTTTTTGATTAAATAAATAATTCTTTTACTTTCTAGGAAAACGACCACTTGGTTTTTCACAATCTTTTCAAAAAACTTTTCAATTTTTAAAATAAGACAGTTTCGACGGTGATTACTTACTTGTTGTGGATCTCCAGATTTATGAACAGGTGAAATTATTGTTATTTTTGTAGTTTGTTGAAAGTGTTCCTTTTAGTAAACTTAAGTTTATCAAATGAGTAATGGAATTTACCTAATGATGTTTTATGGAATCTGATAAAATGGAATCCGGGAGATGAACCTCATTTCATGGTTTCTGCATTTTTATTTTTTGCAAGATTTCACATTCTTCGATGTTTTAAATATTGACGATATATTGAGTACCGATTTTTTATTTTCAATACTTGCCTTTCGGGTTAAAAGGTTTATATACGGATATTTTTCCAAAATTTTTTCCTGCCTTGGCAAAAGAAGAAGTGAAAATGTTTACCCATTGTTTAGGTTGATCTGCTATGATCTGGTTTTCATATTCCATGTGCTTTATGTATTTTGTCCCTTTGGTATTGTTAATGGCCATATTAATTGTTTTCCATATTTGTATACAGTTATAGGCGAAAGGGATTTAATTTGTATTCATGTAAATATTAAAGTAATATGTAAATATTGAGACGTATTACATGTATATTTAAATACTTGTTGGGAGGATGTAAATGTTTTAATGTTTAGCGAAATTTTTAACGTACGCGTAACACGTACGTTTATAGATCATATATACGCTAGGTACAGTAACAGGCTTAAGCAAGTTACTCGCTATTAACGTGTGTATAAGAGATTGCCATAGCAAATCATTATATTACAGCCGTTAATATGAAATATTATGATAAAAAAATAACACGAAGAAGATATCTATTTTGTCACCAAAACGTATTGATAGTCAAATATACATTAAATACATTGAAATTCTTGTAAGAAAATCATTTTATCAATTTATACGAAAAATGCACGTTATAATTTTTTCAAAAACCAAATAAAGACCGTAAGCGATGAAAAAACGGGTTACTATTGATATTTTAGAAAATTAAAATAAAAAGAGATGTATTGTTTCGAAGATGGAAGAATTCTCCTACTAATAACAATTATGAAAATAATTAGAAGCTCATACGAAATAATGTCAATAAATTAATTGTTAAACGAAAATCTAGTTTTTTTTTAAACATACATTCAAACTTAATTAGCAAACCTGGGATGAAAAAATATAATTTTGGGAAGAAAAACTAAAAGTTATTGCGATGAAGTTATCTCGCGATATGTCAAGGAACAGATAGTGAATAGTTTAACAAACCAATATGTGAATTATTTCTCAGATAGTATAAGCCAAATGTGATTTTAAAATCTTATGTCGATCCAGTAGAATTATAAAATAGCACGTATTTACACAAGGCAACGTACACTGACATTCTAAATATTAAAAAAATTCTCTAGGAATGGACAACATAAGAATGTACGATATAAAAAAAACTTGTAAATATTTTAGGAACTCTAATTACGCATTTAGTAAATAGAATATTACACAAGCTGAAATGCCTGATGACCTTAAATGTGCTATTATTAGACCGATATACAAACGAGGAAAGCACTCAGATATAGGAAACTATCGACATATTAGTATCTTGCCTGCACTTTTTTTTGCAAAAATTTTAAAAATATACTCCTTTAAAATTAAAAAAAAATACTCCAAACTTATAAAAATACTTCAACAATATTTTGTGATTTGTCGAAATATTTTTAGTTCGCCCTTCATTTCGTTATTTACAGCCACTAAGTTGGCAATTGTTATTTTTTATTTTTGACTAATTTTTCCTTTCCTTTCAGTGAGTATTGTGTTGATGTTATTTATTGTTATTACCTCTGGGAATGTGTTCGTTTCAACCTCGTTTCCTCTTTTATTCTCCTATTCTGAGGATAATATATCCTCCTCATGTTGATTTGGAGATCTTGGAGTCAAGCAGAATTTTGTGAAAGGGTCCACATTTTTTGTTTTTTGTGTTTGATTATTTTTGTCCAATTTTCCTGATTATTCCAAAAATGGTTGATTTTTTGTGCACCTATTGCCCTCTGCTGAGCAATAGCGTTAAGTTAAATATTTGAAAAATATTTATGTATTTACTGACATCTGTTGTTTAATAGCGTAAAGCATTAGTTTATTTACGTTAAATGCCATCTATTGACAAGTAGAGATAAATAAAATATGTAGGTACACTGTTAAAGTTTGTCAAAAATCAGTGATTTGCCTTTTTTTTATATCAGTTTTACTAATTAATAGAGATCATGTACATACATTGTATTTGCTTCCATATTACAGCAACACTGATTTTACTGTTGACCAAGTTTCCAGGTACACGTTTTGCCCTTAATTATACTAATTAAGCCGCCATAGCTCAGTGGTCAGAGCTGTCGACCGAAAATCGAAGGGACACGGGTTCGAGTCCCGTTGGCGTCATGAATCTTTTATCAGGAGATTTTTCAATGTGGATGAGTGTTTCAGGCGAATAATTATTGTTGTAAAATAATTGTTACCCTTTGTGCTATGCATAAAAAATCTTGTCTTAAAAACATTAGTTTACCAAAAAAATAATACTTAATTATACTGTTTCACTCGGAGCAAATTAGGCTTGACTTCTGTCAATAACAGTTCAAACAATCTTCCCTTCGTGTAATTTTACCATTACACAAAGGGATACATGAATTATAATCAGTTTATTTATTTTAAAAAAATACGGCACAACATTTGCCATTTAACATAGGTATAAAGTTACTAGTACAAAGTGTAAGTGTAAGAAAATATAAAAATCCAAATTTTAAGAATTAAGACACTTTTGTTTAAACTTTTGTAACGAGCTCAAAAAACAAAACAAAATGTATCGCTATGAACAATGCTTAAAACATAATAAATAAATACTATAAAATTAAATCTGGAGAATTATTTATTTATTTATACACCCGTAAGGGCTTATACAAACATGTGGTAGAATAATTTAGTGAAACATTTAAAAAAAAACCGTTGAGCGCATTAGCTCATGGGGGCTACACCATTGTCAACTGTTATCAAGGCGATTTGCTCAACATTTTAATTATTTCTGATGAACGTTTACTAAAATCTCAAATGTTTCTAGAGGGATACTTACGGTTGTGAGTTATTTATATTAAAAATTAATACAAACAGGACCTTACTATTGAAATATTTTATGTAAAACGGTTGAAAATTTTATATAACGTTACTCAATTACAAGATTAGCGGTTAGAACAAGATTTTATTTTTCTAGACGATGCATTAGTAGCTTCATGTAGGATCCCTCTAGAAAAAAATGAGATATTAGTAATACGTTCATTAGAAATAATGTAAATATAACCCACGGTATATCCGATTTTCTAGGCCTGTTAGGGCAAAGTCGATCGTAGTTCCGTCCATTACACCCGGCCACGCGCCCAATATCGTTTTTAAACGACTTCATAATTGACAGGGCAAATTCAACCGAAGATCTGTTCAATACAACAGGGCCGCGCGTCGCATTTTTTTGTGCACGGCTGAATCACTTACGTTGCTAAGATTCTGGATTTATTATAGGGTATTGTGCCGTCTTAAATATATACAACAAGACTGTATATACCTTATAAAATTGTCACATGAAACAGGCCTAATCATAAATACCAAAACAACCAAATTAATGCACGTAACACACGCTTCAGTTCCGATTAGGCATGCATTAAAATCTAACTTACATTTTGCAACCCTGCAGATGCGATAAAAGTGAACAGGTAAATGAATACGTTTGTTTGGGAGTAACTGTTGATCGCAACTTTAAAAATGGGACATAAAAATAAACAAAATTTGTAAAGCGATAGTGGGTAGATTGTAATGAAGTGTTTCGTTCCTGTGGATATTTTAAAAATTATCTACTCATCACTAGCAGAATGAACCTTACGTCAAATAACATCCTTGAAGGGCGAAACACAAATTTGAACAATTCATCAAATTTCATCGTTCATTTTCGGGTTCTGTGAAAGTCCTATTAAGGTTCTGTTATTATATCATTATAGGCTAGTCGCTTGACAGAACATGAAAATTAAATTTGACATTTAAAGAATTGTTCAAATTCCCTTATTTTATACTATGTGTGTCAATAATAATAATCTGCACCTTTAAAATCAATAATTATACTATGTACAACAAACTGCTTAGTTGTATTTTTGTTATTTGTTTTTGGGGTGTTATGCCGTGTCACAATTAAAGAAGGAGTTAGCACAACACGGCATAACACCCCAAAAACAAATAACAAAAATACTTTTGGTCGTGAAAATCTTAAATCATATTTGCTTAGTTGTAGTTTAACGAAAAAAACAAAATGTAGTTGCTATTAGATCGTTCAAAAAGTTATTCTTAAGTTTGAGTAAGCATGCGAAGTTTTAAACTTCCCCTTTGAGAATATAAATAGTTGCAGTAAGAGCAAGAATAAGGTATTTCTCAAGTATGGGTAAGCATGTGACGTTTTAAACTTCCCCTTTGAGAACAGGAATAACTACAATAGGAACATGAAAAAGGTTTTTCTCCAGTATGGGTAAGCATGTGAATTTTTAAACTCCCCCTTTGAGAACATAAATAGCTACAGTAAGAACATGCATAAGGTTTCTCTCCTGTATGGGTAAGCATGTGAAGTTTCAACGTTCCTTGTCGAGAACATAAATACGTGCAGGAAGAACATGAAAACGATTTCTCTGCAGTGTGAGTAAGCATGTGAACTTTTAAAGCTCCCTTTCGAGAACATGAATATCGGCAGACGGAACATGAAAAAGGTTTTTCACCAGAATGGATAAACATGTGAATTTTCAAAGACTCCTTTTGAGAACATAAATAGCTACAGTAGGAACAAGAAAATGGTTTTTCTCCAGTATGGGTAAGAATGTGACGTTTTAATGTTCCCTTTAGAGAACATGAATACCTGCAGTAAGAACATGAAAAAGATTTCTCTCTGGTATGAGTAAGCATGTGACCTTTTAAAGTTCCCTTTTGAGAGCATGAAAATCGGCAAATGGAACACGAAAAAGGTTTTTCTCCAGTATGGGTAAGAATGTGACGATTTAATGTTCCTTTTTGAGTGCATGAAAATTGGCAAACGGAACATGAAAAAGGTTTTTCTCCAGTATGGGTAAGCATGTGAAGTTTTAACGTTCCCTTTCGAGAACTTGAATATTGGCAGACGGAACATGAAAAGGGTTTTTCTCCAGTATGGATGCGCAAGTGCAATGCTAACGTTGACTGGCGTGAGCAGGAGTAGTTACAGTTGGAACATGAGAAACATTTCTCTCCAGGGTGCATCTTCAGGTATGTTATTAAATCTGAAAAAGATGACAAAAAATCTCAATAAGTTGGTATTTACAATAAATTTTTTTTTTTTTAAAACGAATTCATAAAAAAAATTACCTGCAGGCTGAGCTGTACTTGCAGAGTGCTCTTTGCATTCCTTTTTAACATCCGGTAGTTCTATGTCTACTTTCGTATAATGTATTCCAACTTCATCTACTTCACGGGATTCTGGTTCTACCATGATGGGAACTGTCTCCAGATTAATACTATCTAGAATTGCAAAAACAACAATGCATTAAATAAAAACGGAGTAGAAAAATACTTCGTGCTATTTTAGGATTATTTGTTTTTATTGGTGGATTATATAATAGTATTTCACTTAGAACCTGCTACATTAAAAAAAATATATTATTCTCTCACAATCTTTCTTTTTTTTTTTTCTATTTTCATCCACATGCTTACATTCCTATATTACAATCTGACCATAAACTTGTAATCTTCTATAAAATATCACGGAAAACCTGCATTATTAATTTTAGCATTTATGGTTGTTTTTTTTCTTCTTATATAAAAATATAATCCTTGTTTACTTTTATTATTACCTTTTAAAGATGATAATTATTTTATGCCGATTACATAAATGTTAACATTTTTCCAACTAATCCCAACCGGCGGGAGCCGGTGAGACTGTGGCGTACCCAATTAGCGTATCTTGTGAGGGTGAAGGAAGTGAGTAGGAGAAGGAGAGAGGAAGGTGGGCAAGTAGCTGGCTATTCAGATCTTGTCAATAACCATTGCTAAAACCATTTAAACCAATGTTGCATTTTTGACAAAAAAAAACAAATTTCAACATACACAAAACATTACTAACATACCAGTTAGACAAGCGTACAAAGAAAACATAAAAACTCCGACAGTAAATTCAAGCTTTGGACAAAGACACTACCAATACCATGCTATAAAAGCACTCAACAGTGTAAAACTTGAAATTAAAATTCAGGAAAACAAAAATAAATTCAGACACAAAATTACAAAATGGATTAAAGAACAAAAAAGACAATATTACCAAAATTTCAGAGCATAAAATAATTTTAAAAAAACTGCACGTAACACACAAAACCAATATAAAACACAAATCACTCGCAAACACACAAGTTTATATATTAAATGTTTTATTTTCTCTTTTAAATGTATTATGTAGATTATATTTTTATATTATAAGATGAAGGCCTCAGCACGGGTAAGCCACCCAGTGAGGCCAACATTAGTGGATAACTCTGAAATGTAAAAAGTATTGTACAAAACATTTTTTCTTTCTGAAAGTTGGTCTTACAACAGGGCAATACTGAGGGTATCTTCAACTACGGAAAGTTCTAAAAATATACTTTATATTATATTTAACTTTATAACAACATTAAAATTTGATTTACTTTAAATGTGTATAAAATAAACGGAGTTCTACGAATTAAAGACAGTTGCAATAAATATGTTACCAACCGACGACTACGGACGAAACTAACTGAGCTTAATCTGGTTCTCAGACGAACTTATAAAATGTGATGTAAAAACGGAAAATATATGCAGCAGCTTCGCGTGAGATGGTATAAATATCCACTGCGTAAAAACAATGTTATGTGATGAATTTATACAAATTAAAGTGTAAATGTTCGTTTGTTTAAAATCTTAAAATACCGTCCAAATCGTTTTTCACCGATTGCTTTGAAATTTTGACACATCGTTGCATTCGAATACGCGTGTTTTTACATACATATATAGATGTCCCCTGTAACAGGTAAAAACAGGTAATAGCAAAATGCGCTATTGTTTCTCTATCGACACAGACAGACTGAGCCGCATCAACGCGAGGGGAGCAGCTAGTAAATTAATAAAAATACCAAAATTGAACGATCTATGTCTTCTTCCGAAAGAGTAAGAGAAGCAAACAAAAATTAGACATTTTTATTCCTATTAGTGAAATAGTTACCGTTGTACACCATTGAAAAACCACCAAGGAGAAATTAGGATTTTAAATAATTAATTTTAATGATTTTTAAAAGAATTATTGAACGCTTAAAATGATTTTCATTTGTTAAATGTCACGAGATGTATGCCTTTGGGAAGTTTTTAGCTGAAAGTTTTCTTAGTTCGACAGTTTCATTTTAAATGTAAAATCAAAAGTGGTGATGGTCGACAAGAGGGGAAGTAAACAACAAGCAGCTGTCCTGACTGCATCCATCTGAAACAACTTTGTGATATACGCAATGCAACATACTAGTTGGCTGAACACTCTCGGCATTGTGCAAATATTCCTTCTTCATATCCGGGAGATCAATTTGTACATCTGTATACGGCATATGCCTAGCACCTTCTTCCTTGGACCCTGGTTCCGTTTTGATGGAAGCACTATCCATTGCACTGCTGTGATAGCTATGATGTTATGTAATGGTAATAGATGTGTCTCAGCTCAAAACAAACAAGAGCTGTAACAAAACAATATTTATATAGTGCAATTTGATTGGGAATAAATGATTTTCAAACACATTAAACGTATAAAAAAAACTCAAACACTTGGCGGAAAGCGCCCTTGGGCTGCTTCCTTGACGAAGACTACGCTTTACCAATTTTACCAATGAAACCAAAGAAAGTCAGTCACGAACTTAACAAATACAGACGTAACGTTTGCTTCACAAATGCGAACTACACATACTGAAATAATAATTAAACTGTATGTACACTTTCAGTTAACTGGGTCAATTTCGTCTATTAGGCGACACAGTGCGGAACTGTCAGTGTGACGTTTGTGTTTGCCTGGATTGTTGTCGTTTCCAATGCGAAGTAGATTAACAATTTAAATATATACGATATCGACTATGTAACTCAATAAGAAATAAATATATCAACGCGTATTTACTTTCTCATTCAGGGTCAAGATTAAACAAACTTACTAATCGCTAGGTTTTAATTTCTGACAGCCGCCGTTAAGCAACAAATATCAAACCCCTTTTATGTCATACTCAACTGGTTAGAGTAAATAAATATTATGTTTTATCGCAAATAGTGTACAAACGGACCAATCAATCAACCTTCTGATAAATAAGCACCAATTAAGGAGTTTACTAGATTACTTAGATGTTACTTACTTAGTTTATATGGCAAGAACCGACTTAAGTACAAGTCGAAGCACATAGATAAATAAAAAGTCACTCGAAAAGCAGAAGCACTTGCATTTTAAAAACGTTGCTCTAAAACTGTGATGGTTATTTAAATAAACTCAAATCACATAGAGTCGCGTAGTTTTATGTTTGTACGACAATATGTTACAAAAACGGTATAACAATTACTGCAAGGCAAGAAAACAATGGAGTTACCGAAAATAGACATATCCATAGACAACTGATGATATCAGAAAATAAACTCAAAATATCACCGTACACTTGCGAAAAGATTTATTTAGGCCTTTTTGTGGCCATCTTCCTGCCACAGATTCTTGCGCCCGACGGCAACATGAGACAACATAGTGACAACATCGACTTGCAGATAACCTCCAATCCAAATAACTTGTCTGACCTACTTTGACGTCGGTGATAACATTTCACCCTGAAAAAATCTGCTGTGGCTGAAAGCATTGCTGGTAGTTCGGCAGTAGTTTTATTTCTTGTTTAGTGAAGACTTGAGAGCAACTGAAAGACCATCCTTGTTTTCTTTTCTGAAGTTCCACATTAATTGCTTGTCCGTGTGTATGTGCATGCATAAAATTACATCAACGGTGAAATCGGTGTTCAGTATCAACATAAAAAATAAGTTCTTCAAAATTTTCTAGTCTATGTCGCCATTATTGTCTATACATAACCTCACTATTATTGCTGACTCGTGATTTCATCACAGGAATAGTTCTTGTCCTGTTTTCAAACCCCAGCTGCTTAGCTACATAATAATGCGCATTACACTGTTCAACCCACGCATGTTTTATGCATTCAAATATCTCAGTAATATATTGATTTCTTATAATAATAATAATAATAAAAATAAGAATTAAAATATTCAAAAATGAAAAAATAAGAAAATACACAGATTTAGGAAATGAGATAAAAAGAATTTGGCATTCTCAGACTATAAAAATATTACCATTCGTTATTTCGGTTACTGGCATTATACCTAGCTCTCTCATTCAAAATTTAGGCGTATTAGATCTATCAAAAAATTTATATATAAAAATGCAAAAATCAGTCATTTTAAATACACGTAGGATTATGAAAGATTTTTTAAATTGAAATAAAACAATAACTTTGTTTATCCACGAATTATTTAAAAAAAATTTATTACCGACCGTTTTCGCGCATCTTCAGGGTATAAAATTAAACTGGCTTTTAAAATATTTTTACTGAGGGATCAGTAGGATTTATAGGTCCAATTAGAAGTTCTACCGAGCCGAACCCTCTGATATGAAAATATCTGGAGTCGGTGAATTATTTTCCCATTTGATCTCTGGTGAATTGACGTGTTGTTCTTGTATTGTTTTGAATTTATTTTGCAATGCACTTGCATAATGTGGATTGAATAGATGATCATTTGTGGAAAAGTGTGTGGAAGGGTTTAGTTTTTCCTATGGGGAAGATTTAACCCGGACATAAAATCGCTAATTCCATTATAAATAATAAATTTTATTCCAGGATGTAGGGAGGTTAGTGCAATCCCACACTTCCCATATATAGGTATACATATTTTTTGTACAGTAGGTATGTGAAATTGAAAAAATATATGACGAATCATAAATTAACAACAAAGTAATTAACAACTATGCAGGGCGTGGTTTTGAGCGAGCTTGGGCCCAGCGCTCACTCAGTAGTGGAAATAGCTTGAAAAAATTTAACATTTCAGTAAATGTGTGTGTGATTATTTCCCCAAAAGTTAAACAATTTATCACATCTTTGTTCGTAAAGCGGGGTCTCCTGCGACCGTTTCCACAAACAATACGTCAAACATTATTGTTTTATAGAAGTCTGATAAGGAAAACGTGTGTGATCTCATTTTAGCTGTCAACAGTTTTGACGAGGAAGACGTTCTCGCACTTTTAGCGATTGCAGAAATTATTGCATCAAGGAGAACAAACAGATCTTTGGTTCTAAAAGGGTCCTTCGACCTTAAAATTTTAATTTATATTAGGAATGGAAAATTTAAGACAGATTTGCCAGATATTAAAAAAAAACAACGGCGGAGTGACGTAATTTCACCAGAAATGTAATTTTTCATACTTTTTCATGCATAATTTTCGGAGCTTACTTTGCGATTTTTTTCTAACGAAGGAATTTCATATAATTAACCTTTTGGCATTACAAATGTTTAAATATTATCTTTAAGAATAACACATTTTTTTGGACTTTAAAAGTAAAACAGTTGAACAGAAACTTTTTATAAATCTTGGTGCTTTAGAAATGAATATATGTCCGGGTTAAATCTTCCTAACAAGAAAAACTAAACCCTTTTTAACACTTTTCCACAAATGATCTTCTTGTCAAACCACATTAGGCAAATACATTATATAGGAAAAAAATACAAGAACAACACGTCAAATCACCTGAAATCAAATGGAAAAATACTCCACCGACTCCAGATATTTTCATATCAGAGGGTTCGTCTCGGTAGAACTTTTAATTGGTCCTTTTAATCCTACTGATCCTTCAACATAAATGTTTAAAAAATCTTTTTTAATCCTACATGTATTTAAAATGAGTGATTTTTGCATTTATATAAATTCTTCGACAGATCTAATACGCCTTAATTTTGAATGAGAGAGCTAGGTATAATGCCAGTAGCCGAAATAACAAAATATAATATTTTTAAAGTGTGAGATATATAGATAGATTTATTGTTCTTTAGTTTTACGAATGGTGAATTATTATTATTAATAAATTTTAAATATTGAAAAATTTTCTCAACACAATCGATGGGGTTTTCATTTAAATATAATATTTGTATTCATAGATAGTAGTTCCGGAAAGTTCGGATTACCTTCGTCGATATTTATTACCTTGTGTTTCTCTAACGGGTATTAATTATTTCAATTATCAAAAGTGTATGTACCTCAAGTGCTGTCGGCGGCCGGCGATTAATGATTATTTTTTCAGTTTGTCTTTGTCTATGGAAATTTTAGAAATGTCATTGTAACCTGATTAATGGGATATCTATGGAGAGATATGACGTAATAGTGACGGATTGCTTCTCACGTCGCTGGACAATACCATTCGTTATCCGCTATTCTGAAGTTATATATTGCATTTATGTTCCATTTGCACAGTTTTGTGTCACATCACATTTCTATCCCGAAGTTAATCACATTCTTGCACTTCTACTTTTCTAGTGACGTTTCTTCAACACATTGAAACTAAAGCCTTATACGTAAGTAGGTTCATGTTAAACTAACTAAGACCCAAGCCCTTTAATTGGTGCATTTTTATTTTAAGAATATATCGTACTTTACAACATATCGCGAATGTTGTAAAATGCTCAATACTAACCAGGTTAACTTTCGACAGACGAGAGTACATGGTTAATGAATTAGAATATATTATATAAATATTTTTTGCATGATTTTTTCCCACATTAACAAAAAAGGAACCAAAGACATTCGCACATTGTTAAGGTTTGATATTAGCATCTATGATTTTGTTTCCGTGTTCAATGTACTTTATGTTCTGTTTATTTAGTATTATCTTTGGCCACATTAATTGTTCTCCACATTTTTTATGGTCATTGTTTAAAGATTGTATTTGTTTTTTGAAAAATTCCCAATTTTTTTGGTAAAAAATGTACTCTTTTTCATTTTGTGGATTTTTTTATTTTGTATTGTAAAATTTTTCTTTATTTCCGATCGATTTTATAAGTCTTTGGGTTATCCAAGGCTTTAAACATCAAGGTCTTGATTTTATGTGTATTGTAGATTCTGCAATCGAGTTTTTAATGTGCTCAGACAATATATTTTCAAAGTAGTTTGAACACCTTTCGGTATCATAACTGTTTAAAACACCGTTCTTCTGTTAATTTTTTATTTTTTTAAAAATTATTTTTTTAAAAAGAAAGACAAACATTCCCAGGTTACAAATAACCTGACAATATTTGAAAATCTCTTACTACCACCACAGTAAGCTGAAAATGTTGCTTGTGTTGTGATGGAGAACTTAGCCAGCCGAGGAATTGAACACACTACGCCTGGGCTGGACCCAAACGTGATGTCAACTCGGCCACCGACCGGTCGATTTTTATTTTTTAATTTTTTAGTTTTTCGGATACAACAGTCATATTTTTTGGGAATTTTTGGTCAATAAATTATGTTTTTACGGTTTATATATTATACACGATTTGAAGTTAATTTCAGTCATTCAATTAATATTTCCCTTTTAATATTATTTTATACATCTTATTAATCTTTAAGTTAAACTTTCCTACAATAAAGCATTGCTTATTTTTATATATTGTTAATATGTATTTGAAATCATTAATAAATGAAGTAATTTTCCAACCGTGTGTTCTATAAACAGCTATTTTATGGTTTATTGATTTTTGTCGTGACATTATTAGATTCTAGCAAGTAATAAGAATGTGATGAATCATTAGTGTAGGTTTCAAGTTTCAAGTTCACACTATCAAGACCGGTTTTTTAAATTTAAATTATGCGTTTTTATAATTAATTCATCTAATTTTTTCCATACTTCTGTTGCGAAGGAAGAATATGTGGTCGATGTTGAAATTAATCTATGTAATATTTTATAATAAGTTTATTCTGTTGCCGAGATAAACCGGCCGTTAATAAATTATAACACTATTTTATAAACCACACTAGTACCTAATTAATCACAACAGAAACAGCAAGATCATTTAAGAAATCGCGGCGCGAAATGATTACGTAATCTTGATTTACGTGTTAAAAATATATAAGTATTAGACTGACTGAGTACCTTCACAATTTCGTTTTTATAAGACGCGAATGCATCGAGAATAATACACCGAGTACGTAGATGGGCAGTTCCTACGATGTTTCGCTAGTAGGTTCTAATGCGATTCAAGCTGCACCTAAGAACGTACCCGAACATTCTAGTTATTACCGCTACAATATGTTGCCGCCCGTTACGCCAAAGATTCTAGTAATCGCCCAGTACCTGTAGGAATAGCGCGGTAAGTTCTATTACCGTCTTGCTTGACCTCTAGGCAACGGACGAAGTGTCCAGTAGGTTCTACGACGGCCTAGGTACCGTAGCAACTTAGCGCTTGCTACTATGTACTAAGTAGTACCCGACACTGTCTACCGACTCGAGTTGTGGCGTACCATTACACTTCGTTAGTACGCATACTGAAGATATCATTGAGATTTTTGGAGATAATTTATTACAGGATTCCGTGCATTCAAAGAATTTTAAAATTCTTTTATAATTCGTTAGCTATAAATTCTTCCATTTGAAGCAGTTTGGGTTAATTTAGAGAAAGTATATTTTATTTTTATCCAACAGTTTGATAATGCTTTCAGATGGCGAACTAGCTGTCACGCGTAATAATAATTACGCAGCAGAAGTTGTTTATAAATAAACCGTTGTTTTGTTAATTGAATTATAATATTATTGCATTAATTAAATATATACGTGTGTTATTTGTATGTAATGTACTTACTACAACACGTTACACCTATCATATTATTAATAACTTATAAATAACTACAATAATGTATTGTGCACTCCTCTTCCAAACATAAGCTAACGCTTCTATGGAAGAGTAGTATTCAAAAATCTTAATATATTAAAACCTAATGTAAATACGATTCTGTATGTAATTACTTTAATAAAAAAAAAACAATCCATTAAATATTGGATTTGTTCATTGTAGATTTACGGCCGCTGTCAAAAATGCCAACCAATTAATTAGAAGGATTATTTAATCGATACCCTGAGCGGAAAACTCTAACTTATTCTAATTAGTTAATTCAATTATTGCATAATATTTTTATGTCTTGTGTTTATTTATTGTTTATAATAGACATCACAGAGTTTTTGTTTTTTTCCTTTATACCATGAAATGCACAAAGCAATGATGCGTGTTTATTTATATACCAAGGATCGTCATGTATATTTTTGTGAAGCCTTTATTGCATTAAGTTCTATTACATCCTTAACTAAGCGCGCTATCTTCTGTCGTTTTATTGACGAAAGCGGTTGTGATGTATTTTATTTCATTTCAATATAACGCCTATGTATTTGCTGTGCAGTTATATATTTAAATCATAATTCTAGTTTTAATCGATTAATTGATTGAAGCGCAATACACGAGGTGTTAACGAGACAGTTCTATACATTTTACAAGTAGAGTGATAATGGAGGGCGAAACGGTTTTTTACACCTCGATGTTCGATATATTTTTGTCCAACATTTCGTTCAAACTCAAGGTGATTACTTAATACTCATTTATAATCACTCTTAAACATTATTAATTAATTAGTTTTCTGTTTCAGGTGTAATTTATTTTGAGCTAGGACAAATTACACGAAGGCAATGAATCTTCCCAACACAGGGAGTGTTTCCATCAAGGAGGAACCAGGGTCCCAGGAAGAGGATGGAGGTGAAATGCTGTATACAGATATAGATATCTACCTCCCGGATGTGAAGAAGGAATGCTTGAAGAATACGACGAGTACTGCGACAGACAGTAAGTTGCATTAAAAAAGTAACAAAAGTTTGGATTATGATTACAGATGTTCGGAACTCTTGTCTGTTTCGGAATGTTTGGCGGATAGGATATATTATGCTTGCTCGAGGTTTCATATTTTGCCGTTCATTAGTTAGTTTGGCATTTACTGTAAAAAAGATCTTTTCCGTAAACTGTCAAACTAGGCAGACTCTGTATTGCAAACTAAGCAGGGTTTTATTGCAAATTAAATAATTCTTCCATTGCCAATAAATAACCAACTCCGTTCTGAAAGGTCTCAAAGTTTGCTTCTTGAAGCACCTATCGGTCCCTGAAACGGACATCAGTCCCTGAAACGGACATCGGTTCCTGAAGCAGACATCGGTCCCTAAAGCAAACATCTGTCCCTGAAACGGACATCGGTCCCAGAGGCAAACATCGGGCCCTGAAGCGGACATCTGTCCCTGAAACTGACTTCTGCGGTCTATCTGTTAAATCTTTAATTAAAATTATATCTAATGATTTTACTAATGAGCAATTAAATGTTAAAAAAATGATGATTGTAATGGTTTTTAAGCTGGGGCTTACAGTTGTGGATATATCTATAGACACGTTTAAGAAGGAAACCATTCGCGTGAAGTGCAGTTAAAAAATCTAGATGTAAACTGTGTGCTGCAAAAATCGAAGAAAACCGTTTTCGTGTTCTGAGTGTAGTTTTAATTAAAGTTGGAAACTCGCACAACGACGCAATTCTAAGTTAAAAGCAGTTTTGTCTTCTCCAGTTTCTGATTCATCCGCTGACTTATTTAAAAATAATAACTTAAAATTTAATATGCGGACTCTTCTGTTCATCTGTAGATGCAACTCAAAGAAAACTGCTCTCGCGTTTCGAGTGCAGTTATAAATTTTTAGAAGAAGACTCATTAGTGAACATAACATTTGGTCACGCATTCTCAATTTTTTTATTTGAAGAATTCTTGTCAGATGTGTTATGAAAAAAAATTATTATTTTGATTGTTATACTGTTCCTCTTCGCATACAATAAAACTATATTTTTTCCAGGTAGCATTAATATGAAGACTACCGTCAAAGCAGAACCAAGTAGTTTTAATGTGGAGACTGTTACCATCAAGGTAGAACCAAGTAATATTAAAGTGAAGACTACCGTCAAGGCAGAACCAAGTAATATTGATGTGAAGACTACCATCAAGGCAGAACGAGGATCCCGAGAAGAAGTTGGAGGTGGAATTCCTTATACGGATATTGACAAAGACCTCCCCGATGTTAAAAAACAATGCTTAAATCTCTCTGAAAGGATTAGACGGACAGCAGGTGAAATCGATTTTTCGTTTCGTAATTAAGATTTCGTTCTTACTATTTTTTGTGTTTTATTTAATTATAGTGTACCTCTAATTTATCTCTTTATTTATCTCTATCCTTAACCTTTTTCAGAGGCATTCCTGAAAGAGAATCCTGGGGAGAAAAAGTACTTTTGTCCCTATTGTAACTATTCCTGCTCTCGTAAGTCATATTTTGATCCGCACTTGCGCACCCATACTGGAGAAAAACCTTTTTCATGTTCCGACTGCAACTATTCATGCTCTACAAAGGGAAATCTAAAAACTCACATGTTAACCCACAGTGGAACTAAAAAATTTTCATGTCCCGAGTGTATGTATTCATGTTTCGCAAAGGCAAATCTAAAAATTCATATGTATAACCACAGTGGAGAAAAACCTTTTTCGTGTTCCGAATGTAAATTTTCATGTTCTACCAAAGGATCTCTAAAAATTCACATGTTTACGCACAGTAGACAAAAACCTTTTTTATGTTCAGAGTGTAATTTTTCATGTTCTACCAAAGTATATCTAAAAGTTCACGTGTTAACGCACAGTGCAAAAAAGCCCTTTTCGTGTCCTGACTGTAATTATTCATTTTCTACAAAGAGACAACTAAAAGTTCACTTGTTTAACCACAGTGATAAAAAACCATTTTCATGTCCCCACTGCAACTATTCATGTACAAGGAATGGAAATCTAAAAATTCATATGTTTACACACAGTGAAGAAAAACCTTTTTCATGTACCGAGTGTAATTATACATGTTGTACCAAGGGACATTTAAAAAATCACATGTTTTCCCACGGTGGAAAGAAACCCTTATCATGTCCCGAGTGTAATTATACATGTTCCATAAAGGCAAATCTAAAAATTCACATGTTTACTCACAGTGGAGAAAAACCTTTTTCATGTTCCGATTGTAATTTTTCATGCTCCACCAGGGGATATCTAAAAATTCACATGTTTACCCACACTGGAGAAAAACCCTTTTCATGTTCCAAGTGTAATTACTCATGTTCTACGAAGGGATGTCTGAACATTCACATGTTTACGCACAATGGAAAAAAACCCTTTTCGTGTCCCGACTGTAATAATTCATTTTCTACAAAGGGACATCTAAAAGTTCACATGTTCACCCACAGTGGAGAAAAACCTTTTTCATGTTCTGAGTGTAATTATTCATTTCCTACAAAAGGACATCTAAACGTTCACATGTTTACCCACACTGGAGAAAAACCGTTTTCATGTTCCGAATGTAATTATTCATGTTCTTCAAAGAGCTATCTTAAAATTCACATGTTTTCACACACCGGAGAAAAACCTTTTTCATGTTCTGAGTGTAATTATTCATGTTCTACCAAGGGATATCTAAAAATTCATTTGCTTACGCACACTGGTAAAAAACCTTTTTCATGTTCTGTCTGTAACTATTTATTTTCTACAAAGGCACTTCTCAAAATTCACATGTTCACCCACACTGGAGAAAAACCTTTTAAATGTTCTGGATGTAATTATTCGTCTTCTACAAAGTCAAATCTAAAAAACCACTTGCTTACCCACAGTCCAGAAAAACCCTTTTCATGTCCCGACTGCAATTATTCATGTTCAAGGAAGGGAAATCTTAAAAAACATCTGCTAACTCACTGTAAAGAAAAACCTTTTTCATGTCCTGACTGCAACTATTCATGTACAAGGAATGCAAATCTAAAAATTCATATGCTTACCTACCATACAAAAAACCCTTTTTTGTTCCGACTGTAAGTATTCATGTTCCACAAGAAGATATCTAATCATTCACTTGTGCATTCACTCACAGAAAAGACTTGCCTGAAAATAATAGACTCTGATCTGACGTAACACCAGGGCTTTCAGTATTCAAAACCTAAGTTATTGGTTAAAATGGCGGAGGCTCTAGAATTTTGTCTTGAATCGAATGTTCAAAGAATAAATAAAAAATAACTAAATAACAAATTCTTAAAAATATACAAAAAGAACAGTTACAATATGTACAATAAAATATTTTAAATGTTATCTTAGTAATAACTTTACACTTCTGAATTGACTGTTCAATTTTTTAACGGTTATATGTAGTTACGGTGATTGCAAAGGCCGGAATGATTTTTTTATTTATTTTTATTATTTCAATTGTGTAATGAATGTGTTTATTGAATCGCCGTATACTTATAATCACAAAATTTTCTTCACATGCCATGACATCTTCAAGTGGCGCGGTTAACTTTATATTTACAAACAATTGTTTTTTTTACTTGTTACTGGAGCTCCTCACAATGCACAATTTTTTTTAAAATTATAATTATTATTTATGATGGTATTTGTTGGAGTATTGTTTCTCGGTCTTGCAACTCTTCTCAGTGACTTTCGTTGAAACAAACAGTCGCATATTTTCACTGCCCCGATGTGCATCAAACTTGTGCACATCGATGTCTTAATTTCACACTTATTTACTAAAAAATGTCTAACAGAAGACATGATTTTCCTGTTCTGTGTTTTGCAAGCCATAACAGTTGAAATTACAACACATTACCTACTTATTTTGATAATATTCAGGGTGAAAAACGATTCATTATACTTGAATAAAGGAAAAAATTCGATTGGAAGAAGATTTGGGAAATATAAACAAAATATTTGGACGAAGTGTTGTAAAAAATATATATTCCTATCGTAAGCCACCAGCATATGTTACTATAAACACAAATACAAAAAAAGAAACGTCAGCAAACAATATTATTTTTATTAAGAAGCAGTTAAGAAAAATTTTGACATTGCGCTCAACAATGTCAAAATTGCGCTTACTATGGAGCACTAGTAACAAATAAAAAAAAGTTTTTTTGTAAATTTAAGGTTAACCACGCCATTTGAAGATATCATCGGGAGCAATAATGTGGGAGAATAGGGTCATTCATCTCCAAATAGTATAAAATAAAGCCTCTATCGGCGTCTGTTTTTTTGTGCGCTTAGTTCTTCTAAACTACGCAAGGGATTTTCATAGGGTTTTCACTATCATTTAGAGAATTTCTTCCGGAAGGTTTACATTTATAATATTATATTTATAGAAAGTATAAATATTTTCGGCTGCTTACATTGCTAACGCTGGCCAAACCTTATGATACACATAAAAATAATGTACAACGGTATTGTATATCTTAAGAAGGCCTACAGAAGTCCGTGAAGTCATATGTCTATCTCCAAAGAATAACCCCCAGCAACGCCGGGTACACGTCAGGTAGTTAAATATTCGAATTTTGACATTCTAAAAATTAGAAAAATCACTTCGCCCTAATGTTTATTTTATAATTTAATATTTGTACTTTTTACAATAGGTATTAATTTTTGTCATGTTTTACAGTGTTATAATTAAATAAAAAATAGCCTTTCGTCACCATAAAGAGTCACGACTCTTGTGTTTGATGAGAAAATTCTAGCTCAATTATACAAAGTAATGTAAGTTATAATAAAATATTGTAAATAAACAACAAAAAACGTAAGAAGAACACAAGATTATCCGATGACGCAAAAATAAGAATTTAAATAGTTTTACGTAATTTTTAAAATTAAGTTGAAATTCGTCAATATTTAAGATAATTTTTATATTTAAAGGAAGGTTGTTAAAATAAGTGATTCGTATATAGATGTAGGTATTCATTTTTGTGATTTTAATGTTATTCTGAGATCCCTCTGATACATTAATTTGTAAGTTATATTGTTTTATACATTTTGTCTATATTGTAGGAACATTGAATATTGTAAAAAGAATTTCGGTAAAAAATGTAAATTGATTACTTTAATTATCTTTGAATTATTGTTAGTGCATTTGAAATATAATAATACATATTCCTCCCCAGTCAATAATATCATACTGTTATTTAGATTAAACATTGGCAATGTATGCTTTTGTTCGCTTTTCTAGTCTAAGAATATGAATACATTTCTACAAATTAGTGTTTTTCATTTAAAATGTTGGTCTTTTTTTTACATTAGTTCCCCACAGGAGGCCCTGAGGAAAACGATTCCCTCAGGACCTATGTCATCTTCGGGGAAAGGAAGGAGAGGAGGGTCTGGTGGTCAATGTGTCCATCCAAACATACCACGGGCGGTGCAAGGCGATGGGTCGAGAGAGAGGTCAAAAGGCCTCCCTCAACCAGTCTCTGCCAATCCGACTAGTAGTTCTGTAAACAGAATACTTCGTGTCCTTAAAAAAGTGTTTTAATATTTATTGTAAATAAAAAAAAACGATTTGTACAAATTTAGGATAGTCCCACAAAGCTGTCCTACGGCAGCTTGTCTGTAGGTTCTACCAATTAAACATTCTACTAAAAACAAGATATGTATAGAGATACATGAAATGTTCTTTAATTAACCACAGCTTTACCATTTTAGGGCAGTCTCTCATTTTTTTCAAATTTTAATATTTTATTGATTTTATTAAAATTCACTGGAATTTTATATTCAAGAGTACGGCTCCCATATTTATTTAATATTCCATGAGTTTTTAGGCCCTTTCCTTCTTTAAATCTTGTTGTATGTTTGTGTACCAGTGGGTGTAAGCTTCCCCCGTGTTATCCATAATAGTAGTGAACCAAAAGAGACCTTTTATTGTAAGTAGGCTCTCTGATCCATATAGTACTTTTAAGTTATGTCTCTGATTGTAAATATTAGATGTGAATTTTTTTTTAATATGGTAGTTTGTAAATTTTGAATTATTATAATTATTTTTTCTTTATTGTTACAAATTTACAAACTATAACTATAGAGATACATGAAAGACTGTTTTGTGTACATTGGTTTATAAATTAGATGAGTATATAATTAATAAATAGTGCTTACGTGTCACCAAGTTCGAATTCCGTATCTAAGGATGGATTCGACCATTATTAAGTCATCGTCTAGCTTCCCGTTCGAATTCCGAACCCGGGCACCCCTGCTTAGTCATCAAAGTTACTTGGGGTGACCTATGACAGGAGTTTTGGTTATCCAATAAATGGTTTCCGGAGCGCACCCGCCTCCAGAATTGAATTGGTATATATATATACTAAAATATTGCAAGTGTGATAATAATTTTAATTGAAAATTATTTATAGAGAATGGGGTTGATTTTATTTTTTCATAGCTTAAGGAAGGAAGATTTTTATAGAGCCAGTTTTTCAGTATATGTTGGGTTTTGAATGTGACTCCAACAGAATGGTTAACCTTCAATAACTCTCATAGTGTCATCAGCATAATATATTTTTTTATTATAAAATATAATAAGCAGTAATTGTTGATTGAAGAACTAGCACATATTGAATTATTTGGCGGGTTAGAAATAAGCCGACGTAGCTCAGTAGTCCAGAGCTTCTCACCGTGGTGCGGGTTTAATTCCCGTCGGCGGCATTTATTTTTACTCAGGAGATATTTTCAATTTGTATTGATATTACAGGCGACTAATTATTGCTTATAATAATTTATTTTTATTTTTCCGTTTAGTTTACGTTTGAATGTGTCACTTATATAGATGAAGTACAGTAAAGGTCCCAGGACTGTACCTTGAATTACGCCGGAGTGGCTTTTGTGGCGGACTAAGCCCATCGTCTATTTTTACGTCTTGAGGACGTTTAAAAAGATATATTTTTAGTAATAATTCTAAACTAAGATTGTACAGTATTATTCAATGTGAAACTAAAACACCCTTTAACGGTTGGAAAGTGTGTTTTTATTGATGTGTAGGTAATTGTATCAGCATAATAACTATATATCTATTTAAAAACCATGAATAGTCGTTGTTCTTATTTGACCTTGAAAGCTTTTTTTGAAACGCTGTCCTCAGAGCACCATAACCTATATTAATGCGGCCGAGAACATTAAAACCTGGTCTCCAGCATTACATTTGTGCCTAACTAACTAACCATCACGCCGTTTTGCCGCAGGGGTAGGCAGAGAGGACGGACCGCCAAATAACTCGGTTACACGATACACTCCTCGCCTCATTCACATTCATACATCGTCTCATAAATACTCTTCTATTATTCTGACTCTTGATATGGCCCGACACGAGTATCTGATTCACTTGATCGTGCCATGTCTTTCTCGGGCGTCTCCGACTTCTGCTACCATTCGCATTGGCATCATATATTCTCCTTGCACTCCTTTCTTAACTCATTCGCTCTACATGCCCAAACCATCTATGTCTCCATTTCTTAATCCTACTCATTACGCTTACATCTGAACTCTTTGCGAATCTCCTCATTTCTCACACGATTATACATGGTTTTACCACACATACGCCTCAGGGATATCAGGAGTATCAGGGATAATCAACGAGAACCATTATATTAATTATTTTTAAATAATGTAGACAGTCAAATCCATAAAGTCATAAACCTTCACAGTCGTCGACATTGTTAATAACTTTGCACTCTTTATAGATCTCGACATTTCTCACACGATCACACATCGTTTTTCAATACATACACCTCAGGGATCTAATTTCAACAGCATTCAATCTACTTTCAAACTTTCATCTTAGTGCCGACTTGCACAAAACATAATTTATCACGTTTCTACGGGACTGGAAAAGCTATGAAGGGTGAATTGTCCTTAACGGTAAAACCAATTGTCTAAGATTGAGCAGATTTTTCTCCTATTTCAGTCCATTGCATAAAATAACATGTACTTTGTTATACTTTTTGTAAGCTATTAATTTAAATGTCAGGTTGTATAGTTATGTGAACAGGGTAAATTAAATCAAAAAGGTGTCTTTTACACTAAAATTAAAATCTATTTAAGTAAATAATAAGTTTATGCAAATGGAAAAACTTGGGATGGAGGAACCAAGCACCGTGCCCTCACCTGTGCTGAAACTGTGCTCCAGTCCCGTGGTTCCTGGTTCTCGTGTCAGGCAGCCGACGATTGGTCGGCCACCTATGAGAACGTGCAGCGTCCTTTGCAGACCCCAGGTTCCAGCCCATTATCGGGAAGTACAACATCTCCAACTACAAAAGATGTCATCGATTGTAATCCATTTCTTCATCGTAGACATCGTTATCGATGGCGACCATGATTCATGCTGTAATAACGCGGATGAACGTGGATTATAATCTCCAAAAGTCGAAGGGTAGAATAATAATTAAAATGATATTAATGAATGGCGAAGTGATTGCTTCGACAAACTGCAGGTACGGTGGCTTTGGTCACGGAATGAGCTCTATGCTCATATTGCCTTCCCGAATCCTCAGCATAAATAAACCACTCTCTATTTCCATATCTTCTGGCTTTTTGTTAGAAACAAATTGGACCTCTATTTGACCAATGGTATGCCAATA
Organism: Hesperophylax magnus; assembly: GCA_026573805.1. Taxonomy (NCBI): domain Eukaryota; kingdom Metazoa; phylum Arthropoda; class Insecta; order Trichoptera; family Limnephilidae; genus Hesperophylax; species Hesperophylax magnus. The sequence goes on along the minus strand of JAIUSX010000144.1, from coordinate 1,047,267 downwards.
TTTAAACAAATTTTATGCGTGCGACAGTACTACGTCACCATTAACATCGACGAGAATAGGAAAAACTAAAAAGAGGCGTGACCATAAACAATATAATTCTTATTCGAAGCTTACTTATTACCCTTAAATATTTAATAAATAAACTTGTTAGAAATGTCAAAATATTAACACATACAGAAAAATGAAAACTCAGTTACATGTTAAGCAATTATATTTCAGCCAGACAATAAATTATAGATACACTTTAAATCATTACTGAATAAAGTAGAACGATGGAATTCTACCTAGCGTGATGTAATCACGATCTAGTACGGCCACACAATATGCACATTCCTGACATGAACACGGATATTGTGTGAAAAGAAAATAAATTCATTTCTACGGTGAAGTTATATTAAGGCTTTCACAAATTAGCAAATTAGGAGCAAAACAAAGAGAGATTCTTACCAGCTTTTTGGTTGCAAACAGGTATTCTATTTTGTGTTCGAGATGTTAATATGAAGTGTTGGCAACGCGTAATTTGATAACGGAGCACTCGGTTTTTTGCTTCCGATTGATAAAAGAGAGCTACAAACTAACGGACATCTTGCTAATATTGAATATATAAAAAAATTATAGACCCATATTTATACAGTCGTCAATTCCTAAATTATTCGAATCCGTTCTTCTCTAAAAACTTTCGCCCGAGCTAAATATAGATTGTGTTAAAAATATAGTGATTTCACATAGACAACATGGTTTCATGGCAAAAAGATCTACTCTGACAAATTTAATGATATATCAGAAATATCTTTTTAATAACATGAACAAGCGTCTTCAAACAGACGTAGTGTATACTGACTTTAGTAAAGCCTTCGACAAAGTCTCACATAAAATTCTTATACATAAACTAAGAATCCTTGGAATAACGGGGAATATTTTGAAATTGTTTGCGAGTTATCTTCACCAAAGAAAAATATCAGTCAAACTCAACTCACACTATTTACACCAATTTGAAATGTTCGCCGGTGTTCCACAGGAGTCACATTTAGGTACAGTATTGTTTTCCTTGTTTATCAACGACATAACTACCGTTTTTGATGGAGTTATGGTGCGAAATTTAGTTGCAGGATTGTAACGTTTGGAAATTAGACGGGTTGTTGAGACCCTCTCAGGATAAGTGGGATATGGCAGCCTTTACTGTTATTGGAAAAGGTTCTACTTTTGTTCTGAAATAAAAGATTCTTTTTGGAGCGATCATACAATGTACATTTAAACCAAGGACAAATTATGCATTAATAAACATCATACGCAAAGATAATTGACAAGCAACAACCATACCTGTGGACCCACAGTAAAAACTGAGCTAATTAAAGATCCTACGTAGAATGTGTGTAGAACAAGTCGGTAGCGCAGAAGGCAGGAGGCCGGAGCAAGATCCCTGGTTTTGATCAGAATTCATTTTCCAAAATGTGATTCGTCCCTCGGAATAAGACGGATTTGGAATAATATAAATCCAATAAGAAAAGTGATCGTTTTATTATAAATTAAAATTTTTTAAACAATTATTAAGAAATCTAGCGTTTTTCTTACATATTTTTCTTGTTATTATTTACTTAACTAATACTTTTTTAAATAAATGAGCTAGAATTCTGTCACCAAACACAAAAGCCAGGATAGTTTTTAAGTGAGGAAAGGTTATTTCTATTTTACTTTGAAATTTTTTTACATTTACTGTAAAAAAAAGTTTTCCAGCGTTTTGCAACGAAACACTACATTCATCTATCCTTATTTATGTCAACTAATATTTGAATCTTCAATAAACAGATGCAAACTATATACATAATTAGAGACTATTATTTTGATATTCTCCTGTGTAACAATATAACAAGTGTAAACATACAAAGGGTTCTTGGTGTTAATCAATACATCTCTACTTGAGAATAGCTCGTGTTTATGGAGCGCGTTTGGATAGTGAATTCATTTTCTCAGGCGTGTGTCAGCGTGGACTCTTCGAAAATCCTTTTCGTTCATAAATTATTACAGTCGGAAGATGAAAAAAGTTATTTTTTGTGGTGAAACAGCATGTGTCTCTTCAAATATCTTTTTTGATAACACGAATAGTTGCAGTCAGAACAAGAAAACGGCCTTTTTCCACTATGAGTCAGCATGTGAGTTTTTAAATTTCCACGTTGTGAACTTGAGAACGCGCAGTCGGGACAAGAAAAAGGTTTTTCTCCACTGTGAATCATTATGTGTTTCTTTAAATTTCCACGTTGTGAACTTGAGTAGTTACAGTAGGAACATGAAAAAGGTTTTTTAGCGCTGTGAATCATCACGTGTCTCTTCAAATCTACCTTTCGATAACATGAATAGTTGCAGTCAGGACAGGAAAACGGTGTTTCTCCACTGTGAGTCAGCAAGTGAGATTTTAAATTTCCACGTTGTGAACTTGAGTAGCTGCAGTCGGGACAAGAAAATGGTTTTTCTCCACCGTGAATCAGTGTGTGTTTCCTTAAATTTGCCTTTCGTGAACACGAGTAGTTACAGCTAGAACATGAAAAAGGTTTTTCACCACTGTGAATCATCATGTGTCTCTTCAAATCTACCTTTTGATAACATGAATAGTTGCAATCAGGACAAGAAAACGGCGTTTCTCCACTGTGAGTAAGCATGTGAGCCCTCAAATTTTCACGTCGTGAACCTAAGTAGCTGCATTCGGGACATGAAAAGGGTTTTTCTCCACTATGAACCACTATGTGTTTCCTTATTTTTTCCTTCGTAGAACATGAGTAGTTACACTCAGAACATGAAAAAGGTTTTTCTCCACTGTGTATAAACATGTGTCTTTTAAGATGTCCCTTATAAGTAAATGAATAGTTGCAAACAGGACATGAAAAAGGTTTTTCTCCGCCGTGGTTAAACATATGCATTTTGATATATCCCTTTTTAGAACATGAATAGTTGCAGTCGTGACATGAAAAGAGTTTTTCTTCAGTATGGGTGCGCAAGTGCCGTTCTAACATTGACTTGCTTGAACATAAACGGTTACAATGAAAACAGGATATTTGGTTTTCGCCAGGATGCTTCTTCAAGAATAAGCCTGAAATAAATTAGGGATAAAGCGAATAAAATATGTATAATTCGTAAGCATGAAAAATCAATAAAATTGGTTGGGATACAAGAATAAATTATTTGAATACTTAAACATAACATAATAGCGGAATTTGATATTAAATTATAATTAATTAATGTATTAAATATGCAAAAATAGTAACTATCCGCTATGCTATACAACATCTCAAAATATTTAAAGAGTAAAGCAAATTTCACAAAAAATGTAAAAATCCTCGTGGTTCTGAAACTTTTTCACAATTACGATCTAGACACAAAATAATACCACAAGAACTCTATATTAACTGTACTCATAGTTTATATAGCACAAGAACCCTATATTAACTATATACATAGTTTATATAGCACAAGAACCCTATATTAACTATATACATATATATATACATATATACATAGTTAATATAGCATAAGAATTCTAAACGATTGTATCAAATCGGAGGATGACTTAAATAGCGTAGCTTTCTATTGTCAGTGTAACCAGTTATTTTTTAATGGTTCAAAATGTCACCACGTCTCATTAACAATAATTGACAAAAAAAATATACATTAATATTTGTAAAATGAAAATAAAATTATAACCTGTTCCAATATACGCGATCTAGGTGTGATTACCGATAGGAAATTACAACGTAGTTGTCATATCAATCAAATCACAACAAAAGCTGCTAAAATGCATAGTTTCATAATAAGAACTACAAAATAATTCAAAAACGTTGTCATTATCACTATACTTTGTGTAGGTACGTACGAAGCCATCTAGAGTATGCCTCAACTGTGTTTGTCTTCATTTAATGGATTACATACAAACAACTATACTTTGAGTACGTGCGAAGCCATCTAGAGTCTGCGTCAAATGTGTGGTCACCATAAACATAATTGAATGGATTCAGAAAAAAAACAATGCTTACAAATCGCATGTTTACTATTTATCTGGATGCAAATCTATTTTTCAAAAATTGATACATTTTGCTATATAAAATTGTAAGCAACATTACTGACTGTCCGGATTTATTAAATAAGATTAGATTTATTATACGTCACATACCCTAATACAATATTTTTAATGAAAACAATGTAAAAATTATTTAAACCAAAATGATTGTTTGATATATTCTCAAATAAAAATTCAATTAAAAATCTATTCACTTGTACACCAACTAAACTAAACTACATAAATTGTAATGACATATATTATGGAGTATCTCTTGTCATAATTGTATATATTTTATATGTAATATCTGTTTAAAAGTACAATAAAGAAATCTGTATTTGGTTTCTCAGTTAAGTAAATTGCACATGTACAAAACAACCATAGTGTAACGGTTGATTTCCCTAAAATAAAATAAATAGAGGAGCAAACATTTGAAGAACACGAATTGTTGACATTTACAACTGTGATGAATGGTAATAAGTTGGGTATTCAAGTGATAGATGGCACTAGCCATAAAGCTTACTCCAGAGTCCGACAGATGTCGCTAGAGTGTAGCAATTGCCTGTGGGATATTATTGACAGACAACAAGCTTCTAGAAACAGAGAATTACCAACCCTCGGGTAATGAACAGTGTAGCTAAATCCAGACCAATTTATTGTACTAAATGAACACAATTATAGTTAAAGAACCTTTTACTTTTCACAAGAATTCCCAACACTAAATCTGCATAATAAAGCAGAGACATAACAATAACACAACCGGTTTTATTTTACCTGCTGTATGGGTAATGCTTTCAGAGCGCTCTAAGCATTCTAGTTTAACATCCGGGAGGTCTATGTCAATTTCCGTAGAAGGAGTTTCTCCACTAGCTTCTTTTCGGGTTGCTAGTTCTGCCTTGATGGGAACAGTCTCCACATAACCGATACCTGGAGAAACAAAACACAATATGATAAGCCGAGATGAAAAGCGTATTACAAATTAAGCCCCGCAGTCCCAATTTATACCGATTTATAACAAGTTTCCCTCTAACTCTTTTGAGATCCAAAAAAAAATATATTTTTAAATATAATATCTATACATTTGTTATTTATTTATTTATTTCACGCCTATTATGGCTTTTACATACATATATATAAAAAAATATTTACGAAATTATACATGAAAATAGTGCAGGAAACGACTATTTAAAACAATTGCAGAAAAATAAAAATAAAGTCAAAATATAACTTGATCTACACATCATGCAGGCACAAAACATAAAAAATCCAAAATATGTTTTTCTGTTTCAGATGACAAAATTATTATGTGTTAGTCAAATCAAATTAAATAACTTTATTAAAATATTCCACTACTTGATGAAAAAAACTTCAATAGGGTATGCTTATATATTGAAATTGATGTACTAAATATATCAACAACATCGTAGTATTTGTTTCCTAGCTGTTGAATCCGTCGCCTAGGAGTGTGATATTGGGACGTTGATATAGAATTGCTACAATAATATGGTAGGTACTGTCTTGTAACCGACCTGCTTGGAGTATGAAAAGAGATTACATATAATAAATCAGGGGTATCAAACATTGAATTAATAATTTTATACAAACAGGTTAAATCGGAAATAATTCTGCGATCAGATAATTTTATTAAATTTAATGAAAAAAGTACGGTATCTTAATTTAGGTTTTCTCTAGGAATGCCCATTTTAAAATTTACATATCATAAAAATTTATTTTGGATTCTTTCAATCGCTGTGACTGAACCTCATAATTTGGGGACCAAACCATGGAATTGTATTCTACATGACTCCTTACTAGTGACATATATAATGTTTATAATTTTACAGTATTTACATTATTGTAATCACTAGATACCCTTAAAATAAATCCCAACATTTTCAAAGCTTTATTGGTTATTATTTCAATATGCTTGATAAAGTTAAGTTTCGTGTCAAACCAAATGCCTAAGTCATTAATTTCCGAGACAGATACTAACGACATATTGTTAATGGAATAATCAAAAAATATTGGATTCTTTATTCGATGAAACCTCATAATTTAGGGTTTGTTTATTATTTACTGTTATGCCGAAACGTTGATAATATGAAATTTCCTCGATAGAAAAAAAATCGCAAAGCTCCAAAAATTATTAAAAAAATTTTTTGTTCTGTGATTTAATATGTTATAGGCATTAAAAATTCACTGTGTATCTTTAAATGCAACTAAAACATTTCTCGAGAGATCTCTATTTCAAACGAATCTTGTTTTATTAAATATTTTCACCATTTGCGATTCATTGTTATCGTTTTTTTTTTATATTAGTACGCTCCCTCTAGCATTCCATTTTTGAACGCTTACTACGAGGCCTTAAATCACTGTCGTCCCTTTCAAAGATAGTACTGTAACAAAATCAGATACCTTTTGCTAAGAAAAATGATAAAAAAACATTTCAAGAAACACCAACAGACTATTAGGTAAATTTACGATATACGAACGACTCAATACGTTCGCTTCAGGGACCAGCGCTTTAGGAAGGAAATTCCATTTTCCCTTCAGAATCTTTAGAACTGAATTAAGTTGTTTGTTTTCAATGGAATAATATTTAAATTGAAATATGTGTAACATATATGTAATAAGATGAAGATTTTACTCGAGGAATCTGGAACGTTTCGCATAAGCCTGTTTATTTTGAAATTTAAGTGAAAGATTATACATTTAAAGTAAGTACCAAATTAACGAAAGAACCTAAGTGAAATGCGAACACTAATTTTGGTGATCGTGCATTCGGAGTATCCGGCCCCAAGGCTTGGAATAAACTTCCTATGGAATTGAGATGTATAACCAGCTGAAGAGAATTTAGATCCAAACTAAAAACATTCTATAACTACTTACGATATGGTCGAGATGCTATTGACTTGCCTATCAATGGACAATGGACAATATCAGTGGGAACATAACACGTCAATCGCTTTAATTATTGGCAGATGGATCATCTAAATGCGGTAAAGATCGATGATTAATTTAAATCATTCATCATTTAAGATATATATGCAGCTAACTCTTTAGACGCATTTTGCAATCATATTCTAAAATTAATTACAAAAACACCCTAATATTATAGAACTTCCTTCTTCTTCTGGCGCTAGTAAAATAAGATTGTTAATGTTAATGTAAGTTGCAAGTTTCTACACATGTAAATATATATGTCATTAAGACAGTAGTTATAGGCCTTAGTCGTAAGTGACTACATACATAGGTCTTAGATGTAAGTCAGTAGTTTTAAGTCAGTAGTAGTTCTACTATTAATTAATTAGTAAATATATAAATATTTGTAAAGCGCCCTTGAGGTGATTTTTCACGAAAACAGACCTATATAAATTAGTAAAATATTATTATTATTAACTAATGAACGGCCATAATTATAATATGTCCTGTTTTCAAAACAGTCCAAAACAGATATGAATTCCGAACAACTAAACTCAACATTATACATTTTCTGACTGTCGTAGTACTCGCCGCATGTTGCAAACATTCCTTCTTCACACCCGGGAGGTAGATATCTATATCCGTAAATGGCATCTCACCTCCACCCTCTTCCTGGGACCCTGGCTCCTCCTTGATGGTAACAACATCTGTGTTGGGAAGGTCCATGGCCTTCTGTGATAGCATTCCGGTTTAATATAACGATGGTGGTTGGTCCCAGCTCAAAATAAATCACGACCTGTAACAGAATCGCAAATGCGCAATAAAATAAAAAAAATATGAACTTTATTACATCAGTCATAGTGGAAATATTATTTAGCAAGAAACTTATGTCATATTTTGGAAACTATTAAAAAAACATTCAATTTTGGTATATTGGTCAGTAAAAATTAAATCACAGATAGACTAAATGCAATTTCTTATTTTAAAAATACTTGAAATTAATTACCAAAATATTTAATATTAAAAATGGTTAAGTATGATTTAAGATTTTCACGGCCAAAAGTATTTTTGTTCTTTGTTTTTGGGGTGTTTTGCCGTGTTGCGATAACTCCTTCTTTAGCCAACGTTTCGGACAGCATTGCAGTGTCCATCATCAGGGCAGATGTGTTATTTTCAATTTTAAAAATAACACATCTGCCCTGATGATGGACACTGCAATGCTGTCCGAAACGTTGGCTAAAGAAGGAGTTAGCGCAACACGGCAAAACACCCCAAAAACAAAGAACAAAAAAAAAAAAAAAAATGGTTAAGGTTTGGAGGATTTTTTCTAATGTTTAATATACATTTGAAATCCGCCTTTCTTAAAAAAACACGTAAAATCACGTTGAAATACGTGTACTGTAATCGTATTTTATAAATTTACTTGCCACCGCGATTGGAATTAAAATCAGAATTATGATTGCAATAAACAACTGCGCGGCAAGAAAACACAGGCTTTACAAAAAAATATTTTTGAGATAATAAAATAAAATAGAGATAATAACTTGCGAGAACTAAACGCAATGTTGACTACACAGAAAACCGACAGAAAATATATTTATATGGTTATCATCAACTTAAATGAGTAATTCTAGTGACAGTAGCTACACAAAGTGTAGAGCTGTCAAATGTACTATGGTGAAGTTTGAATGGGTCGAAGCAGATGACGCAGATGACACCATTCTGAACCGAAAAGTTGCTGAAAACGGCGATAGCCGTGTTTCCTGATCAGATCTGGTATATAATACCTACAACATCGGTTTATTATTTCATGGAGTAAAGGAAAATAATCTCGTAGATGTTATAATATTAACAGTGAGTAAAGGCAAGACGTAAAAATGTGGTCTAATAGAATTGAACAATTGGAGGAACTCACTAATCTCGTGGTTAACATTTGTGGCAGCGGAAGTAAATCAACAATGGACGACTGTCTTCTGTCGCGTGGTTGGTGTTGGGTACCTCAATATAAATTATATCGCGAATGTTGAAAAATGTGATATATTCTCTAAGAAACTTACACTAATTAAGAGGATTAAGTCTTAATTAGTCAACATAACAAAAATCTACTTAAGTACAAGGCTTCAGTTCCAATGTGTTGAAGAAACGTTACTAGATAAATAGAAGTGCAAGAATTTGATTGACATCAGGAAAATATATGTAATGGTCATTGAAATGACCCAAAATGATTAAACATTCCACAAATATTGTACAGTTAATACAATATGACTTCAGAAAAGGTGAGCTGCAAGGTATTGCGTATGACCATAAGTAGGTACTCACCGTGCAACGGAAATATAACAAGACGTTACAAAATTAGTTTGACTCAGACAATAAACGGTTGAAGAAAATAATCATAAATGTCAACAGCTCTTGAAAGTTCTTACTTTACAAGAGTTTGTTCGCTGGTGTTAGATGGCAACACATAATCAGAAACTTGTTTTTTTCTTAATGCCGTAATTTCTATGGATAGATCTCCGCGTGCATCCTGTCACTTTTTTGCTGGTTATGTTATTTTGGCTTTACTCGTTGCGTCGATTTGAAAACCTTGAATGAAAACATTCCATCCTTCTCTCGAGAAATCCTTCGAACTCATAACAAAATTAAAGTGAAACAGAACTACCAGATCCTTACGCAAGAGCATGGATTCCACCGCCATCAAGTTAGAACCAAGCACAAGTGCGGAAGAGAGTGTTCCTGTGATACTTACGGAAATCGATATTGACTATCCTTTTATCAAAAAAGAATGTCCGGAATCCATTTCCGAAAGCAATCCAGGTGTTTTTTTTTAATTTTGGTACATAACTGTTACACAGACGCAATATGCGATCGGGAATAATAATAAAAACTGTAGGTTTTTGCTTGTCCATAACGACATGCTCACTCCTACATATTGACCTAAGCTACTCTTCTGGGTTATGTTACTAATATTCTATTTAAGGCGATGCCATACGTAGTAATGCAAAATTATGTGTTTTTGGTTTGAAAATTTGGTCGCCTAGAAATGTTTCAGATGCTTTCATTAAATACTGCTAGTATTTAATTAAATACTGCTAGCATTTTCGGTTATGATTTTATTGTATAATGTGAAAAATAAAGTTATTTATAAAATAATCGAAAAATATATGTCCAGGCATATATAATAAATATATGTGCCTGAACATCCACAAAATAAAATAAAATGCAATTTTTGGCCATGTTTTTTTCTTGCATAAATCAAAACAGGCTGATGGTGTTAAGCGGGAATATAAACCTTATCGCCATCTACGTAAGGGTTGTTATTGATAGCGGCTCAATTTAAAATATTACACGACGTAGTGCATCGCCTTAATTTTTTTGTCTTGGCAACGTTGTGAAGGGGGTCTGGAAAGAGGGTTTTGGCTATCGTAAGGGACTGCTGTACTTCACACCTTTAAGAGTTCTGCGTTATTAAGTGAAGTAGAAAAAGTGGACGCCGGTAGAACCGTTTTTCGCAAAGCTGAGTCAGTGAATCGACCCTTTTTAATGAAGTCGACATTAACTATGAACGGTAGAGAGAGTATGCACAATGTCACGCATGTTGTAGCGTGGCATTGTGCATGCTCTCTCAACCGATATTGATGTTACATATCGGTTGTCAAGTATCCAAGAGTTATATAACATACTAAGCATCTTCTTTAGTGTAAGTATCCAATTTTTACTTAAGTTTTTCTGTTATCAGGTAAATTTAGCAACCCGGAGCATTCTTTTCAAGACGGAGTCAACTTCAAAGTAGAACCAGGGTCTACAGAAGGAAAACAAATTGAAATTTCGTTTTCTGAAATTAGCCTCGAATTTCCAGACATTGTACGGAAAGGCTTGGAGAACTCGGAAAGAATTCACCAAACGGCTGGTAATACTATTATTTTAATTTGTACAAATGAACTCACATATCCCGCACTCTTAACATCATAATGTATATTGGAGGGCCCCCACCGTTTTCCCAACGACGGTATAAGGAAACTGATTGTACACCTCCTTGGTCGTACAGGTCAAGACTCAATTTTTTTAAAATAAAACAAAGCTACAAGCTAAATTATTATTAACGACTCTAGACCCGCAAGTGTCCCTGCATACTGGATTTGTTAGTATATATATATTTGAAATCAACAACAAATAAACTGTACACATAAAATAATAACAATTTGAAATAATTTCTTCTCGTTATTGCCGGATCACAGCTGCAAAAAGTAAATCAAAATGTACAGGCTTAAATAAAGCTTTGTCAAAAATGCTTATCGAGCCTACCCTATGATTTTTTTTATGTTTGCGCACATCATTATTTAACGCTCTACGCCGGGTCCACAGAACAACTTGCCATCTAGTCGGTGGTAAGGAACTGATTCTGATGCATCATTTAGAATCTTATATTGAAATACTCCCTTGTCGCCTTTTTCCATATTAACTGGTGTAACATTTAATTTTTCCAGATAACTGGATCTCTTGTTAATGATGCCAGAATGTTAATATTGAAGCGGATACATTAATTTCTTTCAGTTTTTTACAAAGCAGTGCACGAGGTACCAATGTATTGTGTTTCGTTTCACCAGGAAATATTAATGTGGAGACTGTTACCACCAAGGCAGAACCAGGATCCCAAGAAGAAGTTGGAGGTGGAATTCCTCATAAGGATCTTGACATAGACCTCCCGGATGTTAAAATGGAATGCTTAAAGCGTTCTAAAATAATAACCCAGACCGCAAGTAATTCAATTTTTTAAAATAAAATTTGTTTGATTCTGTGGTGGTGGTCATTCATCGGACCATCATTGGAGTTTAATTTAATTCACTTATTGTTATTGCGCATTTAATTAATTTGAAATAATCTTACTCGTGGCACGTTCTGGAGTGTACCAGAGCAGTTAGCGAGCAGGTTCGAGTTGACAATACGTGCTCTTAATTACGTTGTATCTGCTTACACTTAATATAAATTGTTCTCATTTTTATATTTTTCAGGCGGATTGCTAAGGGCGCGACCTGGGGAAAAACAATACTCATGTCCTCATTGTGACTATTCCTGCTCTCGTAAGTCGACGCTTGAACTGCACCTGTACACCCATACTGGAGTAAAACCGTTTTCATGTCCTGACTGCAACTATTCATGTTCCAGAAAAGGAAGTCTTAAGATTCACATGTTTACCCACAGTGGAGAAAAACCTTTTCCATGTCCCGAGTGCAACTATTCAACCCATCGGAAAGGAGCTCTAAAAACTCACCTGTTTTCCCATGTTAAAGAAAAACCCTTTTCATGTTCCGACTGCAACTTTTCTTGCTCTACAAAGGGGCATCTAAAAATTCATGTGCTTAGACACAGTGGGGAAAAACCTTTTTCATGTCCTGACTGCAACTATTCGTGTTATACAAAGGGAAGTCTTAATATTCACATGTTTACCCACAGTGGACAAAAACCTTTGTCGTGTCCCGGTTGTAAATATTCATGCTTCTGGAAGAAAGATCTGAAAAGTCACATGTATACCCACACTAAAGAAAAACCCTTTTCATGTTCCGACTGTATCTTTTCATGTTCTACAAAAGGGCATCTAAAAATTCATAGATTGAGCCACAGTGGGGTAAAACCCTTTTCCTGTCCCGACTGCAACTATTCATGCTATACAAAAGGAATTCTTAAAAGTCACATGTTTTCACATGGTGGTGAAAAACCTTTTACCTGTCCCGACTGTAACTATTCATGCTATCGAAAGAGAGATCTAAAAAGTCATAAGTTTACTCACATTGAAGAAAAACCTTTTTCATGTTCTAACTGCAACTTTTCGTGTTCTACTAAGGGGCATCTTAAAATTCATGTACTGAGCCACAGCGGGGAAAAACCTTTTTCATGTCCTGACTGCAACTATTCATGTTATACAAAAGGAAATCTTAAAAGTCACATGTTTTCACACAGCAGTGAAAAACCTTTTTCATGTGTCGACTGTAACTATTCATGTTATCGCAAGAAAGATTTTAAAAGACACATGTTTGTCCACGGTGGGGAGAAACCTTTTTCATGTTCCGACTGCAACTATTCATGCTGTACAAAGGGATATCTTAAAAGTCACATGTTTACCCACAGTGCAGAAAAACCTTTTTCTTGTCCCGACTGCAAATATTCATGTTCTACAAAGAGTAGTCTTAGAATTCACATGTTTACCCACAGTACAGTTAAACCTTTTTCGTGTCCTGACTGCAATTATTCATGTTCTACAAAGGAATTACTTAAAACACATATGTTTAGCCATAGTGGGGAAGTACCTTTTTCGTGTCCTGAATGCAACTATTCATGCTACACAAAGGGAAATCTTAAAAGTCACATGCTTACCCACAGTCTAGAAAAACTTTTTTCATGTCCCGACTGTAACTATTCCACCTGTCGGAAGGGAGATCTAAAAAGTCACAGGTTTACCCACGGTGGAGAAATACCCTTTTCGTGTCCTGAATGCAACTATTCATGCTACACAAAGAAAAATCTAAAAAGTCACATGTTTAATCACAGTGGAGAAAAACCTTTTTCATGTCCCGACTGTAAATATTCAAGCTGTCGGAAGGGAGATCTAAAAAATCACATGTTTACCCACGCCGGAGAAAAAAGTTTTTCATGTACCGACTGCAACCATTCATTTTCACAAAATTCATCCTTAAAACGTCACATGCTGACTCACAGTCGACAAAAATCAGTTCCGCGTGTAGCTATTCCTTTTTAGTAAAGTTTTGCCGCATATATTCCTTATATATATATTTGCCAAAGAAATAGCAGGCTCATTCACAGAATAGCTCGAAACTAAGTGGTTCTCTCATGGTAAACGTTTAGTTTTTTTTAAACTAAAGAAACAAATTACTAAAACCATTAAACCAAACTTGCACAAATCAATGGGAATATTTAATCTTACATTTTTCTCATTCAAAATTTAGACGTATTAGATCTGTCAAAGAATTCATACATAAAAATTCTAAAAGCAGTCGTATTAAAAACATGTAGGATTACGAAAGATTTTTTAAATACTTATATTGAGGGATCAGTAGGATTTATAGGTCCAGTTAGGAGTTCTACCGAGCCGAACCCTCTGATATGAAAATATCTGGATTCGTTGAATTATTTTTCCATTTGATCTCTGGTGATTTGACTTGTTGTATTTCTATTATTTTGTATGCTTATGTAATGCACTTGCATAATGTGGATTTACTAAATCAGCATCTATTGAAAAGTGTGTTGAGGGTTTAGTTTTTCCTGTGGGGAAGATTTAACTCAGACATAAAGTCGGAAAATGATAAAAATAAATAAAAGTTATAATTTATTAAAACTAAATTTATTAAAGACGCCGAAATTCAAGAAAATATTAACGAACGTAACTAGGGATCGATTCCAGGATCTCTGTCTTTGCGGGACAACATTCTACCTCTGAGCTTCTAAGGCCTATTTTTTCTGACATTTTGTTGGCGTATTTTTAATTTAATTACTAACAATATTGCCGGTAATGGATTCCTTATTTTTTTGGCTGCGATCTTTTTGTGAGATTATAAGTTTTTCAGGTATGGAATGAGACATTGTGTGATTGTGTGTCAAGACCGAGTCTTGACACACAATCCTTGTTCGGCGGTCTGTCCTCTCTGCTCATTCCTGCGGAGAAACGGCTTGATTTTTAATTAGTTATTAATAAGGTTCTACCCGAATATATTTTGGTTACCTTCATAGATAGTGTCTCGGATATTCCTATGCGATTTTATTCTATTTATATGTGGAAACTATTGACTTTTATGCAAATCTAAAATTAATATTCAACTTATTATTGGTTCTGGGTTCGATCCCCATTTGCGATCCTTATTTAATATAATAATTAAAATTAATAATATAATGTTTTGCGTTTTTTTTAATATAATATCACAATAATTCTTACCTAATTCTAAGAATACATAATGTTACTTGAACTTTCAATTCAGAACACTTTTTGGCTGTAACATACGAGATAGTAGAGAAGTCAAAAAAATCTTTCCTAAGTAAGAACATAATAAATCATCGATTTTTAAGGCACTTTTTTTAAAATTTCTCACTTTAATGTACTTATTGCAACACTTAATACCTATCATATTATGTATTACTTATAAATAACTACAATAATGTATTGTGCACTCCTCTTCCAAACACAAGCTAACGCTTCTATGGAAAAGCTATATTCTATATTATATAAAACCAAATAAACAAAACATTTATGACTACTTTCAATTTGAATGTATGTGATTTTAAAAAAGAAATAAAAAAGTACACGGCAAAACTGTGGCAAAATAAAGAATTCCAGAGCCACTTGTAATTAAAAGCAAAACAATTAAGTTATCTTTTTTTAAGTTCGCTTTGATCATAGTGTAGTGTTTTAAGGTGGCAGATGTAAACAAGGAGAAGTCTTCAATGAACAAATCTTAATACCATGTACCCATATAACTTCTCCGCTTCTACTATTTTGTTTTGTTGAATCTTTTAAATTCAATTATATGCCTGAGGATTCATTTTTGCCATTATGTTTACATTCTTCTTTATTGTATTAATTTTTAAGTGTTTTCTCTGATACAAAATGCTTTATTTTTTTTAAAGAAAAGTTCACTAGGGCGTGTAGTAAATAAATAAATAAATACACTATTTTTTGTTTATAAAAATATATTTGGTGGTTGAGTAATATAAATTAATTTTTTTTTATGAAGTATAATATCAATTATCAAATAATTGTCCAAAATTAATTTAATTAAATAATTCAATTGGGTCCTGTCTTCGCGATGATCGCCTCAACATTATTTATTTTAATTTTTTAAATTTCATTGTAGTAATTTGTTCATTTAAGGTTACAAATTACTACAGATACTTACAGTAGATAAGCAGGAGCAGCAGATACTTACCTCAATTCTCTTAAAATAAATCACAAAACAATAATTAGAATTATGTTTAAAAAACCTTACCAACATCCGACGGAACAGCTAATGATCAAAAACAAATTACTAGACGTAAATAAACTATTCATAAGGAAGATCATTTACAAAAACTGTATCAAAACTTCACATCTCCACATACCTCACTCGCAAAACACAAGAGCAAAAATTAATAAGCACTTTCAAGTTCCCCATATCAAATCAACTTTTGCAAAAAAACACGAATCTTACCTAGCACCACACATTTTCAATACCTTCCTAACACAAACAAAAACTTACGTCACCCCAAATAATTTGAATTGGCTGTTCAAAAGATTTGTATTATGGCTGAATGAAAAGGAAAGAACAGATATTCAAAATATTCTAAATAAATAACATTTCATACAATTTCTCACGAAATTATATAAATTTCTCACGAAATTATATAATATTCAAATAAAACAAATGCGAGAAACTGCAATTTTGCAATACTAATTATCATGTAACCGCTATATCTATATTCAATTGTCACAAAATTTAATTTAAAAAGTATGCATGTAAATATTTAATATACCACCACATAACTGTATCTTTTTGTCTTTTTACATACATATACATACATTTCTTTTGGAACAAATATAATATGTGATTTACCCGCCTCGGAACAGACTTTGTCTAGTGAGGCAGGTAAAAGAAAAGAAAACAATGTAAACAACCATGAAATTAAATAAACGCCCGGGTTGCCGGCACTGAAACTGAACTGAAACTGAAATTACCCAACTCCTCTATTTTATTTACTGATGGCTCCAATCTGAAGACTCTCTTAACTGGGATATATATTAACGTTTACCATAATACCTTTCTTCCTAATATTTGATTTCGATCCTCTTGTCTTTAAATACATTTTTGTAATTAAATTTATCACTACTGTAACTGACCAATTATTATTACACAAAGAATATGGAGATGAATGTTGTGCTCACATATAATTAGAAACATCATTATGACTATGTATAAATGTAAATTACTGTAAAAATTATGTGATGTATTCTTTTGGCGAGCCAATACATAAATTAAATTCTAACGACAGAATATTACGTGGAATTTAAAACCAATTTTCAGCCGAGTGCATTGAAATAATAAAATCTCTCAAATATATAATCAATAATAATTTTGAACATTCCCTCTTTCTCTCAGTTTCTCTCAGTTCCCTCCAAAAACTTAAAATCAATCCTCTTCTTCATCTTCATTATCCTCCTATATAGCCTCTGTTTAATGCTCTGGTAAAACCGGAACTCTGATTTGGATTTGTGGACATGTTAGCATTGTGGTTAATGATATTGCGGATTCCTTGGCAAAACAAGGAGCATCCAATCCTATTGTTTCCTTCGTAAACCACATTCCTTTATCCGACATTTTCTCAATCCTTATAGATAGATCCCGCAATGTTTGGTCAGAATATTGGCACATTGCTCGTCAATCCAAGTGAGCGTGCTATGCCTCAATACAAAGGATTTAGTAACAGAAAGAATAATTCACGATTTTTCGACTTTCAACAGCGCCATCTGTTGGATGTTAATACAAAACGCGCTATTGTTTCTCTATCTGCCGAGACAAAATGAGCCAGAGCAATGCGTGTCGGCGAACAACTAGTAAAGTAGTCAATATAAATAAAAATATTATTTAATACATTTTTGTTCAAAATCTTAAATCTCCGAAAGTTCTTCATCGATTGTTTTGAAATTTAAACACAAGATCGCATTCGAGTATGCGTGTGTAATTACATACATTTATATATATGTCACCTGTTGCAGATAAAAACGTGCCCTTTTTTAAAAACAGTGCTATCTGTTGGACGTAAAAGCACCTCGCACTATTGTCTCTCTATCTGTACAGACACACTGAGCCACAGCAACGAGTTGCGGGGTACAACAAGTAAATGAATAATTTCTTGAAAAGAACACCCACTTTAGGTTTTTCAGAGTATAATGTACAATTTTTCCTAAGAAAATGTTATTTTTATTTTTAATGTAATATTTTGTTTGCTTTATTGTTAACACGTAAGAAGTCATTTTTTTAGTAAATAAAGTACTTACTAATTAATTCAAAAAATATTGAGTGACAATAAATATACTTTAATATAGAAAAGAAAAATAATATACACAGAAAATAAAAATAATAAAGAAAATGAAAATATTGTTAAACTTCTACGTGTCTAACGGTCTACGCGATTATTCGAGCGAAAAATACCTTTCTTCTAGCGACATTTTTAAATTACCCGCGTAAGGAGCATCAGCTTGGTGAGCGGTGAGTGCCTGCAGAGAGCCGCGGCCGCCCCTTGTCAGCAATAATTAGAGGCACTCGGGCCGCTGCGCAGGAAAAGTACCTAACAAATGACATTATAGGTAACCTCCAGAGGCAGCAAAATATCTCATCGGCCACAAGAATGAAACCGATGTCAGAATTTAGATAAAAATTCCCTGTTTACGAATATATCGTTCGGCCGAAATTATATTAAGGAAAACCTTACGGTCTACGCGGGTTATTTAAAAATGTCGCTAGAAGAAAGGTATTTTTCGCTCGAATAATCGCGTAAACCACAAGGTTCTCCTCGGCCGAATGACATATTCGTAAACAGGGAATTTTTATCTAAATTCTGACATCGATTTCATTTGTTAGGTACTTCTCCCCACACAAAAGTTGGCAGAACGATTTTTTTTTCTCATAACAAATTTGAAATCAACTTTTGCCGTTAGTTTTGGTAATGTGGCACGTCGGATATTTTCATCCCAAAAATGACACCGAAAGTCGTCGCTTTCCAGGACTCCTCCCGGGCCGAAATCTGGATGAATGCGTTTTTTTTTTTAATTAATCTTATTTGGGGTTAAAGCCCAGTACTAATTTGGTTCATGTGGCCTATGGGATAGGATTTTTGCGGTCATCGCTTGGACCATAAGAAGATTTGTTGTTTTGAAGACACTGGTTTATTTTATGAATGTAACAATACATTCACTTTACAAATTATAATATATTTACTACCCCGTTTAACTAGGGTCTACCCGGGCTTCGCCAAGATTATCACAGACCCTGCTGTTTTATTAAATTTGGTTAAGAATAACTCGCAATAACAAAAAACATTAATATTTATATAAAGGCCAACTGACACAAGCAACAAAAATGACCCCCTCCTGATCCTGCTGTCAGCGAATTTGGGTAGCAAGGAATCTACTTCACCGACTGTCAGTGTTGTCAGAAAATAAAAAAAAAAACTAATTACCTCAGTAAATAATTACTTGAAAAATAAACAAACAGAACAGTTAAAAATAACATGAAAACTGTTTATATAAATTATTCCTTACAATTCATGGTAAAAATAATTAACTACTCAGTAATTTTATAATTTCTACACCAGGCACTTTTTTTTAAAAAAGTTACCAATTCATTTTGTTGAAGTATTAAAAAAAAATCTGGGTTATTTTAATCCGATTCAATATCTCCCGAGCAAAATATATATATAATAAGCAGTAAATGTTGATTGAGGTAATAGTATATTTTGAATTATTTGGCGGGTTGGAAATAAGCCGACATAGCTCAGTGGTTCAGAGCACCTGATCGGATATCAAAAGGTACGGGTTCAATTCCCGTTGGCGGAGATATTTTCAATTTGTATTGATAGTTCAGGCGACTAATTATTGCTTATAATTATTTGTTATTCTTTATGCTTTGCATAAAACCTTGTGTTGTAAACATTAGTTTAAAAAAATAATAGACTTACACCAATTTGGGAGGGAAACGATGAAAAAAATGCTCTGTGAATGCATAAAACCTTGTCTTATAAACATTAGATTATCAAAAATAATACATTTACAACAATTTGGGAAACGTAGAGGTAACGTTAATAAGGTCATTTACAACAGGATCTGCCCCCTGAAAAACGATGAAAAAAATGCGCTGTGAATTTTTCCGTTCTGTAATTATGAAAGTCAACAATTCGGATTCCGAAAAAAATACCATCATACGATTTTTTGTAGTAAAGCACTTTTATAAGCACGCTGAAGTGATAAACATATGTACAGATATGTGTTATGGACGATGGCCAGAGAAATCTACACATCAGCCTATCAGGACCATAAGCTTCCTGAATACTTGTTGCGTACTAATCGACAGGTGCTAGATGAATGGACTGAAATTTTAACAAGTTAAGAAAATCAAACGACCGTGGTTAAATTAGGGAATAGGAAAAGGAGGCCTTTACCTTGTAGAAATGATGTTGCTTCAATTGTGTTCAAAAGTTCTGGTGTTTTATTGAAGGTTCGTTAGCACTATAGTCTATAGTTATATATCTAAGCACCGTTCCACAACACAAACTGTTTTGATCACACACGACAATATACAATATTCATTTTAATATATGATGATTGAAGCTGATAATTTGTACGCTTACAAACTTTTTAGGAGATAAATATTTAGCATTAGCTGACGTGTACCCGGCGTTGCTCGACTTTTCTCACTTTCAGTAAATTATAGGTATATATTATTATATATATATATACATATATTTTAAATGGATTTTAAATTTACTTATATATATATACATATTTATATATATATATATATATATATATATATATATATATATATATATTGACCTCTTCCCGTAGTATGTTGATCCAGTAAGAAGTTGTTAGACTAAGTTGATCCACCTTTAACACCATATAACTTGGCTATTGTGGAATACATCTGAATGATTTGGCAACAGTGGTACAATAATTATCAATGTTGCCAGTTTGCCAGAAAAACCATTTGATATACTGTTAATAAAATTTTCAAAATTTGTATGGAAATCGGATGCATAATTTATGTTGATCTACCCAAATTGGCATACTTATGTTGATCTCATATATATTGATCTATTCCCGTAGTATGTTGATCCAGGTAAGAAGTTATTAGACAAAGTTGATCTGTGTCCCTATTATATGGTTTTACTAAATGAACTAATCAAGGGGCAATCGGTGGACTGTTCATCACAAGGTTTTATGTGATTCCGTAATCTTTTGTGATATTGAACTCAAAGTATTAGTCTCTAGAGTCGAATATCGCATGAAATGAGTGTGAGATGGTACCGTTTCAAATCAAAATGACGTGTGTTGCTTGAATTGTTTATAAGAAATGTATGCGTATTTAGATTGAAACAAAAATTTCGCAAAAACAAATCCTTAAAAAAATCATAACTTAGCAGGGGTGCACGGGTTCATAGGGTGAGGTTTGTCTAGGTCCTGGCGGCGAATGCGTTTGCCCATCTACTGCGTGGCGGGCCGGATCGAAAGAAACTGGTTGAGGGATACCTTTCGACCATAAAAATCCAAAATGGCGGCAAAAGGAATAATGTTATGTAGGAAATTTTAAACCTGTATCTTTTACCATCTCTCCTGATTACGCTTCGTGACTTAGTAGGGGAGGCCGGGTTCTTGATTATAGTGGGTAATTGATGGATGATTGGACGCGGTTGGAGCTAACTACAAACTGTCCAAAGAAGCGAATCTAGCAGTCCACAATGGAGTGCTGGTACCTAACCTAATATATGGAAATGAGGCATGGAATTGGCAGAAGAAGGCTGAAAGTAGACAGAATACTGTAGAAATGAGATCCCTGAGGCATATGTGCGGTAAAATCATGTATGACGAAATGTGCGTATGCTGTGTCTATTCTACAGGTATTTTATAAGAGCCTGTTAAAAGGAGCTAGCAGCATTGATCCCCGGTGCACTGTGCACCTGCTTGATACTCGACGGACACGAGCGGAACACAGGTTCACAGTAAAGTTGATGTTACCTTTATATGAACGGGTCGTTTCTCCGACTCGTTTTACCGTAAGTCGGCTCGCATGTGGAACGAGCTATCGGCATCTGTTTTTCTTCCTCCATATAATCCGCGCCTCTTTAAGACCAGCATTAATAAATTCATTCCTACAGCCCCTACCTTAACCCGCCTCATAACGCTGCCCAACCGGTTGGCGACATAGTTTCTCTGTATTTAGAGTGTAAAGACAGGGGCGCTCTAGTGAGAGGTGTCACATAAAAAAATCATACCGCCGAATTTGAATATGGAGACTTACAAAACGAAAAACGAGTTGGAAAAACGACCCGTTCTCATAAAGACAACATCAACTTTATTGTGAACGAACGTTCCGCTCGTGTCCGTCGAGTATCAAGCACGTGCACGGTGCACCGGGGAACAATGCTGCTAGCTCCTTTTAACAGGCTCTAATAAAATACCTGTAGAATAGATTTCGTCATACATGGTTTTACGCACATATGCCTCAGGGATCTCATTTCTACAGTATTCAGTCTACTTTCAGCCTTCTTCTGCCAGTTCCATGCCTCAGTTCTATATATTAGGGTAGGTACCAGCACTCCATTGTGGAGTTTCGCTTCTTTGGAGAGTTTTTTGTTAGCTCCAACCGCGTTCAATCATCCATTGATTACCCATTTTAAATAATTACCCATTATTACCAAGAACCCGGCCACCCCTACTAAGTCACGAAGCGCAATCAGGAGAGATGGTAAGTAGTTCAAATTATACCATATAACATTATTCTTTTTGCCGCCATTTTAGATTTTTATAGATTTGACTTTTGCGAATGTTTCGAATAGCTCTAAAGATGATTCTTTTAAAATCATCTCATATTTAATATATATTATAAAACAATATGACCGGAAACCGGCTGAACTAAAAAAACAGGTACAAGGTGGTTACAAATACAATTATATTAAATCAATTTTGTCATTTAATTCCCAAACAATGTGTTTATATATTAATTTTAATTAAAATAGCAACTTCACATTAGAAAAGAGAGGAAAACGAACAAATAAGTACATTGACTAAGTGTTACGGACGGACATGCACTTGAGCTTATAAAACTTGGGAGCTGTACTCACAGAAACTGGAGTTTAATTGTAGTACGGGTTCAATTGTACCGGTATAATCATCCCCCAAAAACATTAACACAGAAACCATATAAACTACTAAATGCGGTTTAAAGCTAACGAATCCACCTAGATTTAATCAATAATCCCATATTTTTAGATTCCATAAGTACCCACTCTATTGTGTACCTAGAGGTAAAACTAAGATATTGCACAATATTGGCAAAAATATGGCAGAAATGGCTCCAGTGGATATAAAATAAAACGTATTTTATAAGCACTTTTAAAAAAAAATTGTCTAAAGAAACAGATAAATTTTTAAAACAATTATGAATAAAGTACATTCTGGAATCGTTAATAAGTCGTTTTGAAATATTTCGTCGTGTTTAGTAATCAATAGTATCGCGGTGGCAAGACGCAGAATTCCATAGCCGTTGATTATCAAAGACAAAACAAATAAAATTATAATTATTATATGGGTTAAATGTATTATAATCAGGGTGTTGTCACATCCCGGCAGTCCGCTGGTGCATAGTCTTAACAACGAAGTTTTGGTCTGATCACATTTTCAATACAGTATTATTTTATAACGAAAATAGTTTTCATACAGAGAATATACAAATAAACCTTTTTTGTGTATAAAAACATATCTGCTTTTATGTTAAGATGTAGTGTGATATGATTTGTATTTTTTTATTAAACACTAATATGAAGCATGAAGGAATTATCAAAATTTAAATAAAATATATTGAAGTGTTTTATCTTATCTTTTAGTTGGTATTACTATAAACTGCACGTGTTAGTTCTACTTCTGCCATTTGTGTGCTAAAAATACTTTATTCAACTTCTCGAAGCTAACAGCTGTGGCTTTTTGTAGGAAATATGATATCTGATTATAATATTTCTGTTTTCATTTTTTACAAATAAAAACTTGTGTGAATACCGCACCAGAGTCATACAGTCCTAACCGCTCCCATCTGGAGCCAGTGAGACTATGGCATCCTCAAAGGAGACCTCGAAGGAGATGACGAGGAGGAAGGTGGGAGAGTACCTGGCTATTCAGATATGGAACCCGCGACCTTCGGATTGCTAGTCGAGAGCCACCTCAAGTAGTTTGATATGTTTGGTGACTTAGCAGGAGTGCCCGGGTTTATAGGGTTAGGTTTGTTCGGTTCTTGGCGGCGGATGCGCTTGCCTACCAAATGCGTGGTGGGCCGGATCGATTATTCCTCTTTCAATGCATCGCCTTGCAACGCAGTAGGAGAGTTGGATTCTTATGTTTATCACTCGAACACACTGACCCCCAGATTACTACCCACCCATCATACCTATTTCCTTCCCAGAACTCACTGTCCTTCCTTTCTTTCAAAATACCATCAACACAGCATTCACAAAGATGACATAGGCCCTGAGGGTTACGATTTTCCTTAGGGCCTCCAGTGTGGAGACGATGTAAAAAAATACAAAAAATAAACAACTATCTCGCTAAATCCTTGGAGGTGACTAATGGTAGGGGTATTGGTTATCTAATAAATGGTTCCCGGGGCGGCGGTACACATAATTGTAATAATTTTCGAGGGCTCTGATGTACAGACATTATGGCTCTTGTTGATTGACGAACATATACTAAAACATCGTTGGTTGGAATCGGTGCTTGAAATGACTTTAGCCATGTTTAATAAAAAGCAAATTGGAATAAATTTTTCAACAAATTTAATTTAAAATTTGTAAAATTAAATTCTCACCAATCTAATCGCCGCAATTTTAATAGGCACATATTATGGATGTTACGCTTTGTTTCAACATAATCATTACGAGAAACTTACGTCGGGAGAGATGGTAAAAGATACATTAAAATAAAATTTGATTCAATCAATGTTCAAAATTTCTCTTTTAAAATGACTCAATGAACCTAACCCCATGAGCCCGGGCACCCCTGCTTAGTCACGAAACGTAGTAAAAGATGCATTAAAGTAACATTTTTGTTTAATCAAGTTCAAAAGATTTTTTAAGCATGGATTTGAGGTTTCCGAAAGTTCCATTTCAATATAAATACGCGTGAGGCAGTCTATCCTCTTTAAGTACAAAGTCATTTTCATAGAATATGGATGTTCTAACAGAATCTAAAAAGTACCACAACGCGCGCGAAATCGGCGGTTACAAGTTACAACGATGCAAGCCGTCAAGTTTGTCAGAAATATATAGATCAACAAAATAAATCGTGTAAAATGTATATGCGACCGAAAAATGGGCGTGGCTTACAGCTAAATCTCGATGACACAAGTTGATCTATGGGGATTTACATATGTATGCCAGATTGGGTAATGGATCAACATATCCGGGGTGGATCAACAAATGCAAACGGATCAACATATACCTGGCGTACCGTCGCGCGAGATCAACATAGTGCGAGAGGGGATAAATATATATATATTTATATTGGTTTTTTATTATAAATTCCTCAATATATAATAAAAAGATTAATGTCTATGTATATACTTGTAATATATATTTTTTCAATGATAGGAAAAATTTAATTAACATTGTACATACAAAATAAATTACTTAACGACGCGATTTTTTTCATATAATTTAATACGCAAATAATTGTGGACTTAATACAACCCTGAGTTAGAGACAAACCCAAAAAATAACCCATACTTCTAAAGTTTTCTTTTAAAAATGCGTGATTTTAACCAACACATTAATAATTATCATGTGCCAGGCTCGCGCCATGTCGTATTGTTTATATGTATTCGTTAAAAGTCTATAACATACTGCATGATGTCAAGATTGTGACTAGTTTGAAAGATGACGACAGAAAATTTACTTGTCGATAGTGAAATTATATTTATTTATTTAAATATTGAAGACAATATTAGTGATTTCTAAACGAAAATCTGAAATAGAAAAATCAGAAAAGGAAACGGTCACATCTGGGACATCACATCACATTATTTCGTTTAGAAATCACTAATATTGTCTTCAATATTTAAATATTACAATTTGAGGTTTTACTCAATAAAGTCATTCCGAAAAATAAATATTTATTTATTTATTTATTTTTTGATACATTACTCTACAGTACTTCACATTTCAATTCAGCAACGTTGGCCTCATTGGGTTTTTCACCCGTGCTGAGGCCCCCATTTTAAAATATACGAATTTATACATTTAAACAAAAACAAAAAACAACATTAAAATAAAGATAAATTTACACCAAAAATAAAGATTAGAAATCAAAATCCAATTCTCACACCAAAATAAAAATATTAGAAGGGAATGGAAATCGGCACTTACAATGATCTATGTGCTTGTGCGTGCCGCTTGCCTTATACATTTTTTTGTGTTGCGTGTATATGTTTTATTCTCTTATGTTATAGAATTTTGGAAATATTGTCTTTTTTGTTCTTTAATCCATTTTTTTTATTTTGTGTTTGAATTTATTTTTATTTTCCCCAATTTTTGTTTCAAGTGGAAGACTGTTGAATGCTTTAATAGCGTGGTAATTATGGTGTCTTTGTCCAAAGGTAGTGTTTACCGTCGGAGTTTTTATGTTTTTTTTATACGCTTTTCTGACCGGTCTATAAGTGATATTTTGTGTTTGTTGGGTTTTGTTTTTTTGGTCGAAAATGTAGTTTAGTAGAGTTTTAACATATAATTGGCGTATATCAAGTATGTCACAGCTTTTAAATATTTGGTCTGTGTCGGTTAGTTTATGTTTTTTGAGTATTACCTTTAATATCGTTTTCTGTGCGATTTCTATTTGAGTGATAGCTGCGTTTGTTGCTCCTCCCCGAGCAATTATTCCATATTCTATTATTGATTGGCATAGTGCATAATATATTGTTTTCAATTGTTTTATTTTATATATGTTTCTTATATTTAGGAAAATGTGTATTGTTCTGAGGAGTCTATTTGTGATTTGTTTGATGTGATGTGTCCATCTAAGATTATGGTCAATTACGATTCCTAGATACTTTATTTGTTCTGTTTTTTCTAGAGGGGGGAAATCGCAGATTTTGCTGTTTATGCATTCGTGTATTTTTATGGTGTTTGTATTGTTTTTTGGCTGTCCTGTGTTGGTTATGCTGTACGTTGTGAATTTTGTTTTCGATATGTTTAGTGTGAGTGTATTTGAGACCAACCATTTTTTCACTTGCGTGATTCCTAGATTCGCTATGTTATAAACCTTATTCCAATCCTTAGATTTAAATAGTAAAACTGTGTCGTCTGCGTAACTAATTATTTCTCCATCTATTTACATGCTGCAAAGTTCATTTATGTAAATTGTGAAAAGAATTATTATATTAATTTCTGATATTTGTTAATGCGCTGCCTTTAAGCTATCTGTTAGGTACTTATATTTTTTTGTATTCAGATAGCTGATTACATTTTCTAAAATAAAGTCCGCGATGGGTAAAATCTTAAATATTTGGAACTGGGTTATTTTTGTAATTGAAAAAAATGAACTTGCCCAGCCATAGCTGGGAAGCAAAATAAATAAACTCTAGACCAACAAAAGGCGAAACGCAATGCACAGTGCCCATTTTGCATTGCGACACAATGCGTGGGCCTTTTCATAAATGTGCACGTGAACCAAACCAAAATTGGGTTGAGTTCATTTTTCAATGGATATGCCGTGTCTAGTCTAATTAAGTCTATGCACAGTACAGAAAATTATTGTAGTGATTTATACGTAATTAATAGTATAATAGGTTAATTATAACGATAAATAACTTTGTTTACATCACTTTTATTTATATACACAATCTACATGTTTCGTGAACGATGTTCACATCATCAGGATTAGATTTACATTAAGTTAAAAATAAATTATACATCACCTATAGAGAGGAGTGGAAAGAAGAAGGTGGAAGGTTTAGAAGTGGTGGGAGTTTCAAATTGGGAATTAAAGTGTCATTAGAAGGGAAAGGCCAGTTAAGTGAAAAAATATTCAATATATATTTTTGTTTAATATATATATATAAACATTTGCGAGCAACAAACAGTTTATATAATACAAAGGTTAAGTCAGTAAAGTATTAAAAAAATGGATTAATTATTTTCAGTTATTTGTGTAAGATTTTTTGACTTGTGTTCTGTCTCGTATCCAACAGCCAAAAAGTTTTCTGAATTGAAAGTTCAAGAAACATTTTTATTTTTAGAATTAAGTTGAAATTATGGTGAAAATTTATTTTAAAAAAATGCAAAAAAGGAAATATCTTTTAACAAAGAAGATTATATTAATACGTCTAAACAATACATGAAAAATACAATCGAAACAAAAATGTAACGATCGCGAATGGGGATCGAACCCAGAACCAATGATAAGTTGAATATTCATACTAGATTTGTATAAAAGACAAGTAATATAAAAGTAATATTTTCTTGAATTTCAGCGCCTTAATATGATAATTTTTTTATAAATTTCCGACTTTATGTAGGGGTTAAATGTTCCCCATAGGAAAAACTAAACCCTTCCACACACTTTTCCACAAATGATCATCTAGTCAATAAACATTATGCAAGTGCATTATATAAGCAAAATAAACACAAAACAATACAAGAACAATACGTCAACTCACCAGTGATCAGATGGGAAAAAAATTTCACCGGATATTTTCATATCAGAGGGTTCAGCTCGGTAGAACTTCTAACAGGGCCTATGAATCCTACGGATTCCTCAACATAAATATTTAAAAAATCTTTGGTAATCCTACATGTATTTAAATTGACTGATTTTTTGCATTTTAATATATAATTTTTTGATAGATCTAATACGCCTACATTTTTAATGAGAGAGCTAGGTATAATGAAATAATTAATTATTTAATCATTGATTAACAAAATTATTAGATTAAATCCAAACAGCAGAAATAAGACATGGGAATGAGAGATCTAATGCAATTGCCATTCAGCGTGGAGTACGACAAGGCTGTATCCTGTCGCCACTATTGTTTAATCTCTATTACAACTATGTCTTTAAAAGAGCCCTAAGTAATACTGAGAAGGGTCTTAAGATCAACGGAGTTGTCATTAATAACATAAGATACGCAGATGATACTGTATTACTAGCTGACTGTATCGATGACCTCCAAGACCTATTAAATCTTGTTAATAATGCTGGTGAGCAATTGGGCCTAACAATCAACGTCAATAAAACAAAATGGATGACTTTTGGACGACTAGATCACTCTGAATCAGTGATACAGTTAAATGGTTGCAATGTCGAAAAGGTCGAAAGATTTAAATACCTCGGCAGTATTCTCACGGAGACTTTTGACCCAGATGTAGAGGTTAGGTGCAGAATTGAAGCAGCAAGAACTGCGTTCATTAAAATGAAATCCCTCTTCTGCAATGATAATATCAGCTTAAAACTAAGACAGAGAATGCTAAAATGTTATGTGTGGTCGGTCTTGTTGTATGGATGTGAAACATGGACCTTGAAAGTAAATACCATGAACAGGTTAGAGGCTTTTGAAATGTGGCTTCACCGGAGAATACTCAAAGTCCCATGGACCGACATGATCACCAACACAGAAATTCTCAGGCGGGCTAGAGCAGAGAGAGAACTGCTTAGATTAATAAAAATCAGGAAAATTTCATATCTGGGTAATGTACTTCGAGGGGAGAAGTATCACTTGCTCCAGTTAATATTGAAAGGCAAGATAGAGGGTCGCAGAGGGCCGGGTAGGAGACAAATATCTTGGCTGCGAAATATACGAGAGTGGACCGGCATTAGAAGTGTGGAGGAGCTATTCCGGGCAGCGCAAGACAAGGAGACATTTTCAAGAGTGATCGCCAACGTCGGGGGGACCTGATACGGCACATAAAGAAGAAGAAGATTAGATTAAATATAACCATTAATATGAGTAACTTAATTAATGATTTTAATAATTTGTTTCTTTGGTTTCAAAGGGGAAAAAAAGAAACGTTTAGCATGAAAGAACCAGTTAGTTTCGATCTATTTGTGAATAAGCCTGCTGTATCTTAAGCAAATTTACGTAAGGAATATCCGACAAACTTTATTAAAGACGAATAGTTACACACGGAACTGATTTTGGTTCACTGTGAGTCAACATGGAACGTTTTACAGATGAGTTTTGTAAAAATTAATAGTTGCAGTAGGGACACGAAAAAGGTGTTTCTCCACCGTGGGTTAGGATGTGACTTTTAAGATTTCCCTTTGAAAAACATTGATAGTTGCAGTAGGAACGTGTGTTTTAAGTAATTCCTTTGTGGAACATGAATATTTGCAATCAGGACAAGAAAAAGATTTTATTCCACTGTGGGTAAACATGTGAATTTTATGATATCCCTTTGAAGAGCATGAAAAGTTGGAGGCAGGACATGTAAAAAGTTATTCCCCACCATGATTAAACACGTGTTTTTTTTTAAGTGACAATGGCAACACTGTCAAGTCTAGTATTGACGTTTTTCTGTATCTCCTTCAAATTATCAAAAAAATTAACAAAATCAACAATAGATAATAGCTAAAAAGTGGTCAATTCATCTAAATCGAAGATTGTGCACTGTCCAGTGTATTTCTTTTCACAAAAAGTGTGTTTTTTGCACCAAAAAGAGTTTTTTGTTTTTCCTCGAGAGCTTGTGTCATAAACTCAAAAATCGGTGCCATAGTTCTTGAACATTAAAGAGTGAAGATCTCAAGTGTAGCAAAGTTATCCATCCTTAAAGGAAACAATTATTCAATAGTGCTCTTTTAGTGTGAATTTCACGCTCAGCGAATTTAGAATGAATACTCAATGTACCTACTGCATGCGAAAAAAACATTGAAGTTCCGGCCGACTTTATAGCATGTTCTGTATGTGAAGATGGATATCACATTTTGTGTGCGGATATAACGGAAACTTCTCGCCGAGGTGCAAAAAATCAATCTCAATCACAACAATGGAAATGTAAGAAGTGCATTAAAATTCCAAAATCAACTAAACAGAAACTTATCGATAATAACATGAATGAACTCAATGAAGACCTGACACCTATTGCCAAAAATCAAAAACGAATTGCACAAACAGCGAAGCTTACAACCACACCTACAATAACCAGTGAAAATCTAGCATCATCATTCACAGATGGCTCTAATCAGCCGTTAACATTGGAAATATTCTTGAAGGAACTTGAAAAATTTAAAACAACAATGATTTCTTTTGTAGATAAAAAACTAAGCATCTATGATCAAAAATATGAAGAAATATTAAAACAAAACAATGATCTACTAAAGTCATTCCAATTCATGGCGGATCAACAGGAAGATCTAAAAAAGCGTGTGACTTCTATGGAAAAATTACAGGTTAAAGATAATGCTGATCTAATCGAATTAAAAAACCAAAACAACATTTTAATTAATACAATCTCACAACAAGACGTCAAAATCGACAGACTAGAATATATGTCTCAAATATGTAATATTGAAATAAGAGGCATTCCAGAATCCATTTCTAATAACTATTTAGAAATTCTCAATAAAATAACAAAAATTATCAACTTTGAGGACTCTTCAGGAAATATGAACTCGGCAATAAAAAAAATCTATAGAATGGGGCCTAAAATTGCTGAAAAAAATCCCAGATCAATCATTGCGACCTTTAATAACACACTAGATCGAGATAATTTCTTATGCAAAATAAAAACATACACAAAGGCCACAACTCCCAGCACAAATAAATTAAATACATACGATCTAGGAGTATCGCAAGATGCCCAACGAATATATGTATCGGATCACTTAAAACAAAAAGCAAAATTCCTCCTAGGACAAACTAAACGATTCGCCAGAGAAAACAATTTTAAATATGCATGGACATCTTCAGGACGTATCTTACTGAAGAAAATTGACAGCTCAAAAATCATAACAATAAATAATGCCAATGACCTGCAACGTTTAAAACGTCAATCTATCTGACTTCTATTTCACTCTGTCATTATGGCTGTTAATGAAGATATCATTTCATGTTCTCATATTGTAATATATTGTTATAGAATATTTATATACTCATTTATTTTTATCACAATCAGTAAGATCTCATGTAACCTCATACTTCTAGTAAATATATATAAATCTGGGAAAAAAATAAATGAATATATCTATATTCCTTTTATGGTCAGATTCTGGAATAGTTCGCAGGTAATTGTAACTTCTTTTTCTATTGCAACACACCCGTCGCACCTACATATTTACAGATTGAGTACTCACCGTGCTCTGATTAAGATTAATAAGTCGGTAATTATGAAATTCATTACTTGTTCATTTAAGACTCATTTCATAATTTTCAATAGGATAATGAATAAGCAATGTGATGTATTCTATATTTACCTACCACCCTTAGCTGTTGTTATCACATATAATTTGTCATTAGGTAATAACATACAAATAACAACTGTGCATATACCAGAAAAAAAAAAATTTCATTGCAAATACCTACGCACTATTTTGGCCACATCGCTGTGTATTTCAAATGTTTTTGTATGTATTTATTTTATGTCAACATATTCTTTGCAACTTCTTTACAACTTAAGTACGCTCCATGCTCTGAGCTATATTTTTTTGTTAATATCATTTAATAATTGTTGTTCTGTTAATATCATAAAATCATTGCAAATACCTGCGCACTATTTTAGTCACATTCTGTGTATTTCTAATGTTATTGAATGTATTTGTCATTTTAGTTGCGTTCTTGATGCTAACTTATTTATCTTACCAATCTATTACCACCAAAAGATCTACTACCACTCTATAACCACTTTTATTGCTATTATTCACTTTATTATAAATATATACTTTAAGATTGATAATTATGTAAACATAATTTCCTTCGTTTGTACCTTCACGGGATATACCTACATTTTCGACAAGTTTTCACAGGCTCAAATTAATATACACCCATTATTATTCTTATTATTATTATTAATTACATCGCATATTATTTGCTTTTGTTTTATGAGTCACACCACCAACAGCAACATGTATAAAAAAGTATTAATATGGATTCTATATTCGATGAAGAACTAAATGACGACAAGGAAATCAATATCAACATAGATGACCCATCAGTATGTAATGAATTTCTTAACCATTCTGCTCTCTCTATATATTGTATGAATATAAGATGCATAAAAAAAAATTTCAATGATACTATAGCTGTTCTCGACGCAATACAACATAGATTTGGCATTATCGTTTTTAGTGAGGCTTGGTTGAAAGATTCAATCTATATCCCAAGTATTACTGGATATTCATCACATAGCACCAAAATAAATTATTTACAAAATGATGGAGTTGTCGTTTACACTCGGAATGATGTCATAGTTTCTGTTGAAGAAATAACTATTCCACATGCCAACTGTCTTAAATTACAACTACCTTATAATGTATGTGTTTTAGCAGTTTATAGATCTCCTTCTCAAGCACACATTGATACCTTTCTTGACCACCTAAATGACTTACTACGTTCTGTATCAACACATAACCATGAAGTGATTTTATGTGGTGATATAAATATAAATATTCTGGATATGAACAACATAAAAAGTGAACAATATCTTTCACTTTTGATTTACCACGGTCTAAAACCATTTATTATTTCACCGACTAGAGTAACATCAAGTACTGAGAGTTGTATTGATCACATTATGGTTAAGTCAAAAGACGATCCTCAGAGTGCTGTATTCAGGACCAGTATTACAGACCATTTTGCTACATTATTGAAATATCCTAAATCCAGAGTAACAAAATCAAAAAAAATAGACGTTAAGCTTAGACTAACTGTGGATAATGACCTACTAAATTCGACACTGAAAGAGGAAACATGGGATACAGTCTTATCCACCAGTGATGTCAATACTGCAGCTGATAATTTCATAAGACGTCTAAAATTACATATTGGAAATTGCTCATATACTAAGAGAATCCATTGTAATAAAAAGCACTTGAAACCATGGATAACTTCTGGAATTGTTAACTGCCTCATTAAACGTGACAAATTACACAAGAGTTGTCGTAAAGAACCAAATAATATCGAACTGTTTGCACATTATAAAAGATACAGAAATTGGTGTTCTAAAATTATAAAAACGACCAAACAAACATATTATAAAGGGAAGCTTCACGAGGTAAAAGGAAACATAAAGCAAGAATGGAAAATAATAAAACAAGCATTAGATTTGCAAAAGGAATCAGTGCCCATAAATAAACTGAAAGTAAATAATAACATTGTATCCATAAATGATAATCCAACAGTCATTACTAACCATGTGAATAATTTTTTTAGTGATATAGGTCAAAATTTTGCTAATCTTTTGTGTAGTGCAAATAACACCAGTGAAGAATCTTTAGTAAAAAATTATAATCCAACACAATCTATGCAAAATGCCTGCTTTGAATTCAAACCAACGAATTGTAATGAAGTTTTAAATGTGATTAATGAGCTAAAATCAGGTTTTTCGAGTGGAAATGACAATATAAGTGCAATGGTCTACAAACAAAATGCTTCTGAACTAGTAATACCTATTACACACATTGTAAATGTTAGTTTTGAGAATGGCTTGTTCCCTAATCATTGCAAAAATTCCAAAGTTATTCCTTTATTTAAAGGAGGAGATAACAAAGATGTAAATAACTATCGACCTATCTCCTTGCTAAATACGTTATCAAAAATAATAGAGAAATTAGCTAAAATTAGGTTGATGTCTTATGTAAAAAGATATGAAATTCTCTCAGATAATCAATTTGGCTTCCGAGAGAACATGGGAACAAGTGATGCTGCATTAAAAATGATCACCACAGTCGTAGAAGCTCTTGATACTGGCAATAAAGCAATGGCCGTCTTTTTAGACTTGTCTAAGG
Organism: Hesperophylax magnus; assembly: GCA_026573805.1. Classification (NCBI taxonomy): domain Eukaryota; kingdom Metazoa; phylum Arthropoda; class Insecta; order Trichoptera; family Limnephilidae; genus Hesperophylax; species Hesperophylax magnus. Next base: position 1,012,570 of record JAIUSX010000144.1, on the reverse strand, counting down.
CATTTGATACCGTTTCCCACGGTTTACTCTTAAAAAAACTCAGTTCAATGGGTATTGTTAATAAATCTTTAGATTGGTTCAGATCATATCTTGAAAATAGAACACAGAGAGTAATAATTAATGATCACATTAGCTCAAATAAATCAATTGTATATGGTGTTCCTCAAGGTAGTGTTCTGGGTCCAATTCTATTTTTGTTATATATTAACGACCTCTGTAAACTGAAATTTTCTGGATCTTCAATTGTATTTGCAGATGACACTGTCTTGGTGTTTGCTGCTGACACATGGAACGAAACGTATGCTCAGTGCGAGGCAGGATTAAGGGCAGTCAAAAATTGGCTTGATCAAAACTTGTTAACCTTAAACATGAACAAAACTAAATATATTACTTTTAGCATTTCCTCTGTAAATCAACCATCTTTGGAACGTTCATTAAAATTACATTGTTGTGTACAGGAGTGTAACTGTCAATCTTTGGAAAGAGTAGACAACATCAAATACCTGGGTTTAATTATTGATAAAAATTTAAAATGGAACAATCACATTACTATATTAAGAAACAAAATAAGAAGGCTAGCCTACATTTTCAAAAATCTAAGAAACATATTGGACAAAGTTACATTAAAAACTGTATATTATGCTCTTGTTCAATCAATGCTTTCACATAATGTTGTCTGTTGGGGTTCTTGTAACAAGACTACCTTAGAGCCTTTGAATGTTGCACAAAAATTAATTTTAAAAATAATGTATAAGAGAAATTTTATGTATCCATCAAAGTTATTGTATAGTGAAAGCAAAATTATGACAATAAGGCAGTTGTACATAATACAGGCTCTCTGTAAATTTTTCAACAACACTATTACTGCTAAAAGATCTCAACAAGTGCGCAGCACTAGAATGGGTTCTTCTTTAATGTATCAGCCGGTGTATACCAGAACATCCTTCGGACAAAGGAGTTTTTCATATAAAGCTCCGTTGCTATATAATATGCTTGGAGAAAATATAAAAACTATAGGTACCTTAAATTCATTCAAGAAAATGGTCAAAATTTCCGTACTAGCTGAGAGTGATGATTTTAGATCACCCATGTTGTCGCTTATATCATAATTCCTTGTGGAAGCTCTGTTTCGATACAATCCTTATTTACTTACTGCGCATGTACTTATTTACTTCTAAAATAACTTTTGGTTATTTATTATTATGTTACTTATTATTATTATTATCTACTTAATTATCGTATTAATATTTACTTTAATTATTGTCTAGCTAAATTATTTACTTACTTACTTTTTATTATAATATTATCTACTTACCTATCGGTTATTATTTTTCTTTTTTTATTTAGTTATTTTTATTTTTTTCTTATAATCTATTATTCATACTTTCCATGTTGTAATTGTTAGTATGGTTACCCTATGCTTGTGTCTGATAAGCCAGCACAGGTACCTTGTACTTTAGTTAACAGAAGAATATTATTGTTGCCAACTTACTTAATAATGCTTCTTTTGTTGACTTTTTTGTTTTTATTTTTTTCATACATTTGTTACTAAAATTTTGTTTATTTTTGTCTACCGGTCTCGAAACGTCCGTGTCATAAACTTTTCTTTTTTGGTTTAAATTTAATTTAATGTTGTTATTATTTTAAATTTACATATATGTATTTTTTTAAATGATATTCTTGTAAAGCTGCACATCTTGGTACAGGAATGCCCTAGTGAGATGTGCAGAGTATGCTTTTTATGTAAAAACTGTATTTTGAATGAAATAAATAAAGAAATAAATCTTTCTTAAAATTGCATGAATAATTACAGTCGACAAATGAAATTTTTTTTTAACTACTATGTGAAAACAGATGACTTTTAAGATTTCCTTTTGTATGGCAGGAATAGTTGGATTCAGGACATGAAAAAGGTTTTTCTCCAATGTGGGTAAACATGTGACTTTTAAGATATCTTTTTGTAATGCAGGAATAGTTGCATTCAGGACATGAAAAAGGTTTTTCTCCACTGTGGGCAAACATGTGACTTTTAAGATTTCTTTTTGTAATGCAGGAATAGTTGCATTCAGGACATGAAAAAGGTTTTTCTCCATTGTGGGTAAACATGTGTCTTTTAAGATTTCTTTTTGTAATGCAGGAATAGTTGCATTCAGGACATGAAAAAGGTTTTTCCCCACTGTGTCTCAGCACATGAATTTTTAGATGCCCCTTAGTAGAACACGAAAAGTTGCAGTTATAACATGAAAAAGGTTTTTCTCCACTGTGGGTAAACATGTGTCTTTTAAGATTTCCTTTTGTATAGCAGGAATAGTTGCAATCAAGACATAAAAAAGGTTTTTCTCCACTGTGGGTAAACATGTGAATTTTAAGTTTTCCTTTTGTATAGCAGGAATAGTTGCATTCAGGACATGAAAAAGGTGGTTCTCCACTGTGGGTAAGCATGTGAATTTTAAGATTTCCTTTTGTATAGTAGGAATAGTTGCATTCAGGACATGAAAAAGGTTTTTCCCCAATGTGTCTCAGGACATGAATTTTTAGATGCCCCTTAGTAGAACACGAAAATTTGCAGTTAGAACATGAAAAAGGTTTTTCCCCACTGTGGGTAAACATGTGACGTTTAAGAATTCCTTTTGTATAGCAGGAATAGTTGCATTCAGGACATGAAAACGGTTTTTCCCCACTGTGGGTAAACATGTGACTTTTAAGATTTCCTTTTGTACAGCAGGAATAGTTGCATTCAGGACATGAAAAAGGTTTTTCTCCACTGTGGGTAAACATGTGTCTTTTAAGATTTCCTTTTTTGTAGCAGGAATAGTTGCAATCAAGACATGAAAAAGGTTTTTCCCCACTGTGGGTAAACATGTGACGTTTAAGAATTCCTTTTGTATAGCAGGAATAGTTGCATTCAGGACATGAAAAAGGTTTTTCTCCACTGTGGGTAAACATGTGACGTTTAAGAATTCCTTTTGTACAGCAGGAAAAGTTGCATTCAGGACATGAAAAAGGTTTTTTCCCACTGTGTCTCAGCACATGAATTTTCAGATGCCACTTAGTAGAACACGAAAAGTTGCATTCAGAACATGAAAAAGGTTTTTCTCCACTGTGGGTAAACATGTGACTTTTAAGATTACTTTTTGTATGGCAGGAATAGTTGCATTCAGGGCATGAAAAAGGTTTTTCTCCACTGTGGGTAAACATGTGATTTTTAAGAATACCTTTGGTATAGAAGGAATAGTTGCACTCAGGACATGAAAAAGGTTTTTGCCCACTGTGTCTTAGCAAATGATTTTTTAGATGCCACTTTGTAGTACACGAAAAGTTGCAGTTGGAACATGAAAAAGGTTTTTCTTCCATGTGAGTGAACATGTGTCTTTTAAGATTTCTTTTTGTATAGCAGGAATAGTTGCATTCAGGACATGAAATAGATTTTTCTCCATTATGGGTAAACATGTGAATCTTAAGACTAACTTTTCTAGAACATGAATAGTTGCAGTGAGGACATGAAAAAAGTTTTTCTCGAGTGTGGGTGCACAGGTGCAGTTCAAGCGTCGACTTATGAGAGCAGGAATAGTCACAATGATGACAAGAATATTGTTTTTCCACAGGACGCGCCCTTAGCAATCCGCCTGAAAATGATAAAAAATGAGATAAATATATATTTTGTGTAAGCAGATACAACATAATTGTAGTTTAGAAAATAAACAACTAGAAAATCTACCACTCCAGAACGTTCCACAAGATTATTATTATGAATTAAATGCGTAATAACAATAAATTAATTAAATTAAACTCGCAATAGAGGACCTTAACCCCTAGCCATACTTAAATAATACCGCCAACTCCTAGTCAGAACCCAAATACATTAAATTCTGTTAAATAATGGTCCGGTGAAAAACCACCACCCCAGAATCGATTAAATTTAATATAAAAAATCGAATTACTTGCGGTCAGGGTTATTATTTTAGAGCGCTTTAAGCATTCCATTTTAACATCCGGGAGGTCTATGTCAAGATCAGTATAAGGAATTCCACCTCCAACTTCTTCTCGGGATCCTGGTTCTGCCTTGATGGTAACAGTCTCCACATTTATATTATCTGGAGAAACGAAAAACAATACATTGGCACTACTTTGAAAAAACTGAAAGAAATTAATTTTTCCGCATCAATATTAACATTCTAGCATCAACAACAAGAGACCCAAGTTATCTGGAAAATTAAAATGTTGGACTAGTAAACACCGGTCAAAATGGAAACAGGCGTCAGACAAGGGAGTATTTCTATATAAGATTCTAAATGATGCATTTGACAGTCAAGAAATTCATAAATCGAAAAGCTTTTGAATACCACTACGTAATACTAGAAGCAAGGATTTATTTTAGGGCTGACATTCTGGTATTAAGTACCATAATATGTATTGATCATTGCCCATAATACAAATGGAGGGAAATAAGTATGCCGAGTCATTGGATATCTCCTATTTATAACTAAACTAATACAAAAGGTTGTAACTCAGGCAGTTCAGGCATGTCTTATAGTAAATTATATTTACTAATCCCATATAAACGATCTTCAAAAGGGCGTTATTATATAAATAAATACACAATAGGTTCGGAAGTATGTCAATGTAGCCACGTAAAAATCTGCTGTCAATAACTTCGAGAGTATTATTCAGAACGAAATCTAGAACGCCAAAATAAGTGATGCAATCGACATTTTTCATCTGCAAGGACAATTGAAATTTTCGATTTTAGTTAAACAATTTGAGAGGCGGGTTTTGGTACCGCCGCCGAGGGAACCGTTTATTGGATAACCAACACAACTGCCACAGGACACCCCAAGTGGGTCGATACGTTTGGTGATTTAGCAGGGGTACCCAAGTTCATCGGGTGAGGTGTATTCAGGATGCGCCTGCCCACCAGCTGCTTGACGTGCCAGATCGGGGAGAGGCTGGTTTCCTAGATTCCTACCCAAGCCTCATACCTTTTACTTTTCCAGTACTTCCTTTCCCTTCGTTGTCTTATAAAAGACCATCCTCACAGCATCCCAAAAGATGACATAGCCTATAAGGGATATTATTTTCCTTTGGGCCTTATGTTAATGTATAAAATATAACAAAAAATTCAGGGAACGTTTAAAATAAATATCATCAATATCGGTTGAGAGAGCATGCACATTGTCACACAACAACAAACGTGACATTGTTCATGCTCTCTCAAGTCGGAGAAACAACCCGTTCTAATGGTGTCCACATTGACTTTGAACGGTTGGAAGCATTTGAGCATAATGTCACTCATGTTGTTGCGTGACACTGTGCATGATCCCTCTACTGTTTATAGTTAATGTCGACTTCATCAGAATTCGTCGTTTCACTGACTCGGCTTTGTGAAAAACGGCTCTACCGGCGTCTACCTTTTCTACTTCACTTAGAGCAGGACTCTTGAAGGTATGAATTACAGCAGTCCCTAACGACAACCGAAACACTGTACGCAGACCGACCTCACAACATTGCCCAATCACAAAAATAAATAAAAAATATTAGTAACATAACCTAGAAGACTAGCTTAGGTCAATATGGAGGAGTGAGCTTGTCGTTAAAGACATGCAAAAACCTCCAGTTTTAATTATTATTCCCGATCGCATTTTGCGTCTGTGTAACAGTTATGTACCAACAATTAAAAAAATAAACACCTGAATTGCTTTCGGAAATAAATTCCGGACATTCCTTTTTGATAAAAGGATATCTTTCTTTATCGATTTCCGTAAGTATCACAGGAACACTCTCTTCCGCACTTGTGCCTGGTTCTAACTTGATGGTGGTGGAATCCATGCTCTTGCGTAAGGATCTGGTAGTTTCGTTTCACTTTAATTTTGTTATGAGTTTGAGGGATTTCTTGAGAGAAGGATGAAATGTTTTCGTTCAAAGTGTTCAAATCGACGCAACGAGTAAATCCAAAATAACATAACCAACAAAAAAGTGACGGGATGCACGCGGAGATATATCCATAGAAATTATAGAATTAAGAGAAAATCGAGTTACTAATGATATTGCAGTGCTGCCATAAAACAACAGCGAACAAACTCATTTCAAGTAGGAACTTTCAAGATCTTTTTATATGTATGATTATTTACTTCAACTATTGACTGTCTGTGGCAAATTCATTTTGTAATTTGTGAAATTTCCATTGCTTCTTGCGTCGCACCAGGGAGGTATAAGTCCGATCCTTTTTTGGTTTTTTGATGACGTCTGTTTCAAACTATCCAATGAAAAGCCGTCCTGGTTTGGTCTCTCACTCTCTCCCTTGTAACAGAGAGAGAGGCTACGCTCCATTTCCACCGGAAACAATGTGTAACAACCCGATAAATATGTTTATTTCAGAGCTTGATAACATCTTACCGGGTACCAGCGGTGTGTTCCTTCTGCCAAAAAGATCATGGAAGATTACAAATGTAAACATCTGTTCTACGTTACTTGTTATCCAATATGCAGATCTTTTCTTCCTTTCCTTTGACCACTAAGATCATTTTGTTTTCAGACATCAGTGTTCCTGTTCCTGTGGGACCCAGCGGCAGTAATTCAGTTGCTACACGGAAACACAATACTCCCCTGCGTAAGAATATTTATAGTTTTTTGTACACATTTAAGATGTGTTTTGTGCTCATGAATTCTGTATTCAAATAATTTTTTGAATAACTTCGTGACTAAATCCTCAAATTGAAATATTTAATCATTTAAAACAATATTAACGATTCAAATGATTATTTAAACCAGAAAAAGATTTAGTCGGAGACTTGATACAAATTTACGATGTGTTTTGTTCTCATGTTTTCTGTATTCATATTATTTTTTGAATAACTTCATGACTAAATCCTCAAATTGAAATATTTAATCATTCAAAACAATATTAGCGACTCAAATAAATATTTAAACCAGAAAAAGCTTCAGTCGCAGACTTCGTAAACATTTAAAATGTGTTTTGTGCTTATAAATTTATTTGTTTCTGTTTCTGTTATCTTACTGAAATAAAATAAAAATACTTTACAACATGTAACAAAGTTTTTCATTTTTCTGATAAACAGAGAAATGTTAACATTCAATGCTGTCGTAGAAAAGCACAATCATTGTTTGAAAATGTTTTTCCTTAGTGGAATTCAAATTTCAAGTAATTTTGAGTTATTTTACGACGGCCTCGGGACGACAGATTTTCAACTTACAAGGCGCCGTCCTGAGAAAATGTGCCGTAAGGAAAGATACCTTATAGCTCATTTTCGCAGGACCGCTTTTTGAGTTGGAGCCTTGTCGTCCTGAGAGAAGTTAACATTTCTAAAACTTATTTTTAAAATAATATTTTAGGCTGATGAACAGCACAATATTATCTTCCCTAGGTGCCTACCTAGGGGAAGATCATATTGTCTATGGCCGCGCTTTTTTTTGTTTCCTCTACTTTGCTGAGTGGTTTGTTTATGACTCAATTCTGAATGTCACGTCATCAGTGGACAAAATTTCTCCCTACTAAAGGCCGAAGTTATCAATCTAGTGATTGGTTTATTTATGCGTCGCACGGTGAGTGGCAGTGTTGCCAAGCTAGCATATTATATGCTAAATTTGGCATAATTTCTCCATGTTTAGCATAACTATTATGCTTTTAGCATATAACATACTTATTTGACTTATTATTACAAAAACGTGAAAATAATAAAAACCAATTTTTTAACTAACAAAAATGATATCGATTGAAAAACTGGTGTCTCAATGGAGAACATTAAATGGGAATCCTTTACTTCCACTGTAGAGTTTTGGAATGAAGTCATGCAATATAAAGATGCAGCTAATAATAACCCCTTCGGTGATTTATGTCAGTTTGCAATGTCTATTTTAACATTGCCGCATTCAAATGCGGACATTGAACGTGTATTTAGCCAAATGAGTCTGGTCAAAACAAAACTCCGAAATCGTTTGGCGGTGAGAACCCTGAATGCCATTTTGTACGTGAGATTTGGCCTAAAGAGAGCAGGAAAGTGCTGTTATTCTTACACTGTTCCTGACGAAATAATACGCTGCAATGGGACCAAAGAAAGTTACGACTCCGTCTCTCAGCCTTCCACATCAGCTGCTAAGAAGAATAAGATGAAGATGAAGATATTGATATTTTATTTCACTGATTTTATTTCTAAATTAAATTTATGTTAGCTTTTTTGGCATTTTTTAAAGTATTTTAGCATTTTTCTGGCATATTTTTCCCATCACTCTAGCATATTTTGAAGTAGTTGAGTTGGCAACACTTGTGAGTGGTTTATTTATGGTCGCACGCCATACCTTGTTGCTCACCTTTTCTGAAGTCAAATTGTATTTATTGCACTTCTATTAATTTATCTAGTGACGTTTCTTCAACACATTGGAACTGATGCCTTGTACGTAAGTAGATATATGTTATGTTCACTAAGTATTACGAAATGCCTTTAATTAATGCAGGGTTTTTAAAGAATGTATCACATTATTCAACATTATATTGAGCTACATATTATATTGAGCTACCCAACACCAACCAGGTAAACATGTGACAGAAGACAGTTTTACATTTTAGAATTACGGCCGCTGTTAACCACGAGATTAGTGAGTTCCTCCAATTAGTCAATTAGGCAAACTTCACCATAATTATGCTGTTCATGATTATGCTGTTATAGATTTCACTGTATGCGATTAGTGAGGTTCGTGCCTTCTGGGGGATCTATTGCGGAACAGGTAAACATGGGAGATAGCGAACTGAGTGCTTACATGATTAACACAATAAACCTGTCAATAATATCATCCATATGAATAGCACTGCATCAGTTTGGCAGAGGTGGCTTTTCCTTGCAATGTGACAGACTGGACCAGGGGGGACATCTGTCCTCGAGTACCCGCCTGGAACCAAACGAAAGTGGTCACCGGAGACTTCCCGCACTTGGTGAGTACCTTCTATAACAACTACAGCCAACTCCCCTCCACACAGCAGAGGTGGCTTTTCCTTGCAATGTGACAGACTGGACCAGGGGGGACATCTGTCCTCGAGTACCCGCCTGGAACCAAACGAAAGTGGTCACCGGAAACTTCCTGCACTTGGTGAGTACCTTCTATAACAACTACAGCCAACTCCCGTCCACACAGCAGAGGTGGCTTTTCCTTGCAATGTGACAGACTGGACCAGGGGGGACATCTGTCGTCGAGTACCCGCCTGGAACCAAACGAAAGTGGTCACCGGAGACTTCCCGCACTTGGTGAGTACCTTCTATAACAACTACAGCCAACTCCCGTCCACACAGCAGAGGTGGCTTTTCCTTGCAATGTGACAGACTGGACCAGGGGGGACATCTGTCCTCGAGTACCCGCCTGGAACCAAACGAAAGTGGTCACCGGAGACTTCCCGCACTTGGTGAGTACCTTCTATAACAACTACAGCCAACTCCCCTCCACACAGCAGAGGTGGCTTTTCCTTGCAATGTGACAGACTGGACCAGGGGGGACATCTGTCCTCGAGTACCCGCCTGGAACCAAACGAAAGTGGTCACCGGAAACTTCCTGCACTTGGTGAGTACCTTCTATAACAACTACAGCCAACTCCCGTCCACACAGCAGAGGTGGCTTTTCCTTGCAATGTGACAGACTGGACCAGGGGGGACATCTGTCGTCGAGTACCCGCCTGGAACCAAACGAAAGTGGTCACCGGAGACTTCCCGCACTTGGTGAGTACCTTCTATAACAACTACAGCCAACTCCCGTCCACACAGCAGAGGTGGCTTTTCCTTGCAATGTGACAGACTGGACCAGGGGGGACATCTGTCCTCGAGTACCCGCCTGGAACCAAACGAAAGTGGTCACCGGAGACTTCCCGCACTTGGTGAGTACCTTCTATAACAACCCCCCTCCACACAGCATCACCAAAGGTTACACAGGCCCTGAAGCTTGAATGAAATCATATCCCTCAAGGCCTCCTGTGTTGGTACTTTATTATAGATGAAATAACTCTATTATTCCCTTCCTCACTCCCTAAAGCCTCGCAGCGTGCCCCGGATAGGGGTGCCATAGTCTCACTGGCTCCAGACGCTCGGGAGCAGTTGTTATTATTATAGATGAAATAACTCTATTATTCCCTTCCTCACTCCCTAAAGCCTCGCAGCGTGCCCCGGATAGGGGTGCCATAGTCTCACTGGCTCCAGACGCTCGGGAGCAGTTGTTATTATTATAGATGAAATAACTCTATAATTCCCTTCCTCACTCCCTAAAGCCTCGCAGCGTGCCCCGGATAGGGGTGCCATAGTCTCACTGGCTCCAGACGCTCGGGAGCAGTTGTTATTATTATAATTTCTCAAACTGCCAATTTTTACTTTTTTTATTTATTAACGCCATGTAGGTAAATAACATAAAACAACAGTAACTTAAACTAAATTTGAACAACAGAAAATTAAAAATATCATCATAAAAAAATAATCATGAAATACAACATACCTACTTGGTAAGTTAATAACACACTAACTGATGATACTTGAAATAAAAAAAAATAAAAAAATTAAATAGTTAAGCATGTTTATAGATTATAATGTGTCGTTATTGACGTACCAAAACGTGAATAATTAATTTGGTTCTAAATGAATGAAAATAGAAATGTTTGAGTTCTGAATGGATAGCTGACAGAGGATTCAATCCTTGACACCGCAGTGAAAACGTACAGCACTCGTCCCTTCGGCCACTAACAGATAGCTGACAGAGGATTCAATCCTTGACACCGCAGTGAAAACGTACAGCACTCGTCCCTTCGGCTACTAACAGATAGCTGACAGAGGATTCAATCCTTGACACCGCAGTGAAAACGTACAGCACTCGTCCCTTCGGCTACTAACAGATAGCTGACAGAGGATTCAATCCTTGACACCGCAGTGAAAACGTACAGCACTCGTCCCTTCGGCTACTAACAGATAGCTGACAGAGGATTCAATCCTTGACACCGCAGTGAAAACGTACAGCACTCGTCCCTTCGGCTACTAACAGATAGCTGACAGAGGATTCAATCCTTGACACCGCAGTGAAAACGTACAGCACTCGTCCCTTTGGCTACTAACAGATAGCTGACAGAGGATTCAATCCTTGACACCGCAGTGAAAACGTACAGCACTCGTCCCTTCGGCTACTAACAGATAGCTGACAGAGGATTCAATCCTTGACACCGCAGTGAAAACGTACAGCACTCGTCCCTTCGGCTACTAACAGATAGCTGACAGAGGATTCAATCCTTGACACCGCAGTGAAAACGTACAGCACTCGTCCCTTTGGCTACTAACAGATAGCTGACAGAGGATTCAATCCTTGACACCGCAGTGAAAACGTACAGCACTCGTCCCTTCGGCTACTAACAGATAGCTGACAGAGGATTCAATCCTTGACACCGCAGTGAAAACGTACAGCACTCGTCCCTTCGGCTACTAACAGATAGCTGACAGAGGATTCAATCCTTGACACCGCAGTGAAAACGTACAGCACTCGTCCCTTCGGCTACTAACAGATAGCTGACAGAGGATTCAATCCTTGACACCGCAGTGAAAACGTACAGCACTCGTCCCTTCGGCTACTAACAGATAGCTGACAGAGGATTCAATCCTTGACACCGCAGTGAAAACGTACAGCACTCGTCCCTTCGGCTACTAAGAGATAGCTGACAGAGGATTCAATCCTTGACACCGCAGTGAAAACGTATAGCACTCGTCCCTTCGGCTACTAACAGATAGCTGACAGAGGATTCAATCCTTGACACCGCAGTGAAAACGTACAGCACTCGTCCCTTTGGCTACTAACAGATAGCTGACAGAGGATTCAATCCTTGACACCGCAGTGAAAACGTACAGCACTCGTCCCTTCGGCTACTAACAGATAGCTGACAGAGGATTCAATCCTTGACACCGCAGTGAAAACGTACAGCACTCGTCCCTTCGGCTACTAACAGATAGCTGACAGAGGATTCAATCCTTGACAACGCAGTGAAAACGTACAGCACTCGTCCCTTTGGCTACTAACAGATAGCTGACAGAGGATTCAATTCTTGACACCGCAGTGAAAACGTACAGCACTCGTCCCTTCGGCTACTAACAGATAGCTGACAGAGGATTCAATCCTTGACACCGCAGTGAAAACGTACAGCACTCGTCCCTTCGGCTACTAACAGATAGCTGACAGAGGATTCAATCCTTGACACCGCAGTGAAAACGTACAGCACTCGTCCCTTCGGCTACTAACAGATAGCTGACAGAGGATTCAATCCTTGACACCGCAGTGAAAACGTACAGCACTCGTCCCTTCGGCTACTAACAGATAGCTGACAGAGGATTCAATCCTTGACACCGCAGTGAAAACGTACAGCACTCGTCCCTTCGGCTACTAACAGATAGCTGACAGAGGATTCAATCCTTGACACCGCAGTGAAAACGTACAGCACTCGTCCCTTCGGCTACTAACAGATTGAAATGAAGAAAGATAAAGCTAAAAAAATGTATTGTTTGTTTTAATTCCAGGCTGCGCTCAGCTACGATGATGATATGAACGAGAAGGGATTTGCCTGGCATCACCTGGCATCTCTCATCAGCGATCAGTGGGTACTCTCAGATTACTACTGCACCAAGTGAGTACTACACACCCAGTTTAACTATGTAACCTAACCTCACAATATTTAATCACCCGACATCTCCCATCAGCCACATGATAATAATGATGATTGGATTATTTGTATGGCGCCGTTTTCGTGAGAAAATCACCCCAATCACCTTCTACTTATAACTTATTACTTGTGGCTTATAACTAAGATTAATGTTTAGCCATTTACAACTCAAACTTTTAACTAGTAACTTAATAGTATACATATTTTTATGACCGAGGAAATACAAAATGCCGCTATAATATGACTCACAACTACGGCTTAATCTTGTAATTTACGACTAGCATATAATATCATTACGTTTACAAATACAGAGTATTATGCTTTCTGCCGTGTTGTCAGTGGTAAGGTATAAAATATTACTAAAATAGTTTACGCATAATAAATGGTTATCACATTAAAGTGGGTATTCAAGGAGAAAAACCCCTGGACTGAGCAATGAAATACTGAAAAAATGAGGTCATTATTCTGGATACGAGAAGTTGAAAAGGTGAGTCATTAGTTTTTCTCTGAATTCGGATGAGCTGTCGATCTTTGGCAAATGTGAAGGAAGTTTGTTCCAAGCTGTTGGGCCTGCTACTGCGAAAGCCCGGTCTCCAAAATTGGTATTGGGATTGCGCATAGGTACTGAGAGTCTACCTTTGGCTGTTGAAGATGCTGATCGTAGGATTGCTTCACTAATATTAAAGCCATGATGTTGCCAGTATATTTCCAATTTATTATGGGTCTGTTTCAGTGTGTTCCCAATCTCTTTCTAATTGAATTTAAGTCTATTTTCGTAGCGCCCAGTCTCTTTCCAATTTAGTTCCAGTCTACTTCTATCTTGTTCCCTGCCTGTTTCAGTATATTCCCAGTCACTTTCCAATTTATTTCCAGTGTACTTACAGCCTATTCCCAGTCTGTCAGTAGAATCCCACTCTCTTTTCAATATGCTTCCAGTCTACTTCCAGTCTGTTGCTATTTAGCAGCACTGCAATGTCAAGAAGGATATAATGTCAACACGATAGTGACAAAATCCGTCATCTATGATCAGTTAGCGATATTTGCGAGCATGGTCAAAATATGATTTCTACAGTCGGTAGACAAAAGTCACTACTTTTAGAGCGGCCTCCAATGTGTCGGATATGCATATTTTTTGGATAATTGTGATGTATTGATATTGTACAGGATAGAATACTGGGCCCTTAATCTCCAGTATTCTAGCGAGGATAGGGATCTGGTAATATCTCTATTAATAGTCGTAGATTCTGATATACGGAGGTTGTTTAATTCGGAATATAATAAACTGACAATACAAGTAACAAGTTGTCTAAAGGCCGTCTAGCGACAGAATGGCTCCTCGCTATCCGGCAATGTAATACGAGGCGGTTGGTAGCGTTCGGTTATCTTCGGTAGAACCCGAAGCTGCCCGAACGCAAACACCATACTCTACAATAATGTCGTGAGTTATGCAAAATAACTGGCTTATTACGGAATGGAGGTGAACTAACTAAGTTACCGCCCTATATCGAATTCTCATATATTGCATTATCAATGTATCTAACGGTCTGGCTATCAATAGCGCGATCGTACTCGGGAAATTGGTGTTAAATCTTAGGTAGTTACGCCTGTCGATCCGATATTGTAAAGTTTTCCATTTCACTGTGCTAGACTCCCGAGTCTGTCAAAATGTCCGTTAATCATTTTTAAATTTATAAAGATGCTGTTTTTTTCGTCATTTCATTGTTTTTCAACGTTTTATCATGAAACCCATCATAATAAGTACATATGGCGATGATTTAAATCGGGTAGATACATTTTTTTTTACGATAATTAATTCATAATTCATGGAATGAACTGTTTGTTGTTTTGCTGTCTTTCAGTTTGGCCAAGTTCGTGAAACTGGGCGGGCTGGACTGGAGTCCAAAGTCGGACCGTTCCCTGGTCTACTCCATCATGATCAAGGCCTTCCACCCGGGCTCTGGAGGAGCCGATGGGGATTACAATCGCGTTGGACTCATAAAACTGGATCGCAAGTAAGACAGAACTGCGTGGAAATCTAGCAAACATAGTTTTCTGACGCTGCGCGCTGTTCAAAATATTTTCAATTTTATTTACAGTCTGTTTCAGCATTATCCCAGTCTCTTTCCAATTTGTTTCCACTTCAAGCCTGCCCCCAGTTTGTTTCAATATCTTCTCAGTCTGTATTACCAGAATATTCCCAGAGTCTCTCCAATATGTTTCTAGTCTACTTCCAACCCGTTCCCAGTGCATTTCGGCATGTCTCTAGTCTTTTTCCAATTGACCAATCATTCCTCAATTGTATCAAGTCTGTTTCCAATGTGTTCCGGACGACAACCGAGGAAATCGGAGCCCTATCATAGATAATTTGAGCTTTTAATAAATATGGGGTTGAGGCAATAATTGAGAAAAAGTAAGACTTAAGTGTCCATCATCAGGACAGAAGACATTTACTGTACGCTAGTGACCTGCGGCATCTCTGATTCAGTCCTTTCTTAGTTAATGCATTTACTGTACGCTAGTGACCTGCGGCATCTCTGATTCAGTCCTTTCTTAGTTAATGCATTTACTGTACGCTAGTGACCTGCAGCATCTCTAATTCAGTCCTTTCTTAGTTAATGCATTTCCCGTTGCAATAATGGTAGTAGTAGGAACTCAAATAAGGTCAGGTTTTTCTATGTGAGTACCTCACAAGAGTCTCAACTGCTCCCAAGCGTCTGGAGCCAGTGAGACTATGGCACCCCCAGTGGGAGTGGGAAGGAGATTGGGATGAAGAAGGTGGGTAAGTACCTAAATATTTACAACTGGTCACTTCTCACGTCCAAAGCCATTTAATACAAGGTTTCATTCTGAATTGTGGTCTTACATTAGGGCGTTATTTCCCATTCAAGGATACTATAGTCTAGCTGGCTCCGGGCTATTTGATATTTCAATTAGTTATGTTTCATGGATTTAACATTTAAATCACAATAAGTATGTCAGTGATAATTTTTAATACGTTTTTCAGAGTGACTTTCTCCGCGGTGGTGTTCCCAGCTTGTCTCCACACGGGCGGGGCCTTCAACGAAAACCAACTGTCCTACATTTCCCAGGAGAGTAACGTTTATACAAGGGTTAGTATCATGTCTATTCAAAGTGCTATTTAATTGACATCAACTTCGTAATCGAACAACCTGGCAAAATATTATATTAGATCATGGGCGTTGGCAGGGGGGGGGGCAGATGCCCTCCCTCGGATAAAGATATAATGCGTCGTCTCGCTCGGGGTCGACCAAGAGCCTCGACCTCGTGGTGGGGCGCCCCTGCCTGGAACTGATTTTTATATTATTTTTGAAAAATATGAATTCCACACAGGAGACCTCGATGGGAAATAAGTTCCTTAAGGCATAATATGTTGTTTGTGGGGATGCTGGTACACATTGAGGACACAGGACTCGGAAAGGAATATATACAATTTAGGTTAGGGGCTAGGTTAGCTAGGTTTGGGGGCTAGATTCCAAAATGATTCACATTGAGGACAAAGAACTCGGATTTCTTTCACATATTTGTGTAAGTGGAAAATGTTGCTTGAGCAATGATGGAGGACTTAGCTATCAGTAGTTTGAAGTTGGGTTGAAATTCGACGAACGTCCACTAGCCGGTAAAAATATGTTTTTAATGTTCCGTTTTAAGCAGTGCTAAAAAAATTCCGTTTAAGAAAATACTAAAGAATTTTCGACTCAATATAGTTTGATTATATTGATCTGCGCTTCGACATACAAACATTTTCACCCATACCACATAGTAGGTACCAAGGAAATAATTTTGCTTGCGTCGCTTTCTCCGTGAGTTTATTAATATAATAATTCATATTCTATTACCCACACAACAAATATACCTCCCCCTATTGGGAATTCAATTAGAATGCAGCAATCCGACTAAATTGCTCGCTATAACGGCATTGTATGTTTTTTCAGTGGAGCATGAAACCAGTCTCCTACGAGAAGTGTTCTGATGTGATCACCAGGCCAGTCAGGAACGCGACGCAGATGTGCGTCACCAGAACCAAAGAGGGTGTAGTACCCACCGTGAGTATTGTCATCAGTTCTTTGTAATAATATTGATTTTCTCTAAATTATAATTCAAAGAAACTTGACTGACATCACTGGCCCGATTATTCTTCTTCTTTCGTATGGTGGGAGGATCGGAGGGGAACATCTAGGGCTTAAGGCGTCGCCCTGTGGACCCCATCAACCCCTGTGGGGAATGAACGCAGCGGGCATTCATTGACCAGATCGCCGACTCTTTAAGGTCCCACCTGTGGGGGCATCATGTGGGCACTGTTTAAGGAACTTATCCTATTGATGGCGGACTACAGGCAGTGAGAATCCAGGCTGTCTCTCAGTGGGCAGATGGGTATTTCTCATGATGGCCGATTGCTACTCAAGTTTCCAACTATCTTCTGGAGTGAGAAGTAATAGAACGAGCCTCTCTCCTTCTATCAAGACGGGCTTTCCAGACAGGAGTAGTGCCCCAACTACCGCACCGTGTCCGCCCCGATGTCGCCAGCACTTTAATATTAGTATAAGTAGAGCAGTGAGTGATGCGGCACCCAAAATAACATGGCGTTTTACTACAAATTATGCTGCTACATAAGGGGGCGAAGACGGATAGGTCTCTCAGACAAGGAGAATCACTAAATATTGGGGAAAAATTTAAAATATTGTCTCTGATATTGTGGAAATATAAAAAATGCTTACAAACCCGAGAAAAAGATGCTATTTATTAATGTTTATAATAAAATAAATTACATCAGCGCGATTAAAATAGCAATAATATGTTAGGTTTGTAGTTTGATTTGAATCCTTTGATAGGTTGCAACGAGTTACCTTCTTTGACGGAAAAGATTTTTTGTTTTATTATTTTTTTTGTGTTTTACTTATTTTACTAAAAATCTTTGTACCCATCTATGTATTAATATTTTTCTTATTCATATTATTTCAAAACATGGAGTGTATATATGCACTAACCCTGCATACATTCTGGAATAAACTCTTATTATTATTATTCTCTGGGGGCGGTTCAGTGAACAAAATGTCGTCGGGTTTTCAAATATGTTACAATTCATACAAGTACAAGTATACAATATATACAGGATCGAATACCTTTTTATTGATATTTCCACTGTACCCTTAAAACTTAAAAACAATTTATCCTTACAATGTATCCAAATTTAAACGATAATTTTCCATTGTTCGTCTGTTCTTTTCTTTCAGTTTTTACGAATAACTTTAAATATCTAATTTATACCTAACCTGTAACGATAAAAAAGATTGAAATTGGAAAATAAATGGTTTATTTTATATTCAATTAAATTGAAAAATCATTTTCACGTACAAATGTGAGTTTCTTAAATAAACCCAAAAATATATATAAGAAATAATGTAACAATCTAGTCGTCAACTTTCAACTTTTACTCTGGAATTTTTTTCTGGTTCTGATAAATCCATATAAAGTGCTTGAAGTAAATTGAAAAAAAAAATATTCTTGTTTTTCAATATCAAAATAATAATGTATAATTTGATATTTGATATTTCGTATTTAAGGTATTTTCTTTTTGTATTCAATGTGTTCCAAACATCTTCAGATTTCTGAAAAATTCCCGAACGAGTTTTGCAAGTCGACAACTCAATTATAAAATATTTAAACTTGATCGATGTACCCAATTATAACTAAGCTAAGCTTGTGTGTATGGGGAGTGAGTTTTTCTCGTAATAATAATAATTTTTTTAATCCAAGGTATTTGTTTTAGAATTGCCCATTATTTCTTCACATTTTGAAGTTAGAATTGATGTATTTAGCCTTCCGATACCTACTCCAAATAACCTACTTGATATATTTTGTCTTCCGATCCACATAACCTAATTGATGTATGTTGACTTCCGATACCTACTACACCTAACCTAACTGTTGTATTTTGCAGGGTATATCGGGCGGGCCGCTGCAGGTGAACAACGAGGAGGCAGTGGCGTGCACTCAGTTGCTGGTGGCCATACACGCTACCGAGGAGCCTACCAAGACAGTGTTGCTGACCACCAGGCTGTATGGAGTGCTGGCCTGGATCGAGAGCGTCGTCTGGCCATAGTAGGATAGCTAAACAATTATACTAGGAGGTCGCGCAGAAATTGTACGTTATAGAATACGGAGGTTTTAATAGCATTGCTTAATATTGGAACAATCAGGTTCATACCTAAATTGCCCTTTCTCTTGTTTTTGTTGCCTTCAAAGAAAGCAAGCAAAAAGATTTGAAATATAGAAGCCCGCATCAAGTTTCTTTTGTTTTGGAGTTAGAATTTCATCGGCGTTGCATATTTTCGCTGTTCGTAATCTCTAAATAGTATAAAACAAAATCACTACCAGCGTGTGTCTGTTATGCGCTTAGTTCTTCCAAATTATGCATCAGAGTTAATAGGGTTTTTACCATAATTTAGAGAATTTCTTCCGGAATACATAATATAATACATGGATGTTAAATTTATTGAAAATAGAAAAAGTCGAGCAACGCCGGGTATATATCAACTAGTAATTAATATTTATCTCATGAAAAGTTTGTTAGAGTACAAATTATCAGCTCCAATCATCACACATTAAATAAATATTGTATATTGTCGTGTGTGATCAAAACAGTTTTTGCTGTGGAACGGTGCTTAGATATACAACTATAGACTATAGTGCTTACGAACCTTCAATAAAACACCAGAACTTTTGAACACAATTGAAGCAAGATCAATAACAAGGAAAAGGCCTCCTCTTCCCGTTCCTTAATTTCCTTGATAAATAAACAATCGTTTGATTTTTTTTAACTTGTTAAAATTACAGTCCATTTTTTTTATTTTTTTATTTGGTACAATATTTTTTTACATTTCAAAGTTTTCCAGTAATGTTGGCCTCACTGGGTGGCTTGCTTGATTCATCCAGCACCTATCGATTAGTACGCAACAAACTTTTGGCGTCGAAAAGACTGGGGTATTCAATCAACTATAGCCAATACACGCGCCGCAATGTAAAATTTATGATAACATTGTACAGATTCAAGAAGCTTATGGTCCTGATAGGTTGATGTGTAAAATTCACTGGCCATCGCCCATAACACACATCATCTGTACATTGGTTTATCTCTTCAGCGTGCTTATAGAAGTGATTTATTCCATAAATAATTATAGTTTCGGAATCCGAATTGTCGACTTCCATAATTGAGAGAACGAAAATATGCATAGCGCATTTTTCATCGTTTTTCACTAAACACGCATTTTTTAAGTGATTAGAGCAACTTTTGTGCTTTTTCCGCTAAAAAGAGGCAGTTCCGGTAGAAAATGACCTTATTAACGGTACCAGCCTCCTAAATTGATGTAAATCAGTTTGAATCGGAGTAAAATAAACATTTTTTTTAATACTTCAACAATTTTTTTTATTTTTTTTTTAAATTTATTTATTTCATCAAAAAATTACAGAATATATTGTTACCGGCCATATTTTATATTAAATGCCATCCAGAACTTTGCAGATTTTCTGCGCGCCAATACTCGGTCCTCGAGTAATGTTCGGGATGGGCAGAGCATGAAACTGTCGCCAAGGCATGGGCACACAAAGGATTCAGGTTCTACTGATTGTAGTGAAATGAAAGCTGTAGTTTTGTTTTTGCACATTATAAAACATGGAGAATATATTTAAGTTAACATGTTACATATTATGACTCGGCACTTACCCCCAGGGATCAATAATTGGTTTTTTAATTCTATCTAAAACTGATTAACCACTTAATTACGGGAAGTGAGCGGGGAGCTTCTATACGGCCGGCGGTGGTCTGTCCCCGACAGATCGAGCTGGCACCATCAGGGCTTTGGTCCAGGAGACGGGTCCAGCGTCTCCGACAAGGTGGCTGATAAGCGGTTCTGGAGCGTATCGGGTCTATCGTTTATGTAACATTAATGGAGCGAATCCATCCATTGAGCTGATCGGCAGATTACTTGAGCGGGTGCCGTCCGGGCTTGTGATTTTATTATCCGTTTCTTATTAAGAAAAATACGGCTTGTATCGCGCCACTTGAGGTGAATGCTTCATTTCCCGGAGTCCGCGGAATAACGATTTGCAAGGGATCGCGTATATAAACTTCAGTAGAACATTATTTGTGATCTTCACGAACACACACACGGTCATCCATTATACGGACGTTTATTTAATAGAACCTGCACCGACTTGGTTTTTGTAAAAAAGAACCGAATAACCCGCATCAGGAATACTGATGTACACTTTTTTAATACGATCGCCCATCCAGGGTAAAAATGAATTATAATCTCATTGACTGTGCGATCATTACACGGCCGCCCCGCTCGTGTAACAATTCCAGAGTACCCAGCGAAAGGAAACGGAAACAAACAATAGACTGCCCGGCGGTCTATTTGTTGCCAGACCGTGCTCTCTATAATTTTAATCAAAATTAATGCTATGAATGGTACTTGTTCTGAAGAGGTGTTTTAAATAATTACTTTTAAATAAGACTTAACACCGCTTCATAACAATATATAATATATCATTAGTAAGTTGTATAATTATATGTCAGTTAGAAACAATAAAATTGTTGAAAGAATAATGTTACAATAATACGGCAGTTTCTAATATAAGAAAAAATATTTATCAATGTAAGAGTGTTATATAGAAATGGCATAATATACTATATTTTAGGTTGTGCATAACCTGCCTCACTAGGCGAACCTGTATTGAGGCAGAATTTTTAGTTAATTATTTCTCCATTTTGTCTATGGTTTGCTAATTTTTTTAAATGTTTAATATGGGTTCCCATACAGCAATCCATTATTTTAGGTTACATTATTGTTTACATATTGAAGATACAGATAGAATAATATTATAATAATATTAAGTGTTTTATTTTCTTTTTTTTTGTGTAACAAATAGATATAATGATATCCTCACTGGGATCTCCCGTGCTGAGGATTTCATTTACATATTATGCATAATTTAATTATAAGAAAATTAATATTACATCAAAGTTACAAATAAATTTAATTATGAACAAATATCATGCAATATATGTATATATATATTTTTTATAATTTTAAAATAAGTAAGATGTTTTTTGATATATATATATATGAAGTGTTTTTTGGTATAGTTCAGTTGATTCTGTTTTAGTCTGTGTTTGATTTCAGTAAATTTTCTATTTCAGATCTTCCTATGTTAAGTATCCAGCTTTTTATTTCAGATTTAAATGTTAAAGTGTTGAGGTTTTTGAGTGTGAGTGGTATTTTGTTGTAGAGTTTAATACTATGATATAAGAAGCTTTTTTGCCCAAAAGTTGTGTTAGTAATTATTTGTTGGATAAGTTTTTGATCATGAGATCTAGTGTTTCTATTGTACGTGTTTGTTATTTCTTGTGTTTTGTGCTTATGAATGTAAATGAGTATAGTTTTAGAATATAGTTGTTTTATTGACATGATGTTAAGATTGGTGAAGATTTCGTTAGTGCTAGTTCTTACAGGAACTTTAAGTATAATTTTCATTATGGCTTTTTGAGATTTAATAAGTGGATTTAGTATGTTTTTATTTGCACTGCCCCATCCGATAATACCGTATTCTAACAGTGATTGGCAGAGAGCCATGTAGATTTTGATTAAGTCTTTTTTAATGAGCACATTCCTGATAGTTTTGAAAAAATAACTTAGTTTTTTAATTTTATTATCTAAATAGCTAATGTGATTGGTCCATTTTAAATTTCCATCTATTTTTAGACCTAGATACGTTATATGGTCAACGTTTTCTAATGAGGGACAATTACAATGCTCATTTAAGTGATGCGGGCTATGAATTTTCAAGTTAAGGTTTTCTTCAGAGTTTTTTGTATTTTTTATTTTGAAAGTGATGAATTTGGTTTTATTAGCGTTTAGTCTAAGTGAATAGTAGTCTAGCCATTTTTTAATCCTGTTTAGTGTGTCTTCTGCTTTCTTAAATGTTTCTGTCCAATTATTCCCATTTATAAGGAGAACAGTATCATCCGCAAAACTGATGATTTCTCCGTCACATTCTATGTGGCATAGATCATTAATGTAAATTAGGAACAGAATCGGACCCAGAATACTTCCTTGAGGCACCCCGCATTTGACATCAATACATTCACTGGTTATGTTGTTAAGTTTCACAGTTTGCTTTCTATTTCCCATGTAGCTTTTAAAGAATATCAGTTCATTATCAGTGATCCCTATGTTAACTAGTTTTTCAAAAAGATGTGAGTGATTTATTGTGTCGAAGGCTTTAGAAAGGTCGAGAAATACTCCAATGCATTTTTTATGTGAATCTAAAGAATTTTTAATATATTCAATTACTAAAGCTATGGCGTTGGATGTTCCTAGATTTTTTCTGAAACCAAATTGTTTTGGTGATAATAGTTTATTTGATTCTAGGTAATCGATGAGTTGAGTTTTAACTGTTATTTCTAAGATTTTAGATAATGTGTTCAGAATAGTGATTGGTCTGTAGTTATTGATATCTGTACGATTTCCCGATTTAAAGATTGGTGTAATAGTCCCTATTTTGAGTTGTGATGGAAATCTGCTTTCCGTAATAGATTTGTTTATTAGAAAGAGTATCGGTTCGGTAATTTCATCTTGTATAAATTTTAATCTTTTCATTGTGATTTCATCACTACCAGATGAAGATGTTGGTTTGAATTTAGAAAATATTAGTATTAGTTCTTGTTTAGTGATTTGTTTTAGAGCAAATTTAAACCTTTGTGGATTTGGGTGTTTGTTTATTTTTGGGTTACAGTGTTGGGGTTTGGTTATTTTATTCGCTAAGTTCGAGCCTATGTTTGCAAAAAAGTTGTTTGTGTAGTTAATTAGTTGATGTACGTTTTTGTTGAGCGAGAGTGTACCATTCTCTGTGTTGATTTCTTCCAATGGGTTTGCTTTGTTTTGATTTGTGTAGGTGATTTCTTTAATTATTTGCCAGAGAAGTTTTGGATTATTATTGGATTGATGAATTTTAGATCTGTAGTAATTTTGTTTAGCCGATTTAGTAAGATTGGAGCAGATGTTTCTATAATTTTTGTAAAATAGTTTTAGGGAAAGGTCGTATGGATAGTTTTTTACTTGCTGGTGGATCTTGTCTCTTTTTCTTATACATTTTAGTAGGCCAGGTGTGATCCATGCTTTTTTGATAATTTTATTGTGTGAATATGTGTAAGTTTTTATTGAGGTGTGGTTATGTATTTTTAATTGCAATAGTTCAATAAATAATTTCCAAGCATCTTCAAGGTCTTCAGCTTTATATATTAATTCCCAGATTTCAGTTTTTAGTGAATTTTTTAGTTCGTTGTAGTCTATAACATGTCTATTCCCCGTCAAATTTTGAGTCGATGGTTGATTTTCCTTTGCATGGATGTTAAAAATTAAAGTGTAGTGATCAGTGATAGTGGATTAATGTATGATTGTGGAGTATTTTTTATTTGTTTTTGTCATTATGTGGTCAATGCAGGTTTGCGAGGGGATTGATTTATTAATTTTGTGATCCACTCTTGTTGGTTCCCTTACAGCGGCAGTCATCCCGTGGGAGAGGAGTAGTAATTGGTATTCCTGTGTTTGTGGATGTTGCCTTCCGGTATCCAATATGTTAATGTTGATGTCCCCTATGATGAACAAGTTCCTGATGTTTCGTTCTTGAAGTAGAATGGAGTCTAGTGATTCAAGAAATGGTGACAAATTTGTAGATGAAGGGGATCTGTAGATAGCGAAGATGCATGTATCTTGATCGAGTTTTACTTTCAAACAGTTTGCGTCTTGTAGTTCGATTTCTTCTATTTTGCATTCCATCTTATTTTTACAATATACAATTACTCCATCGTTTTGATGTTTGTGAAGTTTAGTATTGAAGACTTTGTAGTTGTTGATGTTTTTATGCACATATGTTGAGGAATTTATCCAACATTCTGTAAGAATTAATACGTCAGGTTCTAAATATAATTCATTTATCAGCACAGTGAAATCTTCGAAGTTTTTGTTAATACTTCGAATGTTTTGATGAATTATGTTCAGGATCGGTAACTCGTCCTGGATTATACGGTTTAACATGCAGGTATTTGTGGTGATTTTTGGGTTAGGTATCAGTTTTTCAAGTGTTTCCGTTGTGAAAGAGGCCATTATAAAGATATAGAGTAGATGAAGTGTCTATAGGTTTTTTTGATTTGTTAAATCATCTTAGTAGGTAAGATGTTTTATTTCGACAACCTTTGAATCTTTAGTTTTTCTTATAAGTATTTTTCCCGATTTCACCCAAACATATTTATATTCTTTTATTAGGGCTCTTTGTTTGGTGTTCCAAAGTAAATTTTTGTAATACTGGGTTAATGCCGGATTTAGATAGACGTATTGGTCTTCTTTCCCGTTGAATTTTTTTATCGGGTCAGTATGTTTCGCTGCTAACATGATGTGAACTTTTTTGCTGTCTGCAAAATTAATTGTAATTTTTTTTTGGTTATTTGGTTTGGTAGTTGTAATTTTAAATGAATCCTCAGGTGATATGGTGACTCCTGCGAGCTCAGCAATCTGGGTTACAGTATGGGCTGGGGGTATGTTTTCTTGTAATTTAAGGCCGCTTATTTCGATACTGTTTAATAGGCCTGATTGTTCAATATCTGCCAGGTGAATCTCCATCGCAGCCAATCTTTTCTCCTTTTCTGCCATTTCTTCCTTAAGTTTGTTTATTTGTTTTGGTGAATCCATGATTTGTGACAGTTTGAGAATGATGTCATCATATTTATCGTTAATAAAGTTGTTAAACGTTTTTATTTCTTGAAGCTCGGTTTCTATTTTTTTAAACATAATTGTTTTCATTTCTTCGAATTTTGAGTTGATGAATTCGAATATTGGGTCATCTTTGGTATTTTTGTTAGACCTTGTTTCCATGTTTTTAGTTGGTTTGGACATAAGGTTAGCAAATGATCCAATGTGCAATAAAAACTTTGATTTCTATTTTTTATAAAATTTTATTTTGATTTTGTTTTTTTACAATTCGTATTTTTCTTTGTTTTTATTTTTTATTCGCTTCACCACTTTAGTTGATAAGTCGATGATTTGCGCCTGTCAGCTGTCATGTAGGCAATATTGCTAACTTGCCACAGTAAGTAGTTGTGGGTACTTGATGTTTATTCGTACTTTAAATCAGCGCCTTGATTTGGATGATCTGCTAAACTCGTATATCTTGTTTCACAATTATTTAAATAATGTTGCAGGAAAAAAAAATAAAAATCTAGAAAGAAAACTTAGTTCTTCCAGAATAAGTTTAAACACAATACATACTATAATAACTCACTGTGACAAGGCATTTGGTTACTTTTCATTATTGTTTGCATTTACACAATACGTATATAGTAAGTTTTAGCACCGTACATACTGCAATAACTGTCAATGACAAGGCGTTTGGGT
The DNA here is from genome assembly GCA_026573805.1 of Hesperophylax magnus. Classification (NCBI taxonomy): domain Eukaryota; kingdom Metazoa; phylum Arthropoda; class Insecta; order Trichoptera; family Limnephilidae; genus Hesperophylax; species Hesperophylax magnus. Next base: position 986,422 of record JAIUSX010000144.1, on the reverse strand, counting down.
GAGGGCACCAGTGTAGGCTCGATCATTTGAATAAATCCAAATTTTAACAAATTTTTTAAACTCTTTCCGTGTTTGACTCTCTTTAATATTTTCCGGTAGCATGTTGAAGATCTTTGTGGCAAAGTAGCCAAAGCTACGTTGACCAATGGTGGAAGAAAGTGCTGGAACTTGCAACATGTCTTTGTTCGAATTACGCGTAAATCTAAAGTTAGTTTTTTTTCGTAAAGCACGTGTTTGTTTTTAAAGAGATGCATGAGGATAGTTCTTACATAGATCTGTTGAACATCAAATACTCTCATTATGTTGAAAATTAAGTTACTGTTTGCAGTTTGAGGAAGTTTGAGAATAATTTTCATAATTGTTTTCTGCGCCTTTTCAACAGGATCTAGAGCTGATGAAGTACCCCCTCCCCATGCAATGATACCATACTCAATGATAGATTGGGTTAATGCAAAATAAATCGTTTTTAGAATTTGTAAGTTAAGGAAGTTCCTTACGGATCTGAAGAAATGTATTGTTTTCCTAATTTTATTCGCAATGATCTGAGTATGTATATTCCATTTGAGGTATGGGTCAATGGTGAGGCCGAGGTACTTCATCTGTGGAGTTCGCTCTATACAGGGGCACTCATTGCATACATTGGAATTCGTAAGGTTATGTATTTTTATGGAGTAATCATCATTAGGTTGGCCTGCAGTATTGATGCTTGAAGTGATATATTTTGTTTTTTTCGTGTTAAGGGTAAGCCTGTTTATATCTAACCATTTTTTTAACTAAGTTAATATTTTTTTCAGCTTTTTTAAATACAGCTGACCAATTGTTGTCTTCAAACAGTAAGACAGTATTGTCGGCAAAGCTAACAATGCTTCCCTCAATTTCATGGTTGCAAAAGTTGTTTATATACAGTAAGAACAGAGTTGGTCCCAATACGCTTCCTTGTGGAATTCCATAGTCGGTTGAGCGCTGGTTACTGAGGGTATCATGTCTATCATATCTGAGGGTATATATTTTCAAAATAATGTGCCTGATGTAGAAATTATAAAAAAATATGCTAAAACTTAATAATGTAATGCTCCCATTTTATCAGTAGAAAGAAGTTTTCCAATTTTCATAAAAAAATGTATAATTTTGTCTTCGAAAAAATTAGTAGTTTATTATTTTTACCATGAATTGTACGGCATAATTTAAATTTACAATTTTCATAGATTTTTTTCGGTTCCCTTTATATCAATAAACCACTTTTAAAAATACAAAGAATGTTTCCTTTTATCGAAATTACCTTTCCCGATGGCGGGTGTGGGTACCGCCGCACCGGGAACCAATCATTAGATAACCAACACCTCTGCTATAGGTCACCCCGAGTGGTTCGTTACGTTAGTTTAGTAGGCAGGAGTGCCCGGGTTCTCGGGATGAGGTTTGTCCAAGTCTCGGAGGTGCATGCGTCTGCCCACCAACTCTGAAGAGAGGCCGGTTGAGGGAGACCCTTTCACCTCTTTAGCCGAACTCTCTCTACACATCGCATTGAACCGCAGTGGGAGAGACGGATTTATACGACCGGACTCCCATATTCCTACCCATCCTTCATACCCTTTTCTTTCACAAAATATCTTCTCCTTCGTTTCCTTAACTTCCCCAAAAATAACAAGCCTTGAATTATTTTCTTAACGGCTTCCTTTGGAGAGATAATGTTTTTATATATAACCATAGTTCTATTTTTTATTTCATTTGTATTATTTTTTGTGAACGTTGGGCCGGCTTTGTGCAGGTGCAATTGGAGCAGTCGAAAACATAATTCCAAACGATTGTGAGTTTTATATTCAAACAAACAACAATCAATTTATTTTTTCAAAAGAAGCAAACACATTGTGACTTGACATTTTAAATAAATGAAATGAAAATAATCGGTTTTAGGTCATTTTATTTAATTCAACATTTCATTCAGAACATCAACATATTTCAAAAAGATTGTGAGAATTATATTCAAACAAACAAAAATCTATTTATTTTTTCAAAAGAAGCAAAAACATTGTGACTTGACATTTTAAATAAATGAAATGAAAATAATCGGTTTTAGGTCATTTTATTGAAAATTTTTATTGTCTACCGGTTTCGGTACCTCCGTACCTTCGTCAGGACAGTTATAGATTCAATTATTTCAATGCACTCGGCTGAAAATTGATTTTAAATTGCACGTGATATTCGGTCATCGGAAAAAAGTTAATATATAAAACCCAGTTAAGAGAGTCGACATATTTGAGAACCATCAATAACCAATCAACCAGAAATAACGTCACTAATGTCCAGGCGATCATCGCGAAGACAGGACCCAATTGATTTAATTGATTTTCGACAATTCGTTGATATTATACTTCATAAAAAATGAATTTATATAACACAGTACAGAACATTATTGTAGTTATTTATACGTAATTAATAGTATAATAGGTTTATTATAACGACAAATAACTTTGTTTACATCACTTTTATTTATATACACAATCTACATGTTTTGTGAACGATGTTCACCTCATCAGGATTAGATTTACACTAAAGTTAAAAATTCATTATACATCACCTGAAGAGGGGAGGGGTTAGAAGAAGGTGGAAGGTTTAGAAGTGGTGGGAGTTTCAAATTGGGAATTAAAGTGTCATTAGAAGGGAAAGTCCAGTTAAGTGGAAAAATATTCAAAATTTTTGAGAAACAAACAGTTTATATAATACAAAGGTAAGTCAGTAAAGTATCATAAAAATAGAAGATGAATTATTTTCAGTTATTTATGAAAGAATTATCGACTTGAGTTCTATCTCGTATCCAACAGCCAAAAAGTATTCTGAATTGAAAGTTAAAGTAAATTTTGTATTCATAGAATTAAGTTGAAATTATTGTGAAATTATATTAAAAAAAAAAAATGCAAAAAAGGAAATATTTTTTAAGAGAGACGATTATATTAATATGTCTAAACAAAACTTGAAAAATACAGCGAAACTAAAAGGTAACGATCGCAAACGGGGATCGAAGATTGAAGACCCAGAACCAATGATAAGTTGAATATTCATTCTAGATTTGTATAAAAGTCAATAGTTGCCCAATATAAATAAAATAAGATCGCAAAGGAAAGTCTGAGACACTATCTATGTAGGTAACCGAAATATATTCGGGTAGAACCTTATTAATAACTAAATGACCAACACGCCGTTTCTCCGCAGGGATGGGCAGAGGACGGACCACCAAACAACTTGGTCTTAGCATACACTCCTCGTCTCATTCCATGTCTCAGAAACTTATAATCTTACAAAAAGAAGGTAGCCCAAAAAATAAGGAATTCATTACCGGTAATATTGTAATTAATTAAATTTTAAATACGCCAACGAAATGTCAGAAAAAAATTGTTCTTTAAGCTCAGAGGTAGAATGTTGTCACAGTAAGACAGAGTTCCTGACATCGGTCTCCAGTTACGACCGCTAATATTTTCTTGAATTTCGGCGCCTTGATATGATAATTTTTTTATAAATTTCCGACTTTATGTCCGGGTTAAATCTTCCCCATTGGAAAAACTAAGCCCTTCCACACACTTTTCCACAAATGATCATCTAGTCAATCAAAATTATGCAAGTGCATTATGTAAACAAAATAAATACAAAACAATACAAGAACAACACGTCAACTCACCAGAGATCAAATGGGAAAATAATTCACCGACTCCAGATATTTTCATATCATATGGTTCGGCTCTGTCGAACTCCCAACAGGGCCTATAAATCCTACTGATCCCTCAACATAAATATATATACAAAATCTTTCGAAATCCTACATGTATTTAAAATTACTTATTTTTGCATTTTTATATATAAATTTTTTGATAGACCTAATACGCCTAAATTTTTAATGCGAGAGGCTAGGTATAATGAAATTAAATAATGAATCATTAATTAATAAAATTATTACATTAAATATTACCATTGATTTGTGCAATTTAATTGATGATTTTATTTTTTTGTTCCTTTGGTTTCAAAGGGGAAAAAAACTATACGTTCATCATGAGAGAACCGGTTAGTTTCAACCTATTCTGTGAATAAGCCTGCTGTATCAAATAGCAAATATATGTTAGGAATATCCGGCAAACTTTACTAAAGACGAATAGTTACACACGGAACTGATTTTGGTTCACTGTGAATCAACATGTAACGTATTAAAGATGAGTTGTGTGAAACTGAATATTTGCAGTATGGATACGAAAAAGGTGTTTCTCCACCACGGGTAAGCATGTGACTTTTAAGATTTCCTTTTGTATAACATGAATAGTTGCAGTAGGAACACTAAAAAGGTGTTTCCCCATTGTGGATTACCATGTGTGTTTCAGAGATGTGCAAAATGGGTACCCAAAACCATTTGAAATGCAAAATGGAAATGGGTCAAAACTTTTCCATTTGAAAATGCAAAATGCTTTTTAGAAAAGCATTTCAAATGCAAAATGCAAAATACCTATTTTCAAAATGCATTGAAAATGCAAAATGGTTTCTCAGATCAAACCATTAAAATAATTATAGAATTTTTAAACTATTTTGTCATTTAATAATGGACATCAATGTAGAACAAATATATTACATGATGGTAAATCCAAAAACACCACGACTACTGATTATGAAACCACAAAAAATTTGCGCGGGACTAATGTTGCCAACTTAGAAACATAGAAACTGCTATCTAACATTTAATATTACAGCGTCGCACAGTGGGCTGAAAATCGCCTTTCATAGACATAGAGACTTGAATTGTCAAGGGTTTGTTTTTTCCTAGAAATGGATTCTGCTGATCATTACTATGCTTTAAAATTTCGTACGAAGTAATTGCGTGTACAAATTAAGGAGTTATCATTTTTTTAAGAAAAAATTGTATTGCACTGACATTAAAAATGAGGCTATCTCTGGAATCATTAGGTTGGCCATTCTATCCTTACACACAGATATACTACTATTTATTTGTATTTTTTGACATACTTCGTATTGTGGAGCAACTTTTTTTTTTTTTTTTAAATCCTCAAAGTTGAAAAAAAAACTGTTTTATGTTGATGATTCATTTTAATACTTAAATGCTTTACATATTACTATGCTTTGTCTAGTTTACAATATTTTATTTACACTGCAAGCCTAAGCATGCTTTGTCTAGTTTACAACATTTTATTTACACTGCAAGCCTACTTAAGAATTAAAATGAATCATCAACATTAAAAAGTGTTTTTTTCAATTTTGAGGAAAAAAAAAATCGCAAGTTGCGCCACAATACGAAGTATGTCAAAAAATACAAATAAATAGTAGTACATCTGTGTGTAAGGATATAATGGCTTTTTAATGTCGGTGCCATTCAATTTTTTCTTAAAAAAATGATAACTCCTTCATTTGTACACGCAATTGCTTAATACGAAATTTTAAAGCATAGTAATGATCAGCAGAATCCATTTCTAGGAAAAAACAAACCCTTGACAATTCAAGTCTCTATGTCTATGAAAGGCGATTTTCAGCCCACTGTGCGACGCTGTAATATTAAATGTTAGATAGCAGTTTCTATGTTTCTAAGTTGGCAACATTAGTCCCGCGCAAATTTTTTGTGGTTTCATAATCAGTAGTCGTGGTGTTTTTGGATTTACCATCATGTAATATATTTGTTCTACATTGATGTCCATTATTAAATGACAAAATAGTTTAAAAATTCTATAATTATTTTAATGGTTTGATCTGAGAAACCATTTTGCATTTTCAATGCATTTTGAAAATAGGTATTTTGCATTTTGCATTTGAAATGCTTTTCTAAAAAGCATTTTGCATTTTCAAATGGAAAAGTTTTGACCCATTTCCATTTTGCATTTCAAATGGTTTTGAAATAGTTTTCAGGACATGAAAAAGGTTTTTCCCCACTGTGTCTCATCACATGAATTTTTAGGTACCCCTTAGTAGAACACGAATAGTTGTAGTTGGAACATGAAAAGGGTTTTTTTTTTATAAAAAGACAAATAACTTTGCTAACATCACCTAATTTGTACAAATAAAGTGATGTAAACAAAGTTATTTGTCTTTTTATTAAAATATATAGTGCCATCACAAAGTGAAAACCTTACCGAAGAAGTTTTCTTGGAAAATTAAAAAGGTTTTTTTTTCATGTGAGTAAACATGTGGCTTTTAAGGTTTATTTTTGTAAAGCAGGAATAGTTGCAGTCAGGACATGAAAAGGGTTTTTCCACACTGTGTTTCATTACATGAATTTTTAGATTCCCCTTAGAAGAACACGAAAATTTGCAGTTAAAACATGAAAAAGGTTTTTCTCCACTGTGGGTAAACATGTGACTTTTAAGTTGTCCTTTTGTACAGCAGGAATAGTTGCATTCAGGACATGAAATAGGTTTTTCTCCACTGTGGGTAAACATGTGAATTTTAAGATTTCTTTTTGTATAGCAGGAATAGTTGCATTCAGGACATGAAAAAGGTTTTTCTCCACTATGGGTAAACATGTGAGTTTTAAGATTTCCTTTTGTATAGAAGGAATAGTTGCATTCAGGACATGAAAAAGGTTTTTCCCCACTGTGGGTTAACATGTGAGTTTTAAGATTTCCTTTTGTATAGAAGGAATAGTTGCATTCAGGACATGAAAAAGGTTTTTCCCCACTGTGGGTTAACATGTGAGTTTTAAGATTTCCTTTTGAATAGCAGGAATAGTTGCAGTCAAGACATGAAAAAGGTTTTTCTTTCATGTGAGTAAACATGTGTCTTTTAAGATTTCTTTTTGTATAGAAGGAATAGTTGCATTCAGGACATGAAAAAGGTTTTTCCCCACTGTGGGTTAACATGTGAGTTTTAAGATTTCCTTTTGAATAGCAGGAATAGTTGCAGTCAGGACATGAAAAGGGTTTTTCTCCACTGTGGGTAAACATGTGACTTTTAAGATTTGATTTTGTATAGAAGGAATAGTTGCATTCAGGACATGAAAAAGGTTTTTCCCCACTGTGTCTCAAAACATGAATTTTTAGATGCCCCTTAGTAGAACACGAAATGTTGCAGTTGGAACATGAAAAAGGTTTTTCTCCACTGTGGGTAAACATGTGACTTTTAAGATTTCCTTTTGTATAGCAGGAAAAGTTGCAGTCAGGACATGAAAAAGATTTTTCTCCACTATGGGTTTTCATGTGAATCTTAAGACTAACTTTTCTGGAACATGAATAGTTGCAGTGAGGACATGAGAAAAGTTTTTCTTGAGTATGGGTGCACAGGTGCAGTTCAAGCGTAGACTTATGAGAGCAGAAATAGTCACAATGATGACAAGAATATTGTTTTTCCCCAGGACGCGCCCTTAGCAATCCGCCTGAAAATGATAAAAATGAGATAAATAAATATTTTGTGTAAGCAGACACAACATAATTGTAGTTTAGAAAATAAACAACTAAAAAATCTACCACTCCAGAACGTTCCACAGAGATTATTATTATGAATAAAATGCGTAATAACAAAAAATTAATTAAATTAAACTCGCAATAGAGGACCTTAACCCCTAGCCATACTTAAATAATACCGCCAACTCCTAGTCAGAACCCAAATACATTAAATTCTATAATGGTCCGGTGAAAAACCACCACCCCAGAATCGATTAAATTTAATATAAAAAAATCGAATTACTTGCGGTCAGGGTTATTATTTTAGAGCGCTTTAAGCATTCCATTTTAACATCCGGGAGGTCTATGTCAAGATCAGTATAAGGAATTCCACCTCCAACTTCTTCTTGGGATCCTGGTTCTGCCTTGATGGTAACAGTCTCCACATTTATATTATCTGGAGAAACGAAAAACAATACATTGGCACTACTTTGAAAAAACTGAAAGAAATTAATGTTTCCGGATCAACATTAACATTCTAGAATCAACAAGAGACCCAAGTTATCTTGAAAATTAAAATGTTGGACTAGTAAACACCGGTCAATATGGAAAGAGGCGTCAGACAAGGGAGTATTTCTATATAAGATTCTAAATGATGCATTTGACAGTCAAGAAATTCATAAATCGAAAAGCTTTTGAATACTACTACGTAATACTAGAAGCACGGATTTATTTCAGTGCTGACATTCTGGTATTAAGTACCAAAATATGACTTTCTCATTGCCCATAATACTAACGGAGTGAAATAAGTATGCCGAGTCATTGGATATCTCCTATTTATAACTAAACTAATACAAAAGGTTGTAACTCAGGCAGTTCAGGCATGTCTAATAGTAAATTATATTTACTAATCCCATATAACAATAACATTGCTTGCAACTGCTGTCAAACTTTGCTCTTCCAATATTTTTTTTAGTAAAATAATATATTGCGATCATTATAATAAGTTATAATTTAAAAATTTCTTATTACATTATATAATAATGACAACGCGATCAAACTCTAAGCCTGCCAGCAATCCAGAACTTCTGCAATTACTGGACAACAAGTTTGAAGACTTCAAAATTCATTTCCTAGAGAAAACCTTTAAGGAATTTAAAAACACTATAGTCGAAGTCATAAAAAATGAATTCAAGGAGGAAATTAACGAGCTTAAAAAGAAAGTGTTCCATTTGGAAAAACAAATTGAAAGCAACGACCAATTTAATCGTTCAAATAACGTAACGTATAAGTGGGATCCCCGAAACCAAAAACGAAAATGTGTACGACATTCTCTCCAAAATTAGTACTACCGCTGGTTGCAATATCACCCGACAATAAGTGGATTTCGCCAGCAGAATTGCTCCCAGAAAAAATCATGATGCAAATAATGGTAAACCAAGGAACATTGTCGTCAAATTAACACGCAGGTACCTCAAGGATGAACTTATAGCTGCAATAAGGAAGAGGAAAGGGATGCTCGCTTCTGAATTACAGCTCCCTGGTGCCGGTAAAATATACATCAACGACCATCTAACCCCAAAAAACCAACATCTGCTGAAACAATGTCGCGACATAAAAATAGCCGGTTAAATTAGTTATTGTTGGGTAAGAAACTGCAAAATATTTACTCGTATAAGCGATTCAACCCCCATAATCCTAATTGCTGACCAAAAGGATGTCAACAGGCTATCAACATTGAAGTCAACACAAGATGTACATTCTACCAGATCAACCGGCTCTTTAGGAAATATATAAATCTAAGATTATTTAATTACTGTGCAAAGTCACTAAAAAACACGATTCACACGATATGTCACTACTCTCACGAATTATTACAACCTGCTAAGTACAAAAAACTATTACACACCATTGCAAGTAATTGTGTTATTACGACACAAATGTTATGTTTACAATCAATTAACCTAATCATAAATGAACTTCTTAACCTAGTTGTCAAAATCTGATACCATAGACAAAATCATTTACCACAAACAAACAAAAAATTCTCATGTTCAAAATTGCCCCTTTTCAAAGCATAATTACATAATAACACATAAATTATTTTCACATCAAATATACAAAAAGACATATTTAATAATGCTGAATATATACTTTCAAAATGCATTCTAGCAAAACGGCAATAACATTTTACTATCAAAATGGTAGTGGTTTGAAAAGCAAACTAAATGATTTGCACTGCGAAGTGCTCAGTTGCAATTATGATTTAATTTGTCTTACAGAAACATGGTTAGACTCCTCAATCTATGATCATGAAATAGTAGATGATCGATATAATATTTACAGACGAGATAGGGACACATCGAGTTCTTTTAAAAAATCAGGTGGTGGAGTTCTAATAGCCATAAAGAAAGAAATGACATCTATCACAGTCCCAACACACAGCTCAAAATTTACAGAAGATTTATGGATTAAATTTAAATTGCATGAAACATCTAGGCAAACCATCAACTTATGTTTGGCGTTTTTGCCTCCAGATATACCAATCGAAAATCTCACAGATTTTTTCGAAAAGTGTCAAACAACATATAATAATTTATCATCAGAGGATGTAACAATAATAATGGGTGATTTTAATGTACCATCTATTCAATGCCCACTAAATGTCAACGAAATTCACACCAGACCAGTCATATATAATAGCCAAATATCTAAAAACCTACTAGACTTTCAAAATTTTACTGGACTTAATCAGTTCAATCACGTCTCTAATAATATAGATCGAATTTTAGATTTAGTGTTTTCCAGCCATCACCTTGAAATTCAAATTGCTTCACATGTGCTATCTAAAGTTGACTCCTATCATCCTCCCATTGAATTCGATTTTCTAATGTCAAAATACAGACCCCTACCCACCAACCCAGATCACATCAAATATAACTTCAAAAAAACGGACTACACTAAATGCAAGGAAATGCTATCACTAAATAACTGGAACGATCTTAATACTCTGAATTGTAATGACTCCCTACTACATTTTTATAACTTATTATGGCTATCAATTGAAAAACCCACTCCGCGCTTAAGAAACAGCAACAAAAGGTTTCCAATTTGGTTCAGCAGTGCTTTGATCCACCAACTTAGAGAAAAAGAAAAGTTTAGAAAGAAGTGGAAAAAATAAAAAAATCAATGTGACTATGACAGTTTTTCCATCTTGAGGGCTAGAGTAAAATTATCCATACGTACCTGCCTTAAAGCCTATGTAGATTCAATAGAAAATTCTCTTCCTAATAGTATCAAAAATCTGTCAACCCTCATTAAATCGAAAAGAGTTTCTAATTCTCTCCCAAAAATCATGCATCTCCACGAAAAATCAGCAACAAATGGCAAAGAAACATGCGAACTCTTTTCTACTTACTTCTCTTCTGTATTTAGCTCACCATCTAATTCTAAAAGTGACTCTAAACATTCTTTCCCACTCTATAATTATCCACTATCTCATATCAAAATAACCTTAGACGAGGTCAAGGTGAAGTTGAACACTCTCGATATCAATAAGGGTTCCGGTCCAGATGGTATTCCTCCACTATTCATTCGAAATTGTGCAGATCAACTTGCAGCACCTTTACAAAAATTATTCGTCAAAAGTCTGAACGAAGGGGTATTTCCAGATCTGTGGAAAGTTGCCCACGTCATTCCGATCCATAAGTCTGGCAGTAAAAACGATGTAAAGAACTACCGTCCTATCAGCCTTTTATCTTGTTTTGGCAAAATATTTGAGTCCATTGTATATAAAGACATATTTAATCACGTAACACACATACTTAGCCCTTTCCAACATGGCTTTGTAGCTAAACGATCCACAAACACTAACTTAATCGAGTATATGGACTTTCTGTGTAAATCAATGAATAAAAAAACACAAGCAGATGCCGTATACACCGATTTCAGTAAGGCTTTCGACAAAGTTAGTCACCCTATCTTAATGAATAAACTGGATAAAATCGGCATACACGGAAATCTGCTTCGTTGGTTAGAATCATATTTATCAAATAGAAGTCAATTAGTTACTGTTAACGGTTTTAACTCTTCCCCGATATTAGTTACGTCGGGCGTTCCACAAAGATCACACCTTGGACCCTTGCTTTTCTTAATCTTCATCAACGACCTTACATATATAAAACAATTAAATCTATGGAAGATTGTGAACTCTTACAACAAGACCTTAACACATTATCTGCCTGGTGTATTGACAATGAAATGGAATTGAATATAGCTAAGTGCAAAGTTATAAATTTCACCAAGAACACCAACAAAACTCTATACTCATATAGCATATGTGGTCACAATCTGGAAACAGTTGAATCGATCAAAGATTTAGGAATTATATTCGACAACAAACTAACGTTCAACCAACACATAGAATACATTGTAAATAAATCAAATAAAGTACTAGGTTTTATTGTAAGATCAACTAAACTGTTCAAGAACTCTAATAGTCTAATAATTCTATTCAATTTGTTAATCCGTAGTGTTCTTGAGTACGGGTCAACAGTCTGGAATCCACATTACATTACACAAGTATCCAGACTTGAATCTGTCTAAAGAAAATTTACACGGATTTTTTCTTATCGATCAGGTGTCTACCATCTTCTAAATGGGTATGAACAAAGACTTACACATTTCAAATTAGAGAGTTTAGTTAAAAGACGAAATATAAATGACCTCTTAATACTTTAAAAAATTGTGAATAATCGTGTTAATAGTAACTTAGTCAATCAAATGAATTTTTACGCCAGGCCCAAATATTCTAGAAATATGAACATATTTTGGACCGAAATTTTTGCCAATAACACTGGATATTTTAATCCTATGTCTAGAATGTCTCGATCATACAATGATCTTGCTAAAATACACACTGTCATAGATATTTTTGCAAATAATATAACGTGTTTCAAGAAATATCTCCACGATTTCTGTACTTAAAAAAAAAGAAAATTAAATAAATAAAAAAATGTTTAGTGGTTAAGAATTTTTTTTTAATATGTACTCTTTAAATTTTTCTACTTATGTGCTTCAATCTTTGTTATTAAGTTTTAAGTTTTGTATATAAATACTGTCATTGTTCTACATGTCTGCTTATGTGAATGTGCAAATGTGATTGCTGCAGACACATTAGTCTAGGGATATTTATAATTGTACTTTTTTATTTTGTAATCCATAATTAATGTTTTTATAAATATCCTGTTTGTGTCTCGAATAAATAAATAAATAAATAAAAAATAAAAAAATAGATAAACGAACTTCAAAAGGGCGTTATTATATAAATAAATACACAATAGGTTCAGAAGTATGTAAATGTAGCCACGTAAAAATCTGCTGTCAATAACTTCGAGAGTATTGTTCAGAACGAAATCTAGAACGCCAAAATAAGTGATGGAATCGAAATTTTTTATCTGCAAGGACAATAAATATTTTCGACTTTAGTTAAACAATTTGAGAGGCGGGTTTTGGTACCGCCGCCGAGGGAACCGTTTATTGGAAAACCAACACAACTGCCACAGGACACCCCAAGTGGGTCGATACGTTTGGTGATTTAGCAGGGGTACCGAAGTTCATCGGGTGAGGTGTATTCAGGATGCCCCTGCCCACCAGCTGCTTGACGTGCCAGATCGGGGAGAGGCTGGTTTCCTAGATTCCTGCCCAAGCCTCATACCTTTCACTTTTCCAGTACTTCCTCTCCCTTCGTTTTCTTATAAAAGACCATCCCCACAGCATCCCAAAAGATGACATAGCCTATAAGGGATATTATTTTCCTTTGGGCCTTATGTTAGTAGATAAAATAAAACAAAAATTTCAGGGAACGCTTAAAATAAATATCATCAATATCGGTTGAGAGAGCATGCACAATGTCACACAACAACAAACGTGACATTGTTCATGCTCTCTCAAGTTGGAGAAACAACCCGTTCTAATGGAGTCCACATTAACTTTGAACGGTTGAGAGCATTTGAGCATAATGTCACTCATGTTGTTGCGTGGCACTATGCACGATCTCTCTACTGTTTATAGTTAATGTCGTCTTCATCAGAACGCGTCGTTTCACTGACTCGGCTTTGTTAAAAACGGCTCTACCGGCGTCTACCTTTTCTACTTCACTTAGAGCAGGACTCTTGAAGGTATGAATTACAGCAGTCCCTAACGACAACCGAAACACTCTACCCAGACCGACCTCACAACATAGCCCAATCACAAAAATAAATAAAAATATTAGTAACATAACCTAGAATAGTAGCTTAGGTCGATATGTAGGAGTGAGCATGTCCTTATAGACAAGCAAAAACCGACAGTTTTAATTATAATTCCCGATCGCATATTGCGTCTGTGTAACAGTTATGTACCAAAAATTTAAAAAAATAAACACCTGAATTAATTTCGGAAATAAATTCCGGACATTCCTTTTTGATAAAAGGATAGTCTTTATCGATTTCCGTAAGTATCACAGGAACACTCTCTTCCGCACTTGTGCCTGGTTCTAACTTGATGGCGGTGGAATCCATGCTCTTGCGTAAGGATCTGGTAGTTCTGTTTCACTTTAATTTTGTTATTAGTTCGAGGGATTTCTTGAGAGAAGGATGGAATGTTTTCGTTCAAAGTGTTCAAATTGACGCAACGATTAAAGCCAAAATAACATAACCAACAAAAAAGGTGACGTATTGCACGCGGAGATATATCCATAGAAATTACAAAATTAAGAAAAAAATCTAGTTTCTGATGATATTCTAGTGTTGCCATAAAACAACAGCGCTCATTTCAAGTAGGAACTTTCAAGATCTGTTTACAGTAAAGTTATGATTATTTACTTCAACTATCGATTGTCTGTGGCAAACTCATTTTGTATTTTGTGACATTTCCATTGCTTCTTGCGTCGCATGGTTAGTGGTTTATTTATGGTCACAGGCAATTCCTTGTTGCTCACCTTTTCTGATGTTTATTTCTATTTATATAGTGACGTTTCTTCAACATTGGAACTGATGCCTTGTACGTAAGTAGAAATATGTTATGTTGAATAAGTATTACTAAATGTCCTTAATTGGTGCAGGTTTTTTAAAGAATTTATCACATTATTCAACATTTGCGACATATTATATTGAGCTACCCAACACCAACTAGGTAAACTCGCGACAGAAGAATGTTGTACAATGTAGATTTACGGAACAAATGTCACAAGTTGTCACAAATGTTAACCACGTGATTAGTGAGTTCCTCCAATTAGTCAATTCTATTATTAGAACACATTATTGCGTCTTGCGTTTACTCATTGTCAATAAAAGACATGTACAAGATTATTTTCCCTTGTTCCATGAAATAATAAACCGATGTTGCATAATTATTTATTTTATATACCAGAGGTTATCACATATAGAAACACAGTAATCGCCGTTTTCAGTAACTTTTCGATTCAGAATGGTTATCTTTTAGTACCTATACCGAAAACACGTTACGTCTTGTCAGCTGATACACCGTGGTGCGAAGTGCGACTGACGCGACACTCCGCTAGCAACACGGCGGTATGTCTATGCACACAAGCAAAGGCGTGTTTGTGTGCCGTTTAGTTTTTCTGTTATACTTACTGTACGAATGTGCCCCGCGTACGAATGGTGACCACTTTCCCCTACTGTAATGCTGAGAATATGTTTTACTCAGATGACAGTGAATCTGCTTCGACATAAGCAAACTTCACAATAGTATATTTGACAGTCGCTAGAATTACTCATTAAAGTTTTATGACTTGCTTGTGCATAACCTCCCTATAACCTTATTGTTGTATTTTGCAGGGTATATCGGGCAGGCCGCTGCAGGTGAACAACGAGGAGGCAGTGGGGTGCACTCAGTTGCTGGTGGCCATACACGCTACCGAGGAGCCTAGCAAGACAGTGATGCTGACCACCAGGCTGTATGGAGTGCTGGCCTGGATCGAGAGCGTCGTCTGGCCATAGTAGGATAGCTAAACAATTATACTAGGAGATCGCGCAGAAATTAGACGTTACGTTACGTTAGAATACGGAGGTTGTAATAGCATTGTTTAATATTGAAACAATCCGATTCCTACAAAAATTGCCCTTTCCCTCATTTTCGTTCCATTTCTTGAAGGACCTAGATTCAAAGAAAGAAAGCAAGCAAGAAGATATGAAAAATAGAAGCACACATCCAGTGTCTTTTGTTTTGGAGTTAGAATTTCGTCGTCATTGCATATAGTTGCATATTTTCGCTCCTCATAATCTCTTAATAGAATAAAACAAAGTCACTAACCGCTTCTGTCTGTTTGTGTGCTTTTTTCTTCTAGTTATTATATCTAGGATTTTCACGATCATTAAGAGAATTTCTTCTGGAAGGTTATAAGTTAAATATATATTTATATATATGTATATATGTTATAAAAGGATATTAAATTTACCGAAAGTGAGAAAAGTCGACCAACGCCGGGTACACGTCAGCTTATAATAAATATTTATCTCATTAAAAGTTTGTTAGAGTACAAATTATCAGCTTCAATCAGCATATATTAAAATGAATATAGAATATTGTCGTGTGTGATCAAAACAGTTTGTGTTGTGGAACGGTGCTTAGATATACAACTATAGACTATAGTGCTTACGAACCTTCCATAAGACACCTGAACTTTTGAACACAATTGAAGCAAGATCAATAACAAGGAAAAGGCCCCCTTTTCCCATTCCTTAATTTCCTTGATAAATAAACAATCGTTTGATTTTTTTAACTTGTTCAAATAACAGTCCATTCATCCAGCACCTATCGATTAGTACGCAACAAACTTTTTGCGTCGAAAAGACTGGGGTATTCAATCAACTATAGCCAATATGCGCGCTGCAATGTAAAATTAATGATAACATTGTACAGATTCAAGAAGCTTATGGTCCTGATAGGTTGATGTGTAAAATTCACTGGCCATCGCCCATAACACACATCATCTGTACATCGGTTTATCTCTTCAGCGTGCTTATAGAAGTGATTTATTCCATAAATAATTATAGTTTCGGAATCCGAATTGTCGACTTTCATAATTAGAGCACGGAAAAATGCCCAGCGCATTTTTCATCATTTTTCACTAAACATGCATTTTTTAAGTGATTAGAGCAACTTTTGTGCTTTTCCGCTAAAAAGTGGCAGTTCCGGTAGTAAATGACATTATTAACGGTACCAGCCTCCTAAATTGATGTAAATCAGTTTGAATCGGAGTTAAATAAACAGTTTATTTAATACTTCAACAAAATGTGTTGGTTACTTTTTATGCTAAAAATTAATAATGTAATGCTCCCATTTTATCAGTAGAAAGAAGTTTTCCAATTTTCATAAAAAATGTATACTTTTGTATTCGAAAAAATTAGTAGTTTATTATTTTTACCATGAAATGTACGGCATAATTTAAATTTACAATTTTCGTATAATTTTTTCTGTTCCCTTTAGTCTTTTTTTTATATCAATAAACTACTTTTAAAAATACAATGAATGATTCCTTTTATCGAAATAACCTTTCCCAATGGCGGGTGTGGGTACCGCCGCCCCGGGAATCAATCATTGGATAACCAACACCTCTGCTATAGGTCACCCCGAGTGGTTCGTTACGTTAGTTTAGTAGGCAGGAGTGCCCGGGTTCTCGGAATTAGGTTTGTCCAGGTCTCGGAGGTGCATGCGTCTGCCCACCAACTCTGAAGAGAGGCCGGTTGAGGGAGACCCTTTCACCTCTTCAGCCGAACTCTCTCTACACATCGCATTGCACCGCAGTGGGAGGGACGGATTTATACGACCGGACACATTGACTCCCATATTCCTACACATCCTTCATATTTTCATTCCCAAAATATCTTCTCCTTCGTTTCCTTAACTTCCCCAAAAATAACATGCCTTGAATTATTTTCTTAACGGCTTCCCTTGGAAAGCTAATGTTTTTATGTTTAACCATAGTTCAATTTTTTATTTCATTTGTATTATTTTTTATGAACGTTGGGCCGGCTTTGTGCAGGTGCAATTCGAGCAGTAGAAAACATATTTCCAAACGATTGTGAGTTTTAAATTCAAACAAACAAAAATCAATTTATTTTTTCAAAAGAAACAAACACATTGTGATTTGACATTATAAATAAATTAAATGAAAATAATCGGTTTTAGGTCATTTTATTGATAAATTTTATTGTCTACCGGTTTCGGTACCTCCGTACCTTCATCAGGACAGTTATAGATTAAATTATTTCAATGCACTCGGCTGAAAATTGGTTTTAAATTGCATGTGATATTCGGTCATATATATGAAAAAAGTTAATATATAAAACCCAGTTAAGAGAGTCTACATATTTGAGAACCATGAATAACCAATCAACCAGAAATAACGTCACTAATGTCCAGGCGATCATCGCGAAGACAGGACCCAATTGATTTAATTAATTTTGGACGATTAGTTGATATTATACTTCATAAAAAAAAATTATATAACACAGTATAGAAAATTATTGTTGTTATTTATACGTAATTAATAGTATAATAGGTTTATTATAAAGACAAATAACTTTGTTTACATCCCTTTTATTTATATACACAATCTACATGTTATGTGAACGATGTTCACATCATCAGGATTAGATTTACACTAATGTTAATAATTCATTATAAACCACCTATAGAGAGGAGGGGTTAGAAGAAGGTGGAAGATTTAGAAGTGGTGGGAGTTTCAAATTGGGAATTAAAGTGTCGTTAGAAGGGAAAGACAGGTAAAGTGGAAAAATATTTAAAATATTCAACATTTGTGAGAAAAAAACAGTTTATATAATACAAAAGTAAGTCAGTAAAGAATCATAAAAATGGAAGATTAATTATTATCAGTTATTTAGTTATATATCAGTTATTTAGTTATAGAATTAAGTTCAAATTATTGTGAAATTCTATTTAAAAAAAAAACGCAAAAAAGGAAATATTTTTTAAGAGAGACGATTATATTAATACGTGAAACATGAAAAATACAGCGAAACTAAAAGGTTACGATCGCAAATGGGGATCGAAGATCGAAGACCCAGAACCAATGATAAGTTGAATATTCATTCTAGATTTGTATAAAAGTCAATAGTTGCCCCATATAAATAAAATAAAATCGCAAAGGAATGTCCGAGACACTATCTATGTAGGTAACCAAAGTATATTCGGGTAGAACCTTATTAATAACTAACTAACCATCACGCCGTTTCTCCGCAGGGATGGGCAGAGAGGACGGACCGCCTAACAACTTGGTCTTAGGACACACTCCTCGTCTCATTCCATGCCTCAGAAACTTATAATCTTACAAAAAGAAAGTAGCCAAAAAAATAAGGAATTCATTACCAGAAATATTGTTATTAATTAAATTGAAAATACGCCAACGAAATGTCAGAAAAAAATTGTTCTTTGAAGCTCAGAGGTAGAATGTGTTCCCAGTAAGACAGAGTTCCTGACATCGGTCCCCAGTTACGACCGTTAATATTTTCTTGAATTTCGGCGCCTTGATATGATAATTTTTTTATAAATTTCCGACTTTATGTCCGGGTTAAATCTTCCCCATAGGAAAACCTAAACCTTTCCAAAAATGATCATCTAGTCAATCAACATTATGCAAGTGCATTATATAAGCAAAATAAATACAAAACAATACAAGAACAACACGTTAACTCACCAGAGATCAAATGGGAAAATAATTCACTGACTCCAGATATTTTCATATCAGATGGTTCGGCTCTGTCGAACTCCTAACAGGGCCTATAAATCCTACTGATCCCTCAACATAAATGTTTACAAAATCTTTTGTAATCCTACATGTATTTAAAATTACTGATTTTTACATTTTCATATATAATTTTTTTGATAGACCTAATATGCCTAAATTTTTAATGCGAGAGGCTAGGTATAATGAAATTAAATAATGAATCATTAATTAATAAAATTATTAGATTAAATATTACCATTGATTTGTGCAACTTATTAAATGATTTTATTCTTTTGTTCCTTTGGTTTCAAAGGGGAAAAAAACTAAACGTTTACCATGAGAGAACCGGTAAGTTTCAACCTATTCTGTGAATAAGCCTGTTGTTTAAAAAAGCAAATATATTTTAGGAATATCCGGCAAACTTTACTAAAGACGAATAGTTACACACGAAACTGATTTTGGTTCACTGTGAATCAACATGTAACGTATTAAAGATGAGTTGTGTGAAAATGAATAATTGCAGTATGGACACGAAAAAGGTGTTTCTCCACAACGGGTAAGCATGTGACTTTTAAGATTTCCCTTTGTATAACATAAATAGTTGCAGTAGGAACACTAAAAAGGTGTTTCCCCATTGTGGCTTACCGTGTGTGTTTTAAGTAATTCATTTGAAAACGATTTTATTCCACAGTGGGTAAACATGTAAATTTTATGATATCCTTTTGTAGAGCATGAATAGTTGGAGTCAGGACATGTAAAAGGTTATTCCCCACCGCGGATAAACACGTGTTTTTTAAATCGTTCTTAAAATTGCAAGAATAATACAGTCGACACATGAAAAAAGTTTTTCACTACTATGTGAAAACAAGTGACTTTTCTTGCGTATAGCAGGAAAAATTGCAGTCAAGACATGAAAAAGGTTTTACTTCACTGTGTCTAAGCACATGAAAAAGTTTTTTTTTTTATAAAAAGACAAATAACTTTGTTAACATCATCTTACGTGTACAAATAAAGTGATGTAAACAAAGTTATTCGTCTTTTTACTAAAATAAATAATGCCATCATATAGTGAAAACCTTTCCGACGAAGTTTTCTTCGAAAAATTAAAAAGGTTTTTCTTTCATGTGAGTAAACATGTGTCTTTTAAGATTTCCTTTTGTATAGAAGGAATAGTTGCATTCAGCACATGAAAAAGGTTTTTCCCCACTGTGTCTCAGCACATGAATTTTTAGATGCTCCTTAGAAGAACACGAAAAGTTGCAGTTAGAACATGAAAAAGGTTTTTCTCCACTGTGGGTAAACATGTGTCTTTTAAAATTTCCTTTTGTATAGCAGGAATAGTTGCAATCAAGACATAAAAAAGGTTTTTCTCCACTGTGTCTCAGCACATGAACTTTTAGTTGCCCCTTAGTAGAACACGAAAAGTTACAGTTAGAACATGAAAAAGGTTGTTCTCCACTGTGGGTAAACATGTGACTTTTAAGATTTCCTTTTGTATAGCAGGAATAGTTACAGTCAGGACATGAAAAAGGTTTTTCTCCACTGTGGGTTAACATGTGTCTTTTAAGAATTCCTTTTCTACAGCAGGAATGGTTGCAATCAAGACATAAAAAAGGCTTTACTCCACTGTGGGTAAAAATGTGACTTTTATGTTTTCCTTTTGTAAAGCAGGAATAGTTGCATTCAGGACATGAAAAAGGTGTTTCTCCACTGTGTCTCAGCAAATGAATCTTTAGATGCCCATTAGTAGAACACGAAAAGTTGCAGTCAGAACATGACAAAGGTTTTTCTCCACTGTGGGTAAACATGTGTCTTTTAAAATTTCCTTTTGTATAGTAGGAATAGTTGCAATCAAGACATAAAAAAGGTTTTTTTCCGCTGTGTCTCAGCACATGAACTTTTAGTTGCCCCTTAGTAGAACACGAAAAGTTGCAGTTAGAACATAAAAAGGTTGTTCTCCACTGTGGGTAAACATGTGACTTTTAAGATTTCCTTTTGTATAGCAGGAATAGTTACAGTCAGGACATGAAAAAGGTTTTTCTCCACTGTGGGTTAACATGTGTCTTTGAAGAATTCCTTTTGTATAGCAGGAATAGTGGCAATCAAGACATGAAAAATGTTTTTCTGCACTGTGGGTAAACATGAGACTTTTAAGTTTTCCTTTTGTATAGCAGGAATAGTTGCATTCAGGACATGAAAAAGGTTTTTCTCCACTGTGTCTCAGCTCATGAATTTTTAGGTGCCCCTTAGAAGAACACGAAAAATTGCAGTTAGAACATGAAAAAGGTTTTTCTCCACTGTGGGTAAACATGTGTCTTTTAAAATTTCCTTTTGTATAGCAGGAAGAGTTGCAATCAAGACATAAAAAAGGTTTTTCTCCACTGTGTCTCAGCACATGAACTTTTAGTTGCCCCTTAGTAGAACACGAAAAGTTGCAGTTAGAAGATGAAAAAAGTTGTTCTCTACTGTGGGTAAACATGTGACTTTTAAGATTTCCTTTTGTATAGCAGGAATAGTTACAGTCAGGACATGAAAAAGGTTTTTCTCCACTGTGGGTAAACATGTGTCTTTTAAGATTATCTTTTCTACAGCAGGAATGGTTGCAATCAAGACATAAAAAAGGCTTTTCTCCACTGTGGGTAAACATGTGACTTTTAAGTTTTCCTTTTGTAAAGCAGGAATAGTTGCATTCAGGACATGAAAAAGGTGTTTCTCCACTGTGTCTCAGCAAATGAATTTTTAGATGCCCATTAGTAGAACACGAAAAGTTGCAGTCAGAACATGACAAAGGTTTTTCTCCACTGTGGGTTAACATGTGTATTTTAAGATTTCCTTTTGAATAGCAGGAATAGTTGCATTCAGGACATGAAAAAGGTTTTTCTCCACTGTGTCTCAGCTCATGAATTTTTAGATGCCCCTTAGAAGAACACGAAAAGTTGCAGTTAGAACATGAAAAAGGTTGTTCTCCACTGTGGGTATACATGTGACTTTTAAGATTTCCTTTTGTATAGCCGGAATAGTTACAGTCAGGACATGAAAAGGGTTTTTCTCCACTGTGGGTTAACATGTGTCTTTAAGATTTCCTTTTGTATAGCAGGAATAGTTGCAATCAAGACATGAAAAATGTTTTTCTCCACTGTGGGTAAGCATGTGACTTTTAAGTTTTCCTTTTGTATAGCAGGAATAGTTGCATTCAGGACATGAATAAGATTTTTCTCCATTATGGGTAAACATGTGAATCTTAAGACTAACTTTTCTGGAACATGAATAGTTGCAGTGAGGACATGAAAAAAGTTTTTCTCGAGTATGGGTGCACAGGTGCAGTTCAAGAGTCGACTTATGAGAGCAGGAATAGTCACAATGATGACAAGAATATTGTTTTTCCCCAGGACGCGCCTTTAGCAATCCGGTTGAAAATTATAAAAATGAGATAAATATATATTTTGTGTAAGCAGATACAACATAAATGTAGTTTAGAAAATAAACAACTAACAAATCTACCACTCCAGAACGTTCCACAAGATTATTCTTATGAATTTATTGCGTAATAACAATAAATGAATTAAATTCAACTCGCAATCGAGGACCTTAACCCCTAGCCATAATTAAATAATACCGCCAACTCCTAGTCAGAACCCAAATACATTAAATTCTATTAAATAATGGTCCGGCTAAGAACCACGACCCCAGAATCGATTAAATTAAATATAAAAAAATCGAATTACTTGCGGTCAGGTTTATTATTTTAGAGCGCTTTAAGCATTCCATTTTAACATCCGGGAGGTCTATGTCAAGATCAGTAGTATAAGGAATTCCACCTCCAACTTCTTCTTGGGATCCTGGTTCTGAATTGATGGTAACAGTCTCCACATTAATATTACCTGGAGAAACGAAAAACAATACATTGGCACTACTTTGGAAAAAACTGAAAGAAATTAATGTTTCCGCATCAATATTAACATTGTAGTATCAACAACAAGAGAACCAAGTTATCTGGAAAATTAAAATGTTGCACCAGTAAACACCGGTTAATTTGGAAAGAGGAGTCAGACAAGGGAGTATTTCTATATAAGATTCTAAATGATGCATTTGACAGTCAAGAAATTCATAAATCGAAAAGCTTTTGAATACCACTACGTAATACTAAAAGCAGGGATTTATTTCAGTGCTGACATTCTGGTATTAAGTACCATAATATGTATTTCTCATTGCCCATAATACAAATGGAGGGAAATAAGTATGCCGAGTCATTGGATATCTCCTATTTATAACTAAACTAATACAAAAGGTTGTTACTCAGGCAGTTCAGGCATGTCTTATAGTAAATTATATTTACTAATCCCATATAAACGAACTTCAAAAGGGCGTCTTTATATAAATAAATACACAGTAGGATCGGATATTAAATAGTAAAAAAAAACTGAAATTTCATGGAAAGTTTAAAATAAATATCATCAATATCGGTTGAGAGAGCATGCACAATGTCACACAACAACAAACGTGACATTGTTCATGCTCTCTCCAGTCGGTGAAACAACCCGTTCTAATGGAGTCCACATTAACTTTGAACGGTTAAGAGCATTTGAGCATAATGTCACTCATGTTGTTGCGTGACAATATGCATGATATCTCTACTGTTTATTGTTAATGTCGACTTCATCAGAACGCGTCGTTTCACCGACTCGGCTTTGTGAAAAACGGCTCTACCAGCGTCTACCTTTTCTACTTCACTTAGAGCAGGACTCTTCAAGGTATGAATTACAGCAGTCCCTAACGACAACCGAAACCCTCTTTCCAGACACCCCTCACAACTTTGCCAAATCACAAAAATTAGATGGAATATTAGTAACATAACCCAGAAGAGTAGCTTAGGTCGATATATAGGAGTGAGCATGTCGTTAGAGACAAGCAAAAAATCAAAATAAAAAAAAGCAAAATCTTCCGCACTTGTTTCTGGTTCTATCTTGATGGCGATATGCTCTTGCGTAAGATCTGGTAGTTCTTTTTCGCTTTAATTGTGTTATGAGTTCGAAGGATTTCTTGAGAGAAGGATGGAATGTTTTCGTTCAAAGTGTTCAAATCGACCCAACGAGTAAAGCCAAAATAACATAACCAACAAAAAGAGTGACGTGTTGCAAGCGGAGTTACATCCATAGAAATAAAAAAATTAAGAGAAAAAAATGGAGTTTCTGATAATATTCCAGTGCTGCCATAAAACATCAGCGAACAAACTCATGTCAAGTAGGAACTTTCAAGAGATGTTGACATGTACGATTATTTTTTTTCAACTATTTATTGTCAGTGGCAAACTCATTTTGTAACTTGTGATCATAAATGAACCACTCGAACAATATCTTCGGGTTTTTTGTACTGAGCCCGTCGGTCCTAAATTTTACCATAGATAAAAGTCTGCTCCTGCAAAATACGTCAACATACGTCATACTCACCATTGACTAGGATAGAGGAAACTATAAAAAAGGCGTAACCATAGACAATATAATTCTCATTCGGAGCCTACCCCATTCGCTAGCTTAAAATTTTGTTCTGAGATGAACAATCAACCTGTCGTAAAAATAAACTCAAATGACTTAAAACCCTTTAAATAAAGGAAGAACGTTTATAAGACTATCAAATATGAAATGTTCTTTTTACGACAGTATCGAATTTTGATATTTCTCTGATTTTAGCAGAAAAATAAAAAACACAGAAGATTTTTGTATTTCGTTTTAATACGAGTTACATTTATACGTATATATTTAACAAGATATTATATGTAAGGTCATGTATTCATCATCAGAAAAGATAATGTCTTTGGCCTGATAAGAAGGAAGAAGGAAGAAATTACGCCCTGAAATAAAAATATTTATCAACTTAGCAATACAAAACATAGAACACTATTTCCTTCCACTTAATATAAAACAGAAATGTACCTTCACTTTCTTCTGACACCCTTTTGGCAGCAACGGGCACACTGCTAGGTTTGGGGAAGAAATTACGCTCTGAAATAAAAACGTTGGTTAAATAATAAAATTAATAAGGTAAGTCGATGTAATTTAGAAGACATTTGTACCTTGTAAAATGTAATCATGATCTTGGAGTGCATCACTATACGCGCTGTAGAATCCTGGCACAATACTCTCGTCACAGGTACGGTCTAAAAACAAAAATAGATTCAATTCTGAGGTTAAATTAAGATAAGTTATACAATACATTAGGAACAAACAAAGAGAGATTCGTACCTGAAAGATTAAGTGTTGGCAATGCGAGCTTTCTTAACGCACCATTCGATCTTTTGCAATCAATTGCAAAATGCGATGCACACACTCTTGCGTACGTCGTCAATATCGGGTTCTGAATAAATTCTTATCTATTAATCCTTATTGACCATTCGCGAAACAGAATCTGGCACTCCTTAAAACTCGGAAACCTATGTCGAATTGATGTAGTGTCCGTACATCCTTTCACATTGCACTTGACATTTTCATGTTTTGACAGCGGCGTACGTGGCGTATAAACATGCATGAACTGCACACTGTTTGTGCAAAATATACGTCACACAGTCATAGAGATTTTCGTGTCTTTTTTTCTAACCCACTAACCTTTAACCTTTTTTGCCGGAGTTATACCCCCCTGCCACGTCACACACACCATCGACGAGGATAGAGGAAACTCAAAAAAATACGCGTCCATAGACAAATCATTATCATTCGGAGCCTGCCCCATTCATTGGCCTAAAATATTAAAAAAATAAATGGTCAAATGTCTTGAAGCATCAAATTTTTATATTTCTCTGCAAGTAACAAAAAATGAAAAACTCAAATACCTACATGTTCAGTATTTCTATTACAGCAAAACAGTTAATTTTAGCTACATAAAAGGTTAAATCGTTAATTTATTGAAACTATTAAATTATACCTTGGATGATATAATTACGATCCAATACGGCATCACAATAAGCATAATCCTGGCAGAAACGAGGTTACATAATGAGCTGGAGTAGTGGTTTAGTCCGAAGAAGTCGCTAGTCCCCTTGACGCACTCGACTTCCTCAGGAGTGAAGGCGGGAAGACGAGAGGAACTGAAGCCCTGCAGCGGGCTATCTCCTGCTTGCGTACTGCGGGGTATGTTTTTGGGTAGTATTTTTTTTGCTCGCATCGTAAATTTAAGCTCTGACAAACTCGTCACTTCTTACAAAAAATCTTTACTTCGACATATGGAGAGGTCAAACTGGGCAATTAAACGTGAGATTCCTGTTAATGGCTGTTTCTCAAGACATTAACTCACAACTAAAGTAGGTGGTGCTAGTCTAATGAAAAACTAATTCTCATCCACCTCATGATTAGTGGCATTTATCCTTTGGCGTAGATAATATTATAAAAATAATCACGCCCCTGAACTTTTAATACTTTGTATCCCCACTAGATGCCACCTATGTTTACATTTTGATCGGAGAGACCAGAATTCATTATTTCCTTTGATGATTGAAAAAATATATATTCCAGG
Source organism: Hesperophylax magnus (assembly GCA_026573805.1). Taxonomy (NCBI): domain Eukaryota; kingdom Metazoa; phylum Arthropoda; class Insecta; order Trichoptera; family Limnephilidae; genus Hesperophylax; species Hesperophylax magnus. The sequence goes on along the minus strand of JAIUSX010000144.1, from coordinate 959,812 downwards.
GCGATCACATCTTGTTGGTTAACTGTATTTTTAAACAAAACCTCTGTGAAAAAGATATTTCTTTCACGGATGACACTGTCGTCATAGTAAAGGGTCAGGACTGGAATGTTGTAACGGAATATGCAAATAATGCCACGCAAATCCTACTTTAAATTATTACCAAAAAACTCGGTATATTCCCTTCACACGGTGGCGAAACTATAGTGTGGCAGGGCTGACAAAATGCTACGGGCCCTGCGGGTGCTCGGGCCCCGGCTTTCGCGGGGCCGCGAGCTCAGAAGTCAGAAGTAACCTAACATTTAAATCAAAATTTAGTAAAAATTATAAATTTTATACAAGTACATATAATCAACTGTTAGATACAACTAAAGGCCATAAAGAACACATTTTATCGATTTATTTATTGTTATTAAGTTTAATTTGTAGAACTCCATTTTATTTTTTTTTTATTTTTTATATATTCAATAATATTATTATTGGGTTTATAAAAACAGTTTATTTTTAAACAAGTTCTGCTGTGTAATTATTATTACGCGTGACAGCTGTTTCGCCTTCTGAAGGCATTATCAAACTGTGGGTAGCCCACTAAATGTATCGTCTGTAAGTGGTATTTTATCGTCTGTATTTTATCGAGTATTGGACATTATTATTAATCAACTGAAATCGCGTTCCCTTCTAATGAATGAAATTGTTTCCAATGTCAGTGATTTGCAATCTGCCGCATCGCAAAATTTAAATGACCCTGATCTCTTTAAAAAAGCTCTTAAATTTGTTGATATATATAAAAAAATACATATCTGAATCATTTGCCTGGAAAATTCACAGTTTTCGGTCCACCTTCAGAGACGAAAAAGAAAAGGCTTTGTGTATTAGAGAACTTGCTGATTTATTAATAATAAATAATCATTTTTGTCGTGCAGCTTTCCTGGGGGCTTACTCGGTATATTTCGATTGCACAAACGAATACTTTTTGCTTGGTCCGAAGCCAACCTTCCAACTTCAAACGTTTGGACGATCGTGTGGAGGGGTAGTTCGTGCGTTGGAAGTTTGGGTTGGAAGGTTGGTGTTTGAGTTGGCCTGGGATCGCCTTCGAGGCGATCGCTATGGCCAACCCGCACGAACCGGCCGTCCGAGCTGTCCACACATCTCTGCGAACGGCAGGCAATCATAACAAAAGTGACATTTGCGTATAAGTGACGTTTACGTATTATCTTTTTCGCGCCAATCCGTTAACACATAATGGCAGAGTGGAGTAACGATTTAATATTGTCGCTCGGGTTGGCAGCAGTTTCTCTAGGTGGCCACCACACGATCGTTAGTGTGGAAGAACCATTTCTGTTTGGCCAAACTTATCACATTGGACTTAAAACAGTACTCTATAACTGCATGGATTAAGTTCGGTTTATTTTACCGTCGTCTGGCGTCGATATGTTTGCATCTTACATAACTCTATACAGAAATGCCAATATTGTCTATTGGCATATTTATTAGCGCGCTAAATGTTGACGTTTCCCCTGAATTTGTCATTAATACTATCACCAATTGACGCATTTTTTTACTCAATAAGTAAAACCGACCGTAAGTTGTACAATTATTTATAATTTTCATGTTTATTCTGTATTTTTTTACGTTGGCAAATGAATTTCGTAAGGTATCGTAACCTTTCCAAGAAGTAATTTAAGTAAAGGACTTTATAACCTCACATTCGCTATGAATGAACAGTGTTTTATACGTACAAATGACATGTATTTGTAGATTTCCTTTCACCTAATGACACTACTCATAATGTTATTATATTATATCCACCAGGTAGTGTGTATTTTTGCCTATATGTCAGTTTTTTATTAGTCACCTCATTTGCGTGGTGTTCATTTACTTTGTGGCGGAATGTTTTGTATAGGGCTGTAATTAGCTGTAATTTACGGCGCCTGCCCAAACCGTAAATTGTGTTCAGGAGATGGGAGATTGAAACGAGTGTCTGCACAATTGATTTAGTTTATTCGTGAGGACGAATATTATAATTTATTCAGAACGCGGTGACGGTGGCAGAAAGAGTGGTAGTACTGGCAGTTGAATCGAACGCTAAAACAGGAATGAAGATTCCTCTTCTCATGCTCGCTTGCGTATAGCAGCGGATTAATTCGCGTTAGTATTGCCAAATGTGGGGGGAAATAAAGTAGTCGCACAATATATTTAGTACAGCAATTTCATTATATAAGCATACCTTATTGAAGTTTTTTTCATCAAGTAGGGGAACATTTTGATAAAGCTATTTAAATTGACAATATTACAGTAATTATCACGTTATCAGTATTTTGTCGGCTGAAAGAAAAATATAATTTTGGATTTTTTATTTTTACATTTTGTGCCTACATACTGTGTGAATCAAATTCAACAATATTTTTATTTATTTATATACGTGTTTTAACAGTCAGTTCCTACACTATTTACGAGTAGTATTTCTTAAATATTGTTTTAAATGTATGTAAAAGCCTTAATAGGCATAAAATAAAATAAATACTTGAACTACAAAAGTAGACTTTCGTCAGGTAAGTTTTTAGATTCTCACGGCCAAAAGCATTTTTGTTGTTTGTTTTTGGGGTGTTAGCGCAACACGGCATAACACCCCAAAAACAAACAACAAAAATAGACTTTCGTCGTTCAACTTATAAATGATCAACTCTGTTGAAAGGCTGATCACACTTGTCGATTAGCTTTCAAGTGTCATTCAACTTCGACTTAATCAACTAAAATCGCTCTGTGTGATTGGAGTATTACGGAATGCAGAAAGCTAATATATATTATACTGAGATTTATGTATTTTTTATCGATTCTCTTTGGTATTTACTGTTTGACAATGCAACAGTAATTTTGTGAACAAATATTTACGCCGAGTTAATCGATATTTTACCGAATTTTTTAAACATATTCTTTTTTCTATATTACAAAATGGGGTCCTCAGCACGGGTAAATAACCCAGTGAGGCCAACATTACTGAATTAAAATATGAATTATTGTAAAATAATGTATCAACAATAAAAAAAATAAAAAATAATATTTATTTGTCCTAACAATTTATTGGTCTGCGACATTCTTGTATATTTTTGGAATTGATAGTTGTCTACTGCCGCCATGTCTTCAAACAAATTATGAAAATGTCCTGTTTTCTTCCTTTTATGATTAGTTGGACACACACTCCAACGTCGTTTTGGCCTTATTTTTTCTTCATCTGTGCGTCTCCTATTGCAGTGTGTGCTAGCCCCAGAATTGACATAAAACATTCCACATGCAACAATGTCTGATGAATCCATCGTATCAATATTTATTTATATAAAAAAATTTATTCATTGTTCTTTCGTAACATTTGTTGGCATGTGTTTGTTTTAAAATGGCAACACTTGATGTTCATTATGTACTTGATTTTTTTCTTAATTCTGTAATATCTATGGATGAATCTCCTCGGGCTTGCTGTCATTTTTTGGCGGCTTCAATATTTTGCTTTACTCGTTTCGTTGATCTGAACAAATTGAACTAAAACATCTATCTTTCTCCCAAGATATCCCTCAACCACCAGATCCTTACGTAAAAGCATGGATTCCACCGCCATCAAGTTAGAACCAGGCACAAGTGCAGAAGAGAGTGTTCCTGTGATACTTGCGGAAATGGATTATCGTTTTATCAAAAAAGAATGTCCGGAATCCAGTTCTGAAAGCAATTCAGGTATTTATAATTTTTGTACATAACTGTTACACCAATGCTAAATAGATCGGAAATATAAAATTAAACTACAGGTTTTTGCTTGGCCATAAGGACATGCTCACACTTACATATCGATTCTACAAAATAAGCTGCGAGTAAATGAAGATAATGTTGGTATTTCTTATTCGAAGTATGATACAGTTTAATATGACCGAAGGAGATAGGGCCCCATTAGCTTATTTGGAAGAGCTGCGCCCCGGCAAGCGAGGGTCCTGGGTTCAAGCCCTATATGTGTATCTTTTTCTGATTTTCAGTTTCAACATTTCCTTTAAGAATCTCTAATATTGTATTCAATAATTAAATATAACATTTTGAGGTTTACTCATTAAGTTATTCTAAAAAAATAAGAAATAAAAAATAAAACACAAAAGATGTTAAACAAGTCACAAGAAAAATTGTTATGAGAATATTGATGATAATGTGAATGGAAGTATAAGTCGGGGACGCCCGAGGAAGACATGGCACGATCAAGTGAACCAGTTACTCGAGTCGTGCCATCTCAAGAGTAAGAATTATAAAAGAGTATGTATGAATATGAATTAGGCAAGAAGAGTGTGTCCGTCCTCTCTCTCGGCGTGATGGTTAGTTAGTCTTCTTCTCGTGGAATAACTTTATTTGTTGATAAAACCTGTATAAGATGATGCAATTGCATTTATTTAAATGCCCTCAACCTTTTGGTCGTTTCTTTGTATTATTTGATCTTGCATTTTTACATATTCGAATTTCACTTCATGTGATTTTTATCAATTATGAAATACATTTTTAATCATAATTTTTTTCCGTATTAAGTAACTCTTTTAAAACCCTTCTCACAATCAAACTATCATTTGATATAGTGTTAACTCGGAGAAGGGCGACCGTAATTTTTAATGTTATACACTTTTGTTCTCAGCATATCACTATTCGTATTGTGTTTCGTTTCTCCAGGTGATATTGAAACTGTTACCATCAAGACAGAATCAGGACCCCGAGAAGAAGTTAGAGGGGGAATGCCTTATACAGATATTGACATAGACCTCCCAGATGTTAAAAAAGAATGCTTAGAGCACTCCGAAAAGATTACCAAGATCGCAGGTAGTCAGAATATTTATCCTTTTTTTACTAAATTAAATTTTATTGATTCTGTTGTTGCCTTTTACCAGGGCATCAAAAAAAAATTATATATATTTTTTTTTTGCACTGAGTTCACTAGTTAAATAATTGATTAAAGCGTTGGCGGTAAGTAAAACGTAATTAAGGAGTGGTAAGGTCCTCGACCAGAATATAAATAATTTGTTGTGTTTTCACATTGAATTTATATAAAATAATTCTACATGTAACACATTCCAGAGACGTGAAATTTTTGTCGTTGTTAATTTAACATTGTAAAACCCGCTTAACAGTCAAAGAAATTTTTGAGCAGGGTCAAGTAAACAATTTATGCTCTTCCAATGCTTTTATGGTTTTACTGTATCTGCTTACATTTATTATATGTTTATAAGCTTTATGCATAATCTTTTTCAGGCGGCTTCCAGAAGACAGGTCCTGGAAAAAAACAACACCACTGTCATCATTGCAACTATTCCTGCAATTACGAATCAGCGTTAAAACGACATTTGCGCACCCATACTCGAGCAAAACCTTTTTCATGTTCCTACTGTACTTTTTCTGGTTCTACAAAGGGACAACTAAAAAGTCACATGTTTTCTCACAGTGTTGAAAAACCTATTCCATGTTCCGACTACCAGTATTCATTTTCTAGAAATAATCTTCTTAAAATTAACTTGTTTAAAGTTCACTCTAAGTACATTGCAGAAAAACCCTTTTCATGTCCTGACTGTAACTATTCATGCTATCGGAATAGTGATCTGAAAAGTCACATGATTAAACACAGTGGTGAAAAACCTTTTTCATGTACCGACTGTAAATATTCATGCTATCGGAAGACACATCTAAAAGGGCACATGTTTACCCACGGCGGGGTAAAACCTTTTTCATGACTCGATTGTAACTATTCATGCTCTTCAAAGGGAAATCTTAAAAGTCATATGATTACCCACAGTGGTGAAAAACCTTTTTCTTGTCCCGACTGTAAATATTCATGCTATCGGAAGAGAGATCTAAAAAGGCACATGTTTAACCACGGTGGGGAAAAACCTTTTTCATGTCCCGAATGTAACTATTCATCCTCTACAAAGGGAAATCTTAAAAGACATATTATTATCCACAGTGGTGAAAAACCTTTTTCATGTCCATACTGTAACTATTCATGTAAACTGAATTTTGGTCTAAAACGTCACATGCTTAACCACAGTGGTGAAAAACCTTTCTCATGTGATGTCTGTAACTATTCATTCTCATTAAAGGAACATCTTAAAAGTCATATAATTACCCACAGTGCCGAAAAACCTTTTTCATGTCCCGACTGTAAATATTCATGCTATCGGAAGAGAGATCTAAAAACGCACATGTTTACCCACGGTGGGGAAAAACCTTTTTCATGTCCCGATTGTAACTATTCATGCTCTTCAAAGGGGAATCTTAAAAGTCATATTATTACCCACAGTGGTGAAAAACCTTTTTCATGTCCAAACTGTAAATATTCATGCTATCGGAAGAGAGATCTAAAAACGCACATGTTTACCCACGGTGGGGAAAAACCTTTTTCATGTCCCGATTGTAACTATTCATGCTCTTCAAAGGGAAATCTTAAAAATCATATGATTATCCACAGTGGTGAAAAATCTTTTTCATGTCCATACTGTAACTATTCATGTAAACGGAAGGTTGGTCTAAAAAGTCACATGCTTACCCACAGTGGTGAAAAACCTTTTTCATGTGCTGACTGTAACTATTCATGCTCTTTAAAGGGATATCTTAAATGTCATATGATTACCCACAGTGGTAAAAACCCTTTTTCATGTGCTGACTGTAAGTATTCAAGCAATTCAAAGGGAAATCTTAAAAGCCACATGCTTACCCACAGTGGTAAAAAACCTTTTTCATGTGCTGACTGTAACTATTCATGCCGTCGGAAAGGAGATCTAAAGAGACACTTTTCTACCCACGAATTCGACCTTAATTCAAAAAAAAGAATCTTTTATACTCCTACCATCACGTAGAATCACCTCCCGAAGGTAGCTCACTTAACCGCCGGACAACCTGTATAAGTAATTTTGTTTCCCACAAATAATATTGACTATTCTCAAGAAGTAGTGTAGAACGTGACAGTATTTTTTTATTTTATTTATTGAATATACAAACACATTACAATAATTTACAAATGTAGATATTTTGAGGCTGATTGCGAAAAAATTTGAAATTTTTAACAAAAAATTACCCAACTCAATTGACAAATTATTTCTCGTGTTTGAGTTGGGAGTGTTGTGAGTCATTATGGTTTATAGGTGGTAAAATTTCACTAGTTGATGTAGCTAAAAATTAACAAAATAGCTATAAAACTAGATGATAAATTCGATAACACTATATAATTAAGAAAATAAGAAATTTAATTACAAATTAAAAAATAAAAAATATAACTTAAATAATATAATAGTTATTAAACTTAGAAAAAATAAGATATAAAAATATATAATTAAGAAAAATAACATATTTAATTACAAACTAAAAAATAAAAAATATAACTTAAATAATATAATAGTTATTAAACTTAGAAAAAATAAGATATAAAAATAAAAATGTACTTATTAGGTACGAAATAATAGTAGGTAGGTACAGTACTGGTAGTAAATTGTTCAAAGACCGAGCTTGCAATCTTGTATGAAATGGGTACTTAATAAAATGCAACAACAATAAACGCATATTAGCACATATTGGGAAGCGGATAATATAAATTTAGAGGATATGTGATTTTTTTTAAATATTAAATTTTGTTTGTACATATTTTTATTTTATTAATCATTAATCAATTTTCCTAAATTCATAACGTGAATTTAGGAAAATTTAATCAATAAAAATTACAAATGAGTTCATATAAACAATTTTTTGAAAAATGTATCCAATGAAATTAAAACTTGTGATTACCGTTGGGTTTATCTAAAAGTTGTTTGATTTGTGATTTGAAAGTTTTGTAATTTTTTTCAGTTTTAATTTTATCCGGAAGGGCATTAAACAATTTTATACCTTGATAAGTATAATGGTGTTGACCAGCACTAGTATTACATTTAGGAATTTCTAAGTTACCACGTGATCTAGATCGGTTACTTATTTTTGTAGAAATTGTTGAATTGAAATGGTCTTTATGAATTTGTAACAGTGCATTCTTTTTAAAAATTTTGTTTAAGCTAAGAACCCTAAACGAGTCAAACAGCTCTGTGGTTGGAAATATCGATGGTTTTCTTAGGATGACTTTCAAAATTAACCTCTGAACCTTTTCTACAGGTGAAAGGTTAGTTTTGAAAGTCCCTCCCCAACCGATTATACCATATTGTAATATGGATTGGGCAAGAGAAAAATATATAATTTTAATCATATTATATGAAAGGATGTTTCTCAATCTAATAAATAAGTAAATAAGTTTTCTTACTCTGGTTGCCGTATTTTGGACTTGTTCGTTCCATTTTAAGTGTCTATCTACTATGATACCCAGATACTTTATACTATTTTTGCATGTTATTGGTAAACAATTTACATTACCGCATTCTTTTTTATTTTCACATTGTGATGAATGGATTTTAATGGTTATATTGTTTTCAAAATTTTTTTCCTGCAAAGAGAATGGGATGAAATATGTTTTCTCGGTATTTAGTGAGAGACAATTTAGGTCGAACCATGTTTTGAGTATGTTTATATTGATATTGGCTATCCTCATTGTTTCTTCCCATGATTTTCCTTTTGTGATAACTACAGTGTCGTCTGCGTAAGATATGATATCTCCAACAATGGGAAGAGTGAACATTTGATTTACATATATAATAAAAAGGATTGGACCGATGACAGTTCCTTGCGGAATGCCAAAAGATGAGGTTTTGGGTTCACTAAGGGTATTATTGATTTTGACATATTGGAATCTCTCTTTTAGGTAACTTTGGAACCATGATAGTACTATTCCGTCCAATCAAATTGGTTTAAGTTTCTCAGTGAGTTTTGAGTGTGATATGCTATCAAATGCTTTGCGGAGATCAATGAAGATTCCAAGACACTTTTCTCCATTATCTAATTTTTTCATTATTGTTGATGTCAATTTAGCAATCGCATCCTGTGTGCTGAGATTGTCCCTAAATCCGAACTGGTTTGGGCTCATTATCTTCTTATCTTTTATGTAGTTGTTGAGTTGTTTTTTAACAATTTTTTCATAGATTTTAGCTATATTTGATGTGAGTGCTATGGGACGGTAGTTAGAAGTGTTTTTTTCGTCACCAGTTTTAAAAACAGGGGTCACAATAGTCTTCTTATAATTGTTCGGGAATATGCCCTTCTTCAGACTAACATTTATTATATGAGCAATTGGTTTGCTGATTATCTCACGTACAGTTTTTAATGTTTTTACAGTTATGTTGTCGTAGCCAGGGCTCGCTGATCCTCGTAGACTTATTATAGCGTTTTCAACTTCTTTATCAGTTACTGAAGCAAATGTGTGGAAACCTTCTTCAAAAGTTGGGTTTAGCTCTGGTTGTTGAGTTTGTTTTTTGTCTAGGATAATATTACTAGCAAGATTAGCGCCGACATTAACAAAATAATCGTTAAAGATATCACCACAAAGTTTTGGGTTTTTTTCTGTGTCAGTATTGATTCCTCGATGAGTAACTTCTTTTGGAAATTTTTGTTTTGTGTTTTTGTTGGTTATTGTTTTGATAATTTTCCAGAACTCTTTGCTGTCTTGACCAGCATTTTTTAATTTATCACGAAAATACTTTTCTTTAGTCAGTCTAATTAAAAGCGTAAGTTTGTTTCGATATTTCTTGAAGAAAGTAGCGATTTTTTCTTCGTTAGGGAATTTTTTAGACTGGTGATAGTATTTTTCCTTATTTCTGATTGAAATCACTAATCCATGGGTTATCCATGGTTTTATTAATCTGTGTTTAGATTTTGTTTTAGAAAAAAGTATTTGTGTAGAAAGGTTTATGTGATTTAGGAAAACAGTTTCGAAATTCTCCGCACAAGTATTTGGATTTTCCGATTCAGTTATTGATGCCCAGGTTTCCATCTTAAGATTTGTTTCTAAAGTTTTCATCTTTAAATATTTTTTTTCTTGTTTTTTTTTGTCAGTTTTGTTGGGGTTGGTACTTTTTTTGTCTATGTTGTTAACGAATATACAGGTGTAGTGGTCAGTTATGCTGGTTTTCCATAATATCGACATGTTTTTTTCAGTATTATTTGAGTTGCACCATATGTGATCGATACAGGAAGGGATTTGTCCACTGATATTTCGTGTTGCATTATTTATATATGATTTATAGTTTAGCGAAGTCATTACATTTATATAATCATCTTTCGTTTTGTTTTGTACCCAGTGTCCGATATTAATGTTAATGTCACCAACAATAATATTAAAGGTACTTTTTTGACTCAGTAATAATTTTTCGATTTCTATAATGAAATTTGTGGGATTCGATCCGTGCGTCCGGTAGATGGCAATAATATGGTACATAATGTCGTTCACTTTTACACTCAGTTGTAAACAGTTTGCTAATTGCATTTTAATTTCTGTGACAGTGACATTGTTATATTTATTTAGAATGAACACCGCTATACCACTGGTTTTATTAATATAGGTAGTTGACGAAAAGTATGTGTAATTCGGAATACTGTACAGTGTGTCAGCGTTATTTATATTTAAGTGCGCTTCTGTTAAAACAATGAGGTCCGGTAATGTTTCAAGAAGGTTTAGTGTTACTACAAACTCATCTAGGTTTTTTTTTAAACTCCGGATGTTTTGGTGCAGAACAATGAAAGCACTTGGGACTTTTTTTAGCAGATCTCTACAATGTTGTGAATCTTCGCAAATGTGCTGTGAAACATCTGTTAATTTGTCAATTTCCTCGCCTAGAAAATCATCCATCACTTATTCATAATCGATTCTCTGTTGAGCTATGATAACCATTCGTTTTCGGTAAGTACATTTTTCGCTATTCGCACTGTGTTCAGTATTGTTTTTTGTTCCGAATAAATTGTTGTTTTTGTCGCAGTTGTAGCATTTGACTATATCTTTGGTTTTTTCGCATTCACTAAATTTGTGGTTTTTTGCACAGTGTATGCATCTAGGCTTATTCATTTTGTTCAGGCATTTTAGTAATGTATGTCCGAAACCAAGGCAGTGGTAACATTGCATTAAGGGATTGCAATCTTCTATGTGCGCTCGGACAAAACCAATATTGACTCTTTGTTTATCAAGTAATATCTTTCTAATTTGGCCTGTTGTTTCTATTATTACATTGCGCAGTTGGTCACTTGTCTTGTTTTTTTAATATTTTAGTTACTTTAATTGAATCATTTGGGGCATCACTTAGTTCATTGTTTTGCAACAAAAAGTCGTTAAGAAAATTATCTTCACTATACTCCCCTCTCACACCTTTGATGACCATGCACGGTCTCTTCTTTTTTAATTCTGTAGCAGATATACCGTTTTTATTTTTATTTATTTCCGTTTTTAGTTTGTCTGCGTCTTCTTTTTTCGAGCAAGTCATAATTATTTTATTGTTTGATGCTTTTTTGATCCCATTTATACCAATTCCTAGGTTAGGTGCTTTGATTGTTTTAGTAATAATTTGCTTTATGTCCTCAGATGTTTCTTTGCCTTCTGCAGCAATCATAACGGCATATTTGGGTTCTTCGATTTGTACTGTTCGTTCTTTTAGTACCATTGCGTACGATTTCGGTTCATTATTTTTCTCGAGTTTGGTGATAACTTTTTTTTGAAGATCTATTATTTGTTCCTGGAAATTGTTTCTCTCTTGTTTCCAGGTTTCTTCTAAGAGGTTTATGGTTAATTCGAGGTTATTTCGTACTTTCGAATCTTTTACGGTAGTTATATTTTTTAGGTCACTTTTAATGTTTTCGATTAATTTTAGCACGTCCATGATATGTTAAAAACTTGAGCAGCCGTGCACAAAATGCACGTCACTCCGGGTCAAACTATGTGACAATACTCAATGATTTAGGTATTTCGTGTGCACTGAATTAAAATTGTTTTTGTTAATTTTTTCAGGCTTATATTTTAAAAATACTATGTATACATAGATTTTGGTCAAAATTAACAAATTTTCTGAAAAAGAAATATGTTATAATCTAGTTTTATTTTGTTTTACTGCCGATAAAACTGAAATAGCAACGTTGTTAGTTTTTAGGCCATATTAAAAATATTATTAAAATACCGTTAAAAAATTCTTATAATAGTCTTTACCTTACCTACGAGTACATTGCATTCACCTTTTGATTTTGATTTGTTTTAAACACACATATTTATGATTCTATACAAGTTGGAACATACTTGCTTTATATATTATCATACTTTGATTTATTTACCATTTCAGCTCTTTCTATTTTAAAACTAACTAGAAAAATTATTTTCTTTTTCTCTGCTTTTCAACAAACATGAATATTTTTTTTTGTATTTGTGTACAGGAAAACATGCTTTCTTTTATATTGTAAGCTTTGCTTAATTTAAAATATCAGGTGTTGTTATTTGAATTCGATGTTCATTATAGTATGAGTATTTGCATTATTTTTAAATACAGTTATGTCATGTGTGGTTAGTATGCGATATAAAAAAAATGTATTTCCATGTATCCTGTCATACTTACATATTGTAATAAAGTGTTAATATCTTTGTAATAGCCCGAAAAGACTTTAATCGTCTAAATAAATAAAAAATGTATATGTTCTTTTGATCAAAATCTTAAATCCTCAAAATTTGTTCTCCGATTGCTTTGAAATTTGGACACAATGTTGCATTCGAATGCGGGTGTTTTTTAAATAATTATATTATATAGATGTCACTTGTGACAGATAAAAAAAATGCTTTTTGTCACGCGTGACATGTAAAAACATGTTTTATTTTACAACAGCGCCATCTGTTCGACGTAAAAGCTTCAAGCTATTGTTTCTCATGTCAACCTTTGATTCATAACCCAGCCAGGCCGAAGAAGAGTGTAAAAAACACTTTAAGGTTAACTAGTACATACACGATATCTCAATAATTAATGGTTGAATTTAATTAATATTTTTTATAATCTTTAAGTAAATACGAACCTAATTTTACATTTTGTTTTTCTACATTATTCAAGGTGGATAATATAACGGAAATTACAGATGCTGTCATTTCATCCTCTATGATTTCCAGTGAAGAGGGAAAAAAATTCATACTCACTTCTGCAATCTATTTTCTTAGCATAATTGTAACATTTTATTTTTTCAGTATATAATAAATATCTATAAAATTTTTCATTTTTCATGAAACATATCTATTTTGAATCTAGCATAATCATATTATTTTACATTTCCTACGAAAAACTGCAAACTTTTAGCTTCCTTAACATTTAAATGGAGTTCATCAACAATTAAAAACATTTGAGTTGACTTTTTACAAAGGTAAAATATTTATACCGTTTTTTTCAAACCCATGTTCACTATTTCCTCATGTTACAGTTAAACAATCACGTCGTGCGCCATTGTAACCGTTGAACATGTGCTAATAATAATGTAAACACAATTGGTCGCCAGTTTAATGCAATAACCTCACGTACAAATTCAACCACACTAGGGCCATTGTAACATGATTAATAAAAGACAATGAGCATTGCTTTGTTATTAAATAAAAGAGGTACGATGATTTATATTATATTTATTCAAATAACAAATAGAGGTAGAGACACTCAAATAACAAGTATAGAATGATCTCAAGAGGTGTTACGACAATGCGAAGAATTGATCGCACGGAAGGTATTTTTAAGTAGCAATAAATTAGTTAAAAGTGTGACATTGTTTATTACATAAATATCTGACCTGATTCACTGAAATGGGCGTCATACAACTCTTCGGAGAGAATTGTAAATGAGAGAGAGATTGACATGATGACCAGCGATTAAATATATCTAGCTATGTCCGCCATCAGCGTCCTCCGTAAAATATGTCGACTGGAGCAGTTGCTCGTATCACATCAGTTGGCGTGACCTCTCCGCAAGGCTGTCCGATTGGTACCATAAATAAACCACTCTCTAGATCGATATCTTCGGGCTTTTTGTATGGCCCCATTTTGTCACCCCCTTAACCACAGACGACCTCAGATAAAACGGTCGTTTGGTCCAGACAGGTAAATATATCGTGGACCATAAATAAATCTCAAGGCCATTTTAAAAAAGTGCAAACATAGACAATATAACTGCACCCAGCTAACATCGTTCATTCACTAGCCCACAAAAATTGTATTTTAAAAATAAAAATATTGGAATGCAGGAAAAGGAAAATAAAAAAAAACCCACAGCTATGCACACATCAAAATACTTTTTATTTTCAAAAAGACAATGGACAGTAATATAACCACTCGAACGATCGCGCGTCAAAAAACTTTTTTCTCCGATTGCTCGCGGTTTTTTGGCGACGATTTTGAATATTTTCCGCCAACATTAAAAAAATCAAACCTCCGAATTTTAATACGGAGACATAAAACTGATTGTAGTGCTATACAGCCAATGAATTCACCTATATTTTAATAACTATTCTATATTTTTAGAATTGATAGATAAATTATTAAAAAATCTTAAACTTTATAAATGCGCGAAATTTGCGTTTTTGTGATTTGAAATTGCCGCCAGTGGCAGTTTTAAAAATCTTTATAGAATATTTTCTACGTTTTTATGTTCTCTATGGCCTGTTTGATAATCACAGATGCAAGAATGTAATAGAAAAATATTTTTTTGCATGTTAAGATCTCTTCAAAAGTTTGGTCAGAAAATAATTTTGTAAAATTTGAGTGCGTGACGCGTCAAAATTGAAATCACTGTATTATATTATATAATAAATTTACCACAAAAACTGGTATAACGTTAGGAAGATACATTAACTGTCTACAATTATTAATAAGCATAGTCGCCGTGTTGGCTTTATTTTATACATTTGATGAATTATACAGAGAGCCTATTTCACGATGTCAAAATCATGGTGCTACTTTTTAAATAATTGTAAATTAGAACTGGAGATTTGTAACCATGTTTTTATATTACGTGCAAAACGAGGAAATAAGGCTTAAAGTGAGATATATATATCATAGATATAAACATTGCCAATATTTCAGGGGGATACTTTGAAAGTTGATGAAATTCACCAATATTTGACCAAAAATCACTTCTGACAGCTACCTTAAGGTCAATCTACATAGGGTAAATCGGAATATGTAAAATGATGATAAATTTGTATATATATATCAAACCTTTGTATGACCGTAGAATTGCAAATAAAATCATAGTGATAATTTTATATCTAAACGCAAAGGTATCGAAAAAAAATGGGGGAGGGAAAATAATTGATGGAACCAATAATTGATTTATTTATTAAGCCCTAATATCCTTTAAAATCAATATTACAGTTGTATGGTTACAATGAAAGAGTAGTATATTGATTTAAACATTGTTTACACCTTTTGTCATAATAAAAATGTATTCAGTTTATTGGTTTATTCATAATTTAAGAAAATCAATACATAATAATATCATTGTGCCTCGCTATAGAGTGAGATTCTGAGTATCGCTCTGGTGAGGGACCACCATTCAGAATTGAACATTGCTTGAATTGGCTTAGTTATGTTCAGTGACTAGATCTGGAAAAGCATCTTTACAGAAAAATTGACAAAATATAATTAAGACATAAAAATAAAACGAGTTATTTAATGTGTACAATAAACAGGGAAAAATGAGAATACCTGTGCATTTGTTAACATGCATATTTCAATGATCAGAATTGAAATATACATATTAAATGTCCACCGAACCTTATCATATAGAACCTTTGAGGACAACATAACATGAGACGTGAGTATGCGGAAAGAAATGATTATAAGTCCAGCCATCCAGGCCATCATAATTGATGTTCAAACAAATTTAATTAAATTTATAAATTAGAATTTCATAACTAAAAAACCAAAAAAGAAAAAAATGAAATAAAAAAAAACCCTCAGCAAATCTATATTGTAGTGTGATATGGCTTCATGCAATCATAGCATAATGCCACATCACACACATCACACTTTGTAAGGGTCCTTTTGAAAATGTTATTTATGTTGCACCACGCACATTTCACCTTTTTCCCGCTACGGACCACGAAGTGGTTGCCTTTCAGGATAGGTCGCAGAGTCTTTCCTTCAGCTATTAGGCCAATGGTCCGCACAGTCGTGTCAATTTGACTACGACAGAACAGCAGAAGGAGTTCATCCGCAACCTCACTCCTGAAGTTTCGGTACAAAATGCGTTTATTTTCCTTGCGGAGCTTTGAGCCGTACAATATATACGCATTCTGCACCGAAACGCTTAGTAGTCTCCTGAAAAGCTTCTTGTACCAGACCAGGTTTCGCTGTCGTTCAATGGGGAAGCCTGACAAAAGCTGATCTTTTCGATCAACCCCCCCCATTACCTTGTTATAATCTAGTACGAGTTGAGGTTTGTAAGTCCAGGTACCAAACTTTTCAACTGCCCCGATTTCTGCCTTATGGTAGGTGGACAACATACTTACCAGGTTTTTGTCCTACCAAACCATTACATTGAGGTCCCCGCAGTTTGAGTATACAAGCTCACCTTCCCTCAGTTTGGTCCGGAGATGGGACTTAAATGCAGAGGGCACAAATTCTCGGTTTAACCGCAATGTGCCCATGCAGTCCATCCCATTTCTTTTGAGGCATCGTGCCAATAATGGACTATTATAAAAATTGTCCATTATTAATGTATACCCCTTGTTAAACAGAGGGCTGGCCAGGTCGTATACTATCTTTGCAGTAGCCCCAACTGGGCAGATATTGTGAGCACCCAAAAAGTTGGCCTGTGTCATGTCGTCCGTCATATCTTCCGTTATGTCTTCCGTCATATCTTCCTGGTCTGGATTTGTCGATTCAGCCTGTCTGGAAATGGTCTTCCCCGTATAAATTTGGAATTTCCAAAGATAGCCAGACTTGGACTCACAAAGCTCGTAAGACTTTATACCCGCACTGGCCGCTTTGGTTTTGATCATCTGGACGAATCCCAAACGGCCTTTGGATTCATCCAGAGAGATGTCTTGCTCGGGCAGGTATAAAGTCTCAAACTTATTTGACAGGTGGTCCCAGACGGGCTGAATCTTTTGTAACCTTCGCACAGATAATGGTGCATCAGAAGAAAGACTTTCATTGTTGGTGAAGTGAAGGAACTTTTTAATTAGAAGAAAACGATTATAATCCATGGCTCGGCTGAAATAAGGCATGGCGGTGAGTTTTTTTGAATAGAAGTAGTCTTTTTCAACAGGAAGGGGACTAATACCTTGATACATTAAAATTGCCAAGAATACATACATTTCCTCTTTATTCGTGGGAGCCCATTTATTGGTACGCGCATGACGCTTAAATTGTTTTTTCGCAATCCATTGATCTGCATACCTGTTGGTCTCTCTCGCGATCAGTTCAACGAAATCTGCATCAAAGATTTTAAGAAAGGCATCCACAGGTTTGCCCATTTCGTCGGTATTGAAAGTTGGTCCCGGCGTGCCTGTGAAAGTCTCCCTTATCCCAGTAAAACGTAAGATATCTTTAGACCAATCGAAAGAGTAACCTTCAGGCGGCAGAATCGAACGCATTGCCTCACTATCTACCTGGTCTTGTCTACTAAAGTCTATGGCCATAGCGGAGTTAGGTGAAACGTTGATAATATTATGATAAGGTATTGGTGGCATGCAGAAGGTATCCTCATCGCTCTCTTCGTGGTCGACGTCACTCGCTTCGTCATCCTCGTCGCTCGATCTGTCCATTTCTGAAACAACAGAAAACCCAAATTAATTTAATGTGTCTATATTACGATAACCCACTGCCTCTGGTACGGCTTATGACTCGCAATACGATGGTCGCGGGATCAAATCAAATAAATTATATTTGAATAATTAGTGTTATTTTCACACAAAATTCATTTAAAATAATATATATTATATTTGCGGCACGTTCCAGAGTGGAAGATACCCATAGTATCGCCCTGGTGTAAGACCCCATTCAGAATTGAAACGTTGCTTGAAATGGCTTTAGCCGTGTTTGGTGACCAGTTCTGAATAGCCAGGTACTTTTCCACCTCCCTCTTCCACACCTCCTTCCCCTCCCCGCTACCTTCAGCCTCACAACATACCCCGATTGAGGATGCCATAGTCTCACTGGCTCCAGCTGAGGCTCTTGTGAGGTATTCATATAAAAAAATAAATAAAAAGTTAATCAAATACTTGAGGCGGGCAATGTCAGGAGTCAGAATAGCACAGTCAGGTAGGTATGGAATGAAGAAAAGAGTGTGTGTGCCAAAATCGAGTTGCATGGTGGTTCATCCTCTCTGCCTACCGAAATGGCGTGAAGGTAAGTTAGTTAGTTTTATAACTCACGGTTTCCAAGTACAGACTCTTCTAGTACAGCTGCCTCGTCCACGTTACTGTTTCTGCCCATGTCTGACTCTGAAATAAAAGAAAACACAAATCTACAGTAGAATTTGGATATAATGACTTTGCATTTAACGGTCTACTGTTTTAAGTGACGATAATGTAAACTCTAGTAAGGTTTCATAGCTTTTAGTAGGAAAACGTATCCGTTTAAAGTGACCAACTACGTAAAGCGACCTATTTTAATGATAATTTGTCCGGTTACAAAACCCACCTACCAATACAGCCTCGCTTTTGACTAGGAAGCTCGACACAATGAGTCCCGTGAAGCGAAAGTGTTTTTTCAATTTAAGAAAAAAATGCTGTATTACACCGTTTAGAAGCCGGTGAATCAAATGTAATCCTCGCAAAGAAGTTCGGCATGTCTTATTTCTCACTCTGCAATACCCGTTACAGAAAAAAAAAGATGTGTAATGATGCATCCACGTCATAACAACAATACATTTTGTATGTTTGTTATGTGGAATTTTTAAGTACTATGCTTATTTCCTGCCAATATACCAACAGTGAAACTGTGCTAGGGATATCAATATAAAATATAGATAATTGATTTTATATTGAGCCACTGGTATGACATTTCAAAAAATAAACTCACCGTTCCCAAACGCCGACAATTCTTCGTAGAATGGCACTCCGCGATGTCCCAGGTAACGGCTCGGGAGATGCTGCACGGATAGGCATAATTGGTGCATTGGGAGCCGTTGATTGGGTCTGTGCGGGAGTGGACATCCACGGTGGTGGTACGGGTCGTGGCAACGGTGAAGGCGTCCCTTGTGAAAAGGGACACGTTGTTCTCTCCGGAGATGGAATTCTGAAAACATTTACATAAATCATATAAATTGTTCTCATTCACGTGTGAAACAGTAAGTACAGTATGTAAATAAACAATAAAATTAGAACTCTGTAAAATATGCACTGAATGTGCCAAATGCACAGAGCGCTGATCTTACCAACTCTCACTGTAAGAGTGGAACGCAGTCAGGAAAAAACAATAATATTGTATCAAGCATCTAAATACGATTGCTTACTTTTGTTTAGTTTTTCTTGGAGGTGCGGTAGGGAGCAAAATGCGGGCCGCCTGCTTCTTGAATTTTCGGCTTTCCAGCTCTAGCCGGAAGGAAGCAGGCAGGGCCCTAACAGCCTTTAGGGCCTTGACGCGATCCTCTCGCACCAGTAGCAAAGCAGGGTCGCTGTTTAAATAAATACAAATATATGATGAGTTCAACGGCCACAGCAAAGTACTTTCATAAAAAAACATTAAAAAATACTAACACTCCAGACGAGGCTGCAATTGCAGCTCTGCGTTGACGTCCACGTGCAGGTAGTCTGGCACCAGCTCGTACCCCACCTCTCCCTCTTCCTTTGCCTCCTCTTGCAGTCAGCACCACTCTATATATTTTAAATTGAAAACACTTAAAGTAAGTACTTAAATGTTTAAATTTTGTTAAATATTGAACTAATATAAAATTTGAAAATAATTATTGGGTCGTGGAGTGCTCCCTTTCCCTGGACGACAACTGTTTCTGCACAAATTTGGTAAAAGTAAACAAATTAATTAATTATACAACTAAATTACTAAATTTTTATTGTGTGACGAAGGCTTTACACCATTTTACATGTAAAAAAGAGTCAACTTTTTGACATATGACTTAAAATAATTGGTTAGCAAATATCTGTTTTAATAATGAACCAATTCAAATAAAACTTATATATATATCTCTTTGTTTTGAATCACTGTGATGGAATATCTATATTTCAAATGCGCGAGTGCAGTATATAAGACATTATTGTAAATCAAAAACAGATGACGTCTTCAGTTGACGTATTCTTACACAAAAACTTCAACCAAAACAATATATTAGAAACAAACTAATTAAAAACGCATTTCAAAGATAGATAAGTCAATCATGATTACACAGATATATAATTATGCGTTAAAAACCCAATAAATTAATTACTTACGGCATTTTAGGAAGAGACCAAAATTTCGAGAAATGTTCGAGAAGTTATTATTTTGTTTCTGACAGGACGCGTTAAAAACCGCGAAAACTCGTTAAATAACACTTCAAAGACAACGGATAAGTTCATAGACATAGAGAATATATTATCAGCTATTCGATAAAACAAGTAGCTGGCCATGGAAACGTTTTAAATAATTACAATAAATATTTTACGAATGGTAGAAAAATCGGTCCATTTTTGGACCGATATCAATCGCAGAAAAATAAAAATGGTCGATTTTTCGACCGAAATCGTTCCAGTGGTTAAAACAGGGTCAGTACAACCGATGTATTGAGCATTGATTTATCATTGAAGTAGAAGATAAAACTAATATATCTAAACAAAACATGAAACAGAACAAGACACAGAAAAATAAAAAGTAACGGTCTCAACTAGGAATCGAACCCAGTCTTACTGCAACAACTTAATAGGATTTAATTTGACCTTGCACAAAAATACAAGAATATATTTATACACAAAATACATTTTCAACAAATTTAAGTGTTAATTATTATTGCCACAGCACTAGAAGTTATTCAAATTCTCCTGCAAGGGTTTCATATAATTTCCATAGCTTTATCGTCAGCAAACATTATGGAAAATGCTGGTTAACCACTCGAGCGAACATATCGAATAATTCGACTTTTTTTTTCTTCTAATATTGAGCATGTCGAATTATTCGACGTTTATTACGTACCACTCGTAAAAATTAAATATAATATTATTTAAACCAGTCCCTGGCCAATAATTTATTCCGTTGTAAAGCTGGTAAAATTGGCTTCTTCTATGGCAACACCGATTATCAATAGATGCTTCTGGAATAAAGATTTGGCGGTTTTAATTTGACAGTTGTCTCCAAAAATTTTACTTTCGAGGCAAAAGTGTTTTGAGTAATCGGTTATATTTACACATCTTTTAAAATGCCGTAAATGATTGTGTTTTTTGCGTTTTTACGCCATAATATATATTAGTGTAATCGTGATTCAATTATTAATGTGTTTTCAACTCCTTTGATTTAAAAAACGGGTTTTTTTTAGCATATTTTCGATACGAAACTATGATTTCTGGCGATGTTAGGTTTTTTAAGTTATTAATTTGCAATTCAATTCCTAATTACTCCACTTGTGTATTTGAAATAGCGTTTTTCTATTAGAATGATTCATTACCAAGAGATAATTATAAATTTTATTTAGGTGTGGTCATTTTTTCTCCAGATATTTGTAATTTTATAACTCAGTAGAAATGTCGAAAAAATCGGAAAAATATTAGATGAAATTTAATGTAAAGTTACCATCACACAATGAATATGGGATTATTTCGTTTCGTTTTGTAATTAATTAATTTATTTACTTTTTTCAAATTTCTACAGAGCCAATAATCCACAAGAAAGTGTTCCACAATCCATGTATAAATATCTATTTTTTATATGATAAGATATATAAAAATCTATGATTTGATTCAAAATATAAAATCTACATGAAATATTTTTAATTAGAAGTGTACCGATGCAGAGAGGTAGAGGAAGAGGTAGAGGAAGAGGCAGAGGAAGAGGCAGAGGGAGGGGGGCTGTACGAGCTGGACGTGGAAGCCAACGTGGAGCAGCATTGGCAGCTCGGTCTGGAGTGTTAGTATTTTTTAATGTTTTTAAAGAAGGTTTTTTTTGCTGTGGATATGGGGTAGAGCTAATCATATATTTTAATTTATTTTAACAGTGACCCTGCTCTGGTTATGGTGCGGGAAGATCGCGTCAGGGCCCTAAAGGACGTTAAGGCCCTGCCTGCTTCTTTCCAACTGGAGCTGGAAAACCGTAAATTTAAGAAGCAGGCGGCGCGGATTTTGCTCCCCACCGCGCCTGCAAGAAAAGCTAAACGAAAGTAAGTTATCGTCTTTAGATGCATTACACAATGTTATTTTTTTTCCCTGAGAGCTTTCCGCCACCGTGAGAGTTGGTTGGATCAGTGCTCTGTGCATTATGCACATGCAGTAAAATCAGCGCTATTCCAATTCTTATTGTTTTTTATTTACTCTTTCACGTGTGAATGACAACGATTCATATGATTTTATTTATTTTATTTATTTATTTATTTATTTATCAAAAGAAAGTACATATTACATATTGGATGCTTTGCCTGTCCAACTAGGAAAGTTTCCCGTTCTAGGACAGACAAATTGACATGTTTAGTTCATATTATTACTGAAATGTACATAATTACATAACAAAAACCAAAAAAAAAAAAGTTTCATTTTTCTCTGAAACTAAGTTGTGTAATAAAGAAAATGTATATAATAAATATAAGTACACATACATTGTTTTGTGAGAAGTAGAAAAAATTAATCTGGTAGCATATATTATAATCGGATTTACCGAAAACCTGGTAACATAAAATATTAAAATTTACAGAGTATGAGGTAAGCGTTGTAACTAGAATGTGTAATAAATTATGTGTATGATTGTTTTCACTGAATTAAAACATGAATTCAGAACAAATTATATTATACGACAATACGAATATACACCGCGCTCATTTCTTGAACTACTGCTAAAATGTAAAAACAATAACTATATATATAGATAGAAATATAAACTATGAAACATAAACTATGAATATAAATACATAGTACCTGATTTAGTGCTACTTTGGTGAAATTGGTGCATTACTTCGTGCGCCATATTGTGTTGTGTATTTATTATAAATCATTACCGTAGTAGGTACCAAGTTTCACACAGAGTTTGTGTGCGACGTTCAAATGTGATACGCTTTACAGTAGTGATGTACCTTATGAGCAGACAGGCTTCAGGGGCGCATAACCATAAATCTTAGGTTGAAAAACATCAGAAGGTATAAAAACATCAGAATGGATGTCGAAACATTGCGGAGCAATATCAGAACTCAATGAAGTGTGGTAGGAATTTTGGTCTAGTGATCAGGAAAGTTTGGTGATTTTGTTTAACAGTTATACAGCATACGTTCACTTTCGACTCTCCCTAAGTTTAGAATCCAATCATTGACTAATTTACGCAGGACGCTTCCACTTTTCAATTTCCAAGAACCGGGTATAAGGTTGAACATTTTTGGACCTAGGTAAGAATATTGTCTTTGAGCAAGGGATGTCATGGTAGCAAGTGGAACTATTGGATTCCTCCCTGCATGTCGGATGTTGTGATAATGTTCTACGGAGGGGAAGAGGTGACGATATTTTTGTGTGTATAATATAACTTTTCTTATAAATAGTTGCCTCACATCCAGAACTCCTATCTCTTTGAATAAATCATTACTGGGGTATCTAAATGGTTTTTTAAGTATGACCCTTAGTAGTGATTTCTGTGCTTTGGCTAAGGGGTCCAGAATTGATTTGGTACATCCTCCCCATCCTAAAGATGCATATTCAAGTAAAGAGTTGCACATGGCATAGTACATTAGTTTTAGATCTTTTGCGCATAGTATATTTCTAATCGCCATGAAAAGATGCGTGAGTTTTCTGACCTTTGTGGAGATTGAATAGATATGTTCATTCCATCTCAGATTCTTGTCTACAATAATTATGTATATGTTTTCAGAATTCCATCTCCGGAGAGAGTAGCGTGTCCCTTTTCACAGGGCACGCCTTCAACGCTGCCATCGCCTATTACCCCACCGTGGTTGTCCAACGAGCAAGCTGGCACAACGACCCAAGCAACGGCTCCCGCTGTACCAACGCGGGCGACTTCTCCAGAGCCGTTACCTGGGACATCGCGGGATGGGGAACGCCAGTGGGGCGATCTCTCTCTGGAGCATGGCTACCATAGAGAGCTGTGGGTGGAAGTGCCGTTCTGCCAGGAAGTGTCTGCGTTTGGAAACGGTGAGTTTTTTTTAATACATCTTACCAGAGGCGTTCCGTAATTGAAATATAGACATATTAAATCAATTTATGTTTTGTACATTTCAGAGCCAGGCATGGATGGAACGGGGACTGGTGACGTTCAAGCTGCAGCTCTCTATTATGATGAGTCGGCACTTGAAAACCGTAAGTTATAAAACTAACTAACTAACTAACCTTCACGCCATTTCTCTACACGGGTAGGCAGAGGATGGACCGCCATACAACTTGGTTTTGGCACACACACTCTCTTCTTCATTCAAACTCATCCGTTCCTCCCCTTGTGCTATTCTGACATAGCCCGCCTCAAATATTCAATTTATATTGGTTTTTCTCATAATTTAAGTAAATCAATACATAGTTTTATTGTGCCTCGCTCTAGAGCGATACTCTCAGTATCGCGCTGGTGAGAGCCCACTATTCAGAATTGAACATTGCTTGAAAATCGTGGAATGGGGAACGCCAGTGGGGCGATCACTCTCTGGAGCATGGCTACCATAGAGAGCTGTGGGTGGACGCGACGTTCTGCCAGGAAGTGTCTGTGTTTAGAAACAGTGAGATAATTGTTTTAAAATGTCATATCAGAGGCGTTCCGTAATTGAAATAAAGACACATTAAATCAATTTGTGTTATATACATTTCAGACCCAGGCATGGACAGAGCGGGTGAATTTGAAGCTGCATCTCTTCATCATGACCGTAAGTTATAAAACTAACTAACAACGCCATTTCGCTACACGGGTAGGTAGAGGATGGACCGCCATACAACTCGGTCTTGGCACACACACTCTTTTCTTCATTCAAACTCATTTATACCTGCCCTTGTGTTATTCTGACATTGCGCGCCTCAAGTATTTGATTAACTTGATCGAGCCAAGAGTTCATTATCTTAAAGCGTTGTACCAAAGGGAGTAAGTACTAGTGTAATGAAGTAAGTAGAAATGTTAAGTTAATTTGTGTTTTCTGTTGTTTTAGAAACGGATCTGGACGAAGGGAGCGACGTCGACGAGGATAACTTATGCATGCCACCAAAACCTTATCATCGTATGAACAATGCACTTAAGCCCGGTATGGGCGTAGACCTAAGACAATACCAGGTAGATAGAGAGGCAATGCGTTCGATTCTGCCATCTGATAGTTACTCTTTCGATTGGTCCAGCGATATCTCACATTTTAATGGGATAAGGGAGATATTCACAGGTACGCCGGGACCAACTTTCAATACCGACGAAATGGGCAAACCTGTGGATGCCTTTCTTAAAATCTTCGATGCCGATTTCGTTGAACTGATCGTAAGAGAGACTAACAGGTATGCAGAACAACACATTGCGCTAACCCAATTCAAGCGCTATGCGCGTATCAATAGATGGGCTCCCACGAATAAAGAGGAAATGTACGTATTCTTGGCACTTCTAATGCATCAAGGTATTTGTCCCCTTCCCGTTGAAAAAGACTTCTTCTTTTCAATTGACGTCACCGCCATGCCTTATTTCAGCAAAACCATGGGCTATAATCGTTTTCTTCTCATAAAAAAATTCCTTCACTTCACCAACAATGAAACTCTTTCTTCTGATGTACCGTTATCTGTGCGAAGGTTACAAAAGATTCAGCCCGTCTTGGACCACCTCTCCCATAAGTTTGAGAGTTTATACCTGCCCGAGCAAGACATCTCTCTAGATGAATCCTTACTCCGCTATAAAGGCCGTTTGGGATTCGTCCAGATGATCAAATCTAAAGCGGCAGGCTCGGGTATAAAGTCTTACGAGCTTTGTGAGTCCAAGTCTGGCTATCTTTGGAAATTCCAAATTCATACAGGGAAGACCATTTCCAGTCAGACTGAATCGACAAATCCAGACCAGGAAGACATGACGGAAGACGACATAACGGAAGACATGACACAGGCCAACTTTTCTGGTGCTCACAATATCTGCCCAGTTGGGGCCACTGCAAAGATAGTATACGATTTGGCCAGCCCTCTGTTTAACAAAGGGTACACGCTAATAATGGACAATTTTTACAATAGTCCATTATTAGCGCGATGCCTCAAAAGAAGTGGGATGGATTGCATGGGCACATTGCGGTTGAACCGAGAATTTGTGCCCAGTGTATTAAAGTCCAATCTCAAATCAAAAATGAGGGAAGGTGAGCTCGTATACTCGAACTGCGGGGACCTCAATGTTATGGTTTGGTTGGACAAAAGCTTGGTAAGTATGTTGTCCACCTACCATAAAGCAGAAATCGGGGCAGTTGAAAAGTTTGGGGCTTGGAAATACAAACCCCAAATTGTACTAGACTATAACAAGGTAATGGGGGGAGTTGACAGAAAGGATCAGCTTTTGGCAGGCTACCCCATTGAACGACAGCGAAACTTGGTCTGGTACAAGAAGCTTTTTAGGAGACTACTAAGTGTTTCGGTGCAGAATGCGTATATATTGTACAGTTCAAAGCTCCGCAAGGAAAATAAATGCATTTTGTATCGAAAATTTAGGAGTGAGGTTGCGAGGAATCTCCTTCAGCTGTTCTGTCACAGGGAAATTAACCCGACTCCGACTGTGATCATTGGCCAAATAGCTCAAAGAAAGATTCTGCGTACTGTCCTGGAAGGCAACCACTTCTCGGTCCATAGCGGGCGAACGTTGAATTGTGTGTGGTGTTCAATTCAAAATATTACCAAACGAACTACAAAAAAATGTGACGTGTGTGATGTGGGATTATGCAATGATTGTATGGTCCCATATCACACCACCCCACTCCATATTGAATAACTGAGGGTTTTTTTATTTTATTTTTCTTTTCTTGTTTTTAGTTGTGAAATTATAATTTATAAATTTAATGAACTTTCTTTGGACATCAATAACGATGGCCTGGATGACAGGACCAAGTCATTTCTTTTTACATCTCATAAAAATGTTATAACGACAAAGGACCCAAAGGTACGAGTTCTATCTGATAAGGTTTGGTGGACATTTAATATGTATATTTCAATTCTGATCATTAAAATATACATACTAAAAAATGCATAGGTATTCTCATTCTTTCCTGCTATTGTACACATTAAATAACTTGTTTTATCAACATGATTTGTTTTTGAGGTGTTATGCCGTGTCGCGCTACCGTTAATACTTTTGGCCATGAAAATCTCAAATCACACTAGTTTTATTTTTATGTCTTAATTATATATTTTGTTAATTTTTCTGTAAAGAGGCTTTTTTAGATCTAGTCACTTCTTCTACAAAACTAAGCCATTTCAAGCAATGTTTAAATCTGAATGGTGGTCTCTCACCAGAGCGATACTGAGAGTATCACTCTAGAGCGAGGCAAAATGAAACTATGTTTTGATTTACTGACAAAAACCAACATAAATTGAATAAATTTTTATTATGACGAAGTGTGTAAACAATTTTTAAATAAATATGCTGCTCTACCATTGTAATTATACAACTGTAATTTTAATTTAATGAATGTAAAAGCCCATTAGGGTGTAAATAAATAAATAAATCAATTATTTGTTCCCTCAATTATTTTCCTCTCCACTATTTTTCTTTAGATTTCCAACTTTTAGATAAAAAAATATCACTAAGATTTTATTTGCCGATCGACGCTGATACAACAGGTTTGATATATAAGGTTTAATCATCACCATCATTTTAGCTATTATAATTTATCCGGTGTGTATCGACCTTAAACTAGCTGTCATCTCGTATTTTCCCAAACAAAATGGCAGAATTCCACAGGATTTTATCAAATTACAAAGTATATCCTGAAAGATTGGCAAAGCTTATTGCTATGATATGGGCTTTTTTTTAATCTTTGTTTCTTGTTCTATCACGAAACACAAAAACATGGATAAAAATCTCCAGTTCTCAGTCACAATTATTTAAAAAGCAGCACTCTGATTTTGACATCGTGAAATAGGCTATCTGTATAAAACGATCAAATGATTTAAATAAAGAAAGTAGGGCAGTTATTCTTATTGGTAATTGTAAACAGTTAATGTATCTTCCTAATGTAGTACCACTTCTTTGTGGTAAATGTATAAAATATCATAATTTAGTTCATTCAAATTTAACAGGTTCACGTATCAAATAACACAAAATAATTTTCACGCATTATTTTTATCTTGATGTCAGCATATAAAAAAATGATTATCTAGTATATATTTGGATCTGTGGTTGTAGAACAGGTCATAGAGAACATAAAACGTAGAAAATATTCAATGTGAATATTCAAAATATCCACTGGCGGCAATTTCAAATATACTCACGCACAAAATTCGCGCATTTACAAAGTTTACGATTTTTTTATAATTTTTCTATCAATTATACAAATACAAAATAATTAATAAAATATAGGTGAGTTTATTGGCTACATAGCAGTATATTTTTTTATATGTTTACATATACAAATATGGAGTAATGATTTTTTTAATGTGGTCGGAAATTTTTCCAAATTAACTTTCAAAGGTGGCGAGCAAGTGAAGCTATTTTTCATTATTCTCTCTGTCGCTCCAGTGGTTAAATCTGAATACTTACATGATGCAATTCTGGAGAGGTTTAAATGACCTTGTATGATGTAATCGTGGCTTTTTTTAGCAGTTTTAGCATCCTAATACGCGGTATTGTATCGCGTCGGAATACGGATAGGTCTGAAAAGGAAAATTAATTAAATTATTAGCCAATGAAGTACATTCAGAAATCAGGAACATTGTATCAAAGAACGAGAGGTTAGTACCTGTATTTTACAACGGGTTCGGGTCCTTCTTTCAATTGGTGGAGATAGACCGGATAACACACTTTAACACAACACGGCATTAATTTATCACCTTGAAGAATTCTAGCACGTAACATTATTTTTAGATGGGTGAAAGAAAATTCAAAATATTTACGCTAAAAACTTTAACTGACTTTTCAACTTACGAAATGGCGTCTTGGAAATTACCGTTAATTTTTATCGGAGCATAAAGCATGCTTAGCTTCTCTTTCTGTTACAAAAGTCGCTATGGTAGAGAGCGAGAGATCAAACTACAATTTTTGCTCTGAGCCAATGAGATCTGAGCTTTCAGCCACAACAGCTTTGTCTATAAGAATTTGGTTATAGGATAACTCCTCCCATCAGGGTTACAAGGTCATGCGGGAGTTATACGCCCCTGGGTACTGGCCATAAATCAACTATCTATAGATTGATAACTCCGCCCTTTTTCCATACGTTTGCTTTGGTCAAGTTTTAACCATAGATCTGGCAAATTTAAATACACCACGCATCGCCGACGTCACACCACACCATCGACAAAGGATAGAGGAAATTAAAAAAAAGGCGCAACCATAGACAATTTAATTCTGCTTCGGAACCTACCTAAAACCCAATTCATTAGCCTAAAACATAAGTAAAATGTCACCCAAGACCACAAGGTCCCATCTGACAAAGCCCTGTCCTAAGAAAGAAATGACCTTTAAAGTATCTTCCTTTACAGCTCATTTTTTCAGGACAGCGTTTTATCAGAAGGAAGCTGAAAAACAAACTCATAATAAGGAAGTTGAGTCCATTTTTTTATTTTTTTTTATCAATGTTCGCATTCAAACTTAAATACGAGTATTTTTTTTGTTTTTTAAAGTTTGTTAGTTAAATTAATTCTCAAAGTTTGAATTTTATTAAGCCCGCCAAAACGAGCGGAATCCGAGCGGTGTGGGTGTGACGTCATTCAAACTGTAAGAACCACGTCGCTTAAAGATTTTGTATGGAAAAAAAATTAATTCTTCAATAAGGAATTCCAGTAATTTTTTTACCAATGGTAACCGTCTATTAGAATTGATGTTATTAAAAAAAAAAGAAAATTGATTAAGATTTCATAGTTAAATTAATATTTTAAGTTAGAATATTTGATTTTCAAGCCCGGTACGGTATTGTCGTCGCTATTTGTTGACTTGCCCCGCGCGAATTCAGGACCACCGCGCAGAAAAGTAAAGACCAAAAGTAAAATAACGGTTTACAGCCCAGTTCACTATAAGACTTTTCTGGGCGGCCGGCGCGGCGGCCTGAAGTGTATCACATGTTATGTGACATGTATAATAATAAAAACTTCTAAGTTATGCAATAAACAACATATTATTATAAAGCACTATACGAATATGTATCTTTAGAAATCCATTTCATATAATAATAACAACAAATAAGTACATATATTTGACAAACTTAAATAAACGTTTGGCCTATACACCTCTCTCATCTAAACCGACCATCTCTCATGCAATAGAAAGAGATGCACCATAAGTGATCCGTTGTACGTACAAGTCACGACACATGTGACGTCAGAAATCTTTCGACCAATCGTGGAGCGTATACAGTCTATTGCTATTGAATGCTTTTTCAAGAACGTTTAACTAATTCTAAGAATAATAATTTAGAAATATATTTATATATTTAGAATCGATATTTTTTGATCTACATGAACATATTTTTTATAAGTCAAAATATTTTTCACTCTACTTCCTTATTACATGTACAATAATTTTATTTTTTAAATATAAACATGAAATACAATAATATAAGCACAACACACATTTAGAAGGTGAATTTAGAAGAAATTACTTTATCAATATATAACTAGCTGTTGGAAATGATAGTTATTTTTTTTCAACATCCAACGCTATTGAAAAAAATAAATAAGTCAATAAGGCAGTCAACGATTCAACCTACTGTTTTAGCTGTATTAGCGTCTAATTACATTTTTTTCCCTCTTACTTTTCTTATTACTTAAATATTTTTACCTTTCATATATAAATAGTAAGTATACTTTTGTGATACTTTTTAGTTTTAAAAACTTTATATGCCTTTTAGATATTTTTAACTTAGGAATAGTACACAACATAAAGAATGTAACAGTGTAAACAGTAAAGTAAATTTAACAATAGGTTATTGTTTTAACAATACACATTGGCACCTGATAAATACATAGAATATAATAATAACAAATAAAACCACCAAATACAAGAGTATATACGCACAAAATAAATTTAAGGAAGGTGTTGAGAGAATATTCATTATGATGTCAAGTATGTAATAAAAAAGTAGAACTATATACCTTAAACTAGACATATAAAATTGTGGTCCTAATTGGTTTTACGTTATTAAAATAAATTAGTTAGGACAACCATTTCTTCCTATATTTAGCATATTTTAAATGTCGCAGTACTGCCATTTACTTCATGGAATCAGGTCCATTGTACGGTAGTGTATCCTTGCCAATTAATTTTCTATTGATATCGGTACACCACGCATTAATTATAAATGGTACAGTATTTTTGATAATTAATTGAACCAATTTTTTTTATGTTCGTTACAATTAATCCAATCAAAACATATATATTTGGCAATGGTTTGTTTAATAACGGGCACAAGATTTAAATTTTCGCAATTATTATTTAGTACATACTCGACGACATAATGAATTTCAAGAGCGTTGATAGTAAATTTCTTAGTTGGATAATTTAAGCAAAACCTCTCTGTGGGACGGTACTCGCTTGCTAGGATTAATGAATTTATGGGATCATACGGGTCACCTATGCAAGATATTTTACATCTATTGCAACTTCCGATAGCTCTTAACACCTTCTTTAACAAAAATCCTGCAACATAAGAGTCGATACTTAATGTTTGTATGGAAAAAGAATCAGAAATTTTCTTAAAATGGACATCTATGTCGGTATAGTTATAAAAGAAAAAGAAGTTACATTTGAAATTAAAGTGGAGGAGGGGGGATGGGCATAAATGAAGTTAGTCACATTAGAGAGAAGAATGGTTTCTTTATCAGCTTCACAATTGGCACCGGGTGAACGTGGTGAAACTAAATTAGAAATCATAAGAGATTTATACGCTGCTATAAATAAGGTAGCGGATGGATTTCGGACACCACGACTACGTATAGACCCAAAAAAGTTTTCTAAAGGATCTTGATTCAGATAGCGTAATTTAAAAAATTCAAAACCTTCATTTTGCAGGTATTTCCACAAATTAATAATACCATTGATTTTTTAAAACTGGAGCATGAGTCCTAAAGTTCTCGCCTGCCCTTTGATGGACGTATTTCATTGTGCTCATTATTTTCAACGACTCGTTCCACAATTGAATGTGTGCGGTGTCATTCGATAAAGCCACACGATATTTTTTGCCTGCTTTGGGATAAACTGATGTACCATTGACACTATCGAATAATACATCAAAGAATTGTAAAATCGTGCTGTGTTCAATGGTTTTTTAGTGAACGCATCTGGGCGCTTTGAAATTAATGTTTCCAGCACAGCAGCCACTTTATCACTAACAATTTGTGAAGCTAGTTTATCTTTCATTTTTTTAATCTTTTTAGGAATTATATGGCAATCTGTTATTTTGTACATCCTCTTGAATTTTTCTGTTGGTACGAAATTGTAAGCTGTCATCAAATTGTCCCATGAAGCTAACTTTTTATCCCATCCTCATAAAAAATCATATCTTTATCCAACAGATTATTACGAACACACTTCAAAAGATGAGGTGCGTCAAATAAGGGATGAACCATATTACCATTTACCATGAAGTATCCACCCTTATATTCAGATTTATCCCTTAGGCAACTTGTTCGAGTGTCTTCAAGCAAAGACTTCACCACCCTACAGTTAATGGCTCCTTGGTCGCACACAGTTGCAACTGGCTTGAGACCACACTCGAACAATTCGCCTAAAACAGTTAGAAGAATCTCTTTCAAGTCAAAATAATTGGTTCCACTTTCTGAAAACGAATAATAAACTGGCTGTTTGTAGGGAGTGGTAAGGCCTTTAATCATTAAAACTAGAGCATGATCGGCAAATTTTTTTCTTTTTGCATTACCCTTATCTTCTAACCCTTCAATATTTCCACTACGCACATTGAAGTGGACGTGAGGAGAAATATTCATCTCGTCAAACATTAAGATGCAGAATTTATCTCTGTTTTTTTCAAATTGCTAAAAAGAGGTTTATTTATTCCCGGTTGAAGAGAGATTGAAGCTAATTGATTTTTAAGGGTACAAGGCATAAATATACCACTCTCTTGATCGATATCTTCGGGCTTTTTGTATGCAACGGTTTTTTTTTTTTGATTTTCTAGATTCTTATATTCCATGAAGTGGTGAATCATTTAAATTTACTGAATTTAAAGTTAATGTTCTTTATACAAATAGAACGGCGTCATATGCGCCTCACAATTTTTACCTCATATGGGTTTATTTAAATATTACCTGGCTTTTATAGACTTAGAGGCTGTGGAAGATGTGGACGGAGGGTCGCCAGATGTGGATGGCCACGGATACTTACTTGTAGTAGCGGGGCTATCGACTCGGAGAAGTAAAAGAAATTTCCACGTTTAATTATTTATTTAACGAAGGTACGTTTTAACATTTATAAGCAAAGTGATTCTACACAAGTAACAACGTGTCAATTCTAAGACGCTCGAAAACAGAGTGACCGCTTGGTTCGCTAGCGTGTCCGGTTGGACCGTTGTGACTCGAGCGGCCGGTGTTGCAATTACATAAGTGTGACCATCATAATATTCGCAATATTGGGGTGCTTTCTTATATCCCGACAACAGCAAAACAACAAACAGTTCATTCCATGAATTATGAATTAATTATCGTCAAAAAAATGTATCTACCCGATTTAAATCATCGCCATATGTACTTATTATGATGGGTTTCATGATAAAACGTTGAAAAACAGTGAAATGACGAAAAAAACAGCATCTTTATATAATTTAAAATGATTAACCCCTCCGACTTTTCGCGAACTTGAAGCTAAAATGTCTTTACCCAAATGTCAATTTCACGAAAACGTTGTGTTATTACCGCCTCACAATCAAAGCTCTATAAATGAAACATTACTGAACGGAGCCGAATAGTAAAAACTGTTTTAGAAAGGTTACAAAATAGGCTTTCAAATTGTTGTATCATAAATAAATATTAACATTTGTAAATATTTAAATTTAGAATGGAAACATGAAAAAATTGTAAAAATGACTCACCTGTAATGTTTTATGTAAAAACGATACTAAAATCACGGATAATGTAAAAAAAAACACTTATTTCATCGTACAAATGTACAATAAACAATTCTGTCACTTCACTTTTTGACCATTTCATACAAAATATATTTTTAAAAAAATAATTAAAACTTGGAGGCGGGTCGGCACGTCAAACGGCTTTCTTGGCGTCGTTTTACGATTTGGCGGGTAAAATTTGCTTCCACTGAGTAGGTCTTTTTACGGGTTTCTATGGATAACTTTGAATAGAGATGTGAAGCTTCATTCAATACGAATATTCTACTTTTTGTTTTAGGGATGTCACTAGAAGAATAACGGAGTTATGACGATTTTTGTGGAAACACACGCGTTGACGTGTAAACACGCTTATTGTACTTGACTGCTATCGTTATTTTATCGTGTATATCTGCTTAAGTTGCTGACCGGTTTTAACGGACATTTTGGCAGCCTCGGGAGTCTAGCACAGTGAAATGGAAAACTACACAATATCGGATCGACAGGCGTAACTACCTAAGATTTAACACCAATTTCCCGAGTACGATCGCGCTATTGATAGCCAGACCGTTAGGTACATTGATAATGCAATATATTAGAATTCTATATACGGCGGTAACTAAGTTAGTTCACCCCCATTCCGTAATAAGTCAGTTATTTTGCATAACCCACGACATTATCCAAAAAAATGTGCACGTGAGGCCGCGCTAAAAGTAGTGACTTTTGTCTACCGATTGTTGAAATCATATTTTGACCATAGTCGCAAATATCGCTAACTGATCATAGATGACGGATTTTGTCACTATCGTGTTGACATTATATCCTTCTTGACATTGCATTGCTGCTAAATAGCAACAGACTGGAAGTAGACTGGAAGCATATTGAAAATAGAGTGGGATTTAACTGACAGACTGGGAATAGGCTGTAAATAGACTGGAAATAAATTGGAAAGAGACTGGGAATATACTGAAATAGGCAGGGAACAAGATAGAAGTAGACTGGAATTAAATTGGAAAGAGGCTGGGAGCTACGAAAATAGACTTAAAATTTAGAAAGAGATTGGGAACACACCGAAACAGACCTATTGGAAAGATACTGGCAACATCATGGCTTTAATATTAGGGAAGCAATTCTACGATCAGCATCTTCAACAGCCAAAAGTAGACTCTCACACCCGTATTCAGAATCGATCCTTCAAGGTTGCCTTACTCAAGTGTATTCCTTACTCAAGGGAAAGAATCGAGGAACCTTACCTTTAACGCTTCAATTCAGAGTCCACACTTGGAACTTCCTTCATCAAGGTGTGTACCTTGTGTCTACGCCGAAATAAAGTAGGGACGTCATCCGAAATTTGTGGATGTTGCGCTATAATTATCACAACAGTCCCCGTTTTGTGACAAGTTATACGTTTATCTATGCTATTCTCTATGGATTTACATGTCTACGCCGAGTTGCATATTATCAAGCCGCTGTCAGACTCCATTAGTTCATTTCTTTCGTGTTTTGTGAGTTTTTTTTTTAAATGAGTTCGCGTATTGTGGCACCCAATGAGAAGAAATGTTTGGTTGATTTGATATGCAAATATCCAGCCATTTCTTCCATTGCCACAAATCACCAGCAGCTCGGAGATAAGAAAAATGCTTGGGACAAGGTGACGGATGAATTTAACTCGATCGCCGACAATCTAAAGGTATTTATCGTTTGTAATTATAATACCAACCAACCATCACGTCGTTTCATCCACATTCATATATCCATCATAATTTTCTGTTATTCCCACTCCGTAATAGTATACTAGATTATAATACCGTATTGAATTCCTTTTAAGCGATCTCAAGCGCAGCTCAAGAAATGTTGGGACAAATGGAATGGGATGTGACAATTAATGCATACAATTAACTAGGAATCTAGGTGGAACTTGCCCGAGAACATATTGCCTGGGAGCAATTAAAAACAGCCCGTCTGCAAACCAGATTATTGGAAATTAGTGTTCAAAAAGCTGAAGCTGAACAAATAATAAAATAAATAAAAAAATGTTAATCTCCATTAGATATTTTATTTATTTTCCATTTTCATTTAACTAGTCATTTCATCAGACATGGTGTCATTTCAAAGTACATATTACAAAAATAAATCTTTTCACCAGTGGTTACATTATTTATTTATTTATTGTTTGTTTGTAAATATTACATAATACAATTAATGAACTTAAAATGTCCAACTAGGCGATTGCCCGTTTTAGGACATTCCAATATGATAATGTTTTTACATGTAAATTATAGTGTTGACTATTCTGTTGTTAAAATAATACATATGTATAAACATATTCTAGAATACTTTCAGTTATACCATGATATATTTTAATATTGTTTAGCTGACATAATAAACTAAAGAAATATTAATAGATAAAAACAAGAAAATGAATTTGAAAATGAAACTGAATTGAAGAAATTCTGTTGGTAAAGTAATACAAATGTATATTCATAATCTAGTATACATTCAGTTATACCACGACATTTTTTTTTTTTTTTTACTATTGTTTAGCTGATATAATAAACTAAAGAAATATTAATAGATAAAACAAGGAAACGATAAATAAAAAAATTAAAAAATTAAAAAATGAAAGTAAGGAACGAACTTTTCATTTAAGGAAAAATATCACGAAGAATTGAGCAATTTTCGAACTTACATTATGTAAAAATACAGTTCCTGTAATGCTAATATAATACCAATATAAATTAAAATGTAAAAAAGAATGTAAAGAAAAACAAAGTTTACAATTCAATTACTGTTTTTTAGCATATTCTCGCATTCAGCTCTCCCCAAGACCAGAAGCCAATTGTTTACCTGCATACGCAGAATATTAGTACTCTTTGCCTTCCATGCATCAGGTATGAGATTGAGCAGTTTAGGGCCTAAGTATGAGAATTGTCTCTGTGCTAAAGATGAGGAAGTGGTGGGCGGAACTGTTGGGTTTTTTTTTGCATGTCGTGTATTATGACAGTGGTTTACGGAAGCTAAGTAGTGCCTCTGTTTTTGAGTATGTAATATGATTTTCCTCATGTATAATTGTCTTACATCAAGAACGCGAAACTCTGTGAACAATGAATCGCTGGGGTATCTGAAAGGTTTTTTCAGTATGACTCTTATAATCGATTTCTGGGATTTAGCTAAGGGATCGAGTATGGTTTTAGCACAACCTCCCCAACCTAAGGAAGCATAGTCTAATATGGAATTGCACATTGCAAAGTAAATACGTTTCAAATCATTTAGACATAGAATATTTCTTATTGCTATAAACAGATGTGTAAGTTTCCTGACCTTTGTGGAAGTAAAGGCTATGTGTTTGTCCCATCTCAGAAATTTATCAATGATAATTCCTAGGTATCTTATATTGTCCACACATTCTAGGGTATTGCATTTACATGTAATAATGTCGTAACAATGGTGTATTCTAATGTTAATAATTTCTTGTGGTTGACCCGCTTGAGTTGAACTGAAGCAGATGAATTTCGTTTTATCCGAGTTAAGAGTGAGGAGATTACTATCTAGCCACTGTTTAACTTTGTTTATGCCAAATTCAGCTTTACTGCAAGACTCATTCCAGGTTTTGCCTTCGAATAAAAGTACTGTATCGTCAGCAAATGTAATAATGTGGTCTGCAAATGAAGTATTACATAAGTCATTTATATAAACATTAAACAATATGGGACCTAGTGTACTTCCTTGTGGTACGCCATATTTAATATTGGCTGGATCACTTAGAGTACCGTTAATATCCACTCTTTGGCACCTGTTTTCTAGGTAACTAACCAACCACTTGAAAATTTGACCCTGTATCCCAATTCGCTGTAGTTTATTCAGCAGAATTTTGTGCGAGATAGTGTCGAACGCTTTAGCTAGATCTAAAAAAAGTGCAATGCATTTACTACCTTTATCTAGATTATTAGAGATGATTTTTGTCAAATTAGCGATGGCGTTTTCAGTGCTTAAACCTTTGCGAAAGCCGAATTGTCTACTAGAAAGGATGTTGTTATTTTCGAGATAATGGATGAGACGGTTCTTTACAATTTTCTCCATAATTTTAGAGACAGAGTTGAGCAAGGAAACAGGCCGGTAATTATGTATCAGTGATTTGTCCCCACTTTTATGCAGTAAAATGACGATTGACTGCTTTAAATGGTTAGGGAATTTCCCTGATTTAAAGCTAAGATTCGCAATGAAAGCAATCGGTATGGCTATGTATACTTTAATGATTTTTAGAAGATTTGATGAAATCTTATCGGGACCCCATGCTTTTGATGACTTAAGGTCGTCAATTATCTTCATGACTTCGTTAGTTGAAGTTGTGATTGAGTCTATTTTGTGACCGATCCTAGGGATAGTTAAATTGGCGAGAGCGGTTTCTGATTTCTTACACTTATCGAGAATTTTTTTCGCAAGTGTGTCACCCACAGATGAAAAGTAACTGTTTGCAAAGTTTTCCATATCTTTGGGGACTTCAGAGTTTGATGTGTTAATGTAAAGCGATTTTATTTCAGAAGATTTATTGATTTTAGATTTGGTTATGTTGCGAAAGGTATCCCAAAAACGTTTTGGATTGCAGTTGTTATCGTAAATGAGTTTTTTATAATAATTTTCTTTCGCCGATGTAATTAATTTCTTACACAAATTCCTATACTTTTTATAATAACATTGCAATACCAAATTCTCAGGATATGTTTTTGCCTTTTCATGAAGATGATTTCTTCTGTGAATCGATTTAACTAGCCCCAGGGTGATCCATGGTGTGAATTTAATTTGTTTATTAGATACGGTTATATTGCTTGTGTGTTTTGATAAATAATCGTGTAGTTTGATAATAAATTCATTCATTGCTAAGTCAGTATCTGATTTATCTAGAACATTTAGCCAGTTTTCTGCGCTCAAGTCCTCAATTAAATTGTTGAAATTAGTTTTAGCAACGTATTTAATTTTCGAAGAAGTGGGAGGCTTGTTTTTAAGAAAAAGAGATGTTGTATAGTGGTCTGAAATAGTTGAGTGTATAACAAAAGTGTCAATAAAGTTAATATTTTTTACATTAATGTGATCAAGACAGGATTTACTCGAGCCCTGTTCACGAGTAAAGCTGTTAATAGTCTGTGTGAAACCATTTTCCGCGAGTAGACATAGATAATCGATTGATTGACGGTGGTAGTCAGGGATAGTGTTAATGTTTAAATCTCCCATTATAATTTGCTGTTCAAATTTTTTCGCATTGTTTAAAATTGCTTGCAATGAAAAAAGGAAGGGGTCAGTATTGATGAAGGAAGGAGATCTGTAAATGGCAAATATGCATATGTTATTATTCAATACTATTTTCATACAGTTTGATTGTGCTAAAGTAATTTCCTCAACATGAGCTTTAATTCCGTCCTTGATGTATATAACAATTCCACTAGATTTGTTGAGGTTGGTTGTGGTGTGATATTCAGAGTAATTGTGTATTGATTTTACGGTGTAGTATTTATTTAACCAGTATTCGGTTAATATTATAACATCGAAAGATGAATTAAATAGATCAAGAAAAATTGTAAAGTCATCGAGATTTGATATGCTTCTAATATTCTGTTGTATGATTTTTAGACTATATGAGTCCCAGTTATAGTTGTTTAAATTCTCCAGATCTCGAATTATATTCATATTAATGCTACTTACAGAATCATTGTAATTATCCGAAGGTAACTAAAACATAATTATGATTAAATTTACTATGATGTGTGGTGGTGAACCCGTAGTTCTTTTGTGAAAAGTCAGCAAACAAAAAGTTAAAAACGAATGTGTAAATTACTGTGTTGTTAATCAGTGTTTTATTAATATAATGTATAGTAGATTGTGAGTTCTGATAATTCGAGTATGATGCGTATTTTACTTCGAGATGAAAGTTGATTCCACTAATTATATTAGATATAAAAGATGATGGTGTTGGTATGTTTCGTAAAGAGCAATCTAAGCAGTTGATGATTATGTAGATATCTGTCATGAAGGCTGCAAATACAATAAATATGAAAACAATAAAATCAATAAAATGGCCAAATGCAAAGTATGTGCTGATTCTGTAGGGGAGTTGATGCGAAAAAAAATGCCAAAAAACAATAATTAAATACCATAACATGCGAAAAATGCAAAGAAGAACAAATACTAGGACATATTTATGTAAATTAAGATTTTTTCCAGATTTACATAGATATGCTGGGAACATAATCTTACAAAGACTCTCGCTGCTTATGATATGTACATATGAGTTTGATTGAAGCACAGAGATAGAGAAAAAAGAGAGGGCATTATTGTGAGATAATGAGAGAACATTATATAACATGAATGATAATGTTGATACATAGTATTCCAACTTAAAATATATTTTAACCGTAAAGTGCATACTATAGTGTATAATGCTTCTGAATGTAATTGTTAGGTGTGATAAAGGACAATAATTAAATTTAGTAACATGTGAAAAATGCAAAAGTATGATTAAAAATGTGGGTGGGCATTTGTAGCGGGATTTTTTCCCTGATATATAAACATTATGTATACATATGTTGTATCCTAATGTTAAATACAATGTGCTAATAAAAGTTAACCAAAATAAAAAGATTATTGAAGAAAATAGGAGCATCATATAGTGAGTAAATAAGATATTACTACTCTGATTTCTACGAGAACATGCAGGAAGAATAATATTTACACAGTAAACAGATATTTTAAAGAATACTAAAACAGCGTGGTTTTTGTTGCTTAGAGGAAGAGTATGGTTAGAATTTTTAATTGTAAGATTCGCAATTTTTATAATAATTTTGATGTTACTAGGGAAAGCTACTAATGAAAGTAAGAATGAATTATTTTGATAAATATTAGGTATTATGCTTAGGGTGTGTGAATAGTATATAGCGGTAATATTCAAATAAAAACTTGTAGTGAAAGTATTATTTATGTAGATAAATAAATTTTTTTTAGAGAGAGTTGAAGAAATGTGAGTTACAGTCAAAGGAGGTAAAGTATAATAAAAATAGTGAATACTGATATAAACAATTTTCACACTGATATTGTTGCTACATGAAAGAACTCCTAAAAAGAGTAAGAATGCATTATTTTCAATTAAAACATTATTATTTTTAAAGACAAAGAAAAAACTCATTAGAAAACTTGCGATGAAGATGATATTATCCGGAATATTTTTGTTTAGCAGTGCAGTAAATGTTGAGGTACTTTTTATCATCTGTCACAGTTGTTGGCGTTTTTCTCGATCAAGATCAGTGATGTTTTTAATCGAAATAATTTTGGATGTATCCGTTTGTCTTAACAGAATGCGCCCCGAAGATGACCAAGAGTATTTGTAGTTATTTTCTCTTGCGAATTTTTTAGATTGGGAGAGTAGGAATTTTCCTTTTTGCGTAAGATGATCTGACACGTAAATCCGTTTTGCTTCTTGAGATAGCACTAGATCTGCTGTATTGAGTTTGCTTGAACTGGAGGTAGAGGATTTTTTATAGTCTTTGATTTTGAGTAGGAAGTCATCTCGAGATTTAATACTATTGAACGATACTATTACAGATCTGGGATTTTTTTCGGACAGTTTTGGTCCTAGTCTGTACATTTTATTGATTTCAGATTGTAAAGGTATCGTGGTATCTCCGTAATTTATGATATTTTTTTAAGAGTTTCCATAATATTTTCATTGTTTGCTTCAGGGATGCCTCTGATGTCGATATTGCACATCTGTGTAATGGTGTTATTTACCAGTTGCATTACACATCACAAAAATAAAACTTTTCACTAGTCTTTACATTAGCTATGGTGTCCTTTCACAGTTCATTAATTTTGGAAATCATTTCCACTATGAAAAATGTCTTTGTATAAATGAATCTCTAATCAATCTGCCTGATGCTGACTGCACCACCGCATTCACAGGTATATTTCTGCCCTCATGCCGCCCAAAATGCTGGTCGTTTGAAGTTATACACATGTTGTGCAAAATGGCACAAGCAACTATAATGTCAGTCGTATTGGACAATTTATTTTCTAATTTTCTTCTCAAGCACGGAAATCTCCTTTTCCATACGCCAAATAGTCTCTCGACTACATTGCGGGTGGAAATTTGCGCTTTGTTATATTTTTCCTGAGCCTCATTACCCGGATTTAAAACTGGCGTGAAAAGGTAATTTGTCTGGCCATATCCACTGTCCCCGAGGAGAATTCCTGAAATTCTTTTCTGCTCAAACTTTAGGCAGCATGCGATGTTTAGAAATATCCTGGAATCGTGGGTGGAACCAGGCCATCTGGCGACAATATCCAAAAATTCTAAACTGGGGCCAGAAACTGCTTGCACGTTGATGGAGAACCATCCTTTCCTATTGCGAAAAGATTCCCCTATTGCTCGGCTTGGGCTCTTGATGGCAATGTGAGTACAATCAATGCACCCGACTACTCCTGGAAATTGAGCTCTCGAGTAAAAGAGTTTTTGATTTTCAGCGTAGTCCTCAGGCCGTCGAGGAAAATGAATGAACTCCATTAATCGTCGCGCCAATCCCGAGGAAATCTTTTGCACCACTCTGCTGGAGGTTGGTTGGCTTAGGTTATGAATATCTCCCGCGACAATCTAGAGTAGTAAATAAAAAAGAGGTTAACATCTTGTTTTCCTCTGTGCATTTGTCGATTTCAAGTCAGTATAAAACTAATATTAATGAACTAGTTTCATCATAGTTGCGTATCGATAATTTAGGACATCGTGTTCTACGGCCTAAATTATCGATTCAATCAAGAATTGTAGAGCATAATTTTACAAAAGATATTTAGTAAAACGGCGTATTTACCTGATAATTACCGGTAGCGTAGAATCGCAGCGCAATAGCTACCTGAATAATAGGAGGTACCGGCAAGCCTCTGTTATTTACCAAAGCGTAATTGGGAAATAAGAGAGGAATTACTACATGCATCACAGTTCTCTTTTCCAGCCGATAACGTTCTTTAAATTGCCTGTCACTATAAAATTCCACAGGATTTTCGGAATCGCGTAAGTATCGCCGTACGCTGCCCATGTCATCACGTGTGTTGTATGGATCAAGGGCGAAGTCCAAGAACTCGTTATCCATTTCCATTTCCATAATTAAATCCATGTTCATTTTGTTAGTTTTACGTCTTCGACAGCAAAAACTGGAAACAAATCACCGAATATGAAGGCAAAGGTACCCTCCCT
Source organism: Hesperophylax magnus (assembly GCA_026573805.1). NCBI lineage: Eukaryota > Metazoa > Arthropoda > Insecta > Trichoptera > Limnephilidae > Hesperophylax > Hesperophylax magnus. The sequence goes on along the minus strand of JAIUSX010000144.1, from coordinate 916,342 downwards.
ACCAACCTTGAGTTTTGACAGTTCGAATTGGTTCAAAACCAAAGTATGCAAGAAATCGCATGCGCCGTAACGTAGAGACCTTCGTAGTGACGTTTATGAATACAAATATTTTAGAAATCTCGAGAAAGGTAGCTTCCTTATAAAGTGACGTCACACCGACCTTATACGCGTCTCTGAATATAAAACCAAGGAAAAGAAGGCTCCTTGAACTAAAGGATCGACTCTGAATACGGGTGTCAGTACCTATGCGCAATCCCAATACCAATTTTGGAGACCGGGCTTTCGCAGTAGCAGGCCCAACAGCTTGGAACAAACTCCCTTCACATTTGCCAAAGATCGACAGCTCATCCGATTTCAGAGAAAAACTAATGACTCACCTTTTCAACTTCTCGAATCCAGAATAATGACGTCATTTTTTTAGTATTTCATTGCTCAGTCCAGGATTTTTCTCCTTGAATACGGACATTAATTTAATAACCATTTATTATGCATAAACTATTTTTGTAATATTTTATACCTTACCACTAACACGGGCAGAAAGCATAATTCTCTGTATTTGTAAACGTAAATATAATATATGCTAGTCGTAAATCACAAGATTAAGCCGTAGTTGTAAGTCATATTTTAGCGTTATTTTGTATATACTCGGTCATAAAAATATGTATGGTTAAAAGTCTGAGTTGTAAATGGCTAGACATTAATCTTAGTTATAAGCCACTAGCTTTTAAACTTAGTTATAAGCCAAAAGTAATAAGTTATAAGTTCGAGGTGATTGAGGTGATTTTCTCACGAAAACGGTGCTATACAAATAATCCAATAATCATTATTATCATGTGGCTGATGAGAGATGTCGGGTGATTAAATAATGTGAGGTTAGGTTACATAGTTAAACTGGGTGTGTAGTACTCACTTGGTGCAGTAGTAATCTGAGAGTACCCACTGATCGCTGATGAGAGATGCCAGGTGATGCCAGGCAAATCCCTTCTCGTTCATATCATCATCGTAGCTGAGCGCAGCCTGGAATTAAAACAAACAATACATTCTTTTAGCTTTACCTTTCTTCATTTCAATCTGTTAGTAGCCGAAGGGACGAGTGCTGTAAGTTTTCACTGCGGTGTCAAGGATTGAATCCTCTGTCAGCTATCCATTCAGAACTCAAACTTGTCTATCTTGATACATTTAGAACCAAATTAATTATTCACGTTTTGGTACACGTCAATAAGGACACATCATAATCTATGAACATGCTTAAGGGCGCGCAGGAGCGCCGAGAAATTTTAACGATAGGTATTTGTAAAAATTATTTCTATTTCGTTCATCTCAGCGGGGACAGCAAAAGCGCTATCGGTGTATTGGTGAACCCCAATGCGTGTGTGTGCGTGGCTGCAGGTGTTGGAAGCACGAATCGTCGCGCCGCGCCCGATAACGACTTCGCGTCATATTATCGCGATCAGTTCTTATTATTTCATTTACTGTTATTCATTTATTCCAAAAATTAAGTAGGTGCCTAGGTACATATTCGTAATAAAATAGCGAGGTCTACATTATTTAATATTGTATTGTACTTAACTTTATTATTATTATTACTTACTACAAATATGTACGTAGATACATTTATTTTGCCTCCGTGGTTGAGGGGTAAGGCTCTCAACTTCGAGTCCGGAGGTCTCGGATTCAAATCACGGCGTGCGCAAGTAAATTGATTTTAATTAATTTATGTTGTTTCACAATATTAAAAATAATATTCATTAAAAAGACTATTAATTAAATATAATATAAAATAATTGTCTGGAGAAATAATGATACACGCGGCGACTTAGTTACGGCCAAATCAGCTATCAGCTTACAAGGTTTTGTAATACTAGTCCAATTAAGTCGCCAATTGGGGAATCCACAGTCTCACTGGCTCCAGACGGGAGCAGTTCGGACTCTTGTGCGGTATTCACATAAAAAAGTCACGTCGCAACTCGCAACTAGAGCGCCTGCTGTTCGCTCATCACCTCAGTCACATCGCGACTTGTGCGTAGTTATATACATGTGACTGCCTGCTCCGAGCTGGTTGTTGTGCTGCAAACGGTGGTTGCAGATGGCTCCTGGGCAAAGAGGTCGTACAAAAGTGGATTTAGCTCCTCATCTGGCGCAGGGTGCATAGTTGGACTACGAACTAAAAAGGTTTTATTTCTGGGAGTGCGAAACTCATACTGCTGCATATGTGCTAGAGCTACTAAACTACACATAGTTGCTTCTGAGCACAGGTGCTTCATAAACTGGCGTGACAGTGCTAATGCCATGGAAGCCCACATTATAGCAGAAGGGTTCTCGAGAAGCATGGAAATGCATGGATTGAAATTTAACAAACTAGTTGGTGATGGCGACTCCAGCATCATGAAAAAAATTATGCAACAAATGCCATATGGTCCTAACCTTATAGTACAAAAAATAGAGTGCAAAAATCACTTACTCCGCAATTTTTGCAACAAAATGAAAGCACTTGGAAAAAAACCAACAACGCTAAAAGCTTTGTACCAGTTCATAAAAGGAAAAAGGTTGAAGCAAACGTTTTACGCATGAGAAGAGCTGTAGTTGGAGCAGTTAATTACAGGAAAGAGCAAGAAAACACGGTACAAAGTGATAAAATAAAAAATTTGAAAATGGACATAAAAAATACCGCAAATCATGTGTTTGGTGATCATAAAAATTGTGCATCGTACTATTGCAAGCCGGAGAAGTATACTGATGATCCAAATTTAGTAAGCGATCTTCGAGATTGTGGAATATGGACTGATATCCAACAATTCTTATTGTCTCTAATAGCAAATGCAGAAAGTCTTATTATTGACGTGACAAATAACACTGTGGAGCAATTCAACAACGTTATCGCCAAATTTACAGGTGGAAAAAGGGTAAATTTTACTACAAGAGGATCTTACCAAGCAAGATGTTTTGGAGCAGTAGCTTCGTGGAATAGTGAATTGGCAACCCATTCAAGAATACAAAAGAAAATCCAAGGCCACAGTCCCGGCAAATACACGAAGCACTTTATAGAGAGAAAACGACGTTCGAAGGAGAATACACAAATGTGTCGAAAAAAAAACTAAAGTATAATGAAAATACGACAGAAAAAAGAAAAAAAGTAACAGGGCCCGATGAAAATTATGGTCAATTGGAATTAGAACCAGATATGCCACCTGAAATATTTGAAACGAAAAAAGAGGAATTTCTCAAAGAATTATCTTCAACGAATAAGGAAGAGCTCGAACGGAATACGGTAGGCCAAAGCAATAACAATCTGTGGGCAATTGAAAGACGTAAGCGGATAACGGCGTCTAACTTTGGAAAAATATATAAGCTTCGGCAAAAAACTTCAGTTACGGGAGTATTAAACTCTTTACTGTACTCACAATTCAAAGGAACTATGGCCACAAATTATGGAACAGAAAATGAAAGCCCAGCAATAGAGCAATTTAAAAAAAAAACAAGTTTGCAGGTATCCGCTTGTGGGTTATTTATCGATAAAACCAAAAACTTTTTAGCGGCAAGTCCGGATGGCCTTATCGGTGAAGATTCTATAATTGAAATTAAATGCCCTTAAAGTATAGCAAATATGTCACCAGAAGAGGGAATTGCACAAAAGATAATTGATTACTGTAAATTGGAAGACCATTCTTTAACATTAAAACGGAATCATAATTACTTCTACCAAGTACAAGGCCAGTTACATATTACTCGTCGTAATTATTGTTATTTTGTTGTGTGGAGTCCAAAAGGTTTGCTCTATGAAAAAATTGAGAGGGACGATGAAATCTGGCAAAAAATCGTTCCACTGCTAGAAAATTTCTACCACCAATGCCTTTTACCAGAAATAATTGACGGTCGCATACCAAGAAATTTACCGGCGAGGGAAAGGTCTGGACCATAAATTGTTTTAATTTCATTGTGTAGATGTTAAACAGTATTTTTTTTACAATAAAGCGTTTAAAAACAAAAAATATTAGATCATTGAAGAAGATTGAAAATGTCAAGTGATGTAGGAGGTATTCCCAAAAGTGCATTTTTCTGTAATAATAAAACGTATTAAAAAGTTAAATAAAAACTAAACTAGTAATGTGTATGTACCTAATATGTAGCACAATAAACAATATGGTGCCTCTTATACATAGATTTCAATATTCATTTGTATAATATGATATTATAATAACATTATCGATTCAACAACATGTGGTAGATGCATGTACCACTGAACATACGCTGTACCAGCATTCCATCAAACGATCAGTGGTGTATGTACTTACCATCACACATTTTCTTGTAAAATATAATTTAAAAAAAAAAAAATCTTCAACAATATATTTAGTCAAATTTAAAAGTTTTTTTTTGGTTCGGTAGTTGTATCTTAAAAAAAGTGTCCTATAAAGGGATAATATTATGTTGAGTACAACCTTCAAAAGTTATCAAAAAATATTTTAATTAATTTTTGTGTTCCATATCCAACTCGGCAATACTTTTTTTTTTTTTGTTTTTTTTTTTTTTAATTAACCAATATACATATAATATAATATAATATATAATATTAGTGGTAACAATACCTCCCTAATTGAGAAATTCTCGTGTTTAGGGAGGGAGCACTATCAAATTGACAGTACTATACATACTTATCAGTTGTTACAATTTGGATGCATGAAGGACTACTTTTTTTATACATATAAGTTGCAATTTTTTTTTGTACATAATGAAATGAATACGGAACGTAATCATCTCGGGGTCTGTCTGTAACAGGTGTTTTTTTTTCAATTTTTTTCCATTAATTTATTTGACGTAAACAAATTAAATTTGTCACAATAACTTTAGTAAAAACGCTCGGTAAGTATTGGCACACACATTGGTGACTTAACCAAACAGAAAAATAATTTAAAAAAAACATCGATAACTCGGGACATGACAACACTAGTGGACTAGTGTATCGATATAATTATTGAGAATGTCACATCACTTCGTTGACTGTATACGTATTCAACAAAACCCTCTCCGCCCCCCCTCACCACCGAATACTGAAAGAAAGGAAACACATACACCTTAGCCTGATAATACCTAAATAAAATTGTCAAAATCGAGGTTTTGTAGTCCTCATTTTTCTACTCCAAAACTGAACCGATTTCCAAGATTTTTTTTACCAAATGTATTGGAAGAAAACATTCTATGTCTGTATTTTTTGCTTTTTTTAAAAATACATCGTCTTATTTGTATACTGAACGTTTGTTGATGGCGTTAAAAAAAGGCAATTTTAACAATTTTTGAAGGGTTATAACTCCTATAAAAAGTAACTTATCAAAAAAATCAAAACGTACCGACACGCTTGCGGTCAATATTCATATTATGTAAAAAAAAATTTTCTCTAGTGTCAAAATCCAGAGAGGGAAATGAGGAATACGTTTGTATGGAAAAAACACCACCGGTTTCCTCTTAATATTTATATATTTTTCTTTATTTAAAGGGTTCTTCAGTAAGCGTGTTATTAACTAACCAAGTATGTTGTATTTCATGATTAATTTTTTATGATGATATTTTTAATTTTCTGTTGTTAACATTTAGTTTAAGTTACTGTTGTTTTTAAATCAATTTATAATCTTATTGTAAAAGCCCTACATGGCGTTAGTAAATAAAAAAAGTAAAAAATTATAGCAGTTTGAGAAATTAGAATAATAACAACTGCTCCCGAGCGTCTGGAGCCAGTGAGACTATGGCACCCCTATCCGGGGCACGCTGCGAGGCTTTAGGGAGTGAGGAAGGGAATAATAGAGTCATTTCCAAATGTATGACATGGAACAACTTAATTACTATAAAAGATATAGAAACATATGCACGAAAATTATTAGAGTAGCTAAGGAGTTGTACTACAAAGAAAAACTTAAAAAAGCAAACAATTACCCAAAGGAAATATGGAGAATATTAAAGGAAGTTACATACACACAAAAATACAAACAAAAAAATACTATCGAACACCTAAATATTAACTCGAAAAAAATAGATGCCAAAACAAATATAGAAATGATGACAAACCACGTCAATAACTTTTTTGCAACTATAGGGAAAGTCTTAGCGAATTGTAAAAAACACAGCACAAACACACTAACACAAACAAACAGATCAAACATCGATACCCAACCAACACAACACAGATTTATATTAAAAACAAGTACGGAAATGGAAATTAACAAAATAATAAATACATTAAAAAACCGGATTGCTCCTGGATTAGATGAGATAACAACGGATTGCATTAAAATAATAAAAAAATGAAATTTTAAAACCTATAACACACCTAATCAACCTTAGCATAACACATGCCTGCTTTCCTAATACTCTTAAAAAAGGACTGGTAATCCATATATATAAATCCGGAGATAAAACGGAAATAACTAACTATAGACCAATCACTTTGTTAAACTCTCTATCAAAGATTTTCGAAAGACTATTAAAAAACCAAATAATAAAATACCTGGAAGAAAACAAATTAATCTCGGACAAACAATACGGATTTAGAGAAAAAAGAAGCACAAAAGAAGCTTTAGCAAGTACAATAGATTATATACATAGCAACTTAGATCAAGGGTTTAAATGCATAGCGATATATCTAGATTTGGCTAAAGCCTTTGATTCAATATGCCACAAAACACTTTTTAAAAAATTAGAAAATATGGGTATCAAAGACAAAGAACTACAACTTTTAAAAAGTTACATGAGCGACAGAACACAACAAGTCAAAATTAATAACTATACTAGCAAACCACTGCTGATTACACACGGAGTTCCACAAGGAAGCATACTAGGGCCCGTTCTTTTCACAATTTACATAAATGAACTTTGCAGCATGGAAATAGATGGAGAAATAATTAGTTACGCAGACGACACAGTTTTACTATTTAAATCTAAGGATTGGAATAAGGTTTATAACATAGCGAATCTAGGAATCACGCAAGTGAAAAAAATGGTTGGTATCAAATACACTCACACTAAACATATCGAAAACAAAATTCACAACGTACAGCATAACCAACACAGGACAGCCAAAAAACAATACAAACACCATAAAAATACACGAATGCATAAACACCAACATCTGCGATTGCCCCCCTCTAGAAAAAACAGAACAAATAAAGTATCTAGGAATCGTAATTGACCATAATCTTAGATGGACACATCACATCAAACAAATCACAAATAGACTGCTCAGAACAATACACATTTTCCTAAATATAAGAAACATATATAAAATAAAACAATTGAAAACAATATATTTTGCACTCTGCCAATCAATAATAGAATATGGAATTATTGCATGGGGAGGAGCAACAAACTCGGCTATCAATTACATAGAAACCGCACAGAAAACGATCTTAAAGGTAATACTAAAAAAACATAGACTGACCGATACAGACCAAATATTCAACAGCTGTGACGTACTAGATATACGCCAATTATACGTTAAAACACTACTAAACTACATTTTTAACAAAAAAAATAAAATTGAAATTAAAATTGAGGAAAATAAAAATAAATTCACACACAAATTTACAAAATGGATTAAACAACAAAAAAGACAATATTACCAAAATGTCATAGCATAAAATAAAAATAAAACCTACACGTAACACACAAAACCAACATAAACACACATCACTCACAAACACACAAGATTATTTTCATTGTATTATTTTTTAATTTTAAATGTATTATTATGTATTTTTATTTTTAATTTTAAATGTATTATTTTCTTTTCAAATTTACTATCTTCTCTTTAAATGTAATATGTAGATTAGATTTTCATATTATAAAATGAAGGCCTCAGCACGGGCAAGCCACCCAGTGAGGCCTACATTACATTTCTGGAAGACATAAATTGTAACAAAATAATGTACCAAATAAAAAAATAAAAAAATTTCATCTATAATAATAACAACTGCTCCCGAGCGTCTGGAGCCAGTGAGACTATGGCACCCCTATCCGGGGCACGCTGCGAGGCTTTAGGGAGTGAGGAAGGGAATAATAGAGTTATTTCATCTATAATAATAACAACTGCTCCCGAGCGTCTGGAGCCAGTGAGACTATGGCACCCCTATCCGGGGCACGCTGCGAAGCTTTAGGGAGTGAGGAAGGGAATAATAGAGTTATTTCATCTGTAGCGTCGAGAATAATCCATTGAATAATTAATAATAAACCGCTCGACCTACTTAGGTACGTACTTGCTACTTGCTACTTAGGTACGTATTTGCAGCCGAAATCAAAACAAAGCAACCTACCTGTTTCAAGTATCTACTCGCGACAATAATATCCGCAGTCAGTCTGGGACATTACGAGAACTCGTCAGAAGGTTCGAGTCTACGGCCTATGCATTATCGCCGCAATGTCGAAGGTTCCCGAAACACACAGTCCGAGCGAGTGGTCTCGATTTAATTGCAATTTACTACCTACTGTCGCCATCGGCCGTGTAGTATAAATAAGCCCGACGCAGCGAGTCAGTCAGTCAGTCATCATTCCGCCGTCAGTCTACAAGGATCAACGAGTGTTAACCCGCGCTACTCTTACTAGCGCAAAGGACAATATTCCCGGCTTCGCCCGTACCATCATGGACTCTATCGGGACATCATCCTAGCGCCTTGGCCACCGTCCCTGGCCAGCGCTACTACGGATTACAAGCGCCCTGGTTCCAGTGTCTTTGACCAGCGCTTCTTCCACGCCATCACGACCACCACGAGGATACGCAGCATTCTCACTGGTCTACATCGTTCCCGTTCAACTGCCTACAAGGTCCGCCGCACCTTCGGCCTTCCGTCAGCACTGGAGTATTGATTCCACAGATCGCCAGTGCCTGACAATCATCGAGTCCCGGTCACCAGCGCCCGGCGTCGACTCACTGACCCGCGCTTGACCAGCACATCATCAGCCAGCATCCGGAATATTCTACATCTGCCCAGCGTCAACTCTCGTTACGTCTACACTGACTCACCAATAAACACATGTGAACTTCACAACTTTCTTTCATTTCGTGCCTCACCATAGATCCCCAAACATCTATAATAATAACAACTGCTCCCGAGCGTCTGGAGCCAGTGAGACTATGGCACCCCTATCCGGGGCACGCTGCGAGGCTTTAGGGAGTGAGGAAGGGAATAATAGAGTTATTTCATCTATAATAATAACAACTGCTCCCGAGCGTCTGGAGCCAGTGAGACTATGGCACCCCTATCCGGGGCACGCTGCGAGGCTTTAGGGAGTGAGGAAGGGAATAATAGAGTTATTTCATCTATAATAATAACAACTGCTACCGAGCGTCTGGAGCCAGTGAGACTATGGCACCCCTATCCGGGGCACGCTGCGAGGCTTTAGGGAGTGAGGAAGGGAATAATAGAGTTATTTCATCTATAATAAAGTACCAACACAGGAGGCCTTGAGGGATATGATTTCTTTCAAGCTTCAGGGCCTGTGTAACCTTTGGTGATGCTGTGTGGAGGGGGATTGTTATAGAAGTTACTCACCAAGTGCGGTAAGTCTCCGGTGACCACTTTCGTTTGGTTCCAGGCGGGTACTCGAGGACAGATGTCCCCCCTGGTCCAGTGTGTCACATAGCAAGGAAAAGCCACCTCTGCCAAACTGATGCAGTGTAATTCATATGGATGTTATTATTGACAGGTTGATTGTGTTAATCATGTAAGCACTCAGTTCGCTATCTCCCATCTTTACCTGTTCCGCAATAGATCCCCCAGAAGGCACGAACCTCACTAATCGCATACAGTGAAATCTATAACAGCATGAACAGCATATGGTGAAGTTTGCCTTATTGACTAATTGGAGGAACTCACTAATCTCGTGGTTAACAGCGGCCGTAATTCTAAGATGTAAAACTGTCACATGTTTATCTGGTTGGTGTTGGGTAGCTCAATATAATGTTGAATAATGTGAAACATTCTTTAAAAACCCTGCATTAATTAAAGGCATTTAGTAATACTTAGTCAACATAACATATATCTACTTACGTACAAGGTGTACTGGACGGGAGTCCGCACAAGACTGTAGATTTAGGCGCCGGGTCCAAACCGTGTCTTCAACCGATGAGATGCTCCTTTACGGCCGATGATGATGATTGTAGTTGATATTGATGATAAATCTGCCTCCCGCACCCAGTGCTTGGTGAATGTTGGGTACTGGGTGTGCTGTCGTCTCTGCTCGCTTCTGGTGTTGGCGGTTTTCCAGAGGAGGGCCGGCTTGTCTTGAAGAGGTAACACCAGAAGATCTTGGAGCAGAAGACTCGGCGAGGTGAGGCAGATGTTGGGCAGGAGTCACTTGTAGATAATAAAACGCTTGGTTTCGGTGGTAAAGATGAACTAATTTTATTTTATTATTTGGCTGCTTATATTCAATAAGCATGACTCGCACCCGACATTGGGCTTTGAGTCAAAAAGTGGTGGGGGATTGTACCCGCGCCAGATATGTGTTTATAGCCTCCGACAAGATGTTGCATATTCATTTTGTCGGTAGTACTGGTGATAGTAGTCGCTTAAATTTGAGAGTTAGAAAAGATTTTGAGCGCTTACATGAATGATAATTACATAGTTTAAATGCATAGTAGTTATAGGAATGTGTATCTTGACAACTAGATTTTTTGTTTGTCAAGATACGACAAAAAATAAGAAATGTTTGTAAAATAAATGTGTAAAAATGATCTCAAGCGATCAAATTTGTAAAACATGTTAAGTTAGTATTTTTCCGAGGTCCCCCGTAACATAGCGCTCAGAAAGAGATAAGATTCACTATGCTACGAGGTTCCTGGATTTTTGTACACGCAAAAAGGGTAAAAAATATTGTTCAAAAATGGGTTTACATATATGTGAAAAACAGCTTTTTTAATATCTCCTCAGCGGTAGTATATCTAAAATAGTGTTTATTTGACTACCGCCGAGGGGATGAACAAGTAAAATACATACATTTGGAACATTTAAAAATTGATTTTTCCTAGTAATTTTTACATAGGAAAAATGTTGGACATCGATCCACGCGGCAGGTGAGCCGGCGACGCGGTATCGATGCCGTTCGTAGACAAAGTTTTTCAAAGTTTTTCAAGCTATATTTGGTACACAATTTGGTAGGCGGGAATGGGTACCGCCGCCCTGGGAACCATTTATTGGATGACCAACACCTCTGCCACAGGTCACCCCAAGTGGTTCGCTACGTTTGGTGACTTAGCAGGGGTGCCCGGGTTCATGGGTTAAGGTTTGCCCGGGTCTTGGTGGCGGGTGCGTCGGCCCACCTTCTGCGTGGCGGGCCGGTTGGGAGATGCTGGTTGAGGGAGACCCTTTACAACCGGTTACCGCTGTCCGGGCCGCTCGATAGTACAGGGGCCCGACCCTCAGGCTCACGACTAAGGGTGGGCTGCCCCATCAGCGAGTGAAAAAACCCCGCCACTGCTGTTGTGCCGGTTCGTGACCGGAGGGGACCCAGCAGCAGCGTTTGGGGCGCATTGGATGCCCTCTCCAGCCGGACTCTCCCGGCCTATCGCCTAGCACCGCAGTGGGTGGGCTGGAACCAAACGCTCATCACTCCTAGACAGCCTGAACCCCAGATTCCTACCCACCCCTCATACCTTTCCTTTCCAGACCTTTCCTTTCACCTCCTACACCTACAAAAAAAATAAATTAATTCAATTCATGAACATACAAAACAACAATCTTAATATCATTACAGCGGCGAGTAGCAGGCGTCCCCGGTGCGGGCCAAAACTGTTGGTAAATTTTGCCAACATTCGCGGCCTGCACACAAATTTAAATTCCGTCCATCACCATCTTTTGTCCCAACGTCCCAACCTTCTTTTCCTATCCGAAACTCAGATAGCCGAGCCGCCAGACTCCTCCTATCTGGACTGCCCGGGCTTTACCCTCGCAAGCAAATTCCGGCTGAAAGGAGGAGTCTGCCTCTATAGTCGAGCTGACGTCAACTGTGTGCGACTATTGAGTCTGGAAAACTCCAGATTCGACGTAATGTGGGTGCGCGTCAATCTTGCCAGTACGGCAAGATTCTACGCATGTCTATACCGCTCACCGAACCATAGCGAATCAGACACTTCCGAGCTCTTCAAACATTTGAGCGATACTATTGATGATCTCTTGCCCCGCTACCCTTCGGCCGAGTTTGTTGTTCTGGGGGACTTCAACGTTCATAACGAACCATGGTTGAAGTTCTCAGGCCCAACGGACTCGGCTGGCCGACAGGCGGAATCCTTTGCCATTTGCTACGGATTAGAGCAATTGGTTCAGGAGCCTACAAGGGTTCCTGATGTCCAGACTCACCGCTCCAATCTGTTAGACCTATTCTTAACTACTGTGCCACACGGTTATAAGATTGACGTCACAGCGCCTCTGGGATCATCTGACCACTGCCTAGTGACGACATCAATCCCCGTTAGCCTCAGACCAACCAATGAGAGGCTGAGGAGAAAAGTGTGGCACTATAGGTCAGCAGATTGGTTCGGTATGCGGGCCCATTTCAATGCTTTTCCGTGGTCAGCTGTTTGTTTTCGGACTTCGGACCCTTCAAGATGTGCCCAGGAGATTGGTGAAGTCATCAAATCGGCGATGGATGGCTTCATACAATCGACTACTAAAGAAACTGGTGTGGGCTCAAAGCCGTGGTTCAGTCGACAATGCTCCGAAGCAGTTCGACGAAAAAACGCGGCTTACCGAGCCTACAACACATCTCGAACGCCCGAAAGCAGATCAGCATACAACAAATCGGCAAAGGAATGCAAGAGAATCATCAATAGATCAAAATTCGAACACGACCTGCAGATCAGCAAAAAGCTGGCTGCCTGCCCGCATGGCAGCAGAGCATTCTGGTCGCTTGCGGGCTCAATAGGTCGAAATTTTTGCAAACCCAGTTTGCCACCTCTTACCAGACCTGACGGCTCACTAGCAAACACCGCCACCGAAAAGGCAAACCTTTTAGGGAAAATGTTTGCGGAAAACTCGACCCTCGACGACGGGGGTGCTGTTCCGCCGTCGGTTCCTCACTGCGGCTTCTATATGAAAAAGCTGAGGATCCGGCATCGGGATGTACTCCACGTCATACGGGGGCTCGATGTTAACAAAGCTAGTGGACCTGATGGAATACCTGCCTTGGTATTGCAGAGGTGTGCTGCGGAAATAGTTCCAGTTTTGACAAAGCTCTTCAAAATGTCCCTGAAGTGTGGCACTGTGCCCTCTGGTTGGAAAAAAGCGGTAATTCACCCTATTCCCAAGAAAGGTGACCGCTCCAACCCGGCCAACTACCGCCCCATAGCGATCACATCAGTTCTGTCCAAAGTGATGGAACGTGTGATCAACGACAAACTGCTCACATACCTCGAGAAGAACAAAATTATCAACGACCGTCAATACGGATTCCGGCGGAACCGCTCGTGCGGTGATCTTCTCGCGTATGTGACGCATGTTTGGGGGCAGTGCCTGGAACGTCACGGTGAGACCCAAACGGTCGCACTAGACATATCCAAGGCCTTTGACCGGGTCTGGCACCGAGGACTTGTCAACAAATTGCATTCTTACGGACTTCCCGCATCCCTGTGTACGTGGATTGCTGACTTTTTAAGGGATAGGTCGATTCAGGCGGTTGCTGACGGTTTCACCTCTTCCTCGCACTCCATAAATGCTGGCGTCCCACAGGGATCGGTTCTGTCTCCGACTTTGTTTTTGTTGCACATCAATGACCTTTTGACATGTGCACCGATTCATTGTTACGCGGATGACAGTACAGTTCATGATAGCTTTTTGTTTGACAAGCCCCCAAAGGGCACACAAACTCCAACGGCTCGGAGGGCTTTGAAGCAGAGAATGGACGGTTATCTCGAGAGTATTTCCTCCTGGGGTAAAAATAATCTCGTCGAATTTAATGTTTCAAAGACCCAATCCTGTCTGATTACGTCTAAAAGGGATCCAAATGATAATCTAGTCTCCTTCAACGGAAGCAATCTTCCGAACAGGCCTTCCATTGATATGCTTGGTGTAACTATAAGTGACCAGCTCAGGTACGGGGGCTCCATCGAAGCCAGAGTAAAGTTGGCCTCTCAGAAGCTGGGCGTACTGTACAGGGCCCGCAGATACTTTAATAGTACACAACTGCTCACCCTGTACAAATCGCAAGTGCGCCCTACTGTCGAATTTGGCAGCCATCTCTGGTCTGGAGCCCCAAAATACCTGAAAAAAACCCTTGACTCTGTGCAGAAACGGGCGGTCCGTTTGATAGATTCCCCAATCTTAACAAACGGACTGCAATCTTTAGAGCACAGACGTCGGGTAGGTATGCTGTCCTTGTTCTATCGGTATTACAATGGAAGATGCTCTGAGGAACTAGCGTCATTGATCCCTTCGGCGCCGGTGCGTAGTCGGGATACACGCCAAACACGCGCCCAACATTTGTACACAGTTGACACTTGTCACATGAGAACGGGTCGCTTCTACGATTCGTTCTTAAGTTCAACAGCTCGGCTGTGGAACGAACTGCCGGCCTCTGTGTTTCCTCCCTCCTACAACATGGGACTCTTCAAGACCCATGTTCACTCCTTCCTCTCCACAAAAAGACCCTCCACACAGCATCCCCAAAGATGACATAGGCCCTGAGGGAAATTATTTTCTTCAGGGCCTCCTGTGTGGAGTAAATATAAAAAAAAAAAAAAAAAAAAAAAAACGGCCGGGAACAAAATGGCCAGTGGCGGGGAGTGATGATTTCGCCAGTGGCGTGGAGTAGGCACATTTTATAAATGTAAAAACAGATTTTATAAAATTGAATAATGTGATCAACTACGTCCGTTACACTCCCCCCGTTTAGCTATGCTGAACTAAAAAATAGGACGTTTGTTGGTACGGCGCAGTCCGCGGCGGCCAGTCCCTCTGGGATGGTGCTGGGCTGGTGGTACTGTTGAGGCTGCATCGGTAGGTGGGGCCGGCAGGATTACAGCGAGCTTCACATCGGGGTGGACGTAAAATCCGGTGCTCGTCTGGATCCTGGCGGTCCTCACTCGGCCGTCTGCAGCAGGGGTGAATGGAGGAACATGGTGGGCTAGCCTTGATGGCGGCAAGGGCCCCATCAGAGGGGGGGCTGGCTTGCTCCTGCGCATCTTGCAGGTGGGGCAGTTGTGGGCGATCTTGCGAATATTTGTTCGCAGTCGCAGCACATGGTAGCTGCCTCGCACCTCAGCCATTGTTCTCTCCTTATTCGGATGATCGTCTTCCTGGTGATGACATCTCACTAGAAGTCGTGCATATGCATGATCACCATCCAAAATTATAGGTGTCCGCACTGCTTGGGGCACGTTACTGAGGGCTCGTATTCTTGAGTTCATCCTCAGTAGGCCGTCAGGTCCAAGGAAGGGGCTCAAGGCTTTGAGCCGACTGTCACTTGGTAGTGGATCTCCTTTCTGGAGCGCATGTATATCACGATAAAATGTTTCTTCTTGACATTTTCTTGCCCATCGGGCCTCTGCTTCCTTGATTTCATCGGTTCTTAAATGATTATCAGGTTGTTCGTGGCTTTTTCCACGACACCTTTTAATAGAACGATGTATCCAGCAGGTAGTTTGAATAAGATGATTGAGTGAGGAAAATTTCTTGATGTCGGGCAGTGTCTCTGCCACAGTTGAAGAAAGGCCAACGTTTTGGCGCCTTACTTCAATGTGCCTGGGAGACCCTTTCGCGGGGCCGACTGATTCTCTCGTACCATTTGCAGGCACAGATCCAGCTGGTACTCCTCGTACGGCCGCCTGTATCAGAGGTGCTCGCGGTACGGGGCCAGATGGTCCATGGGGAATGGTAGAATGCCACCGGGCATGGTGCCTGGGTGGTCTTCTCTGCAAAGATGCTGGCACAGATCCAGCTGGTACTCCTCGTACGGCCGCCTGTATCAGAGGTGCTCGCGGTACGGGGCCAGATGTTCCATGGGGCATGGTAGAATGCCACCGGGCATGGTGCCTGGGTGACTTTCTCTGCAAAGATGCTGGCACAGATCCAGCTGGTACTCCTCGTACGGCCGCCTGTATCAGAGGTGCTCGCGGTACGGGGCCAGATGGTCCATGGGGCATGGTAGAATGCCACCGGGCATGGTGCCTGGGTGGTCTTCTCTGCAAAGGTGCTGGCACAGATCCAGCTGGTACTCCTCGTACGGCCGCCTGTATCAGAGGTGCTCGCGGTACGGGTCCAGATGGTCCATGTTGCACTGTTTGAAGTCTCTCGGCAACGTGCCTGGGAGACCCTTTCGCGGGGCCGACTGGCCTTCTCTGCGAAAATGCTGGCACAGGTCCAGCTGGTACTCCTCGCACGGCCGCCTGTATCAGAGGTGCTCGCGGTACGGGTCCAGATGGTCCATGTTGCACTGTTTGAAGTCTCTCGGCAGTGTGCCTGGGTGACAGTGTGGCTCGTATGGCCAATGTGGTAGCTTCATCCACATGTTCAGAGGTCCCTCCGCCATGGGTGGTCCACCCCAACGCCGTTCGTGATAATATTCGCGTAGAATCACGAACGTCGCGCACTTCCCTCGAGACAATAAGGTGAGCATTGTCTTGCCCGATGAGAAGTGTGGGGGTGATGTAGCGACCGTGGTACCTCTGTACAGGAAGGCTGAGCTGCTTGATGGTATTTGCTCTGATGATAAACTCATCAGCAATTCCGGCGCCGCGTAGAGTGATTGGCACGCGGCGGGACGTTATGTCTGTTGAGCACATGTTTTTTGCTCCGTGTAGTCGTAGCTCACGGGTAGGTCCGGTTGTGCCGATTTTCTGTGCTGTGGTGGCGTCAATAAGGGTGACAGTGGAGCCTTCGTCCAGAAGCGCAAAGGTTTTAATCTGCCGCTTCGGGCCCGACAATATGACTCCCACCACTTTTAACACGGCACTTTCGGTGTGGCGTCACATATTGTGAACATCTGCCACAGTAATGTCATTTTCACGATAGTTCGGGTTGTGAAGAAGTTGGTGGTGGGGGTATCTGCACTCCCCCACTCCGCACCAGTCACTAACTTTGCAGTATTTGGTAAAATGTTTGCCATTGAGGCATACTCGGCACAATCCGGCACTTTTAACTGTCACAAAACGGGATTTTATGTCTTTCGCGGCGAAAGTGCGACATTCGCTAAGTTGGTGGCCATTTTGACCACACTGGACACACCCGGCGCGGTTGTCGAACTCGCGAACTTCACTGTAACTGTTTTGCACTTTTTCCCCGCTTCGATTATTTTCTCGATTATTACCAGACAAAATTTGGGGCATTCGATTATTACCAGACAAAATTTGGGGCTTTCGATTAATTTTTGCGAACTGTTGTTTTTCACTAGAATTGTTGTTATAAACATTGTTTTCCCGCGATAAAAACCGTTCTGACGCGGCAGACGTGTTTAAACTGTTGTCACAAGTGTCACTTTTGTTCGAATTGTTTTTTCGCGAAAACTTTTCTGACGCGGCAGACGTATTTATGAAACTTTCACAGGTATCACGTTTTTTAGCACCGTTTTTGCGCGTTGCTTATATTCAATAAGCATGACTCGCACCCGACATTGGGCTTTGAGTCAAAAAGTGGTGGGGGATTGTACCCGCGCCAGATATGTGTTTATAGCCTCCGACAAGATGTTGCATATTCATTTTGTCGGTAGTACTGGTGATAGTAGTCGCTTAAATTTGAGAGTAAGAAAAGATTTTGAGCGCTTACATGAATGATAATTACATAGTTTAAATGCATAGTAGTTATAGGAATGTGTATCTTGACAACTAGATTTTTTGTTTGTCAAGATACGACAAAAAATAAGAAATGTATGTAAAATAAATGTGTAAAAATGATCTCAAGCGATCAAATTTGTAAAACATGTTAAGTTAGTATTTTTCCGAGGTCCCCCGTAACATAGCGCTCAGAAAGAGATAAGATTCACTATGCTACGAGGTTCCTGGATTTTTGTACACGCAAAAAGGGTAAAAAATATTGTTCAAAAATGGGTTTACATATATGTGAAAAACAGCTTTTTTAATATCTCCTCAGCGGTAGTATATCGAAAATAGTGTTTATTTGACTACCGCCGAGGGGATGAACAAGTAAAATACATACATTTGCAACATTTAAAAATTGATTTTTCCTAGTAATTTTTACATAGGAAAAATGTTGGACATCGATCCACGCGGCAGGTGAGCCGGCGACGCGGTATCGATGCCGTTCGTAGACAAAGTTTTTCAAGCGGCCGGGAACAAAATGGCCAGTGGCGGGGAGTGATGATTTCGCCAGTGGCGTGGAGTAGGCACATTTTATAAATGTAAAAACAGATTTTATAAAATTGAATAATGTGATCAACTACGTCCGTTACACAAGGCATCAGTTCCAATGTGTTGAAGAAACGTCACTAGATAAATAGAAGTGCAATAAATACAATTTGACTTCAGAAAAGGCGAGCAACAAGGTATTGAGTGCGACCATAAATAAACCACTCACCAGTGTTGCCAACTCAACTACTTCAAAATATGCTAGAGTGATGGGAAAAATATGCCAGAAATATGGTAAATTCCTTTAAAAAATGCCAAAAAAAATCCAACATAAATTTAACATAGTATTTGTTGAGAAATAGAGTGATGGGAAAAATATGCCAGAAAAATGCTAAAATTCTTTAAAAAATGCCAAAAAAAGGTAACATAAATTTAATTTAGAAATAAAATCAGTGAAATAAAATATCAATATCTTCATCATCATCTTATTCTTCTTCATTAACATCAGCTGATGTGGAAGGCTGAGAGACGGAGTCGTAACTTTCTTTGGTCCCAATGCAGCGTATTATTTCGTCAGGAACAGTGTAAGAATAACAGCGATTTCCTGCTCTCTTTAGGCCAAATCTCACGTACAAAATGGCATTCAGGGTTCTCACAGCCAAACGACTCCGGAGTTTTGTTTTGACCATACTCATTTGGCTAAATACACGTTCAATGTCCGCATTTGAATGCGGCAATGTTAAAATAGACATTGCAAACTGACATAAATCACCGAAGGGGTTATTATTAGCTGCATCTTTATATTGCATGACTTCATTCCAAAACTCTACAGTGGAAGTCAAGGATTCCCATTTAATGTGAACTATGTTTCTCCATTGAGACACCAGTTTTTCAATCGATATCATTTTTGTTACTTAAAAAGTTGGTTTTTATTATTTTCATGTTTTTGTAAAAATAAGCCAAATAAGTATGTTATATGCAAAAGCATAATAGTTATGCTAAACATGGAGTAATTATGCCAAATTAAGCATATAATATGCTAGCTTGGCAATACTGCCACTCACCGTGCGACGCATAAATAAACCAATCACTAGATTGATAACTTCGGCCTTTAGTAGGGAGAAATTTTGTCCACTGATGACGTCACATTCAGAATTGAGGCATAAACAAACCACTCAGCAAAGTAGAGGAAACAAAAAAAAGCGCGGCTATAGACAATATTATCTTCCCTAGGTAGGCACCTAGGGAAGATAATATTGTGCTGTTCATCAGCCTAAAATATTATTTTAAAAATAAATTTTAGAAATGTTAACTTCTCTCAGGACGACAAGGCTCCAACTCAAAAAGCGGTCCTGCGAAAATGAGCTATAAGGTATCTTTCCTTACGGCACATTTTCTCAGGACGGCGCTTTGTAAGTTGAAAATCTGTCGTCCCGAGGCCGTCGTAAAATAACTCAAAATTACTTGAAATTTGAATTCCACTAAGGAAAAACATTTTCAAACAATGATTGTATTTTTCTACGACAGCATTGAATGTTAACATTTCTCTGTTTATCAGAAAAATGAAAAACTTTGTTACATGTTGTAAAGTATTTTTTATTTTATTTCAGTAAGATAACAGAAACAGTAACAAATAAATTTATAAGCGCAAAACACATTTTAAATGTTTACGAAGTCTGCGACTGAAGCTTTTTCTGGTTTAAATATTTATTTGACGGCCGGCAAAGTCCAGTGGTAACGCATTGGACTGCCATTCCGAAGGTCGCGGGTTCGAACCCGGCGTGCGCAAATAAATTTTATTTGATTAATTTGTGTTATTTCACAATTAATTAATTAAAATTAATTAAAATAATATATAGTATATTTGCGGCACGTTCCAGAGTGGAAGATACTACCAGTATCGCCCTGGTGTAAGACCACCATTCAGAATTGAAACGTTGCTCCAAATGGCTTTAGCCGTGTTTAGTGACTAGATCTGAATAGCCAGGTACTTCCCCACCTTCCTCTTTCCCTTCCCCACTTACCTTCAGCCTCACAACATCCCCCAATTGGGGATGCCATAGTCTCACTGGCTCCAGACGGGAGCAGTTGGGACTCTTGTGAGGTATTCACTATAAAAAAAAAAAAAAAATTTGAGTCGCTAATATTGTTTTGAATGATTAAATATTTCAATTTGAGGATTTAGTCATGAAGTTATTCAAAAAATAATATGAATACAGAAAACATGAGCACAAAACACATCTTAAATTTGTACCAAGTCTGCGACTAAATCTTTTTCTGGTATAAATAATCATTTGACTCGCTAATACTGTTTTAAATGATTAAATATTTCAATTTGAGGATTTAGTCATGAAGTTATTCAAAAAATTATATGAAAACAGAATTCATGAGCACAAAACACATCTTAAATGTGTACAAAAAACTATAAATATTCTTACGCAGGGGAATATTGTGTTTCCGTGTAGTAACTGAATTACTGCCGCTGGGTCCCACAGGAACAGGAACACAGATGTCTGAAAACAAAATGATCTGAGTGGTCAAAGGAAAGGAAGAAAAGATCTGCATATTGGATAACAAGTAACATAGAACAGATGTTTACCTTTGTAATCTTCCATGATCTTTTTGGCACGAGGAACACACCGCTGGTACCCGGTAAGATGTTATCAAGCTCTGAAATAAACATATTTATCGGGTTGTTACACATTGTTTCCGGGGGAAATGGAGCGTAGCCTCTCTCTCTGTTACACGGGAGAGAGTGAAAGACCAAACCAGGACGGCTTTCCATTGGATAGTTTGAAACAGACGTCATCAAAAAACAAAAAAAAGGATCGGAGTTATACCTCCCTGGTGCGACGCAAGAAGCAATGGAAATGTCACAAATTACAAAATGATTTTGCCACAGACAGTCAATAGATGAAGTAAATAATCATACATATAAAAAGATCTTGAAAGTTTCTACTTGAAATGAGTTTGTTCGCTGTTGTTTTATGGCAACACTGCAATATCATTACTAACTCGATTTTCTCTTAATTCTATAATTTCTATGGATATATCTCCGCGTGCATTCTGTCACTTTTTTGTTGGTTATGTTATTTTGGATTTACTCGTTGCGTCGATTTGAACGCTTTGAACGAAAACATTTCATCCTTCTCTCAAGAAATCCCTCAAACTCATAACAAAATTAAAGTGAAACGAAACTACCAGATCCTTACGCAAGAGCATGGATTCCACCGCCATCAAGTTAGAACCAGGCACAAGTGCGGAAGAGAGTGTTTCTGCGATACTTACGGAAATCGATAAAGAAAGATGTCCTTTTATCAAAAAGGAATGTCCGGAATTTATTTCCGAAAGCAATTCAGGTGTTTATTTTTTTTAATTTTTGGTACATAACTGTTACACAGACGCAACATGCGATCGGGAATAATAATTAAAACTGGAGGTTTTTGCCTGTCTTTAACGACAAGCTCACTCCTACATATTGCCCTAAGCTAGTCTTCTAGGTTATGTTACTAATATTTTTATTTATTTTTGTGACTGGGAAAAGTTGTGAGGTCGGTCTGGGTAGAGTGTTTCGGTTGTCGTTAGGGACTGCTGTAATTCATACCTTGAAGATTCCTACAATAAGTGACGTAGAATAGGTAGACGCCGGTAGAGCCGTTTTTCGCAAAGCCGAGTCAGTGAAACGACGCGTTCTGATAAAGTCGACATTATCTATAAACAGTAGAGAGATCACGCTCAGTGTCCCGCAACAACATGAGTGATATTATGCTCAAATGCTCCCAACCGTTCAAAGTCAATGTGGACTCCATTAGAACGGGTTGTTTCTCCGACTTGAAGAGCATGAACAATGTCACGTTGGTTGTTGTGTGACATTTTGCATGCTCTCTCAACCGATATTGATGATATTTATTTTAAAGGTTCGCTGAAATTTTTGTTTTTTTTTTATCCATTAACATAGGCCCAAAGGAAAATAATATCCCTTATAGGCTATGTCATCTTTTGGGATGCTGTGGGGATGGTCTTTTATAAGAAAACGAAGGGAGAGGAAGTACTGGAAAAGTAAAAGGTATGAGGCTTGAAACCTGCCTCTCACCGATCTGGCACGTCAAGCAGCTGGTGGGCAGGCGCATCCTGAATACACCTCACCCGATGAACTTGGGTACCCCTGCTAAATCACCAAACGTATCGACCCACTTGGGGTGTCCTGTGGCAGTTGTGTTGGTTATCCAATAAACGGTTCCCTCGGCGGCGGTACCAAAACCCGCCTCTCAAATTGTTTAACTAAAGTCGAAAATATTTATTGTCCTTGCAGATGAAAAATTTCGATTGCATCACCTATTTTGGCGTTCTAGATTTTGTTCTGAACAATACTCTCGAAGTTATTGACAGCAGATTTTTACGTGGCTACATTGACATACTTCCGATCCTATTGTGTATTTATTTATATAATAACGCCCTTTTGAAGTTCGTTTATATTGGATTAGTAAATATAATTTACTTTAAGACATGCCTGAACTGCCTGAGTTACAACCTTTTGTATTAGTTTAGTTATAAATAGGAGATATCCAATGACTCGGCATACTTATTTCCCTCCATTTGTATTATGGGCAATGATAAATACATATTATGGTACTTAATACCACAATGTCAGCACTGAAATAAATCCCTGCTTCTAGTGTTACATAGTAGTATTCAAAAGCTTTTCGATTTTTGAATTTCTTGACTGTCAAATGCATCATTTATAATCTTATATAGAAATACTCCCTTGTCTGACGCCTCTTTCCATATTGACCGGTGTTTACTAGTCCAACATTTTAATTTTCCAGATAACTTGGGTCTCTTGTTGTTGATGCTAAAATGTTAATATTGATGCAGAAACATTAATTTTCTTCAGTTTTTACCAAAGTAGTGCCAATGTATTGTTTTTCGTTTCTCCAGGTAATATAAATGAGGAGACTGTTACCATCAAGGCAGAAACAGGATCCCAAGAAGAAGTTGGAGGTGGAATTCCTTATACTGATCTTGACATAGACGTCCCGGATGTTAAAATGGAATGCTTATAGCGCTCTAAAATAATAACCCTGACCGCAAGTAATTCTATTTTTTATATTAATTTAATCGATTCTGGGGCGGTGGTTTTTCACCGGACCATTATTTAACAGAATTTAATGTAACAATTATTTTACAAGCAATAATTATTCGCCTGAAACACTCATCCACATTGAAAAATCTCCTGATAAAAGATACATGACGCCAACGGGACTCGAACCCGTGTCCCTTCGATTTCCGGTCGACAGCTCTGACCACTGAGCTATGGCGGCTTATCTCTTACCCGCGAAATTATTCAATATATACTAGTGTTTCATTCAACAATTACTGCTTGTTACATTTTTCACCTGAAAACAACCAACTTTATTTTATATGAGAAAGGCATTGTAAGTGCTAACTCTCTCACTAGATGGCGTCGAGACAAATTGTCTACATTTTTAGGTGAAATACTTGAACTTGTCAAATATTAATTATTATTTTTTTGGTAAACTAATGTTTTTAAGACAAGATTTTTTATGCATAGCACAAAGGGTAACAATTATTTTACAAGCAATAATTATTCGCCTGAAACACTCATCCACATTGAAAAATCTCCTGATAAAATATACATGACGCCAACGGGACTCGAACCCGTGTCCGGCGTTTCAGGCGAATAATTATTGCTTGTAAAATAATTGTTACCCTTTGTGCTATGCATAAAAAATCTTGTCTTAAAAACATTAGTTTACCAAAAAAATAATAATTAGAATTTAATGTATTTGGGTTCTGATTAGGAGTTAACGGTATTATTTAAGTATGGCTAGGGGTTAAGGTCCTCTATTGCGAGTTTAATTTAATTAATTTATTGTTATTACGCATTTAATTCATAAGAATAATCTTGTGGAACGTTCTGGAGTGGTAGATTTTCTAGTTGTTTATTTTCTAAACTACAATTATGTTGTATCTGTTTACAAAAAATATATATTTATCTCATTTTTATCATTTTCAGGCGGATTGCTAAGGGCGCGTCCTGGGGAAAAACAATATTCTTGTCATCATTGTGACTATTCCTGCTCTCGTAAGTCGACGCTTGAACTGCACCTGTGCACCCATACTCGAGAAAAACTTTTTTCATGTCCTCACTGCAACTATTTATGTTCCAGAAAAGTTAGTCTTAAGATTCACATGTTTACCCATAATGGAGAAAAATCTTTTTTATGTTCTAACTGCATCTATTCCTGCTATACAAAAGGAAGTCTTAAAACTCACATTTTAACCCACAGTGGGAAAAAACCTTTTTCATGTCCTGAATGCAACTATTCCTTCTATACAAAAGGAAATCTTAAAAGTCACATGTTTACTCACAGTGAAGTAAAACCTTTTTCATGTCTTGACTGCAACTATTCCTGCTATACAAAAGGAAGTCTTAAAAGACACATGTTTACCCACAGTGGAGAAAAACCTTGTTCATGTCCTGAATGCAACTATTCATGCATTACAAAAAGAAATCTTAAAAGACACATGTTTACCCACAGTGGAGAAAAACCTTTTTCATGTCCTGAATGCAACTATTCCTGCATTACAAAAAGAAATCGTAAAAGACACATGTTTACCCACAGTGAAGAAAAACCTTTTTCATGTCCTGAATGCAACTATTCCTGCATTACAAAAAGAGATCTTAAAAGAACGTGTTTACTCACATGAAAGAAAAACCTTTTTAATTTTCCGAAAAGGTTTTCACTTTGTGATGGCATTATTTATTTTAACAAAAACAAATAACTTTGTTTACATAACTTTATTTGTACAAATAAGGTGATGTTAACAAAGTTATTTTTCTTTTTATTAAAATAAAAAAACCTTTTTCATGTTCCAACTACAACTATTCGTGTTCTACTAAAGGGCATTTAAAAATTCATGTACTGAGTCACAGTTGGGAAAAATCTTTTTTATGTCCTGACTTCAATTTTTCCTGCTATACAAAAAGAAATCTTAAAAGTCACTTGTTTTCACATAGTACTGAAAAACTTTTTTCATGTGTCGACTGTAACTATTCATGCAATTTTAAGAAAGATTTAAAAAAAACACGTGTTTATCCACGGTGAGGAATAACCTTTTACATGTTCTGACTCCAACTATTCATGCTCTATGAAGGGATATCATAAAATTTACATGTTTTCCCACTGTGGAATAAAATCGTTTTCTTGTCCCGACTGCAAATATTCATGTTCCACAAATGAATTACTTAAAACACAAATGGTTAGCCACAGTGGGGAAACACCTTTTTAGTGTTCTTACTGCAACTATTCATGTTATACAAATGGAAATCTTAAAAGTCACATGCTTACCCGTGTTGGAGAAACACCTTTTTCGGGTCCATACTGCAACTATTCATTTTCACACAACTCATCTTTCATACCTAACATGTTGATTCACAGTGAACCAAAATCAGTTCCGTCTGTAACTATTCGTCTTTAGTAAAGTTTGCCGGATATTCCTAACATATATTTGCTATTTGATACAGCACGCTTATTCACAGAATAGGTCGAAACTAACCGGTTCTCTCATGATAAATGTTTAGTCTTTTCCCCCTTTGAAACCAAAGGAACAAAATAATAAAATCATCAATTAAGTTGCACCAATCAATGGTAATATTTAATCTAATAATTTTATTATTTAATCATTCATTATACCTAGCCTCTCGCATTAAAAATTTAGGCTTATTAGGTCTATCAAAAAATTTATATATAAATTTTTTTAAAAATATTTATGTAGAGGGATCTGTAGGATTTATAGGCTCTGTTAGGAGTTTGACAGAGCCGAACCATCTGATATGAAAATATCTGGAGTCGGTGAATTATTTTCCCATTTGATCTCTGGTGAGTTGACGTGTTGTTCTTGTATTGTTTTGTATTTATTTTGCTTATATAATGCACTTGCATAATGTTGATTCACTAGATGATCATTTGTGGAAAATTGTCTGGGAGGGCTTAGTTTTTCCTATGGGGAAGATTTAAGATTTAAAGTCAGAAATTTATAAAAAAAATATCATATCAAGGCGCCGAAATTCAAGAAAATATTAACGGTCGTAACAGGGGACCGATGTCAGGAACTCTGTCTTACTGGGACAACATTCTACCTCTGAGCTTCAAAGAACAATATTTTTCTGACATTTCGTTGGCGTATTTTCAATTTAATTAGTAAAAATATTACCGGTAATGAATTCCTTATTTTTTGGCTACCTTCTTTTTGTCAGATTATAAGTTTGTGAGGCATGGAATGAGACGAGGAGTGAGTGTTAAGACCAAGTTGTTTGGCGGTCCGTCCTCTCTGCCCATCCCTGCGGAGAAACGGCGTGATGGTTAGTTAGTTATTAATAAGGTTCTACCCGAATATATTTTGGTAACCTACATAGATAGTGTCTCGGACATTCCTTTGCGATCTTATTTTATTTATATTTTTATTTTATTTATTTAAGTTTCAATCCAGCAGAACTGGTAGGATAGTGCAATCCCAGTCTGCCATATTACATGAAATAAAACAGGGAAACAATAAAATAAAGTTAAAAAAAATTATAAACATGGAAATAAGATAAAACAAAGAGAAAAAAAAATTAGGCAGGTACCTAAATATAAAATTAAAATATAAATCAAAAATAAAATAGTCATATAAATACAATAAAAACAATTAGATTGAGTTTAATTAAACCGTCCATCAGGGAGGTCGCCGCATAATCTGCATCCATCGCTAATTGAGTGGGGAACTGAGCCACTCGGATGCAGCAGATGTTGGTTGAGTCCTACCCCAGAAGCTGGCTAGTCGGTGGCGAAGTAAGGCGGGGAATGAGTGCACCCTCCCTTCAGTAAACATTGTGGAGGCACTGCAGAACCTCGGTAGTTGCATGAGCTGCCTGTATGCATTATTGTAGCACACCCTCTGCTTGTCCCATTGCGCTGCTGGGTATTGTGTCCACAGCTCAGATGTGTACAGTGCAGTGCAGAATGCCTTGAAAAGTAGTTTTCTGACATCATCGCTACAGTGGTAGAACCGCCTTGAGAGCATTCCGGCCCGTATATTGATTGCTCTTCTTTGTCATATATGGGGCAACTATTGACTTTTATACAAATCAAGAATGAATATTCAACTTATCATTGGTTCTGGGTCTTCGATCTTCGATCCCCATTTGCGATCGTTACCTTTTAGTTTCGCTGTATTTTTCATGTTTTGTGTAGACGTATTAATATAATCGTCTCTCTTAAAAAATATTTCCTTTTTTGCGTTTTTTTTTTAAATACAATTTAACAATAATTTCAACTTAATTCTATGAATACAAAATGTTACTTTAACTTTCAATTCAGAAAACTTTTTGGCTGTTGGTTGTTGGATACGAGATAGAACACAAGGCAAAATATCATACATAAATAACTGAAAATAATTAATCTTCCATTTTTATGATACTTTATTGACTTACCTTTGTATTGTATAAACTGTTTGTTTCTCACAAATGTTGAATATTTTAAATATTTTTCCACTTAACTGGACTTTCCCTTCTAATGACACTTTAATTCCCAATTTGAAACTCCCACCACTTCTAAACCTTCCACCTTATTCTTACCCATCCTCGCTATAGGTGATTAATAATGAATGATTATCTTTAGTGTAAATCTAATCCTGATGATGTGAGCATCGTTCACCAACATGTAGATTGTGCATATAAATAAAAGTGATGTAAACAAAGTTATTTGTCGTTATATTAAACCTATTATACTATTAATTACGTATAAATAATTACAATAATTTTCTGTACTGTGTTTAATAAAAAAAAAATTTATTAAGTATGATATCAACGAATTGTCCAAAATTAATTAAATCAATTGGGTCCTGTCTTCGCAATGATCGCCTGGACATTAGTGACGTTATTTCTATTTCATTGGTTATTGATGGTTCTCAAATATGTAGACTCTCTTAACTGGGTTTTATAACTTTTTTCAAGCTTTTTTCATATATATGACCGAATATCACGTGCAATTTAAAACAAATTTTCAGCCGAGAGCATTTAAATAATTGAATCTATAACTGTCCTGATGAAGGTACGGAGGTACCGAAACCGTTAGACAATAAAATTTATCAATAAAATGACCTAAAACCGATTATTTTCATTTCATTTATTTAAAATGTCAAATCACAATGTGTTTTCTTTTTTTGAAAAAATAAATTGATTTTTGTTTGTTTAAATATAAAACTTAGAATCGTTTGGAAATATGTTTTTGACTGCTCCAATTGCACCTGCACAAAGCCGGCCCAACGTTCACAAAAAATAATACAAATGAAATAAAAAATAGAACTATGGTTAAACATAAAAACATTAGCTCTCCAAAGGAAGCCGTTAAGAAAATAATTCAAGGCATGTTATTTTTGGGGAAGTTAAGGAAACGAAGGAGAAGATATTTTGGGAATGAAAAGGGTATAAAGGATGTGTAGGAATATGGGAGTCAATGTGGCCTTTCGTATAAATCCGTCTCTCCCACTGCGGTGCAATGCGATGTGTAGAGAGAGTTCGGCTGAAGAGGTGAAAAGGTCTCCCTCAACCGGCCTCTCTTCAGAGTTGGTGGGCAGACGCATGCACCTCCGAGACCTGGACAAACCTCATCCCGAGAACCCGGGCACTCCTGCCTACTAAACTAACGTAACGAACCACTCGGGGTGACCTATAGCAGAGGTGTTGGTTATCCAATGATTGATTCCCGGGGCGGCGGTACCCATACCCGCCATCGGGAAAGGTTATTTCGATAAAAGGAAACATTCATTGTATTTTTAAAAGTAGTTTATTGATATAAAAAAAGACTAAAGGGAACAGAAAAAATTATACGAAAATTGTAAATTAAAATTATGCCGTACAATTCATGGTAAAAATAATAAACTACTAATTTTTTCGAAGACAAAATTATACATTTTTTTATGAAAATTGTAAAACTTCTTTCTACTGATAAATGTAATGGGAGCATTACATTATTTTAGCATAAAAAGTAACCAACACATTTTGTTGAAGTATTAAAAAAAATGTTTATTTTTTTTTTTTTTTTTTTTTTTTTATTTCCTTTATTTTTTCCCAATTTACATATTTCACAATACAAGTTTTTTAATAATATGAAAGGGAACCCACTAAGGCGCAGCCTGTGCGTGGGTAATATAATTTAATACATTAGATTTTTGTACCTAAAAATACATAACAGTAAAAATAAAATAAAAAACAGTAAGCATAATAAAGAAAAACGGTAGGCTTATAATAAAAGTTATTCTAAAAGATTGTGCAAGAGGAGCATATTAAAAATAAATCAAAGTAAAAATAAAGATTGTAAGATAATATATATGAATTAAAAGAACACAAAATAAAATAATAATAACTATACAGAAACAAAATAGAAAAAAGTAAAAATTAAATGAATAATGCTTCAACATTTGCATTGTACAGCCACAACTTTAATTCTTTTTGGTATTGCGCTAGTTTAGTTGTTACTTGAATTTTTTTTGGTAGTAGATTAAAAGTGCGAGGTCCAATAAAGCTACTGTGAGTTTGCATTAGTTTGGTATTGGTTTGTGGGGTATAAAATACATGATTTCTTCTAAAGTTTATTTTGGGTTCATATTTTTGAAATTTATTTTGGTTTTTCATGACGTATTTCAGGCTTTGAAGTAAAAATAGTTTACGGAGATTGAATAGTTGAGATTCCTTGTACAATTGATCAGTCGAAAATGTCCTCTTTTTATTATATATAACCTTGATAATATGATTTTGTACTATTTGTAGTGGTTTTATAAATGTATCTAGTGCGCCACCCCATCCTAATATACCGTACATAATTGAGGATTGCACTAGAGAAAAATAAATCATTTTCAATTTGTCAACATTGAGTACTTCCTTAAGTCTATAAAATATGTACGTCAGATATCTTAATTTAGAAACGGTGTTATTAATTTGTGGTTGCCAGTTTAAATTTGTGTCAATATATATACCCAAATATTTGATCTTTTCAATTTTTCCAATTTCAAAGCAAGAGGTGCATGTTACTTTATTACAGTTAGCATTATGTAGTCTAATTTTAAGGTTATTGGGAGGTTTGTTTTTACTGTTTTTATAAAAAGTTAGGTAAAATGTTTTACTATAGTTTAAGAAAAGTCTATTACAAGTAAGCCATGATAAGACATATGAAATACATTTTGTTGCATTTAAAAAAGTTTCAGGCCAGGATTTTCCATTTACTATTATTGCTGTATCATCAGCGTAAGATACAATTTTACCAGGGATTACAACATTGCATAAATCATTAATATATATTAGAAACAGAATTGGGCCAAGCACAGTCCCCTGTGGTACTCCATTTTTTATCGCTGTTTCTTTGCTATAAAAGTTCCCAATTTTTGTTTTTTGTAATCTGTCTTTGAGATAGTGAGTGAGAATTTTTAGTGCATCTTTTTTGAAACCTATTTGATTAATTTTCTTTATGAGTAGATTGTGATTTACAGTATCAAACGCTTTTCTTAAGTCTAAAAATATAGCTAGACTTTTTTTATTTTGATCAACAGATGTGTATAAATTTTTTGTCAGATCGAATATTGCATCTTCAGTGCTTAATTTACTTCTGAAGCCATATTGATTTTCGGACAGAATATTGTTTTGTTCTAGGTATTTCATAACTCTATTTTTGATACATTTTTCAAATATTTTTGAAAGGTTTGAAACTAAGGAGATAGGTCTGTAATTGTCACCCGATTTGTGAACTGGTAATATAGTGGAGATTTTAAATTGTTCTGGGAAATACCCTTCTTTTAGGGATATATTATAAATATGTTGCAAAGGAGTTAAAATATATTGTTTTATTTTTTTTAGTGTATTACCTGATAAATTATCAATTCCTGAAGAATTTGTTGGTTTTAGGCTGTCAATGTGTTTTTCAATTTCATTAGTTGTGATAGGTGTAAAATAATCTAATGAGTTAATTGAATTGTTTGTTGGTACCAAAAGCAGAGATGAGTCAACGGGCGCTGTATTAGCAATCTTACTGGATGATTCAAGTACTTGGTCTACGACATTTGTGAAGAAGTTGTTAAAGTTATTTGCAATGTCAGATTTGTCAGTTATAATATTGTTATTTATTTTAATCTCCTTAACCTCAGTTGATGCTATTCTTTTTTTATTCGTTATTTCGTTAATAATATTCCACGTTTTTTTGGTATCATTATTTGCATTATCAATTTGTTCACCATAGTATTTTTTTTTACAACTTCTTATTAACCTATTTAGTAAATTTCTATACAGTAAATATTTTGTTTTCATGAAGGACATTGTTCTGACATTGTTTTTTTGACAGGCTCTTTGATAATTTAGCATCTCTCTATATAGTTTATCTCTTTGTTTAATGGAGACTATTATTCCTACAGTTATCCAAGGTTTAATTTTTTTATATTTTCTCTTAGATATAACAATTTTATTTGTACTTTTTGAAATATATTCTTGGAGAGTTTTATAAAACGATTCTAATGCTGAATATGGGTTTGAAATTGATAGAATTTGATCCCAATTTTCCAAAAAAAGTAGATTATTTAATGTGAGGTAATTAATATTATTTTTTTCAACTGTTTCAGAATTTTCTTTTTTACTTTTTTACTTCGATTCAAACTGATTTACATCAATTTAGGAGGCTGGTACCGTTAATAATGTAATTTTCTACCGGAACTGCCTCTTTTTAGCGAAAAAAAACACAAAAGTTGCTCTAATCACTTAAAAAATGCGCTGTGCAATTTTTCGTTCTCTTATTATGAAAGTCGACAATTCGGAATCCGAAACTATAATTATTTATGGAATAAATCACTTCTATAAGCACGCTGAAGAGATAAACCGATGTACAGATGTGTGTTATGGGCGATGGCCAGTGAATTTTACACATCAACCTATCAGGACCATAAGCTTCTTGAATCTGTACAATGTTATCATAAATTTTACATTGCGGCGCGTGTATTGGCTATAGTTGATTGAATACCCCAGTCTTTTCGACGCAAAAGGTTTGTTGCGTACTAATCGATAGGTGCTGGATGAATGGACTGTAATTTTAACAAGTTAAAAAAATCAAACAATTGTTTATTTATCAAGGAAATTAAGGAATGGGAAAAGGAGGCCTTTTTCTTGTTATTGATCTTGCTTCAATTGTGTTCAAAAGTTCTGGTGTTTTATTGAAGGTTCGTAAGCACTATAGTCTATAGTTATATAACTAAGCACCGTTCCACAACACAAACTGTTTCGATCACACATGACAATATTCTATTTTCATTTTAATATATGATGATTGAAGCTGATAATTTGTACGCTGACAAACTTTTCATGAGATAAATACTATTTATTAGTTGGTGTGTACCCGGCGTTGCTCGAATTTTTCTATTTTCAATAAATTTAACATCCATATACCTATTATATTATATGTATTCCGAAAGAAATTCTCTAAATTCTAGTAAAAACCCTATTAACTCTGATGCATAGTTTAGAAGAACTAAGCGCACAAACAGACACGCTGGTAGTGATTTTGTTTAAAACTATGTAGAGATTAGAGGAGCGAAAATATGCAACTATATTCAACGACAATGAAATTCCAAAACAAAAGAAACTTAATGATGTGGGCTTCTATTTTTCAAATCTTTTTTCTTGCTTTCTTTGAAGACAAGTCCTTTAAATAATTGAACAAAAACAAAGGAAAGGGCAATTTAGGTATAAACCGGGTTGTTTCAATACTAAACAATGCTATTTCAACCTCCGTATTCTAGTACGTTCAATTTCTGCGCGACCTCCTAGTATAATTGTTTAGCTATCCTACTATGGCCAGACGACGGTCTCGATCCAGGCCAGCACTCCATACAGCCTGGTGGTCAGGAACACTGTCTTGCTAGGCTCCTCGGTAGCGTATATGGCCACCAGCAACTGAGTGCACGCCACTGCCTCCTCGTTGTTCACCTGCAGCGGCCCGCCCGATATACCCTGCAAAATACAACAGTTAGGTTATGGGGAGAAGGTATCGGAAGTCAAAATACATCAGTGGAGTATGTATTGGAAGTCAAAATACATCAACTAGGTTATGTTGATTTGGTTTAGGAAGTCAACATACATCAATTAGGTTATGTGGAGTTGGTATCGGAAGTCAAAATATATAAATTAGGTTATTTGGAGTAGGTATCGGAAGGCAAAATACATCAATTCTAACTTCAAAATGTGAAGAAATAATGGGCAAATCTAAAACAAATACCTTGGATTAAAAAAAATAATTAATTACGACAAAAACTCACTCCCCGTACAAACAAGCTTAGCTTAATTATAATGGGGTACATCGTTCATATATTTTATAATTGAGTTGTCGACTTGCAAAACCCGTTCGAAAATTTTTCAGAAATCTGAAGATGTTTGGAACACATTGAATATAAAAAGAAAATACCTTTAATGTGAAATATCAAATATCTAATTATACATTATTATTTTGATATTGAAAAATATTAATAATTTATTTTTCAATTTACTTTAAGTACTTTATATGGATGTATCAGAACCAGAAAAAAATTCCAGAGTAAAGTTTATTTAAGAAACTCACAGTTGTACGTGAAAATGATTTTAAAATTTAATAAAAAAAAAAAATTATTGTTTTCTGCGAGGTAGGTATTACGGATACAACTTGAATGAACAATTTACCCATGTATTTTTACATTTACCTATTGTTTAATTTTGTATGATAATTATTTATTCGTTCAAATTAGGTGGGCGGAAATGTTGACACCTATAGCATTGTGCTACCTACCTTTCTATCCTTTGTAAAATTATTGTTGCCTATCGACCCAACTCCTCTCCTTTCCTATACCGACTGAGTGAACTTTAGTTGAGTTAAATTATTCGTCCTGTCAACATAGTTTGATTACGGAGCCCCCATTATCGACAATGTCGAAAATCAAAGCCATCGTGAGCTCACGCATTGTGAAATTTGTGATTTGTTTGTGAACCAGCGCAAAGAAGGATAGAAAACCGTGGAAGAATAGAAAAAAAAGGTAACTCGGCATTCCGAACTTTCCAATCCTATTATTCCGCGTTGCGACGGTGCTTTTCCGTCCCCAACAGTCTTACTTCGACAACTCAATAGTATTTAATTTGACCCTTCACAAAAATATAATCATATGAACACAAAATACATTTTAAAGAAGGTGTTGAAAGATATTTATTATGATGTCGAGTAAGAAATATAAAAAAAGAATTAGACTCAGGGCCGACCCTGTGCGGGCGCAATTGGAGCAGTCCGCTCCGGGCGCTGATCTGCCAAGGCTGATAATAACTAAATTAACACACCACCCTTAAGATTAACTTTCATAAAAACAAATCATCCAAATAAAATTGAATTCAAAGATCACCTATCTACTACCTAGGGCCTAGGCATCTATATTCACTTCATATTTCTATTTTGATACAATTTGTGGTGGAATTCCATTAAAAATATATATTGAAACAAATTTAAAACCTTTTTCCTATTGTGAAAAATGAATCTAGACAATATGATTTAAATTTGTACGAAAATCTTAACACTAGAAGCCTTATCTACGCCTGCGAGGCGTACACACAATCTAAAATTCTCTTTCTCTTTCTAACGGTTGAAGTTAGCGGCTCGTGCTATTTAGCGAACTCAGTGGCCAGCGGGAGCTTCCCGATCATTAATAAAACTGTGTTTTATTATTAATTTATATACCAACCTTCACTTTCCTTCGAAAAATAGGGCACAAGTATGTATATTTTGGCCTACAGGCTGTCATTTACATGTGTACGCCTCTGAGACGTATGTTAAGGCTTTATGTACCTATAAAATCGATTAGGGTTAAGAGTCTGCTAGTAAATATTCTCCTTTTCAGAACAGACTAGCTTAAAGGTTTTAGTCGATTTTCACCGCACTACTCAACATTTAACCTAATATTCACTCTATAATTCTTTTTAGGGAAGACTAATTGCTGCAGTTGGATAGTGAAAAGGAATTTTCTCCCATAGATGAGCAATTGACAATATAAAGTTCTCTTTCGAGAATATAAACATCTGCAGTAGAAACATGAATAAGGTTTATCTAGTGTGGGTAGCAATGTGAGCGTGGGATATTTAAAAATACACGTTATGTTGATATAAAGTTCTATTTGTTTTTAATTTTATGTTTTTCTTTGTTATGTTTATTTTTTTGCAATTTAATATGTTGTGTAGGTAAAAAAATACTAAATCAACATTTAACTCAATGGAACTTAATTGGTCTAGAACATATGAATGTTTATTGTTATAATTTTTTACTGTACGACTGCTTCCTAAATAAAAAAAATTTAAAAAAAAATAATGAAAATATGAATATTTATAGTAAGAAGACGAAAAGGGTTTATTTAATATCCGAGACCTAATGGTTATTCCAAAATCTCTTCTCAGAACATGAATGGCTTCAGTCCAGAATAAAAACAGTTTTTTTCCAACGTAAGCACGTGACGTTTAAAATCTCCCTTTAGAGAAAAATAATAATTGCAGTTGGGACACGAAAAAGGCTTTTCCGCAGTATGGGTTAACATGTGACGTTTTAAATTTTCCTTCCGAGAAAATGAATGGTTGCATTCAAGACACAAATAGGGCCTTTGTCCTGTATGCGTGAACATGAGACATTTTAAAGTTATCTCTCGAAAACATGAATAGTTACAGTAAGAACACGAAAAGGTTTTTCTCTGGCATGGGTACGCATGTGTTGTTTTAAAAGTACCTTTTGAGAACTTGAATAGTTACAATGAGGACATGAAAAGGGCTTTTCTCCAAAACAAAAATGAATACGCATGTGTACAAAATAATATTTTTGGGAGAAAGGTCAGGATATTAGGAAATACCTACAGCTCGTTACTAATTCGTCCGCATCTGAATCCCAGTCAGACCAGAAATGATCAGGCGTGGTCCATCAGAATATGTTCAGGTAGTCAGTGCGTGTACATAGGTAAAGGTTAAGTTGCTCGGGGAATTATATTGTAAATATATCGTATATATATACGAAATATTATCTATCCAAGGTATACCAACGTAGGTACTGTGGAATGCCTATGTGGAATTTATTTGTTAATTATCTTTTGTATTTCTTATTTTTGTTAAGTTTGTGGAGTCAAGAACTGTCAGCCAACCTTAAATAATATTTTTAATACGGAAACACTGTTTTGGGGATCGAAACCCGAAAACAGAGCTCGCTGGTAGTTCCGTAAACGGCCGCTATTCCTGTTTCTCGAGTCTGGCCTGGCAGTCGACAATTCTCGGTTCCTACTAAATCCTTCTGATATTAAAGTCGTGTTATAGTGTAACGTATTTTCATTCAACTTAAATTATCAAACTACATCTTTTTACTTTACCACAATCTACACTATACACATTAAATGGCCAGCTATAAAGGTAAATTATAGTGCCATATTGGTGACCCTTCGACTCAGAATATACCGACTACCGACATTGGTATTTAAAATAATTTTACAACATTCTGTCACTGCCAGGGACCAGAAATGAGAAACAGTGAATCCCGGGCAAGATCGTAAGTACAATTCAATTAATATCTCTCTTACCAATCAATTTTTTAACATAAATTCAATTAAATGTCCCGGTAATTTAAAGAAAATATACACGTGATGTACTTTCCATCAATACCATATTTGTCAATCAATCCCTAAAGCTTGAAATGTTTTACTATTTTTATGAAAATTAAGTGCGTGTTAAAATTAATTTCAGTGAGAAAAATCCTGACTACAAGCTGTCAACAACGTGGCTAACCATGGCATCACAATCTTTTGATGAATTCCAATCCACAACCGCAGCATCTACTTCCCCGGCAATGAGGAAGACGCAATAATCCACGTGGACAAACCAGCAGTTGAACAGTCAACCTACCCACATAAATCTCCAACAAGTAACTTATATTACCAAATTTCTTATTGCCATATCGCACAACAATGAATTGTTCAGCATACCTACAGAATTATGTTTTAAATGTACATTATTGTAGTAATTATAAGGTTATTGTCCAATAATTGCCAAACATTACTTTGAGGTAATCAACATTTAACATCTTACTATTTTGTACTATCAAATTTATATAATTATCGTACTATTTTTCAATAGCTTACGTAACGCGGTTTGCGTCTTCACTAAAATCCAATACAAACGCGAACTCACTAATAACTTGTTAAGATAGCCGGTAGATGGAATAGATTCTTTAACACACTATCCTCTAGTTTTTTCTTTGATTTTGTATGCCGTGCATAACGTATTTCATATCATATTATTGAAAATGACCTCATCGGAAGAAACAAACATACCTTCATCGTTTCAAGAACCTGTAATAATTTCACAAGATAAGTTGAACAATATGGAAGACCAAGGCGCATCACATTCGGAAGCAAACGTGCACCATGTATCTGTACGCCTACCAGCTTGCTGGAAAACCAATATAGCCTTGTGGTTTGCCCAGGCAGAAGCACAGTTTTCAAATTCCAGAATTAAGGAAGACTTTACCAAATACAATACAATCATCGCGGCATTGGACTCTGAAACACTACAATTGGTTAGTGATATAGTTATTGAACCACCGCCTAAAGATAAATATGTACGAATAAAAACGGCATTAATTGAGCGCCTGCAGGATTCTGAAGAGAAACCCTAACCCGTCTACTCACAGGAATCCAGTTGGAAGACAGGAAACCTACTGGACTGCTACGACATATGGTAGAATTGGCGGGATCAATGCTTAATAAAAGTGCAATAGTGAAGACTCTTTGGCTGCAGCGCCTGCCTCAACACGCCCAAGCAATACTATCAGCACTCCCCGACAACGATATAGAGCAGCTAGCTTCGGCCGCTGATAAAATCCTGGAGGTCTACCAGAAACCTGAATGCAGCGCGGTGGAGGAAAATAAAAAACCAGGCCCGTCGCATCCCGAATCAGGATTAAACACCATTCTGCAAAATCTACAAGACTTTAACCCAAGAAGTGAAACAACTTAAATTGTCGAATAGCAATCAGAACGACGACCAGTCCCACAACTTCCGTGGCCGCAGGTACCAAAGCCCACGTCGGAGAGATTACTCCCAACCAACAACAAGTTCTTCTCAGCAAACTACCGCTTGGAGACCCAGGTCCAGGTCTCGCGGTAAATCTCCTATAAAGACGCTTAGATTTTGCCAAACGGATGCAAAGTACGGCGACAAGGCTTATCGGTGCTACAAGCCATGCACATATGCTAGCACGAACGCGGGAAACGCTAATGGAAATCCACAAGTAGGGACGTGTGAATTTCCGTACAACAGTTGTCGTCTCTTCATTTACGATTTAGAAACCAGACAGAAATTTATAATAGATACGGGTGCAGATGTTTCTGTTATTCCTAGAAATAAGGACCACCGTACGAAATGTATAACTTCTGACAATTTTCCAACAACATTATATGGCGCAAACGGTAAACCTATTAAAACATATGGCACAAAAATTACAGAACTTAATTTCGGTCTACGCCGAGCAATGAAATGGGGCTTCATCGTAGCTGATGTATCGAGAGCTATACTCGAAGCTGATTCCCTCCATCACTACAACTTGACGGTGAATTTAAAGAAAGCAATGTTATTGGATCAATCGACAGGACTACAAATCAAAGGCACCACTTTCAAAGGACCTTTTTCCGGCATCTCTACAATTGCATCATCACAAAAGTACGGCGATATCTTGAATAAATACCCATGTTTAACTAGACCAAATATGA
This sequence comes from Hesperophylax magnus, assembly GCA_026573805.1. Classification (NCBI taxonomy): domain Eukaryota; kingdom Metazoa; phylum Arthropoda; class Insecta; order Trichoptera; family Limnephilidae; genus Hesperophylax; species Hesperophylax magnus. Next base: position 877,224 of record JAIUSX010000144.1, on the reverse strand, counting down.
AAATCCCGGAAATTAGAAAACATTCCGTCACCCATTGTATCGAGACCAAAGGACCCCCAGTTACAGAACGTGCCCGCAGACTGGCACCAGCCCTTTTGGAAGCTGCTAAGAAAGAATTTTAATTCTTAATGTAACAAGGAATTTGTCGACCATCAAAAAGTAATTGGGCAAGCCCATTACATATGGTGAAGAAACCCAATGGAGAGTGGAGACCATGCGGTGATTACAGGCGATTAAATGCAAAAACGTTGGCGGACAAATATCCCATTTCGCAACTTCACGACTTTTCGCACAAACTTTTAAAAGCACGAATCTTCAGCACTATTGATCTCACTCGAGCGTACCACCAGATACCAGTTGAACCAGAGGATATCCCTAAAACGGCCATAATCACGCCATTTGGCCTATTTGAGTTCACATCTATACAATTCGGCCTCTCAAATGCTGCTCAGACCTTTCAACAATTTATGCATGCAGTTACCAGAGACCTTGATTTTTGTTTTGTCTACCTTGACGATATCCTGATAGCCTCATAAAACGAAGAAGAACACAGGAAACATTTGGATACTCTATTTAAGCGACTCGCCGATAATGGCCTAGTTATAAACGTTTCAAAGTGTAATTTTGGTGTAACAACTGTTAATTTTCTCGGTCACACCATCACTTCAGAGGGAATGACACCGATCAAAGAGAAAGTCAAGGCTATTACCGACTTCCCACTGCCAAAAACTGCCAACGGATTAAGACGCTTCCTAGGAATGTTGAACTATTATCGCAAGTTCCTCCCGAATTCCATCAACACTCAAGAAAAACTATTCAACTGTATTACCGGATACAAGAAAAACTATTCAACTGTATTACCGGATACAAGAAAAACTATTCAACTGTATTACCGGATTCAAGAAAAACTATTCAACTGTATTACCGGATACAAGAAAAACTATTCAACTGTATTACCGGATACAAGAAAAACGATCGTTCAAGCGATCCCAACTCAAGAATTGCCATCATGGTAGATGCATCTGACATTGCAATTGGAGCTTCTTAACAACAATTCAAAAATAACACTTGGGAACCTCTCGGATTTTTTTCTAAGAAATTTACAACACCGCAGCGTAAATATAGTACATTCGATCGTGAACTAACAGGTGTCTACGAAACTGTAAAATATTTCAGAAATAACATAGAAGGTCGCACGTTCACAATCTATACTGATCATAAACCTATCACCTTCGCCTTCAACAAGAAACGAGCATCTAGTTCTCCACGCCAGGAGAGGCAACTGGATTTTATTGCGCAGTTTTCTACTGATATAAGGCATATTTCGGGACACCAAAACACAGTAGCTGACACTCTATCTCGGGTCGAAGAGATTAACAGTCCTTCTATTAATTACAAGGAAATGGGACAAGCGCAGAGTCAAGACGACGAATTAATTAAGGCAAAAGATGACTCCACCCTATCCTTACGTCAAATGGTGATCCCTGGCACAGACACATCAGTATGGTGCGACATCTCGACAGGTCATGTCAGACCTTTTGTACCACAAGACATGCGAAAAACAGTCATACAGAGCATACATGACGTATGTCATCCAGGCGTTGCAGGAACAACTAACACTATCAAACAACGATTTGTATGGCCAAACATGAAAGCTGACATAAGATACTTCGTGAAGCACTGCATCGCTTGTCAGAAAGCTAAAATCTCCAAACATACGGTTGCCCCCCCGGCAACGTATTTATTACCAGAAGATCGCTTCAGCAACATACATATTGACATTGTAGGCCCATTGCCAGCTTGCAACGAGTACCAGTACCTATTAACCATAATAGACCGATTTACCCGCTGGCCCGAGGCAATTCCTTTAAAAGATATTACAGCCGAGACAGTAGCTTCAGCACTGACGAACCACTGGATCGCACGACACGGAGTAACGATTACCATAACTTCGGACCAGGGTCGTCAATTTGAAAGCCATTTATTTAAAAAGCTTACTCAGAAATTCGGAATTAAACACTTAAGAACCACAGCGTACCATCCCCAAGCGAATGGAATTATAGAACGTTGGCATCGTACTTTAAAAACATCTCTCATGGCAAGTGGTGAGCAAAACTGGATAGATACCCTCCCACTTATATTACTTGGCCTGAGATCTACCGTTCGTGAAGAATTAAAATGTTCGCCAGCCGAACTTATTTATGGAAGAACTCTTAAACTTCCCTGCGACTTCTTCACAAGTACTCCACGAGAAGAACCCGATACATATATCGGACGTCTACAGAGGAAATTTGAATTAATTAAATCAACCCCTACCTCTAATCACAGCTCAAGAAAATTTTTTGTACACTCGGAACTTCCCGTTTCTACGCACGTATTTCTGCGGACAGACAGTGTTAAAAAACCGTTACAAAACCCATACGAGGGACCTTATAAGGTCGAGGAACGAAATGACAAGACCTATGTCATCACCATTAAAGGTAAACCTAAGCGCGTTTCGATAGACCGCCTGAAACCAGCCTTCGTTCCCACCGAGGAAAATGTTCCAGATCATGCATCTATTCCAGACTCACCTGAAGCAAAAACAACAACAAGATCAGGTCGACAAGTCCATTTTCCAAAAAGATACGGTACATACTAATGCATAAAAAAGGCATAATTTTCTTACACATAAATTTTCTGTAACTCATGATAGAAACATTGATTAAGAATCTACTCTTGCTATCGATTTAAAGATTGAATTCCATATACCTACATTTATTTCTCTTTAAATTACTGTTACATACATAATATTTAAGTGTACAGGTTGTTGATGAAAACCTGACCTTTCTTATTATAATTACTTTGCAAATTACTACGTTTTTTTTACCATTTTATAAAAAACCTTATTACGATGAATACTTTCATCCTTTAAAACCATGAAGTGATATCATGTAATCGCACAAAGTTACCTAGCTAACTTTTCACTTACCATATTATAGTGCAAACTCATATTCATATATTTTCTAGAATAATTATCCATTTCGCTATATGCGACAACTTTTGTATAAATCTTGTTTAGAAATAACTTACCACTATATGTGATGACTCTGTTATAAATATAAATGCTTTTAACCATGCTACATCAAATATTCCCAATCATGCATCTGATGTAACATGTCGTTGAGACCTATATGTATTATTTTTTACAGAATTGAACCATTGTCATTTGTTCGTAAGAAAACATAGCCATTTGATAATATTATCTATACAAACACATTCTACGAACATATGACAGTTGTTTTGTTATAATTTTAATTATCTTGTAATCTCAAAGATAAAGATTTAGATTTATGTACTCACAGCCATGCTTTTGCTATATGTACTATTTAAATATGTATTTTTTCTTTTTTTCCATAACACGGATATAAATAATTTTATAATATAGAGACATTAATCGTCGTTTCCTTTTGTTCAAAGATTGAAGAAACACTTCTGTTCATACTTTATACATTGATATCATGTTCCTATATTATAAGACAAATTTGTAGTTATTTAAATATGTAATAAATAATATTTAGAATAATCAACTTTAAAATAACTCAATAATTGACAACTCATGCTCCGAACACTGTTTGTAGATGCATTATTAAAAATATATACAACTGGAAATAGATTCCTACTTTTTATTTTATAATTAACTTATGCTTAATTTCATAACATGCTCTGACAACACTGTTCGTAGATGCATAACCATATAAAAAGGTTTAGATAAGTTAAATAATAACCACTTTTGTCAAATGTTGTAATACCATTTATTGTTTTTAAACATTAAAGTATTAAAAGCACTCTGTTTGCAACTTTTGGTTTTGAAAATAAATACAAAACATACAATTGTCGATGCAGTAAATGCTCCAATTATAAATATAAAATTTGTCGATTCAGTAAATGCTCCAATAAAAACATACAGCTCGTAGATGCAGTACATGCTCCATGTAATTATATCAACATATTTTTAAAAGGATTTAACTTTCAAATAATGTTATTATTAGTTATGTAGGAATTTGTTCATGCCAATGCGTTCACAAACATATAAATGTATTATTCACAAAGTAACCTTACCATTTAAGATATATCTTTCTGAACGCATAGGCTTATGTTATTTTGCGATGACGTCACATATTGAATTTGTTTATATTATGTAACTGAAGTCATGCAATTTGTGTAATATTTTTTTTAGAACCCCTAATTTTTATCTGTATCGTTAACACTGGGGGGAAGGTATGTGGAGTCAAGAACTGTCAGCCAACCCTAAATAATATTTTTAATACGGAAACACTGTTTTGGGGATAGCAACCCGAAAACAGAGCTCGCTAGTAGTTCCGTTACCGGCCGACATTCCTGTTTCTCAAGTCCGGCCTGGCAGTCGACAATTCTCAGTTCCTACTAAATCCTTCTGATATTAATTTCGTGTTATAGTGTAACGTATTTTTATTAAACTTAAATTATCAAACTACGTCTTTTTACTTTATCACAATCTACACTATACACATTAAATGGCCAGCTATAAAGGTAAGTTATAGCGCCATAATTCCACTGTGGGTAAACACGTGAATTTTATGATATCCCTTTGTAGAGCATGAAAAGTTGGAGGCAGGACATGTAAAAAGTTATTCCCCACCATGATTAAACACGTGTTTTTTTAAATCTTTCTTAAAATTGCATGAATAATAACAGTCGACACATGAACATTTTTTTTCACTACTATGTGAAAACAGGTGACTTTAAAGATTTCCTTTTGTATAGAAGGAATAGTTGCATTCAGGACATGAAAAAGGTTTTTCCACAATGTGTCTCAGGACATGAATTTTTAGATGCCCCTTAGTAGAACACGAAAAGTTGCAGTTAGAACATTAAAAAGGTTTTTCTCCACTGTGGGTAAACATGTGTCTTTTAAGATTTCCTTTGTTGTAGCAGGAATAGTTGCATTCAGGACATGAAAAAGGTTTTTCTCCACTGTGGGTAAACATGTGAATTTTAAGATTTCCTGTTGTACAGCAGGAAAAGTTGCATTCAGGACATGAAAAGGGTTTTCTCCCACTGTGTCTCAGCACATGAATTTTCAGATGCCACTTAGAAGAACACGAAAAGTTGCATTCAGAACATGAAAAAGGTTTTTCTCCACTGTGGGTAAACATGTGACTTTTAAGATTTCCTTTTGTATAGAAGGAATAGTTGCATTCAGGACATGAAAAAGGTTTTTGCCCACTGTGTCTCAGCAAATGATTTTTTAGATGCCCCTTTGTAGTACACGAAAATTTGCAGTTGGAACATGAAAAAGGTTTTTCTTCCATGTGAGTGAACATGTGTCTTTTAAGATTTCCTTTTGTGTAGCAGGAATAGTTGCATTCAGGACATGAAAAAGATTTTTCTCCACTATGGGTAAACATGTGAATCTTAAGTCTAACTTTTCTGGAACATGAATAGTTGCATTGAGGACATGAAAAAAGTTTTTCTCGAGTATGGGTGCACAGGTGCAGTTCAAGCGTCGACTTATGAGAGCAGGAATAGTCACAATGATGACAAGAATATTGTTTATCCCCAGGACGCGCCTTTTTCAATCCGCCTGAAAATTATAAAAATGGGATAAATATATATTTTGTGTAAGCAGATACAGGATAATTGTAGTTTAGAAAATAAACAACTAGAAAATCTACCACTCCAGAACGTTCCACAAGATTATTCTTATGAATTAAATGCCTAATAACAATAAATTAATTAAATTAAACTCGTAATCGAGGACCTTAACCCCTAAACACACTTAGATAATACCACCAACTCCTAGTCAGAGCCCAAATACATTAAATTCTGTTAAATAATGGTCCGGTGAAAAACCACCGCCCCAGAATCGATTAAATTTAATATAAAAAAATAGAATTACTTGCGGTCAGGGTTATTATTTTAGAGCGCTTTAAGCATTCCATTTTAACATCCGGGAGGTCTATGTCAAGATCAGTATAAGGAATTCCACCTCCAACTTCTTCTTGGGATCCTGGTTCTGCCTTGATGGTAAAAGTCTCCATATTAATATTACCTGGAGAAACGAAAAAAAATACATTGGCACTACTTTGGAAAAAACTGAAAGAAATTAATGTTTCCGCATCAATATTAACATTCTAGCATCAACAAGAGACCCAAGTTATCTGGAAAATTAAAATGTCGGACTAGTAAACACCGGTCAATATGGAAAGAGGCGTCAGACAAGGGAGTATTTCTATATAAGATTATAAATGATGCATTTGACAGTCAAGAAATTCATAAATCGAAAAGCTTTTGAATACTACTACGTAATACTCTTAGCAGGGATTTATTTCAGTGCTGACATTCTGGTATTAAGTACCATAATATGTATTGATCATTGCCCATAATACAAATGGAGGGAAATAAGTATGCCGAGTCATTGGATATCTCCTATTTATAACTAAACTTATACAAAAGGTTGTAACTCAGGCAGTTCAGGCATGTCTAATAGTAAATTATATTTACTAATCCCTTATAAACGAACTTCAAAAGGGCGTCATTATATAAATAAATACACAGTAGGATCGGATATTATATTGTAAAAAAAAACTGAAATTTCAGGGAAAGTTTAAAATAAATATCATCAATATCGGTTGAGTGAGCATGAACAATGTCATATTTTTTGTGTGACATTGTGCATGCTCTCTCAAGTCGGTGAAACAACCCGTTCTAATGAAGTCCACATTAACTCTGAACGGTTGAGAGCATTTGAGCATAATGTCACTCATGTTGTTGCGTGACACTGATCATGATCTCTCTACTGTTTATAGTTAATGTCGACTTCATCAGAACGCGTCGTTTCACTGACTCGGCTTTGGGAAAAACGGCTCTACCGGCGTCTACCTTTTCTACTTCACTTAGAGCAGGACTCTTCAAGGTATGAATTACAGCAGTCCCTAACGACAACCGAAACCCTTCCCAGACACCCCTCACAACTTTGCCAAATCACAAACATAAATTAGAATATTAGTATCATAACCCAGAAGAGTAGCTAAGGTCGATATGTAGGAGTGAGCATGTCGTTATAGACAAGCAAAAACCTACAGTTTTAATAATTATTCCCGATCAAATTTTGAGTCTGTGTAACAGTTATGTACCAAGAATTAAAAAAAAGAAACACCTGAATTGCTTTCGGAAATGGATTCCGGACATTCCTTTTTGACAAAAGGATAGTCTTTATCGATTTCCATAAGTATCACAGGAACACTCTCTTCCGCACTTGTGCCTGGTTCTAACTTGATGGCGGTGGAATCCATGCTCTTGCGTAAGGATCTGGTAGTTCTGTTTCACTTTAATTTTTTTATGAGGTCGAGGGATTTCTTGAGAGAAGGATGGAATGTTTTCGTTCAAAGTTCAAATCGACGCAAAGAGTAAAGCCAAAATAACATAACCAACAAAAAAGTGACGCGTTGCACGCGGATTTATATCCATAGAAATTTCAAAATTAAGAAAAAAATCGAGTTTCTGGAGATATTTCAGTGCTGCCATAAAACAACAGCGAACAAACTCATGTCAATTAGGAACTTTCAAGATCTGTTGACATTTATGATTATTTACTTCAACTACTGTTTGTGGCAAACTATTGTCTGTGGCAAACTCAGTTTGTAATAATTTTTCATTGCTATGGGCCGTTTTCTGAGTGATTTCAAAATATCCAAGAGATGGCAGCACCGGTCCGAGAGCCATTTGCAATTTGTTTTTCTCGAACAAACCTAGTTTGCTCGATTTGTAAGTAAAATGCACAGAAATTACGGTCAGTGGACTATTTTCCAATTGAAAGGACGTAATGCCAAAACTGTTGGTAAAAAATCAATTCTCGTAGAAAGGTTAGTAAATACACCACTATTGCTTATTTATATTGCCTACGATAATTTCTTTTCTAATTTTTATCAATAGTTATTATCATAATGCGTTTTATTTAAGACTCGAAGACTATGATAAACTTGATAATTTCAATCCTGCTGGCGTTGCAGACGAAGATGTCTTGGAAATGGTTACGCCAAAGCCGGAAGATTTTCAAGACATCAACATGACCTCTAATATTCCAGCCCTGACGCGGGAAGAACTACATAAATTCAGTGTTTCCTGAGAAAGTTTGAAGAACACCGACAAAGCGTTTAGTATGTATTCTGAACAATATGTGTTCGAAGTGCATATGAAAATGGCACAACCTATATTTTAGGAAAGTGTGCTTCGGAAACATCTTTCTTATGCTGTCTATATACACTATAATTGTAACACTATATTGGAATGCCAATGTGAGTGTGCAGCCGGTGTGGGGCCTAATGCACATTGCAAGCACGTATTTGTAGTTCTACCTTATGTGACTTATACCAGGGCGGGTAAGTGGTGGACAACCTCCAATGACTGTACAGAATGTAAATAAGTAGTCATATAAATACATGTCATCCAAAATTATTATTGGAAAAATAATATCTTGTATTATTTTTAATATAATTATTTTAAATAAAATAGGATTTAAAATGTTTTACTAAGTGTATCTATTACTATGCATGGCAGCTGTTTTGCTTTCTGAAGGCATTGATTTGACAAACTTACTTGAAAATATTTATGTTTTTATTCTGCACTAGTTGCATATTTAAGTTGCTAATCTTATTTTCTTTATTTTAACAGGTTGACGGTTCACACAGTTGCTCACGCGTTGACCAATGCTACAACATAACTATATAATATTAGGATGTAAAATAAATAAAATAAATGCCAAAACAATAAATAATTTATGTATAATGTTAATTATTTGTTGTACTGATATGTTCTTCTATGTGTATAATGTTTGTAAATGTTTTACGACACATTTATATTATGTCTTTAATCTTGTTCTTTTTATATTGACCTCGAGAAATAAAATAATTTTTTAAATTAAAAGAAACGGTTTTTATTCCAAATAATGTCAGGAATTACTGGTTAAAGTAAGTCAAGTACGTCCCTTAACACATTTTTTTAATACATATAACAAAAGGAACTTCAAAGAAGGGTTAAATCGTGCGTGCTGATGGATGAGCTCTTCGGGAAGTTATCTTATTTTAAGTTAAGTTATCTTATTTATTATAATCTAAAATTTGAACAATATTTACATTAACAGTTTTTGAAGTAAAACTTCTTTACGCACGCTCGACACTTGGGGGATAAACTGGTGCCTTACCAAAAGCGTTACGAAAAATCACATGCCAACGCTAATCGATGAAACGGTGATCGGAGGAGGGTCTTAATCGATGCAAACAGTGATCGGAGGCGGGAGAAGGAGAAGGAGCTAGAGCTAGCTAACGAGTACTACCGTATTTCAGCATTATATACAGCGTGTACCCGGCATAAGTTAGTGAAGTTTTACTTCACTCGTGTGGTCTAAAGCACACTCATTTTTTTATCTATTATACTTGATCTAAAATTACACAACGTTCAACATATAAATATTATATCCGATGAAAGTATTGTCTCGGTATAGTTCATAGGGGATTTCAAAATTTTATGTTTTTAAAAGTCCTATTACTCTTTCTATGTGCGCCCTTTTGCTAGCAACTTTTCTGTCATTTTTTAAAACACTCCTAGTGATTGTTTGTTTTTTTGAAAAATGTAGGAATGTTTATGGTGACACCATATGGTGCAAAGATGTCCCGGACATTAAAACCTTTGTCAGCCATAATAGAATCACCAACATCACACAGGGATAAAAGGTTGCTTTTTTCAATGATCTGGCGATCACTGGCAGAGCCTGCATAGCTTGGAGACACATCATTTATGAGGCCACTAGGAGTAGCACCGATAAGTACTTTAACAGTATTTCTGTTTTTATAGGTAGAAAAGGTTGCTTGCTGGGCAGTCGGTAGTGTAGGCCGTTTAATTGGACATTCCGTGCTGTCAATCATTAACCTCGTGTTAGGGTATTTGTCTCTAAAATCAGTTGGAGAAAAAAATTTTACGTTTGATTTTGATGTCCAAAGGTTGAGCTCTTTCCACTGCAGTGATATGAATTTCCCCTCTGTAATAAAAATATTAGAAACGTCTTTAATATATATAAAATACATTCTTGCAATTTCAAAAAATGTTTTGTGTGTTCTCAATATCATTAATGTTAAAAAAATTGTTCAAATGTATTTATATTATTGGGAGGATTACCATAAAAGTATTTTAAACAGTGTGAGGCTTGTCCTAAGGATTGAAAAACAAACAGCACTTTCTCGTATGACTCTAAACCGGTATAAAAATGAATTGAGGCAGGGTCTTTCTTGTATGTCATTATACTGAACTCAGAGTGTTTTATGGTTTGACTTGAATTTTTATTTTTTTTTTTTAATTTATTTATTTAATCAAAAATTACAGAATATATATAATATATCATTAGTAAGTTGTATAATTATACGTCAGTTAGAAACAATGAAATTGTTGAAAGAATAATGTTACAATAATTTGGCAGTTTCTAATATAAGAAAAAATATATATGAATGTAAGAGTGTTATATAGAAATGGCATAATATACTATATTTTAGGTTGTGCATAACCTGCCTCACTAGGCGAACCTGTATTGAGGCAGAATTTTTAGTTAATTATTTCTCCATTTTGTCTATGGTTTGCTAATATGTAAATGTTTAATTTGGGTTCCCATACAGCAATCCATTATTTTAGGTTACATTATTGTTTACATATTGAAGATACAGATAGAATAAGTTTAAACACAATACATACTATAATAACTCACTGTGACAAGGCATTTGATTACTTTTCATTATTGTTTGCATTTACACAATACGTATATAGTAAGTTTTAGCACCGTACATACTGCAATAACTGTCAATGACAAGGCGTTTGGGTGAGGGCACCAGTGTAGGCTCGATCATTTGAATAAATCCAAATTTTAACATTTTTTTAAAACTCTTTCCGTGTTTGACTCTCTTTAATATTTTCCGGGAGCATGTTGAAGATCTTTGTGGCAAAGTAGCCAAAGCTACGTTGACCAAAGGTGGAAGAAAGTGCTGGAACTTGCAACATGTCTTTGTTCGAATTACGCGTAAATCTAAAGTTAGTTTTTTTTTCGTAAAGCACGTGTTTGTTTTTAAAGAGATGCATGAGGATAGTTTTTACATAGATCTGTCGAACATCAAATACTCTGATTATGTTGAAAATTAATTTACTGTTTGCAGTATGAGGAAGTTTGAGAATAATTTTCATAATTGTTTTCTGCGCCTTTTCAACAGGATCTAGAGCTGATGAAGTACCCCCTCCCCATGCAATGATACCATACTCAATGATAGATTGGGTTAATTCAAAATAAATCGTTTTTAGAATTTGTAAGTTAAGGAAGTTCCTTACGGATCTGAAGAAATGTATTGTTTTCCTAATTTTATTCGCAATGATCTGAGTATGTATATTCCATTTGAGGTATGGGTCAATGGTGAGGCCGAGGTACTTCATCTGTGGAGTTCGCTCTATACAGGGGCACTCATTGCATACATTGGAATTCGTACAGTTATGTATTTTTATGGAGTAATCATCATTAGGTTGGCCTGCAGTATTGATGCTTGAAGTGATATATTTTGTTTTTTTCGTGTTAAGGGTAAGCGTGTTTATATCTAACCATTTTTTAACTAAGTTAATATTTTTTTCAGCTTTTTTAAATACAGCTGACCAATTGTTGCCTTCAAACAGTAAGACAGTATCGTCGGCAAAGCTAACAATGCTTCCCTCAATTTCAAGGTTGCAAAAGTTGTTTATATACAGTAAGAACAGAGTTGGTCCCAATACGCTTCCTTGTGGAATTCCATAGTCAGTTGAGCGCTGGTTACTGAGGGTATTATGTATTTTAACCTGTTGTTTGCGTCCATTTAGGTAGCTTTTAAAGAAGTTTAGCTCTTTGTCCGTGATGCCGATTTTTTCAAGTTTTTTAATTAGTTTAAAGTGTGATATTGTATCAAAAGCTTTAGAGAGGTCTAAAAAGATTGAAATACATTTGTTTCCTTTATCAAGGCTTTTTACAATGAAGTCTGTCACCCTGGCAATGGCATCTGAGGTACTTTTGTTTTTTTTGAAAACCATATTGATTTTTTAAAGTATTTTATGGCTCTCGATGAATTTTAAAAGTTGTGTATTAATAAGGTTTTCAAAAACTTTAGACAAGCTATTCAGTAAAGTAATTGGTCTATAGTTATTGATATCTGACTTGTTTCCAGATTTGTAGATGGGAATTACGATACTTTGTTTTACGTTAGAGGGGAAGTAGCCCTGTGTAATACTTAGGTTTATAAGGTATTCTAGTGGCAATGTAATCTCCGAAGACAGCGTTTTAAGGATTTTGGTTGAAATTTCGTCTGGTCCAGCAGAAGAAGTGTTTTTTAGAGAATTAATTGTTTTGAGAATTTCTTCCTGTGACACAGTTTGGAATAGAAATTTTGTATTTATGTTATTTGTTTGAACCACTGTATCGGTAGATTGGGTGATTCCGCTCTGGGCAATTTGAGAAGCAAGATTTGGACCGATATTAATAAAAAAAATGTTTACATGATCAGCAACGAGCTTAGGATTTTTTGTGGTTTCAACAATATGTCCATCAATAGAAAGTTTATTTATGCTCTGTTTCTCTTTTGTAGTTTGCGAGTTTGTGGCTTCTCTAAGTATTTCCCATATTTTTTTGGGATTATTGTTACTTTCTTTAATTCTTTCTGAGTAGTAAATTTCTTTTGCTTTTCTGATGACGTGACAGCACATGTTTCTATATTTTTTATAATAGTTGAATGTTAGTTGGTCATACGGATTTTCTTTGGTTTTTTTGTGTAGCGTGTTTCTTTTGTGAATGCAATTTATAATGGAGTGGTTAATCCATGGTTTCAAGGGTTTCAATTTGTTACTTATATTTTTGGTCATCGTCAGGGTATGGTGGTGTAATTCGTTTTTTAAATAGTTAATAAAGTATATCCATGCGTCCTCCGATTGTTTAATTTGGAAGAGTTCTTGCCATGATTTGTTCTTTAAATTGGTTATTATATTTTGAAAGTTGATTTTATTGTATGCTAAAGGCAGGCTACATTTATTTATTTGGATAGCTGTTTGTAGTGCAAAGATAGTTGAATAATGGTCCGTGATAGTTGATTTGTAGACGATACTTTTAGATGGTTTTTTTGACTTTACCATAATGTGGTCAATGCATGATATAGATCCATTTGTCGTTCTTGTTGGTGAGTTAACGGTACTCACTAATCCATGAAATTCTAGCATGTTGATATAGTCTTGGCTTTGGTGGTGTTGGTTGCTCGGTAGTATGTTAATATTTAGATCGCCCATTATTATGATATTTTTGGTATTGGAAAGATTTGAAAGTGTGCAACTAAGACTGTTTAGAAATGGCGTGATGTTACGAGTCGATGGCGAGCGGTATATAGCGAGGATAACTGTATCATTGTTGTATTCAATTTGTGTGCAACTTGCATCCTGAATTTTTAGTTCGGTTACTGTGAAGTTTTGATTATTTTTGTGTAAACAACAATCCCATCGTTCTGATTATCAAACGTAGTTGAATTGTGTGATGTGTAATTTTTTATGATTTTAGGTGTATATGTGTTTGACAACCAGCACTCGGTCAGAATGATTATGTCGAAAACAATATCTATGTGGTGAAGTTGAATTAAGAGTTCGTCAAAGTTTTTATTTATAGATCTTATGTTTTGATGCATAATTTTTGTATTGGCAGAGTTTCCAATCAGGCATTTACACATATCAGTATCTGAGGTTGCGTAAGAAAGGTTTTGCTTGTGTAATTCCTCATCAAAAAATTCCATTGAGAAAGGCATGTTGATATAATAATTATACGAAAATTAAAAAAAAATAGTTTATATGTTTATGGGAGCTCCACTGTCCTTGGCAGTTACCGGGAGTTTCACCCTAGTTGCAGATAGAGAATTACCGAAGTGGATAATTATTGCTGTAGTTCGAAACAATAAATGTAAAATTTCTCCTTATCGTTTGATTATGAAGGGTGATCGGGCCAATAACTAACCGACGTTGGAGCTCTCCAGAAGCATCTAAACCATTTTCAACAGATCATCAGCGTGTTTAATGTAGATGATTTTTTCTCCTTCTTTTTTTCTAATCATAATTTTTGAATCTTTGTACCACACATAATTATATCCCCTTTCTTTCGCCTTTGATTTTGTTCTCCATAGAAGGTCTTTGTAATGAGGACTGAGAATTTCGCTGATGTAGATTCGTTGACTTTCTGGATTCTGCGCGGTGGCTGAGCTTAAAAGTTTCCTGTTTGTAAGAAGTTGGCATCTCTTTTGTCTATTGTTTAGTTTAATATGTATTTTTGGGGGGACTCCCGGTCGTTTATCAGGTATCCTCCTCACTTCCACTATATCTTCTCCTTTTATATCCACTCCTGCAATTGAAGCCACCCGTTTTATAGCATCAGAGGGCTGCTCGTCATTTTTTGGAATGAGGCCGGCAAACTCCAGTGAATCTTCTAGTGATCTTTGATCAACTTCCGCCAATCTGACTTCCAGACACTTTATTTGTTTGTCCTTTTCGACGAGTGTATTCCTTAGAGACTCTACTTCGGAAACCAATTTAGTGATGGTTTCCATTTTAGCAATTCTCTTGTTAACCTTTCCTTTTTATTATCTGTCTGAGTGTCTTTATCTAGAGTCGGTCTATCACACGGAGTATCAAAAGGCAATATGACTTCCACTGCCACGTCTTCTAGATTCACAGGCAACGCCGCGTCTTGTAGATTCACAGGCAACGCCGCGTCTTCTAGATTCACAGACAACGCCGGGTCTTCTAGATTCACAGGCAACGCCGCTTCATCTTGTGGTTTTGGTTTTGTAGAATTTATATATGTTTTTTTCACGCTTCAGATGCCTTTCCAGTATGTTTCTTAATTCTAAATTACTTCATTCTACTTTTATCCAGGGAAATATTGAAGGAACTACACCTTTCAGTAGCTTTTGCCTGTACAGTACATCTGAAAATAAAATTAGGCTCAAACTTCCATAATTGTATGATATAAAATACAAAACGGTCTACAAGAAATAATACCAATTTGTTTTTTTTCCTAAAACACTCCTACTGAAAATTAAATTACAATTACGAGATACACAGACATTGGACGAGAAATGCACAGTAAATTAGATTGCCAACAATGAAGAATCAGCCGCCCAGAAATCTCGTGCCAGACAGTTTGATAACCGTGTAATTAAATTATTGCAGTAATTAAAAATATGGTTAATTTAAAGAAAGGAAATAAGATATTATGTCTACCATAATTATTAATGTTAGTTGTGATTGACTACACTTATATTTACGGTTATTAGGTACGTTTGTTAAATAATGTCAACTGCGAAAGAAGGCAAATGTTTCTTTACTTGTTCATTATACTATACCTTTATATTATATTGGGTATTCAATTATAGTAAGATATTAATAAAATGACTAATGTACTTACTGTTATGGTATCATTGACTACATAATCTGCTTTACAGACTACAGATGTAGGAGTCGGTGCCCATTTTAGACATCTGATGGAATGAATCCATTTGGCTTTTAAGTCTTTAAATCTTTCGGAAACTCGTGCCCACCCCTATGTCTACACATAAGAACACTGCAACGGGTTAACGGCATTATTGTAATATTAAAAAACAATAAATTCCGTCAAACGGCCTAAAAAATGTATAGGATCTGACAGTTAAACACAAAAAGTTGGACCGGTAGAACAATAGCGCCTCTAGCGACCAAAATCTTGCGAAAACGGCCCATTTATATATTCCAGATTTTTTCATTTTTCAACTTTTATTTCTCTATTGACACCATTGACTATGTCTATTATTTATAATTAGTATTATTAAAACCCTGAAGAAGTGAGCGTTGCTCATGAAACATGTTGGTATTTATAAACAATAAAAGTGGTAAAAACTAAGTATTTTATTAATTTCAATAATTTTTTTATTTGAAATGTGTGTTGGTTTGTTTTTTATTGTTTCGTTATCTTCATTTGACAAATGTAATTTTTAAAGCTTACTTAATTTAGAAAAAAAAAATATTTCAAAAGGTCTTATTTGCCGTGAGCTTATTATTTATGTTGATTATCGTGACTAAAATATTATTTTTTAAAATACTTTCAGCTCTTAAAATCCTAAAATTGTAATATCCCGCGATTTGGGTTTTGGGTCTGCGCTAGTATTTTTATTTTATTTTTTATATTAACTCCACACAGGAGGCCCTGAAGAAAATAATTTCCCTCAGGGCCTATGTCATCTTTGGGGATGCTGTGTGGAGGGTCTTTTTGTGGAGAGGAAGGAGTGAACATGGGTCTTGAAGAGTCCCATGTTGTAGGAGGGAGGAAACACAGAGGCCGGCAGCTCGTTCCACAGCCGAGCTGTTGAATTTAAGATCGAATCGTAGAAACGACCCGTTCTCATGTGACAAATGTCAACCGTGTGCAAATGTTGGGCGCGCGTTTGGCGTGTATCCCGACTACGCACCGGTGCCGAAGGGATCAATGACGCTAGTTCCTCAGAGCATCTTCCATTGTAATACCGATAGAACAAGGACAGCATACCTACCTGACGCCTGTGCTCTAAAGATTGCAGTCCGTTTGTTAAGATTGGGGAATCTATCAAACGGATCGCCGGTTTTCGCACAGTCCAGGGTTTTTTTCAGGTATTTAGGGGCACCGGACCAGAGATGGCTGCCAAATTCGACAGCAGGGCGGACTTGCGATTTGTACAGGGTCAGCAGTTGTGTACTATTAAAGTATCTGCGGGCCCTGTACAGTACGCCAAGGTTCTGAGAGGCCAGCTTTACTCTGGCTTCGATGGAGCCGCCGTACCTGAGCTGGTCACTTAAAGTTACACCAAGCATATCAATGGAAGGCCTGTTCGGAAGATTGCTTCCGTTGAAGGAGACTAGATTATCATTTGGATCCTTTTTAGACGTAATCAGACAGGATTGGGTCTTTGAAACATTAAATTCGACGAGATTATTTTTACCCCAGGAGGAAATACTCTCGAGATAACCGTCCATTCTCTGCTTCAAAGCCCTCCGAGCCGTTGGAGTTTGTGTGCCCTTTGGGGGCTTGTCAAACAGAAAGCTATCATGAACTGTACTGTCATCCGCGTAACAATGACTTGGTGCACATGTCAAAAGGTCATTGATGTGCAACAAAAACAAAGTCGGAGACAGAACCGATCCCTGTGGGACGCCAGTATTTATGGAGTGTAAGGAAGAGGTGAAACCGTCAGCAACCGCCTGAATCGACCTATCCCTTAAAAAGTCAGCAATCCACGTACACAGGGATGCGGGAAGTCCGTAAGAAGGCAATTTGTTGACAAGTCTTCGGTGCCAGACGCGGTCAAAGGCCTTGGATATGTCTAGTGCGACCGTATGGGTCTCACTGTGACGTTCCAGGCACCGCCCCCAAACATGCGTCATTTACGCGAGAAGATCACCGCACGAGCGGTTCCGCAGGAATCCGCATTGACGGTCGTTGATAATTTTGTTCATCTCGAGGTATGTGAGCAGTTTGTCGTTGATCACACGTTCCATCACTTTGGACAGAACTGATGTGATCGCTATGGGGCGGTAGTTGGCCGGGTTGGAGCGGTCACCTTTCTTGGAAATAGGGTGAATGACCGCTTTTTTCCAACCAGAGGGCACAGTGCCACACTTCAGGGACATTTTGAAGAGCTTCGTCAAAACTGGAACTATTTCCGTAGCACACCTCTGCAATACCAGGGCAGGTATTCCATCAGGTCCACTAGCTTTGTTAACATCGAGCCCCCGTATAACGTAGAGTACATCCTGATGCCGGATCCTCAGCTTTTTCATATAGAAGCCGCAGTGAGGAACCGACGGCGGAACAGCACCTCCTTCATGGAGGGTCGAGTTTTCCGCAAACATTTTCCCTAATAAGTTAGCCGTTTCGGTGGCGGTGTTTGCTAGTGAGCCGTCAGGTCTGGTAAGAGGTGGCAAACTGGGTTTGCAAAAATTCCAACCTATTGAGCCCGCAAGCGACCAGAATGCTCTGCTGCCATTCGGGCAGGCAGCCAGCTTTTTGCTGATCTGCAGGTCGTGTTCGAATTTTGACCTATTAATGATTCTCTTGCATTCCTTTGCCGATTTGTTGTATGCTGATCTGCTTTCGGGCGTTCGAGATGTGTTGTAGGCTCGGTAAGCCGCGTTTTTTCGTCGAACTGCTTCGGAGCATTGTCGACTGAACTACGGCTTTGAACCCACACCAGTTTCTTTAGTAGTCGATTGTATGAAGCCATCCATCGCCGATTTGATTACTTCACCAATCTCCTGGGCACATCTTGAAGGGTCCGAAGTCCGAAAACAAACAGCTGACCATGGAAAAGCGTTGAAATGGGCCCGCATACCGAACCAATCTGCTGACCTATAGTGCCACACTTTTCTCCTCAGCCTCTCATTGGTTGGTCTGAGGCTAACGGGGATTGATGTCGTCACTAGGCAGTGGTCAGATGATCCCAGAGGCGCTGTGACGTCAATCTTCTAACCGCGTGGCACAGTAGTTAAGAATAGGTCTAACAGATTGGAACGGTGAGTCTGGATATCAGGAACCCTTGTAGACTCCTGAACCAGTTGCTCTAATCCGTAGCAAATGGCAAAGGATTCCGCCTGTCGGCCAGCCGAGTCCTTTGGGCCTGAGAACTTCAACCATGGTTTGTTATGAACATTGAAGTCCCCCAGAACAATAAACTCGGACGAAGGGTAGCGGGGCAAGAGATCATCAATAGTATCTCTCAAATGTTTGAAGAGCTCGGAAGTGTCTGATTCGCTATGGTTCGGTGAGCGGTATAGACATGCGTAGAATCTTGCCGTATTGGCAAGATTGACGCGCACCCACATTACGTCGAATCCGGAGTTTTCCAGACTCAATAGTCGTACACAGTTGACGTCAGCTCGACTATAGAGGCAGACTCCTCCTTTGAGTCGGAACTTGCTTGCAAGGGTAAAGCCCGGGCAGTCCAAATAGGAGGAGTCTGGCAGCTCGGCTATCTGAGTTTCGGATAGGAAAAGAAGGTTGGGACGTTGGGACAAAAGATGGTGATGGACAGAATTTAAATTAGTGTGCAGACCGCGAATGTTGGCAAAATTTACCAACAGTTTTGGCCCGCACCGGGGACGCCTGCTACTCGCCGCTGTAATGATGTTAAGTTTTTTTTAATGTATATTCATGATTTAATTTTTTTTTTTTTTTTTAAGGGTATAAGGTGAAAGGAAGGTCTGTAAAGGAAAGGTATGAGGGGTGGGTAGGAATCTGGGGTTCAGGCTGTCCAGGAGTGATGAGCGTTTGGTTCCATATAATACATTTATTATTGTTAGTCGTGTGCCTAGTTGGTTTTACTGTAGTTCCTACATAAGTTTTTATTTATTGTTTTTTTATGTGACTAAAAACAAAAAATCGGTAACTTTTAATTGAATGAGTTCAAAATTGAAAGATTTGCACTTCGTTTTCATCATCGATCTCAGCAGTGATAACGGACTAAATATTATCACGTCTGATGAGCATGGACCCTTGTCAATCACCAGGGATATGATGGGGCTAAGGCAAGGAGGCATCATGTGTAAAAACATTGAAATCCTTGATCATGTTGTCACGTCTGAAGGTATTTTGAGAGTCCGCCAGCGGTGGGGAAGACGACAGGCCCCCGCAAAATCCGTATCAGTTTGCACCGGGTAGAGATTCGTGGGAAGGAGTGCGCGAGGCCACCCTCAATTAATCAGCATCCATTGAACGTTTAACGGAACAATGATGATTCATCTTTGTGTCACCTCGACAGCATGCTTGGTAATCCAGTGTAGTCTCCAAGGAATTACACTTAAAAAACACTCACAAATAAAACCATATTTTAATCCAAATAACTGATTGTATATTTTTATCTCTTCGAACAATACCACTCGAACAAAGAACCGTCTGATCTCGCGCAGGAGTCAAAACGTCTGTTTTATGTTTGGTTGATTTACACGGAAAGTCTCCGAAGGATCGGATCATGGTATTCGCGTGCTCTTTTCCATTTTTTTTTTCAATATTAATTTGTCCCGCAAAACGCAACGCACACCGCGGACTCGTCCTCTCCGTATTGTTCCCCGATCTTCCTACCCTCGTTATTTAGCCCGCCCGTCCAACCGATCGCAGGGCAGCCACCCGAAAAAACTCTCAACAAAACAATAATCGGGCACTACCCTGGCAATCCAAACTTGCACAATCCTTTAACGTTACAATTCCCCGCAACCCCCGGAAATTTTACGCCGCGAAGTGAAGTAAAATTAACTTAAAACAAAAAAATATCACGCGAATACCTTTCTTTCCCGCACATGTACATAAAAGACAAAGCTAGTAGAAATAAATAAGTTTTTACAGAAAGCCATAAACCAAACAAGTTATACACCAAGAAAACGAAAAGAGAAAACAAATTCGCAGATTGGTGTTGCACAACCGTTATTATTATTAATATTTACATAAAGATTGTACCTTCACTTTTATATCTCTAATATGAGATTCGCAAACACTTACTCACACTCTCAGAGAGACAATCTCTCTGAGACACCAGTGAGTATGGAGAACTCAAGCTCCCACTTTATTCTTTCAAGAAGAAAACAAAAACACATATATATTTTTAACAGAAAATAAATACCTGTCTATCAAAAGGTGGTTAGATAGAGGTTTACTTTTTCAAAATACCTAGCATATTCTCTTCGAATGAACATTGCTTGCTCAAGAAATATGACTAAGGGAGTAACCTAGATGGCATTCTAACAAAAATTTCACTTACCACGTAAGCAAAGAGTCGAAATTTCTTCGACAAACAAAATATAATTGGTGTTCAACTATGTGCTTTAGATAATTGACACAGTTTACGAGGTGTACGAGCACAATTCAAGAGATCGACACTTGTACTACAAAATTTAAGCATAACACTGGTACTAGCAATGAGATACCTAAGCATATATTACTTATAACTAACTAAATTGTACTTATGACTAACAAAACTGTACAAAAACATACTCTCACGTAGCAGAGTGATAATATCCAGACGGAATTATTTAATAGGTAAGCACGCCAAAGCAGAATGTACTTCTTTTGTTTAAAACAACACAATTTGAGAATTTCCTTAAGAAACTAAGACTTAAAAAAAGCTATATTTAACCATAAAACTAGTACCAACTAAAATGGAAATTACATAATCTTGTGTATGAAAAATTGCTCAATTCTTTCACACACAAAAAATAAGAATCCTTCTTTCCAAGTCCCCTGGAGACTCTTTGGAAACTAATAATACTTCGATACTTGACAAAAGTATAAGAAAACTCCAATGAACTTGTGAAAGAAGGGTTCAGACCAAAGGATAATGACAACCAAACTTATGTCCATTATGCTGACGGAACGTACCAATGTGTGTGTGTGGGCGTATGCGTCGCACTACTAAGCTCACACCAGTAAGAAGACGAAAAGTCTCATTTAAAATGAAAATTACTCAAAACGTAAATAAGAAAAAATCTCATTAAAGTTTAAGTGATAATTAAGAATTGATTAAGACATTAACTAAGTTAATGGGCGTCACTGATCACAAGGATGAGAGAAACATCTTTTGTGAAGATGTTCCTATTCTATTCCAAAGTATTCGAGGATAAAAAAAATGAAGTCTATCATCAGTACACTATGTTAACTGGAGAGGTGGTTAGAAAGGGGTAAAGGCCCCAAGTTGGAAGCCAGTGTTAACTGGAGATCTGTATGTTACTGTGTTATAGTGTATTATATGCTCGCTGCACAATGGTGCCGGCAGAGGATAGAACTCCATCTCTGGGGGTAAGTTCTATAGTACGATATCCAATGAAACAGGTACTTCGGTATGAAAATGGTAACAGGGCCTATAAAACCTACTGATCCATCAACATAAATATTTTTTAAATCTTTCGTATTCCTATATGTATTTAAAATGGCGGATTGTTGCATTTGATAATTAAATTTTTTGATAGATCTAATACGCCTAAATTTTTAATAAAAGAGTTAGGTATAATGAAATAGTTAATTTGTAATTAACAAAATTATTAGATTAAATATAACCATTGATATGTGCAACTTAATTAATGATTTTAATAATTTGCTTCTTTGGCTTCAAAGGGGAAAAAACTAAACGTTTACCATGAGAGAACCCGTTAGTTTCGACCTATTCAATGAATAAGCCTGCTGTATCTTGAGCAAATATATGTAAGGAATATTTGGCAAACTTTACTAAAGGCGAATAGTTACACACGTATCTGAATTTGGTTCACTTTGACTCAACATGTAACGTTTTAAAGATGACTTTTGTGAAACCGAAGAGTTACAGTAGGGACACGAAAAAGGTGTTTCTCCTCCGTACCCACGGAGGAGAAATTAAAAGTAAATTTTAAGTCACAAAGTCAACCGACTTTGTGACTTTTAAGATTTCCCTTTGTATAACATGAATAGATGCAGTCGGAACACTAAAAAGGTGTTTTTGTGTGAACAAAGGTTCCCATTGTAGTTTAACATGTGTGTTTTAAGACTTCCTGTTGTATAGAAGGAATAGTTGCATTAATAATAATAATAATAATATTTTATTCCAGGATGTGGGGAGGTTAGTGCAATCCCACACGTCCCATATAAATATACATATAGATTTACATTGTATAATACATATAATAAATTTACTAATAAGGACAACTATGCAGGGTGTGGTCTTGAGTGCGCTTGGGCCCAGCGCTCACTCAGGAGTGGCGCTAGGTGCTGGTAGGCTGCGGTCACCAACTTGTTGGCGGAGGCCATTAGCCGCATCCTGGCTCCAGTGACCCGGTGTTTCATCAGGCCGGCAAATCCATGCAGTCCTAGTTCCGTGAACATCGTCGATGCGCTGCTGTATCGTCGGTATCCAAATATTATTCTACAGGCGTCATTGTATTGAATTCGGAGTCGTTCCATCGAGCAAGTTCGGTAGTGACACCATGTCTCACACGTATACAGGCCAGTACAGAATGCGTTGAATAGTATTTTTTTAACGGTATTGCTGCATTTGCGAAATCTGCGGGCAATCATATTGGATACTATGCTTAGGCTTCTCCTTTGTCGTTCGATATCGCCATCGTCCGATAGGTCTTCATTAATAATGTGCCCCAAGTATTTCACGTTAGAAAATGTTTTTATTTTTGCCTCGTTAAGGTATACGGGGAGTATCTTACTTGTATCTTGTCTTTTTCCGTGGTGGAACGCAATCAATTCCGTCTTCTTCGGGTTGTACATCATATTATGCTGTTTTCCATATTCTTCACAAATGTTTAGGAGTAATCTTAATCCCTTGATCGACGGAGCTAGGAGTATCATATCGTCCGCGTAGCTTATATGATTCATACATATACTGTTAACACGACAGCCCGCTCTGATATCCAGGCGACTTGATAACTCGTCCATGTATACATTAAATAGAATGGGGGACATACACCCTCCTTGCCTTACTCCTGACCGCAAATATATCGGCTGGGAGTATGTACTTGCCCACCGTACAACATTTTCCTGCTGGGAGTGCCATCGGGATAGTATGTTTATAAATAAGGTAGGTATATTCCTAGCTTTCAATTTATTAAGGCCATGAGGCTTTACTAAGGATATTCCTAGCTTTCAATTTATAAAGGTTTTTGCCCACTGTGTCTCAGCACATGAATTTTTAGATGCCCCTTTGTAGAACCGAAAAAGTTGCAGTTGGAACATGAAAAAGGTTTTTCTTCGATGTGAGTAAACATGTGACTTTTAAGATTTCTTTTCGTATTGCAGGAATAGTTGCATTCAGGACAAGAAAAAGGTTTTTCTCCACTGTGGGTTAACATGTGACTTTTAAGATTTCCTTTTGTAAAGAAGTAATAGTTGCATTCAGGACATGAAAAAGGTTTTTGCCCACTGTGTCTCAGCACATGAATTTTTAGATGCCCCTTTGTAGAACAGGAAAAGTTGCAGTTGGAACATGAAAAAGGTTTTTCTTCCATGTGAGTAAACATGTGACTTTTAAGATTTCTTTTCGTATAGCAGGAATAGTTGCATTCAGGACAAGAAAAAGGTTTTTCTCCACTGTGGGTTAACATGTGACTTTTAAGATTTCCTTTGGTAAAGAAGGAATAGTTGCATTCAGGACATGAAAAAGGTTTTTGGCCACTGTGTCTCAGCACATGAATTTTTAGATGCCCCTTTGTAGAACAGGAAAAGTTGCAGTTGGAACATGAAAAAGGTTTTTCTTCCATGTGAGTAAACATGTGACTTTTGAGATTTTTTTTCCAATAGCAGGAATAGTTGCATTCAGGAC
The DNA here is from genome assembly GCA_026573805.1 of Hesperophylax magnus. NCBI lineage: Eukaryota > Metazoa > Arthropoda > Insecta > Trichoptera > Limnephilidae > Hesperophylax > Hesperophylax magnus. Next base: position 852,829 of record JAIUSX010000144.1, on the reverse strand, counting down.
AAGAAAAAGGTTTTTCTCCACTATGCGTTAACATATGACTTTTAAGATTTCCTTTTGTAAAGAAGGAATTGTTGCATTCAGGACATGAAAAAGGTTTTTCCCCACTGTGGGTAAACATGTGACTTTTAAGACTTCCTTTGGTATAGCATGAAAAGTTGCATTCAGGACATGAAAAAGGTTTTTCTCCACTGTGGGTAAACATGTGAATTTTAAGATTTATTTTTTTATAGCAGGAAAAGTTGCAGTCAAGACATGAAAAAGGTTTTTTTCCACTGTGGGTTAACATGTGACTTTTAAGATTTCCTTTGGTAAAGAAGGAATAGTTGCATTCAGGACATGAAAAAGGTTTTTGGCCACTGTGTCTCAGCACATGAATTTTTAGATGCCCCTTTGTAGAACAGGAAAAGTTGCAGTTGGAACATGAAAAAGGTTTTTCTTCCATGTGAGTAAACATGTGACTTTTGAGATTTTTTTTCCAATAGCAGGAATAGTTGCATTCAGGACAAGAAAAAGGTTTTTCTCCACTATGCGTTAACATATGACTTTTAAGATTTCCTTTTGTAAAGAAGGAATTGTTGCATTCAGGACATGAAAAAAGTTTTTCCCCACTGTGGGTAAACATGTGAATTTTAAGACTTCCTTTCGTAAAGAAGGAATTGGTGCATTCAGGACATGAAAAGGGTTTTTGCCCACTGTGTCTCAGCACATGAATTTTTAGATGCCCCTTTGTAGAACAGGAAAAGTTGCAGATGGAACATGAAAAAGGTTTTTCTTCCATTTGAGTAAACATGTGACTTTTAAGATTTCTTTTCGTATAGCAGGAATAGTTGCATTCAGGACAAGAAAAAGGTTTTTCTCCACTGTGGGTAAACATGTGACTTTTAAGATTTCCTTTTGTATGGCACGAATAATTGCAGTCAGGACATGAAAAAGATTTTTCTCCACTATGGGTAAACATGTGAATCTTAAGACTATTTTTTCTGGAACATGAATAGTTGCAGTGAGGACATGAAAAAAGTATTTCTCGAGTATGGGTGCACAGGTGCAGTTCAAGCGTCGACTTACGAGAGCAGGAATAGTCACAATGATGACAAGAATATTGTTTTTCCCCAGGACGCGCCTTTAGCAATCCGGCTGAAAATTATAAAAATGAGATAAATATATATTTTGTGTAAGCAGATACAACATAAATGTAGTTTAGAAAATAAACAACTAACAAATCTACCACTCCAGAACGTTCCACAAGATTATTCTTATGAATTTAATGCGTTATAACAATAAATGAATTAAATTAAACTCGCAATCGAGGACCTTAACCCCTAGCCATACTTATATAATACCGCCAACTCCTAGTCAGAACCCAAATACAGTAAATTCTGTTAAATAATGGTCGGGTGAAAAACCACCACCCCAGAATCGATTAAATTTAATATAAAAAAATCGAATTACTTGCGGTCAGGTTTATTATTTTAGAGCGCTTTAAGCATTCCATTTTAACATCCGGGAGGTCTATGTCAAGATCAGTATAAGGAATTCCACCTCCAACTTCTTCTTGGGATCCTGGTTCTGCCTTGATGGTAACAGTCTCCACATTAATATTACCTGGAGAAACGAAAAACAATAAATTGGCACTACTTTGGAAAAAACTGAAAGAAATTAATGTTTCCGCATCAATATTAACATTCTAGCATCATCAACAAGAGAACCAAGTTATCTGGATTATTAAAATATTACACCAGTAAACACCGTTTAATATGGAAAGAGGCGTCAGACAAGGGAGTATTTCTATATTAGATTCTAAATGATGCATTTGACAGTTGAGAAATTCATAAATCGAAAAGCATTTTGAATACCACTACGTAATACTAGAAGCAGGGATTTATTTCATTGCTGACATTCTGGTATTAAGTATCATAATATGTATTTCTCATTGCCCATAAAACTAATGAAGGGAAATATGTATGCCGAGTCATTGGATATCTCCTAATTATAACTAAACTAATACAAAAGGTTGTTACTCAGGCAGTTCAGGCATGTCTAATAGTAAATTATATTTACTAATCCCATATAAACGAACTTCAAAAGAGCGTCTTTATATGAATAAATACACAGTAGGATCGGATATTAAATTGTAAAAAAAAAACTGAAATTTCATGGAAAGTTTAAAATAAATATCATCAATATCGGTTGAGAGAGCATGCACAATGTCACATAACAACAAACGTGACATTGATCATGCTCTCTCAAGTCGGTGAAACAACCCGTTCTAATGGAGTCCACATTAATTTGAACGGTTGAGAGCATTTGAGCTCAATGTCACGCATATTGTTGTGTGGATGATTTCTCTTCTGTTTATAGTTAATGTCGACTTCAATAGAACGGGTCGTTTCACTGACTCGGCTTTGTGAAAAACAGCTCTACCGACCTCTACCTATTCTACGTCACTTAACGTAAGACTCTTCAAGGTATGAAATACAGCAGTCCCTAACGAAAACCGAAACACTCTACCCAGACCGACCTCACAACTTTGCCCAATCACAAAAATAAATAAAAATATTAATAACATAACCCAGAAGAGTAGCTTAGGTCGATATGTAGGAGTGAGCATCTCGTTATAGACAAGCAAAAACCTACAGTTTTAATTATTATTCCCGATCGCATATTGCGTATGTGTAACAACAAACAAACAATTCACAAGACTTACACTCCAAAACCACAAAAACCCACAATACAACTGATATTTTAAAACTAAATGACATACTACTTAATAAAAAATGGGAAGAACTCGTAGAAAATAATAAAATTAATGAAGCATGGTCACTTTTTATAGAATGTATTCAAGACGAATTTAAAAAAAATACCATCACGTCCGAAAAAAGTTCTCCAACTAAACATAAACTTCTAAAACCGTGGATATCAAAAGGACTCATAACAAGTTTCAGTAAAAGAGACAAACTCCACAAACAATGCAAATCTAACCCATATGACATCTATCTCATAAATTTCTATAAACGATATCGAAACTTATGCACACGACTTGCACGTATATCGAAAGAAATATATTATAAAAATAAATTAGATAAATGCAACAAGGACCCCAAAAAAATTTGGCAAATTCTAAAAGAAATATCCCACACATCTTCAAAGAAAAGCGATTCCATAACCGAGATCAAAATAGATAACGAGATTATTAAGACATCAGAACAACCACTAAAAGTATGTAATTTTGTGAATAACTATTTCGCTAACGTCGGTAAGGTATTAGCAAACAGAATCACTACAAATGACGATATCCCAGAATTCTCAACCCACTATACACACACTAGTGTTTCTTCCTTTAAAATTCCATACATTACCCAAATACAAACACTAAAACTTATAAACGAACTAAAAAATACAAACTCTCAGGGTAGCGACAAAATATCACCGATGACAGTAAAAATAATAAAGTCAGCACTTCTTATCCCACTTACCATACTTATAAATCGGTCCATTAAAGAAGGAGTGTTCCCAACTATTTTGAAAACGGGCAAAGTAATTCCAATCCACAAAAAAGGAAACAAGGAAGAAATTAATAATTACAGACCAATTACAATTCTAAACACGCTTTCAAAAATTCTCGAGAAACATATCAAAAACCACCTTTTAATTTTTCTTAACAAAAATAATATACTATCACCAAACCAATTTGGATTCAGGGAAAATATGAGTACCTCACACGCCATAGCCTCAGTAACAGACTTCCTCAAAACAAATATAGATCAGGGTAAAAAATGCCTTGGAATATTCCTAGACCTGGCAAAAGCGTTTGACACAATTCACCACCAAAACCTGTTCAATAAACTTAAATATTTCGGAATCACGGGAACAGAACTCAAATTAATTGAAAGCTATATGGAAAATCGCACCCAATATACCTCAATAGAAAACACATGTAGTGACAAGGAACAAATATCCTACGGAGTACCACAAGGCAGCGTACTTGGCCCAATCCTATTCCTTATTTATATTAACGATCTATGTCACCTCCAAATAGACGGGGAAATTATAAGCTTTGCTGATGACACTGTGTTACTTTTTAAGGCCATTGACTGGAACACACTAATCACAAAAGCTGAAGTTGGCCTAAATATTACAAAAAATGGCTTGACTCTAACTTATTAACTTTAAATATAGATAAGACTAAATTCATAACCTTTAGCATAAACTCGAGAGGCCAACCCTCCAAAAACATCTACCTTAAAATACATTCCTGTCACTCAGCGAGCACCCCATGCAATTGTCCTCCAATCACACAAACCGAAAATATCAAATATCTTGGTATATACTTCGACCGTTATTTAAAATGGGACAGACATATTGAGTCGGTTAAAGTAAAGATAAACAAGTTGATTTACTTTTTCAAAAACGTGAGAAATATACTAAACATATTTGATATTAAGAATATATACCTCGCAATAGCACAATCTATAATGGAATACGGCATTATTGCCTGGGGCTATTCCAGTAAAAATACATAGACACACTGTATAAAGCTCAGAAAACCTTAATAAAAGTAATACTTAAAGTACCAATACTAACACCCACTTCAACCATATTTAAAAAATTCCCAGTGTTGAAGATTCAAAAATTATATTCTAAACAAATACTTACTTTCCTTTACAAGAACCTAAACACCAAAGATATTAGAAGAACGAGATATGCTATGTTGGCCGCCGGACCGTAGCCGGAGTACTACCTAATTAGGGTACTTTGAACGGTATCGGGACGTGTACGCACAGAAATCTGTTCTATGTATTAGTGCGGATACCTCAGCGATGCCTTAGCGTAAGCGAAGGTGTGCAGTAGTATTGGTGAACAAAACCGGCGACACTCGGCAAAACAATTCCACTCAGTACGAACTGCTCATAGCACATCTCGTTCTTCTAATATCTTTGCTAAACACATTTAAAAATTCACAAACTTCTCGCAATACCAGAACAAGACATGCACACCAACTACTAATACCAAAAACCAACACATCCTTTGGACAAAAACACTACAGATTCCAGGCTATAAAACTTTACAATTCACTTCCAACACAATATAAAACATCTAATCTTACAGAATACAAAAAACACATATGGAACTGGCTACAATCCTTTTAATATTTAATTTTTTATATTTTACTTTTTTGGAATAACTATGGAAAAACTATTGTTATAACTATGGAAAAATCGATTTTATGTTTTAATTTTTAATGTTTCTCTGTGTAACCAACTCCACTGTATTGTTTTAGAATTATAAAACTTCGAAATTGATAAAGTCCTCCACAACACAGGTGAACTCCTAGCGTGGAGGACAATATACTATACCATTGTATAGCAAATATATTAAAGAATAAAAAAAAAATAATAAAAAAAAAAACAGTTATGTACCAAAAATTAAAAAAAATAAACACCTGAATTGCTTTCGGAAATAAATTCCGGACATTCATTTTTAATAAAAGGATAGTCTTTATCGATTTCCGTAAGTATCAAAGGAACACTCTCTTCCGCACTTGTGCCTGGTTCTAACTTGATGGCGGTGGAATCCATGCTCTTGCGTAAGGATCTGGTAGTTTCGTTTCACTTTAATTTTGTTATGAGTACGAGGGATTTCTTGAGAGAAGGATGGAATGTTTTCGTTCAAAGTGTTCAAATCGACGCGCAACGAGTAAAGCCAAAATAACATAACCAACAACAAAGTGACAGGATGCACGCGGATATTATATCCATAGAAATTATTGAATTAAGAAAAAATCTAAAGTATCTAATGATATTCAAGTGTTGCCATAAAACAACAGCGAACAAACTCATTTCAAGTAGGAACTTTCAAGATCTGGTTAAATTTATGATTATTTACTTCAACTATTGATTGTCTGTGGCAAACTCATTTTGTAATTTGTGACACTTCCGTTGCTTCTTGCGTCGCACGGTGAGTGGTTTATTTATGGTCGCACGCAATACCTTGTTGCTCACCTTTTCTGAAGTCATATTGTATTTATTGTATTTCTATTTATATAGTGACGTTTCTTCAACATTGGAACTGATGCCTTGTACATGTGTTGTAAACTCGCGACAGAAGAATGTTGTACAATGTAGATTTGAGGCCGTTGTCACAAATGTTAACCACGTGATTAGTGAGTTCCTCCAATTAGTCAATTCTATTATAAGACCACATTATTGCGTCTTGCGTTCACTCATTGTCAATAAAAGACATCTACAAGATTATTTTCTCTTGTTCCATGAAATAATAAACCGATGTTGCATAATTATTTATGTTATATAGCAGAGGTTATCACATATAGAAACACGGTAATCGCCGTTTTCAGTAACTTTTCGATTCAGAATGGTTATCGTTAGTACCTATACCGAAAACACGTTACATCTTGTCAGCTGATACACCGTAGCAGGGGGGTATAACTCCGCTTAAAAACGTCAACACAAATTATAGACATGGTAAAAATCTATGTTTGTGACGTAGGCGATGTGTATTTTTTTTGTTTCTCGCTCACTTTACCATAAGACTCGTGCGCCAGAAAGAGAGGGTTCGCAAACGGTGTAATGCGTGTTCTCGCCGCAAGGTGGCCGACTCATGCTTCCCGCCATTTCACTTCCTCTAAAAAACTGTAAGAAAAGTTTGACAGACGCCGTTGTTTGTCATCATAAAATTGTCAAATATCTGGTTGTGTGAAACAGTTGATTTATGTGTGATAAATAACATTTATGTGCCTACCGATAAAGTCCTTAAAACGTATTGTGTGAAAGGATGTACGGACAGAGACTATTCGACACAAGTTTCCAACCATAACCTCTGAGAGTCCATTTCGAGAATGGTGTTCAGCACGTATCATGACCACATCCTAAAAGGTATTCTATACTGCATCAGCCTATAATAATAATAATATGTTTTGTTAATTCGGTTAATCTAATAATTTTATTTATTTCAGAGCGTAACAACTCAATCAGCAGCGTACCCGTTGCTGCACAGGGGATGCTAGTAGAAAATGAAGGTACATATCTGTTTTATATTACTTAAAAGGGAATAGTTTTGTTCGTCTAATATGTCAATCTTTACTTCAATTTCTCAAGAACCATGATATATTTTTTCCAGAAATAAGCGCAGGACCCAGTCATGTCTTCTTTGCAACCAGCAGTGTCGCCCTCGCTGCACAGGGGATGGCAGTAGAACATGGAGGTACATATCTGTTTTATATTACTTAAAAGGAAATAGTATTGTTAGTTTTGTTCCTCTAATATCGTCACCTCAGTGCTTAATTGTCCAAACGACCATTTGCAAATTTTACAGGAGGAGGTTTTCTTTGATTATTTCGATGAAACATTATGACAGGTGTTTAAGATGAAGATATTTCCGTCAAGCTGAAGGTCTGATCAGCTTAAATAATTCTTTGTAAATTGACTAAGGACGGTTTTTGATACTTTTTTTTACATTTTAAAATGGAGATTGAACAAAAACGCACCACCAGAATTTTGTAAATGGAGATTGAACAAACTGGAATTGGAGATAGGGCAACTTTTACGTAGAACTTTCCGTGCTTGATTGTTCAAACGACCACCTTTAGTTATATACAGGATGAGTTTATTTTCAATATTTCTATTATGGATACTGACAATTCGTGGTGGAATCTATATATATATATTTATAATAGTGATTTTTTCTTTGTTTGTTCCTTCTTATTTCCTATACCTTTTCTATACATAAAAGTGAGCTCTGGCGTTATGAAATTTATATACAAATTCACATCTTATTTCCCATACCACTCTACCGACTGCGATAAAACTTTGTAACTTTGAGTTGTGCGCATGCCCGCGAAGGTTTCCCTATATTATATTGAACTATGGCGTTGTGAAATTTGTATAAAGATTCTCTTATTATTTCCTATATCATTCATCCGATTGCGATGAAACTTTGGTGAGTTGCTTTGCGCACGCCGGCGAAGGTTTCCATACATAAAGGTGAACTCTGGCGTTATGAAATTTGCATTCAGATTGTATAATAGGTGGCGATCGAGTTGTTATAAAAATATGTGCATTATTTCTTGTAGCTTAGCAGTAGGGACTGAAAGAGGGAAGGGTGAGGATAATCCGTGAGGGGGGAGGGTTCGTGGGATGCGGGACAAATCTTTTTTTGAGTGGCATTGAAACGCGTGCCAGGTACTCGACAGTTCCATTATAATAATTTACTTCAATGATAATAATATATTAAACAATGTCCAACTTTTTTTTATTTCTGACCGTGACCGGGTTTAGCCTATCAACCATCTTTAGACTTCCATCTTCGTTGTTACGACATAGCAACGAAAATGGGATATCCATATAATTTGAATAAAATCATTGCATTCCACCCCTTTTAATCCCCCTCCCTAAATTTAATGTATATAAAGCACAGCTTAAGTAATATCTGTACCAGTCTGAAGATGACCGCAGTAGGCTGAATCTCTTACGATCAGATTTTTTTTTATGTGACACCTCACAAGAGCGTCCCTGCCAGTATACAGACAGGGGAACTATGTAACCACCCGGTTGGGCGGCGTTGTGAGGCGGGTTAAGGTAGGGGCTGTATGAAGGGATTTATTAATGCTGGCCTTGAAGAGGCTCGGATTATAGGAGAGAGATGCCGGTAGCTCGTTCCACATACGAACCGACTTACAAAAAACGACCCGTTCTCATGAAGCTAACGTCAATCGTAAACGGGTGTTCCGCTCGTGTCCGTCGAGTTTCGCGCACGTGCACCGGTGCATCAGGGATCAATGCTGCTAGCTCCTTGGAGCAGGCTCCATTGAAATACCTGTAGAACAGACACAGCATGCCTACATTGCGTCTATGCATTAGAGAAGTCAATCGCTCTATTAACAACGGATTGTCAATCAGAGGGATCGCCCTCCTTTGCACAGATTCAAGTAGGTTAATTAAGTATTTTGGGGCACCAGCCCAGAGGTGGCTCCCAAATTCAACTGTTGGGCGGACTTGAGACTTGTACAGGGTCAGCAGCTGGTCACTGTTGAAGGATATCCTAGCCGTGTACAAGACGTCCAGCTTCTTGGAAGCCTGATTTACTCGGGCTTCTATGGATCCCCGATACTTGAGCCGGTCTGATATACTAACTCCAAGCATTTCAATGGAGTCTTTATTGGGGAGAGTGCTCCCATAGAATTGCGCCTAAACAGTACGCGTGGCCAAAAAACTAAATCACTTAAATTATATGAAATTTATGCAAATTATTTCAGTGAATACCTATACATGTTTTTTTGGCTAAAAATTAAAATCCTACCGTTTTTGTTGGTAATACTCAGAATCGTAATCAAAACCCCAAAACACACAAATGAGGAAAAAATCAGAATTATAATTTATTATATAACTATAATTTATTTCAACAAACTGCCTAATCAGTATAGATCAATTTGTAAATCCCAAACGGCTACATATAAATACGGATATACTGAAAATTTCGAATTGAAATACTAATCTAACTAGTTTAATATGAATCGTCAGTCAAAAAACCAATTTTGACAGCAAAAACTTGCAAAAAGTAGAGTCTGAGCGAAAACAGAAAAGTGAACACGCTGTATGACAAAGTTCATTGCAATGTAAAAAACAAAACAAATTTGGTATTGATAGAGATATTTAAAACTAACACTTACCGCTCTATTTCCGCACTGCTGCGTATGTATGCACTTTTGTAATTAGTTATTGACATTTTCCTGTTGTTTTGTCTATCAAAAACTCCTTGGTATATATTTAAATGATTTTTTACTTCCGCGTAACACCAGAAAACAAACACCGTTGGAATGTAAAAACTTAAGATGGCGGCATCACGTGATCCTCGCATCGTGCTGTAATTGGTCGGTTGGTGGAGTTTGAACAAACTAGCACGCAATTTTAATTCTCGACTCTAGGAGGTTGGCCTAATAAGGAGATTGGCCAAACAAGGACTCACTTTTAGAATATTGTTGTGGACATTGACATTTTAAAATGCTTATAATTAATTGTAGGAGGCTGATAAAACTATTTTTTCTTCATCGAACGACGCGTAATTTGATTCTTAACAATATTGCGTTAAAAACTCATTTTCGCTAAAATGGTCGTTTGGACAATTAAGCACTGGGGCGACGATATGTCAATCTTTACTTCAATTTCTTCAAGAACTATGATATATTTTTTTCCAGAAATGAGTGCAGGACCCAGTCATGTCTTCTCTGCAACCAGCAGCGTTGCTCTTGTTGTACAGGGGATGGCAGAACATAGATGTAAAATATCTTGCATAGGTGACCCATATGATCCCACTAAGAAATTTGCTATCAACGCTCTTGAAATTCATTATGTCGTCGAGTATGTACTGAATTATAATTGCGAAAATTTATATCTTGTGCCTGTTATTGAAGAAACCATTGCCAAATATATATGTTTTGATTGGCTTAATTGTAACGAACATAAAATTTTTTTATTCAATTCATTATCAAAATTACTATACCATTTATAATCAATGCATGGTGTACCGATGTCAATAGAAAATTAATTGGCAAGGATACACTACCATACAATGGACCTGACTCCATGAAGAAAATGGCAGTACTGCAACATTTAAAATATGCTAAATATAGGAAGAAATGGTTGTCATAACTAATTTATTTTAATAAGTTAAAACCAATAGGACCACAATTTGTTCCTATACACGTCTTTTAAATATCGTAGTACTGCCATGCTCCTCATTAAATCAGGTCCATTGTATGGTTTTGGTGTATCCTTGCCAATTCATTTTCTATTGACATCTCTATATGAGTAGTAGAATAATAACGAAAAAATAAATATACAAGTCAAATATTGTTATCGTTTGTAATGTTAAGCCAAATATTCTCTGATGCGGCGTTTACATTATTCAGTTTGGCTGTATTAGTCTGCAGCCCATTTTCAGTCACCGACTAGTGTTAATAAAAAAATAGTGGAATTAGTTTATTTTATATGTCTAGTTTATATATAGTTATACTTTTTTATTACATACTTGACATCATAATGAATATTCTCTCAACACCTTCTTTAAATTTTACTCTTGTATTTGGTATTTTTATTTGTTATTATTATACCCTATTTATTTATCAGGTGCCAATATGTATTGTTAAAACAATAACATATTGTTAAATTTACTTTTCTGTTTACACTGTAACATTCTTTATGTTGTGTACTATTCCTAAGTTAAAAATATCTAAAAGGCATATAAAGTTTTTAAAACTAAAAAGTATTATATACTTACTATTTATATATGAAAGGTATAAATATTTAAGTAATAAGATAAGTAGGAGGGAAACAAAAATAATAATAATGTAATTAGACGCTAATACAGCTAAAACAGTAGGTTGAATCGTTGACTGCCTTATTGACAATATATTTTTCAATAGCCGTTGGATGTTGAAAGAAAATAACTATCATTACCAACAGCTAGTTTTATATTGATACAGTAATTTCACCTTCAAAATGTGTTTTGTGCTTATATTATTGTATTTCATGTAGGTATATATTTAAAAAAATAAATTATTGTACATGTAATTATGAGTTTGTTTTTCAGCTTCCTTCTAATAAAACGCTGTCCTGAGAAAATGAGCTGTAAAGAAAGATACTTTAAAGGTCATTTCTTTCTTAGGACAGGGCTTTGTCAGATGGGACCTTGTGGTCTTGGGTGACATTTTTCTTATGTTTTAGGCTAATGAATTGGGTTTTAGGTAGGTTCCGAAGCAGAATTAAATTGTCTATGGTTGCACCTTTTTTTTAAATTTCCTCTATCCTTTGTCGATGGTGTGCTGTGACGTCGGCGATGCGTGGTTTATTCAAATTTGCCAGATCTATGGTTAAAACTTGGCCAAAGCAAACGTATGGAAAGAGGGCGGAGTTATCAATCTATAGATAGTTGATTTATGCACCGTAGTGCGACTGACCATAAATAAACCACTCTCTAGATCGATATCTTAGGGCTTTTTGTATGGCCCCATTTTATCACCCCCTTAACCACAGACGACCACAGATAAAACGGTCGTTTGGTCCAGACAGGTAAATATATTGTGGACCATAAATAAATCTCAAGGCCATTTAAAAAAGTGCAAACATCGACAATATAATAACGCACCCAGCTAACATCGTTCATTCACTAGCCCAAAAAAATTATATTTTAAAAATAAAAATTTGGAATGCAGGAAAAGGAAAATAAAAAAAACCCACAGCTATGCACACATAAAAATACTTTTTATTTTCAAAAAAACAATGGACAGTAATACAAAACAGGGTCAGTACAACCGATGTAGTGAGCATTGATTTATCATTGAAGTAGAAGATAATACTTATATATCTAAACAAAACATGAAACAGAACAAGACACAGAAAAATAAAAAGTAACGGTCTCAACTAGGAATCGAACCCAGGATTTCTGCCTTACTGCAACAACTTAATAGGATTTAATTTGACCTTGCACAAAAATACAAGATATATACACAAAATAATATTCAACGTGTTGAAAGATATTCATTATGTCAAGTAATAAAAAAAGGGAGCGAAAACAAAACTTCTTGAGCGAGTTTCACTGCAATATAAATTAGGTGTATACCTTCAGAATATTCCTTCAAATGAGGATTCCACACTGTTCAAGCGTACTGTAGGTGACTTACATCTTATAAATATTAGAAGAGTAACAAGTTTAAGTGTTAATTATTATTGCCACAGCACTAGAAGTTATTCAAATTCTCCTGCAAGGGTTTCATATAATTTCCACAGCTTTGTCGTCAGCAAACATCATGGAAAATGCTGGTTAAATCTGAATACTTACATGATGCAATTCTGGAGAGGTTTAAATGACCTTGTTTGATGTAATCGTGGCTTTTTTTGGCAGTTTTAGCATCCTAATACGTGGTATAGTATCGTGTAGGAATACGGATAGGTCGGAAAAGGAAAATTAATTAAATTATTAGCCAATGAAGTACATTCAGAAATCAGGAACATTGTATTAAAGAACGAGAGGTAAGTACCTGTATTTAACAACGGGTTCGGGTGCTTCTTTCAGTTGGTGGAGATAGACAGGATATTATATCGTCACCTTAGTGCTTAATTGTCCAAACGACCATTTGCAAATTTTACAGGAGGAGGTTTTCTTTGATTATTTCAATGAAACATTATGACAGGTGTTTAAGATGAAGATATTTCCGTCAAGCTAAAGGTCTGATCAGCTTAAATAATTCTTTGTAAATTGACTAAGGATAGTTTTTGATACTTTTTTTTACATTTTAAAATGGAGATTGAACAAAAACGCACCACCAGAATTTTGTAAAAGGAGATTGAACAAACTGGAATTGGAGATAGGGCAACTTTTGCGTAGAACTTTCCGTGCTTGTTTGTTCAAACGACCACCTTTAATTATATACAGGTTGAGTTTATTTTCAATATTTCTATTATGGATACTGACAATTCGTGGTGGAATCTATATATATATATTTATAATAGTGATTTTTTCTTTGTTTGTTCCTTCTTATTTCCTATACCTTTTCTATACATAAAAGTGAGCTCTGGCGTTATGAAATTTATATACAAATTCACATCTTATTTCCCATACCACTCTACCGACTGCGATAAAACTTTGTAACTTTGAGTTGTGCGCATGCCCGCGAAGGTTTCCCTATATTATATTGAACTATGGCGTTGTGAAATTTGTATAAAGATTCTCTTATTATTTCCTATATCATTCATCCGATTGCGATGAAACTTTGGTGAGTTGCTTTGCGCACGCCGGCGAAGGTTTCCATACATAAAGGTGAACTCTGGCGTTATGAAATTTGCATTCAGATTGTATAATAGGTGGCGATCGAGTTGTTATAAAAATGTGTGCATTATTTCTTGTAGCTTAGCAGTAGGGACTGAAAGAGGGAAGGGTGAGGATAATCCGTGAGGGGGGAGGGTTCGTGGGATGCGGGACAAATCTTTCTTTGAGTGGCATTGAAACGCGTGCCAGGTACTCGACAGTTCCATTATAATAATTTACTTCAATGATAATAATATATTAAACAATGTCCAACTTTTTTTTATTTCTGACCGTGACCGGGTTTAGCCTATCAACCATCTTTAGACTTCCATCTTCGTTGTTACGACATAGCAACGAAAATGGGATATCCATATAATTTGATTAAAATCATTGCATTCCACCCCTTTTAATCCCCCTCCCTAAATTTAATGTATATAAAGCACAGCTTAAGGAATATCTGTACCAGTCTGAAGATGACCGCAGTAGGCTGAATCTCTTACGATCAGATTTTTTTTTTATGTGACACCTCACAAGAGCGTCCCTGCCAGTATACAGACAGGGGAACTATGTAACCACCCGGTTGGGCGGCGTTGTGAGGCGGGTTAAGGTAGGGGCTGTATGAAGGGATTTATTAATGCTGGCCTTGAAGAGGCTCGGATTATAGGAGAGAGATGCCGGTAGCTCGTTCCACATACGAACCGACTTACAAAAAACGACCCGTTCTCATGAAGCTAACGTCAATCGTAAACGGGTGTTCCGCTTGGGTCCGTCGAGTTTCGCGCACGTGCACCGGTGCATCAGGGATCAATGCTGCTAGCTCCTTGGAGCAGGCTCCATTGAAATACCTGCAGAACAGACACAGCATGCCTACATTGCGTCTATGCATTATAGAAGGCAATCGGTCTGTTAACAACGGATTGTCAATCAGACGGATCGCCCTCCTTTGCACAGATTCAAGTAGGTTAATTAAGTATTTTGGGGCACCAGCCCAGAGGTGGCTCCCAAATTCAACTGTTGGGCGGACTTGAGACTTGTACAGGGTCAGCAGCTGGTCACTGTTGAAGGATATCCTAGCCGTGTACAAGACGTCCAGCTTCTTGGAAGCCTGATTTACTCGGGCTTCTATGGATCCCCGATACTGGAGCCGGTCTGATATACTAACTCCAAGCATTTCAATGGAGTCTTTATTGGGGAGAGTGCTCCCATAGAATTGCGCCTAAACAGTACGCGTGGCCAAAAAACTAAATCACTTAAATTATATGAAATTTATGCAAATTATTTCAGTGAATAATATACCTATACATGTTTTTTTGGCTAAAAATTAAAATCCTACCGTTTTTGTTGGTAATGCTCAGAATCGTAATCAAAACCCCAAAACACACAACACAAATGAGGAAAAAATCAGAATTATAATTTATTATATATCTATAATTTATTTCAACAAACTGCCTAATCACTATAGATCAATTTGTAAATCTCAAACGGCTACATACAAATACGAATATACTGAAAATTTCGAATTGAAATACTAATCTTACTAGTTTAATATGAATCGTCAGTCAAAAAAACAATTTTGACAGCAAAAACTTGCAAAAAGTAGAGTCTGAGCGAAAACAGAAAAGTGAACACGCTGTATGACAAAGTTCATTGCAATGTAAAAAAACAAAACAAATTTGGTATTGATAGAGATATTTAAAACTAACACTTACCGCTCTATTTCCGCACTGCTGCGTATGTATGCACTTTTGTAATTAGTTATTGACATTTTCCTGTTGTTTTGTCTATCAAAAACTCCTTGGTATATATTTAAATGCTTTTTTACTTCCGCGTAACACCAGAAAACAAACACCGTTGGAATGTAAAAACATAAGATGGCGACATCACGTGATCCTCGCATCGTGCTGTAATTGGTCGGTTGGTGGAGTTTGAATAAACTAGCACGCAATTTTAATTCTCGACTCTAGGAGGTTGGCCTAATAAGGAGATTGGCCAAACAAGGACTCACTTTTAGAATATTGTTGTGGACATTGACATTTTAAAATGCTTATAATTAATTGTAGGAGGCTGATAAAACTATTTTTTCTTCATCGAACGACGCGTAATTTGATTCTTAACAATATTGCGTTAAAAACTCATTTTCGCTAAAATGGTCGTTTGGACAATTAAGCACTGTGGCGAAGATATGATGACTGGAAGATTAAGCGTTGCCAAACATTCTTTTTTAATCCCAAAAGTACTGTATTTTTGCTTTGAATTGTGAAATGACACATACAAACAAACGTATTTCTTGTTGCTTCTTGCTAACACCGGATTATCGAATCCGTCTGAGCAACCTTCAACACAACATGGCATTAATTTATCACCTTGAAGAATTCTAGCACGCAACATTATTTTTAGATGGGTTAGACGATTTTAAAAATTCAAAATATTTACGCTAAAAACTTCAACTGACTTCGACTTCCGAAATGGCGTCTTGGAAATTACCGTTAATTTTCATCGCAGCATAGCACATGCTTAGCTTCTCTTTCTGTTACATAAGTCGCTATGGTAGAGAGCGAGAGATCAAACTACAATTTTTGCTCTGAGCCAATGACATCTGAGCTTTCAGCCACAACAGCTTTGTCTAGAAGAATTTGGGTATTGAATAACTCCTCCCATCAGCGTTACAAGGTCATGCGGGAGTAATACGCCCCTGGACTGACGCATAAATAAACCAATCACTAGATTGAAAACTTCGGCCTTTAGTAGGGAGAAATTTTGTCCACTGATGACGCCACATCCAGAATTGAGGCATAAACAAACCACTCAGCAAAGTAGAGGAAACAAAAAAAAGCAGGTATGCTATATAAGCTAGGTAGGCACCTAGGATAGATAATATTGTGCTATTAATCAGCCTAAGATATTATTTTAAAAATAAATTTTAGAAATGTTAACAGATTCTCTCAGGACGACAAGGCTCTAACTCACAAAGTGCGGTCTTGCGAAAATGAGCTATAAGGTATCTTTCCTTACGGCACATTTTCTCAGGACGGCGCTTTGTAAGTTGAAAATCTGTCGTTCCGAGGCCGTCGTAAAATAACTCAAAATTTGAATTCCACTAAGGAAAAACATTTTCAAACAATGATTGTGCTTTTCTACGGCAGCATTGAATGTTAACATTTCTCTGTTTATCAGAAAAATGAAAAACTTTGTTACATGTTGTAAAGTATTTTTTATTTTATTTCAGTAAGATAACAGAAAGAAACAAATAAATTTATAATCACAAAACACATTTTAAATGTTTACGAAGTCTGCGACTGAAGCTTTTTCTGGTTTAAATATTCATTTGAGTCGCTAATATTGTTTTAAATTATTAAATATTTCAATTTGAGGATTTAGTCATGAAGTTATTCAAAAAATAATATGAATACAGAAAACATGAGCACAAAACACATCTTAAATTTGAACCAAGTCTGCGACTAAATCTTTTTCTGATTTAAATATTCATTTGACTCGCTAATATTGTTTTAAATTATTAAATACTTCAATTGAGGATTTAGTCATGAAGTTATTCAAAAAATAATATGAATACAGAAAAGATGAGCACAAAACACATCTTAAATGTGTACAAAAAACTATAAACATTCTTACGCAGGGGAGCATTGTGTTTCCGTGTAGCGGCTGAATTACTACCGCTGGGTCCCACAGGAACAGGAACACTGATGTCTGAAAACAAAATGATCTTAGTGGTCAAAGGAAAGGAAGTAAAGATCTGCATATTGGATAACAAGTAACATAGAACAGATGTTTACCTTTGTAATTTTCCATGATCTTTTTGGCAGAAGGAACACACCGCTGGTACCCGGTAAGATGTTATCAAGCTCTGAAATAAACATATTTATCGGGTTAACCAAAGTTCGTGAACTACATAAACATATCATATTGAAAGTAATTATGGTCTTTTTTGACATTACACCGTCCTGGTGGAACGTGGATGGGGTCTAAAAGTAAATTCAATTCTTAGGTGAAATTAAGTTTCACATTACATGGAACACTGAACACAAACAAAGGGATATTCACACCTGTATTTTCGTCATAACGGGTCCGATACTGTCTTAAATCTGCATAACTACCAATGCCGGGTAGATTTAAAGTCAGCAGTGCGCATCTTCGAAGGGATCCATTTGGCATTTTTGTTTCTTTTGTACTTTTGTAACTTCCGTATTTTGGGTATTTATGACAAGTGGTCTGTCTGTCTGTACACACAACACCTTCACACAACACAGCTTCATAATTTTAGACATTTTCACACAACAACAACTCATGAATTCACGACAGCAAACAACATAAATAAACCACTCACACAAACAATCTGAATCTGTCAGAAGGACGCAACCATGACGCAATAATGGCGTCACATTTGTCACATTGTTTCCGGGGAAAATGGAGCGTAGCCTCTCTCTCTCTGTTACACGGGAGAGAGTGAGAGATCAAACCCAGACGGCTTTTCATTGGATAGTCTGGAACTGATGTCATCAAAAAACCAAAAAAGTGTCGGAGTTATACCCCCCTGGACTGACGCGACACTCCGCTAGCAACACGGCGGCCGGTATGTCTATGCACACAAGCAAAGGCGTGTTTGTGTGCCGTTTAGTTTTTCTGTTATACTTAGTGTACGAATGTGCCCCGCGTACGAATGGTGACCACTTTCCCCTACTGTAATGCTGAGAATATAATATTACTCAGATGACAGTGCATCTGCTTCGACACAAGCAAACTTCACAATAGTATATTTGACAGTCGCTAGAATTACTCATTAAAGTTTTATGTCTTGCTTGGGCATAACCTTCCTATAACCTTATTGTTGTATTTTGCAGGGTATATCGGGCGGGCCGCTGCAGGTGAGCAACGAGGAGGCAGTGGCGTGCACTCAGTTGCTGGTGGCCATACACGCTACCGAGGAGCCTAGCAAGACAGTGTTGCTGACCACCAGGCTGTATGGAGTGCTGGCCTGGATCGAGAGCGTCGTCTGGCCATAGTAGGATAGCTTAACAATTATACTAGGAGATCGCGCAGAAATTAAACGTTACGTTACTTATTTATTTATTTAGACGCCCTAAAAGGCTTTTACAATATACATGATTTATGTTTACAGTGATTCACAGGAGCGAAACAGTATTATGTTAAACAGAATAATTACAGAGAAATTATGTTGAAAATTAAACAAAAATAAAACAAAAATAACATCTGGTATACATAGGTACATTAGCATTTTTATTTTCAATCCGTATAGTAGTTTAGTATTGAGGTTATTGTTACCTTCAATATTGAATTTGGTTGAATTTGCTGAGAACTAAGAGTTAGCTCTATTGAATTAGGGCTGTCAGTAAGACATCTCATAACAATTTTGGGAAAAATTATAGTTTTGATTAAGTATATAAAATTATTAGATAACACTCTTCTGTCTGATATCTGATGTAAGTGCATAGTTTAGGTTCTGTGATAACTTATGAATAGAATGGTATTATGCCTAATAACATTGATAATTACGACAGAGATATGTTATTATAGCCTTTCTATAGCTATATTCCGTGCAGTTGAACACATCTACTACTTCTGAGAAAGCATTGCCAACTGCATGCAATCTAGGTATAAGGGAGTTTCTAAATGACGCAGTCCTGATATTGTTATTAAAATTAAAAAGAATTTTGGATCGAGTGGTTCTAGTGGGTATATGGAAGATAATTAGGCTTAATATATCAGGACTGTCTATAATACCATTGACAATTTTAAAAATAAAAGTCATATCGGAAATAAGTCTTCTATCTGAGAATTTAAGTAGGTTTAATTCTTCCATCAAGTGATTGTAATTTATTGATTCTATAGGTAGACCGAGTTTATAGTTAATGTATCTTAGGAATTTATGCTGAATTTTTTCAATATAATCGGAGTGGATTTTAAAGTAAGGACACCAAATAGGAGAATTATATTCGATTTGACTACGAACAAGTGAGGAATATAAGATTTTTATAGTTGAAATATTTTTAAAGTCTCTGCCATTTCGGAGAATGAAGCCGAGCATTTTTAATCCTTTGTTGGTGATTGTTTCTACATGTGAAAGAAAGTTTAATTTTGAATCGAAAATAATGCCGAGATCGTTAATTTCACTTACAGAGGCGAGAGAAACATTGTTAATTTTGTATTGATAGTTAAGGGGTTGTTTTGTTCTGAAAAATCTTATAATGTGGCATTTACTAATATTGAGATAAAGTTTGTTAGTTTTGCACCAATCTTGAAGTTTATTTAAATTTATTTGAATGTGAATACAGTCATTTATTGTTTTTATAATTTTAAATAGCTTAAGGTCATCGGCAAAAAGTAGCACTTCAACATTTTTATCAAATACAGTAACAATATCGTTTATGAAAAGGAGAAACAGTATTGGGCCTAAATGTGACCCTTGGGGTACACCGCTAGTAGCTATGAATTTGTGAGAAAGGTTAGAATTATTTTTTACTTGAAGATTTCTATTTGTTAAGTAGCTATTTATCCATTCCAATAGTTTACCCTCAATTCCGATTTGACTAAGTTTATTGAGAAGAATTTTGTGGTTAACTTTGTCAAACGCTTTTACAAAGTCTGTATATATTGAGTCGACTTGGGTTTTGTTTTCGAGTGAACATGCTATAAAATTTTCATATAAGGAGAGATTTGTTAGTGTGGATCTGCCTGGCATAAATCCATGTTGATTAGTTACAATGATGTTGTTAATATGTATGGAGATTTTAACGAGGATAAGTTTTTCAAACAGTTTGGGGATAGTTGAGAGCATGCAAATGGGTCGGTAATTAGCGACATCATGAATATCGCCTTTTTTAAATACAGGTGTTAGATAGCAATTTTTCCATAGGTCAGGGAAGCAGCCAGAATTTAATGATTGGTTAAATATATGACATAGTGGATTGGCTATTATTGATGCACAGTTAATTAGAAAGGCAGGACTAATTTTGTCAGGACCCGCTTTTTTCTTTAAGTCGAGTGTTTTTATTTTGCGTATAACATCAGGAACATTTATATGTAAAGCGGGAATGTGGACCGATTTCTTTGGATGAAAGGGTGGAAGTTGAACATTTGGGATATTATTATCGTAAACATTTTTGAAGAAGTCGGCAAACAAATTAACGATGTCATTAGTATCACTACTACTTTTCCCTTCGAAATACATGTATATTGGTAAGCTAGGTTTGTTTTTTCTTAGTGAGTTTACATGTGTAAAAAAGTTTTTGGTATTTGAAGGAATAGACTTTTCTGTGTTGAGTATGTATGATTGATATAATTTTTTGGAGAGCTTTTTACAGTCAGTTCTATATTTATGAAATATTTTGTAGTCTGAGATAGAGTTGCTCTCTTTGAAATTTTTGTGCCAGATTTTTTTGTTAATTATTAAGTGTTTTAAGTCATTATTAAACCATTTGGGGAACTTTGATGGTTTGAATTGAATTAAACGAACATATTTTTCAATAGCCGTGTTGATGATGGAGTAGAAAGATTCAAGATTTTGGTTAACATTTGTGTTTTTGTCTAAAAAGGACCAGTCTGTTCTTTCTAAGTATTTTGTTATCAGTGGATAATCTGTCCTTACAAAATTGTATGAATATTTAGGAACACTATTAGAGTAAATGTTTAGGAAGTTGTTAGTAATGGTGATGTTTAAGGGAGGATGGTGGGAATCTTCGGGAAGAAGGGGGTCTATGGATTTACATAATTTTACTGAAGGATCGCTACTAAATGCAAGATCTAGTAAGTGGTGATTAGAATTGTATACGTTATTAATTTGTTTAAGACCTAGGAAATTTGACATATTTGTAATTTCACGAGCATTAGCAGATGTATCAAAATGAGTTGTTGAGTTATCACTATGGGTAATCCAGTCTATATTGGGAGTATTGTAGTCGCCGATGAGCAGCATTCTAGCTTCCGGATATTTGAGCTTGAGGGCCTCTACATCTTCAATGTGGTTTTCGTAAATTTGTGTAATTGATCCGGGAGGAATATAAACACATCCAAGAATGATTTTTCCTAGGTTCGTCTTGAGTAGTAGGAAAATTTGTTCTATATTTTTGTGTTTGCATTTTAGCCTGGATGAAGTTATAGATTTGGTGACTGATATTAATACACCTCCTCCTCTTGATTTGGTGCTGGTGGCAGTACTTCTATCTAAGCGGTAGGTGTTGTGTGAAGTGAAGCCTAGTTCTTCTGTGTTAAAAGACGGATCCAACCAAGTTTCAGTCAGGAAATATATATGAAAGGGATGGATTGGAATCGATGATCTTAGCTCATTAAGTTTTGTGTTACGTTAGAATACAGAGGTTGTAATAGCATTGTTAAGATTGAAACAATCCGGTTCCTACTAAAATTGCCCTTTCCCTCATTTTCGTTCCATTTCTTGAAAGACCTAGATTCAAAGAAAGAAAGCAAGCAAGAAGATATGAAAAATAGAAGTCCACATCCAGTGTCTTTTGTTTCGGAGTTAGAATTTCGTCGTCGTTGCATATAGTTGCATATTTTCACTACTCATGTAACGGAGAAAACTACAAACCCCGGACTGAGATCGATTCTTCAAGATATCGATCGATGAGAGACATCTTTATTGCTACCGGTGAGCTGCGCAGTAGATTGCGCAGAGAAGAGGAGAATCATTAATTTCTCCAGCCAGTCAGATTTTGGGAGCGGAGCAGACTACTTGTGACTTGCGGAACCATCGGCGACCAGTACCACAACATGGCGGGTTGGAAGAAACTTTCACGTAAATCATCATTTAACTTTAGATAGTTATACGGGTTATCTTTATCCCTTTAAATCTTTTTATTTCTAGAAGAAATAAATGGCGCCCTTTATAAATTCACCTCTTAACTTTTATGATGACTTTCATTTATAAAATTCAACATGCAGATGCTCTTCGAGTCCTGCACACGGCCCTGAGAATCCTTTAGTTTAAAATAGAGTCTCTTGCTACTTCATTTATTTAATTAACCTTATATTGTGCTAGCCTCCATTCTGAATAAACGATTATTTGTTAAACTCATCCTTCTTTAATTTACAGTTGATTGAATATGTTTTTATTTCAGAATACACGCAATCCATATTTGATTTACATTAATCATGAATGTTTCATTAAAAATCGTTACAATGGCGCCTGCAACGTGTGTATATCGGTTGAATTTTTTTTTGTAAATTTTTCATTTTGAATGTCATCTTTTTCACCCCAGTAGGTAGAATTTTTTTTTGACACGTGTGGTCAATATCATTTTGGTCGTGTTTAAAGTTTTTTTCAACGTTGTGGTTTGGTTCACCGATGATTTCGTAAGTTCACACTTTTTTTCTTCTTCTTAGTTTAAAATTTATTTTATTTTGGTTCCCGCTTTCAAATCTGAACTCATCCTGTGTGCCGCTAGCTATATCTTGAGTATTTACTCATTATTTACCACGTTTTATACGTAGCTTTTTAAAATCCTAACGAGATAATGGTTATTGTGTGCTAATTTGTTTTATTTTGTCCTAACAGAGTATTTAGGTACATATTTCATCGTTCACGAATGGCGCTAGAAATGATCATGATGCGGACAGTAGTTCTTCGCATCTCATTTAAAAAAAAAAAATACGGAGTAAGTTATTTATTTAACCTCTACTATAACTTTAACATCATGCGATTGTTAATTTTTCTTTGAATTTCAGTGAATGAAACTATATTATAGGTTCCTTAATTTCCGTAATTGTATTATTTCGAAATATTATAGCAACCTTATTGATCCGTAATTTCCTTTCAATAATAACCTTTTTTTACCTTATAAAGTTAATATTACGTTTGTCATGTGGATGATTGTTACATAAAAGTGTTCAACTCTTATTAAAACCATTTACACATATTATTGTGTTCTTAAATTATAAAAATATAGTTACAAAGATTTATGATTTTTAAATTTGGAATTTTATTGTCACTTTCAATATACTTTAACAAAATATATTTTTTCTAATTACTGTATTTTAAAATTAAAATGTTGCATTTGTTTTTACTCAATAATGAAATACACAAAACATGCTTTTCAGAGTAAATGCTGTTTCAACATTGGATAAATGCTTCAGGACTAGGAGCGAGACGTCACACCTGCCTGATCTGCGTTTTCTTTTGCTGTCGGCAAATTGCTTTTTGAAGGTTTTCTTTTATAATTTATTTAGTTTTAACTTTTAATATACAAGATAGGACCATTAATATTCAATGCTCATATTTTGTTTATTATGGGAAAAGGGTTTTCAACAAACAGGGAATGTTTTAAATCTTTTTTTCAACGAGCTCAGTTGGAACTAAATTTTTTATAGGTTAATTTTTATTTGTCGGCAATTGTTTTCAAGTAATTCTGAATTTCCATTCTTTCAATTCATACAAGGTTCTGTTTTTAATTAATTATTAAACAAAACATAATTTTCACGTACGACCATATTTTTTTAGTTTTTGTATGCTTGTCCAGGAAAATTAGTTTTTACAGGTTAATAGTCATTGTGTTAAGGCGTATAATACAATTTTTATGACCTTAATTAATTTAAAATATCAAATCTATAAGTTCTACAGGAATTTCCATTCTAAACATTCGTTAAACAAGATATTTTACAGAAGGTTTTACCCTTTTGTTTACCTTTTTCTTTGTAATTTGGGTTTTGGATTTTTTTATATTCAATATTGTTTATACGATATACTTTGCAATCGTTTTAATCTTTACATTTAGCTTAAGTTTATTGCCGTGTAATTTGTTCTTATTCAATAGATACTATTTGAAAAGAATTTATTTCAATAACTTCCACATGACTATAATTATCATAAATTTAGTTTTAACGTTATCCGTAAATATCGTTTTAAATGTAGAAAATTACTACAAATTTGATCATTTTAAGAAACAATAATTTCTTTGATATTATTCTTATAATTGGCACAGAGTACCTTATTCTCAGGCACTATTAAGGACATTATCTTGTCACTTATTTTCAAACGTATCATGCTAATACGCATGAGGTCACTTGCAACACATGGTTGTTGGGTGCAAAATTTTCATGTCATTGTTGCATGAAAAGATTCTTTTTATCTTTAAATTCACTTTATGTTTTTGGTGGACGACATTTCTATTTGCCGCCATGAATGGGAACTGTCCATCCTCCATTTGTGTTTGTTTTGTGATGTCATGTTAATGTCATGTACTGTCATGTTTTGTCAATCTAGTGGGAACAGTTACATGTTGTTACAACCGCTGAGAACTGTTATTATCCCACATATACACGAGTCTTGTGATAGGCTTTGTTTAGTATGCATTGTTGATATGCGATAGTACGATATTGTACTTTCAGGTTTGATTCCTGTCTTTTTTATCATTAGTCCATGGGGACCCTGTCACTGAAGAGTTTTGAGGTTACGGGGAGGCCATGTACTATTTGATATTGTTTTTGATACTATTTGATAGTGTGAAATCTTGGTAGAAGTTTTATTTACGTTCATATGCGCGTACTAAATACGAACGTCACGTTGTATTTTTTTTATATTGATTAGGTTTACCTTCTCTTTATGAGGATCTGAGGTACAAAACCATCAATACTAAATTAATCAGACTTTCCGAGTAATTTTCTGATTACCAAAAAGTAATTTTGTTTTTCGTATTAACTGTTAACCTTCGGGGATGTTTTAACAAGTTGGCGAAATAAACGGTACTTAGTTTTTTGTATTAATTTTGCATCGCAAATTAATAATCTTGTACCTGAGTAAATTAATGTTTTTGTTGAATGTTATATGTTGTGCGTTCATTTAACTCCTTCTGCAAATATCCTTACAATTCTGATATTTGCATAATGAATTAGTTTGTTGTTTTATGGGGGTTTTTTTTTTTTCGCATTGAATTTTGTTTTGGATATCTACACAAATATCTTAAATTCTTAAAATAGTTTATTCTATTTGAACTTTTGTTTGGTTTTAAAACACAAGTACTAGTAATATTTTATTAAATTCTTCCGAATTTTTACAGAGCTGACATCTATCGGATGTTTTTAAAAGTTGTTATTTAATATCGATTTATTTATTTTTCAATCGGTTTTGTCTTAGATCTATTGATTGGGTTTGGGTCCTTGATATCAATATGCTTGCAGGATAATTCACTAGATGGTGTTAATTCTAACAAAACATTTTAATAAATAAATTTTCTTTTGAATTTCATTTTAAAAAAAAAAAAAAAAAACTTAAAAATATTGTTTCTCCAGGTTTACATTCTGTTACTAGAATTTTTGTCATTTTGCTACATTATAGTAAAAGGGCTGCTGTGTTTTCCTTTTGAAAGGCTTTTCGGTTTTCAACATTTTATGAAATTTTTTTTCTGTATAATCTTGTTTTTTGTTGGTTAACCCGTTAGGTAGATAATTATGTAGGGAAAAGAAATTGACTCGCTCACCCTGAAGAAGCGGAACTGGCTGCTCAAAAATATCTGCTAACAAGACAAGATTTTTATATTTTCACCATCATCTTTGGAAGTCTTCATGGTTTGGGACTGCTGCTGCTGCTTACAGAAGAATTTCAAGCTAATATTCCCTGTTTTCATCGTAGATGGTCTACTAGTTTAACTGCTTCAATTTGGAGGATGGAAATCTCAACATTTGTAATTATACACATCTATTGAAGCAAAACTATGACGCCTGAGGGTTCCTCTACACCTCCAACACCAGGAAGAAATCTAATGCAGTCATGTGCTTCGGAGCCAGGTGGTCCGTTCTTTTCTTTGGTGGAGGGGTAATGTAACGGAGAAAACTACAAACCCCGGACTGAGATCGATTCTTCAAGATATCGATCGATGAGAGACATCTTTATTGCTACCGGTGAGCTGCGCAGTAGATTGCGCAGAGAAGAGGAGAATCATTAATTTCTCCAGCCAGTCAGATTTTGGGAGCGGAGCAGACTACTTGTGACTTGCGGAACCATCGGCGACCAGTACCACAACATGGCGGGTTGGAAGAAACTTTCACGTAAATCATCATTTAACTTTAGATAGTTATACGGGTTATCTTTATCCCTTTAAATCTTTTTATTTCTAGAAGAAATAAATGGCGCCCTTTATAAATTCACCTCTTAACTTTTATGATGACTTTCATTTATAAAATTCAACATGCAGATGCTCTTCGAGTCCTGCACACGGCCCTGAGAATCCTTTAGTTTAAAATAGAGTCTCTTGCTACTTCATTTATTTAATTAACCTTATATTGTGCTAGCCTCCATTCTGAATAAACGATTATTTGTTAAACTCATCCTTCTTTAATTTACAGTTGATTGAATATGTTTTTATTTCAGAATACACGCAATCCATATTTGATTTACATTAATCATGAATGTTTCATTAATATTGTTACACTCATAATCTCTTAATAGAATAAAACAAAGTCACTAACAGTGTCTGTCTGTTTGTGAGCTTTGTTCTTCTTGTTTGATAGGGTTTTCACGATCATTTAGAGAATTTCTTCTGGAAGGTTATAAGTTTAATATATATTTATATATATGTATAAATGTTATAAAAGGATATTAAATTTACTGAAAGTGAGAAAAGTCGAGCAACGCCGAGTACACATTAGCTAATAATAAATATTTATCTCATTAAAAGTTTGTAAGCGTACAAATTATCAGCCTCAATCATCATATATCAAAATAAATATTGTATATTGTAGTGTGTGTAATGGTTCCGCCCTTCTACATTTGTACCTACGTTAAAATAGTGACTATTCCTCCTGTCTGATCTGCAAAAATGTTGTAACATCCTGGTCATTGTCCTTCGATTTTCCTAAACTGTTGGAGGCGCCCTTTAGAAGGAATACCTTAAAAGTTACCCTAGCTAAGCCTTTCGACCCCCGTATGGAACATACGGTAAACGATCTTAAGAGTTATCTCGCAATAATGCTCTTTTTCAGCGTTGTGTTTTTTTTTTGGTTTTGAAATTCATATGAAATATGAACGAGCTATTAATGCATATGTTTGTGGCAATCCCGTTTCGTTTAAATTAGAGTGAGCGATCCCCTTACCATTGAAAATTTTAAAACTTTCTTATAAGACCGTGCGTTTAACCTACTCTTGTCCCCCACACTACGCCTAACTCTAATACAGTTGTAATCACTTGTAATTTTTCTTTTTTTCCGACCTTAAATAAATCCGAGGACATGAAAGAGTTTCGTTATTGTACAAATTAGTATAGTATAGTACTGACATGCATAGAGCGTCGGTTTTCGGGGGAATTCCCTGTCATCTCAGCTCCGGGGTCGCCTCCATCTGTTTTATTATATATTAATTTTGTTACTCGACACCTTATTCTTTTAAAGGGAAGGAATGAGAAGGGGGGGCGGAAAGGGGTAAGCTATATGATCGAAATATTTTTCAAACTACGTTGGCTCCTCCACTGACCAATACGATAGCGGTGGATGGTGATCAGAAATCAAACGCTGACTCCGACGCGGCTAGACTATCCCCCATTGCTGGCAACCCATTTCATAAAGGTACCCTGACCAATGCGGATCCGTTCACGTCCGAGAGAAAGCGAATTAAGTCATCACGCCATTTCCGAAATCGCTCCAACGCCCATTCCTCCGGACGAACTACTTTACTGAGTCTCGATGGGGAAGGTAATTGCATCCCATATCATGATACTAACGCGAAAAGTGTGTCGTGTAGGTTTCGTCTGATGAAGCTCAAACTCCCACGTGCCGTCAGACCTACACTCCACCTCAAAGAAGCTGCTGTAATTCCGCCAAGGGAGCGTTCCAGTTGGCTTACATCAGCTTCCCGGTCAACACCATTGGATAATGTGATAGCGCTGCGGACTTATTCTCACGTAATACCACGCCGTCACCCCCTCCACGTGGATTTTCACAGACGCTCAAGATGCCTCCATCCTAGACGCCCCAACTGCTGACCATGTTCCCGTTCATTAGCAGGTGGCATCTCAATTTTCATACCACTCTCACGCCCATCACTCAACACGGTCCCGTCAGAGGGAATAGTCTTCAACAACCCGTCGGTCCGATCCGTCCGCGTTGGCAACCCCTATCACGTGATAGCGTGAGAAAAACAATCCTTCTGACTAGTCCATATTTGTGGGATACGAATTTGCAGCGACACTGTCAGACATTAACCAACTATGAATTTTAATCGAGGATTAAATTCGGGAATGAGGTAACGTTTGCGAATGATAATATTGGTCTTGTTGGGGAGTCCTGAAAATTGACATGTTGGTTTTATATACATATTAAAATGGGTTAGTGGTTATTGTTAGTCGACAGATGTCAGCAGCGCACGTTCTAGGTTGGACTGGTACACCTTAATTGGAAATGAAAACCACTTACCCAGCTCCTACCCGCTAAATAGCAAACATCCAGGTGGGATCTACACAACCGTTGCCTTGGGTGGAGCACCCGCATAGCCACTAGATTAATTTTTGGATAGCTTCAATCTTATTTCCCTAATTT
Organism: Hesperophylax magnus; assembly: GCA_026573805.1. Classification (NCBI taxonomy): domain Eukaryota; kingdom Metazoa; phylum Arthropoda; class Insecta; order Trichoptera; family Limnephilidae; genus Hesperophylax; species Hesperophylax magnus. The sequence continues at coordinate 823,504 of JAIUSX010000144.1, read as the reverse complement.
TGATTGTGTTACCCTCGCTATTCGCCGTAATGAATGCACTTCGATCTTCCCTCCCTAACCTAGTAATTATTGAAAAAAATTTCGTTCTAACACGGCTTCGATCGAGCCTAACACATGATAGCAAGACACATAGGTATATAGATTTTCAATTATAAATTTAACTTTAGTCCGAGACTTCATCAAAATCCCAACGAGAGATCTTAACACTTGCGTTTTATTTTATTCGAGAAGGAATTTTCGGGTTTATTATTTTTTTGATAACAATTATTGTTTATAATCCGTGACTTTATTTAAATCCATAACAATCGCGTTTAATTTTATTCGAGAAGGAATTTCAGGGTTTATTTTTTTTTTTGCTTTCAATTTTTGCTTATAATCCGTGACTTTATTTAAATCCATAACAATCGCGTTTAATTTTATTCGAGAAGGAATTTCAGGGTTTATTATTTCTTCAAACACTGAATTTAACTGTATGTTTTTGACCAGAAAAATTTTCTAAGTCCAGAATTAATTTCCAAGAGAGTAAAGTACCACGTGATTAGGTCGTAGCGTGACGCGTATATTTTCTTTGAACGGTTCCCGGCGATTTGTGACGAACTCCGTTTAACTAATTGTTTGACTAGAAATTTTTCTAAGTGATATTAAGACGTAGCGCGACGTGTATATGCCTTTGAACGGTTCCCGGCGATTTGTGTCGAACTCCCTCAAAATTCACGAAAAAACTCTCCAAGTCTGAATTAAATTACCGTGACGTAATTACCCTGCAAGTAACTCCCCCAAAATTCACGAAAAAACTGTCTCGTTTTTTCTAAGTTCAGCCCATTTATAATCGTGTTTCCCTTATTAATCACGTTAAATATATGCTATTCTAATCTTTATCGACTCGTATGTTCTTTTCTATTTAGGTCATAGTTGCATCATGCTAATTAGGCCATTCTGATTATTTCAAAAAGGTTGACACCCTGGCGTTCGTTTCATGTGACCAAATGATCAGACGTGGACTGGGGAGCGGTTCCGGATTCCCATATGGCGTTTTCTATATAATGCTCTAGTGAAAGCTGTCCTTTTGAAGTGTGAATTCCGGACCTTTTATTTTAAAATCAATTGTGTCCGCAAAATTGCTTTAATGACTGTCGTTTGCTTCTCTGATAGATGAATGTCTCTTTATACTAACCAGTCTAAAGCCAAAAAATGCCCAGTGCAATCTCCCTTGACTGAGGTCACAACCTAACGTAGACTTGCAGCAGTATCCCCTACCGTCTACAGTTGTTTATGATGTGGTACGCTTTGTTTTTAACGCTTTCACGAGCTTAGCTTTGATCATCTTCACTTTGCCTCTGACAATTAAATGGTGTACACGTCCGTTCCCCCTCTACCTTCCGAACCAATTACTTCCGACAATCATTCCCATTCCACCGTATGCTAAATCCCTTGCGTAAGGTCGTCTCCTACATTGCACATTTAGTTTCCTTTTTCCTTGGTTTAGTATAACTTTTTCATTTTTCACCGATTATTTCAATCTCCTAAGGTTCCCTCGGTACTCGTTTCTAGTTGAAATGTCCCAGTACTCATTATGTCACCTAGTTTTTTGTCCTCCGCCCGAGACCGCTTCGATTTGATATCCTGTTTATTCCTCCGGCCAGTTTTATTTCAAGAATTATTACTGAATTTTCACGATTCCTCTCTGCAATTACGGGTGTTAACCCTAATGATACTGCCACACGCCCATCTTTTGTCTTCGTCTCTCATCTCATTTCACATTAATCAGAGACCTCAAGCCCCCGTCACAACAAAACCGAACGTATTCGCTCATAATTCCTCTGTTAATGGTTAACCCATTAATTTTAATGTATTTTCTTCTTCCATAAGCCCTGTGTTAATTTTATTACTTTCGTGAATGATTGATAGGGTCTAAATGGTGCAAAACCATGTTCGAATTTTTTCCAAAATTAACCCGTTCGAGTGCCAGAAATCGCCAACCTTTCTACTTCTTTTAACCTCGAGTAACAGATCTGTTACCACCAAACCTCGCTCCGTCCCAGTGATGCTACGCCTCTAAAAAGGGTTTTGAACCCCTAAAAATGTCAAGTCGTTCAGCCTTGAATCCAGCTAGTGCGTTCACCTAATCACTTGGCGGGAATATTTCCAAGGTCGATGCCATATAAATCAAAGCCTAAACACACCCCCTCTCTTAATATTCTTTGTCCTGTCAGAAAGTCGCGCCCCCTTTTTTCTGTAATCATGATTGGGCAATTCAGTCCTTCCGTCGCAACCCTAAGGAAACCTCCCACACATGTATGCAGTTCCCTGTAATTCATATGTGTCTGTTCCGATAGATGGCTCTACTATGACGGTTTATATCATTTACCTTGGGAAAGACCTTGGTCCATCACATGTGTGATGAAAACAGTTTGTGTTGTGGAACGGTGCTTAGATATACAACTAAAGACTATAGTGCTTACGAACCTTCAATAAAACACCAGAACTTTTGAACACAATTGAAGCAAGATCAATAACAAGGAAAAGGCCTCCTTTTCCCATTTCTTAATTTCCTTGATAAAGAAACACGATCTTTGGATTTTCTTAACTTGTTAAAATTACAGTCCATTCATCCAGTAAACATCATTTAGTACGCAACAAGCATTCAAGAAGCTTATGGTCCTGATGTGTAGATTTCCCTGGCCATCGTCCATAACACATATCTGTTTATCACTTCAGTGTGTTTATAGAAGCGCTTTACGCTATTTGTTTCGGAATCCGAATTGTTGACTTACATAATTAGAGAACGGAAAAATACACAGTGCATTTTTTCATCGTTTTTCAGGGGGCAGATCCTGTAGTAAATGACCTTATAATATCTCCAGAGAAAAAATAAATACCGCCAACGGGAATTGAACCCGTACCTTTTGATATCCGGTCAGGTGCTCTGAACCACTGAGTTATGTCGGCTTATTTCCAACCCGCCAAATAATTCAATATATACTATTACCTTAATAAACAATTACTGCTTATTATATATTTTTGTGCTCGGGAGATATTGAATTGGATTAAAATAACCCAGATTTTTTTTTAATACTTCAACCAAATGAGTTGGTGATTTAGAAATTAGAATAATATATTCTAAAACTTAATTATGTAATGCTCCTGTTTTATCAGTAGATGTTGAGAGAAGTTTTTAAATTTTGAGACACATTTTTCCTGATAAAAAATGTATAATTTTCTCCTCGAAAACTTTGAAAAATACTTAGGGCCAGTTGTTTCGGAAAAAATCACGTGTGAGAAAGTCATCACAACGTCAATAAACTCAATTTTCCATACATTGTGTTGTTTCATCGTCCGTCAAGAAAAAAACCGACGAAATATTCATGAAAATGTGATCACCCGAAATCAGCTGGTTATCGCCATAATCCATTTTTTTACTAAAATGACGCGTACGCAAACGTCACAATTGCGATCTGACAGATTGAATGTACTACAATGTACCCATCAGGGGGGGTATAACTCCGATACTTTTTTGGTTTTTTGATGACGTCTTCACAAGACTATCCAATGAAAAGCCGTCGGGGTTTGGTCTCTCACTCTCTCCCGTGTAACAGAGAGAGAGGCTACGCTCCATTTCCCCGGAAACGATGTGACGTCATTTTTGCGTCATGGTTGCTTCCTTCTAACAGATTCAGATTGTTTGCGTGTTTGGTTTATTTATGTTGTTTGCTTTCGTGAATTCATGAGTTGTTGTTGTGTGAAAATGTCTAAAATTATGAAGCTGTGTTGCGTGAAGGGCTGTACAGACAGTCCACTCGTCATAAATACCCAAAATACGGAAGTTACAAAAGTACAAAAGAAACAAATATGCCAATGGATCCCTTCGAAGATGCGCACTGCCGAATTTAAATCTACCCGGCATTGGTAGTTATCCAGATTTAAAACAGTATCGGACCCGTTATGACGAAAATACAGGTGTAAATATCCCTTTGTTTGTCTTTAGTGTTCCATGTAATGTGCAACTTAATTTCACCTAAGAATTGAATTTAATTTTAGACCCCATCCGTGTTCCACCAGGACGCACAGTGGCTTAAATTTTAGCGCTGGCGCGACATTGACCCCAGATCGGCATGTTCCCGAAATGAATTTGTTTTTACCAATGTGTTCTCAATTAATCACTGACATTAAAAAAACCATTGAAAACAACATCCAAAGCTTACTTACTCGGTAATTACGCACAGAACTGATATGTTCGGGCCCGCAACTGTGCTGCTGTATCTGGGCGAGTTTGAAGGCGTGCGAAATCAGGTTGTTGGTGTACCTATTTTACAAAAAATGTATTTTTAAAAATCACTTGAGATATTCTTTAAGATACGTGCTTAATTTAAATAATTGAAAAAAAATTTTTTTTTTCATAAATTATAACTGTTGCCTTGGTTCAAAGTTTACCTTTTTTTCCAATGTTTTGCCTTTAATGGAGTAGGAATAAAAATCTTCACAAGACTTCACGCTAATTTTAAAAGGATATTATTGCTGTGTCTTTTTTGTACACGGAAAAAAAATCACCACCAACTTTAGCCAGCCACTCCAGTAATTGCATTTTTAAGAAATGATTGTACTTAATTTTCGTCAATTTTTTTTCAGAATCCAATATTTGACTCCGATATGTCAAAGAAAGATCAACTGTATGTAATATTTAGTTCTGCGTACCGTTAGAATAAAATTAAAATTATTTACAATTATTCACTGTCAATTTAAATTAACATCTGAAACTCAATTATTATGTAATTAGTCGCAGAACAGGGGTACACTGATATTCGGGCGCGCAACTATGCTGTTGTATCTAGGCGAGTTAGAAGGCGTGAAAAATCAGGTTGTTTGTTAACATATTATACAAAAAAGTACTTTTAAAAATCACTTGAGATATTCTTTAAGATACGTGCTTTATTTAAATAATTGAAAATTTTTTTTTTTTTATAAATTATAACTGTTGCCTTGGTTCAAAGTAAACCTTTTTTTCCAATTTTTTGCCTTTAATGGAGTAGGAATAAAAATCTTCACGAGACTTCACGCTAAAAAAAAATCACCACCATTTTTAAGAAATGATTGTACTTAATTTTCGCATTAAAATCATTATCAACATTTCAACTAATAAGAATTAACAAAAAATAAGTGGTATTTCTTATTAATACTTAAAAAAACATCAATGATGCCAAATGGTCAAACGCCGAGAGCGATATCGCGCCAAATCATCTAAATTGGCCACTGTGGGACGGTGTGATGTCATAAAAAACCATAATTACTTGCAATATGATATGTTTAGTTCACGAACTTTTGTTAACCCGATAAATATGTTTATTTCGAGCTTGATAACATCTTACCGGGTACCGGCAGTGTGGTTCCTTCTGCCAAAAAGATCATGGAGGATTATAGAGGTATAAATCTGTTCATTGTTACTTTAAAGGAATAGTATGATATGTTTAGTTCACAAACTTTGGTTAACCCGATAAATATGTTTTTTTCAGAGCTTGATAACATCTTACCGGCTACCAGCGGTGTGTTCCTTCTGCCAAAAAGACCATGGGAGATTACAAAGGTAAACATCTGTTCTATGTTACTTGTTATCGAATATGCAGATCTTTTCTTCCTTTCCTTTGACCACTAAGATCATTGTGTTTTCAGACATCAGTGTTCCTGTTCCTGTGGGACCCAGCGGCAGTAATTCAGCTGCTACACGGAAACACAATGCTCCCCTGCGTAAGAATATTTATAGTTTTTTGTACACACTTAAGACGTGTTTTGTGCTCATGAAATCTGTATTATAATTATTTTGAAATATTTAATCATTTAAAACAATAATAGCGACTCAAATAAATATTTAAACCAGAAAAAGATTTAGTCGCAGACTTGGTACAAATTTAAGATGTGTTTTGTGCTCATGTTTTCTGTATTCATATTATTTTTTGAATAACTTCATGACTAAATCCTCAAATTGAAATATTTAATAATTTAAAACAATATTAGCGACTCAAATGAATATTTAAACAAGAAAAAGCTTCAGTCGCAGACTTCGTAAACATTTAAAATGTCTATTTATTTTTCGGAATAACTTTATTGAGTAAAACCTCAAATTGTAATATTTAAATAATGAAGACAATATTAGTGATTTCTAAACGAAAATCTGAAACAGAAAAATCAGAAAAGGAAACGGTCACATCTGGGACTCGAACCCAGGACCCCTGTCTTTCCGGGACAGTGCTCACCAACTGCGCTAATGGGACCCTATCCCCCTCGGTCACTTTTAACTGTATCATACTTCGAATAAGAACTACTAACATTGTCTTCATTTTTTTCACCGCACATTTTTATTGGCAACTATCTTTATGTATGATCGCAAGATTCAACCCGAACTAAATGCAATCCAGACAGCGTCTTTTAGATAAACCAATCTTATTTTTTATTTAATGTGCGACATCTGTTGACTTTTCTGCAAGTCTAGAATGAATATTTATTTTTCGGAATAACTTTATTGAGTAAAACCTCAAATTGTAATATTTAAATAATGAAGACAATATTAGTGATTTCTAAACGAAAATCTGAAACAGAAAAATCAGAAAAGGAAACGGTCACATCTGGGACCAGATGCGACCGTTTCCTTTTCTGATTTTTCTGTTTCAGATTTTCGTTTAGAAATCACTAATATTTTCTTCAATATTTAAATATTACAATTTGAGGTTTTACTCAATAAAGTTATTCCGAAAAATAAATAAAAAAATGAAAAACTCAAATACATGTTCAGTATTTTTATTACAGCAAAACAATTAATTTTAGCTACATAAAAGGTTAAATCGTTAATTTATTCATACTATGAAATTATACCTTGGATGATATAATAACGATCCAATACGGCATTACAATAAGCATAATCCTGGCAGAAACGAGGTTACATAATGAGCTGGAGTAGTGGTTTAGTCCGAAGAAGTCGCTGGTCCCCTTGACGCACTTGACTTCCTCAGGAGTGAAGGCGGGAAGACGAGAGGAACTGAAGCCCTGCAGCGCACTGCGCTGGGATATCTCCTGCTTGCGTACTGCGGGGTATGTTTTTGGGTAATATTTTTTTGCTCGCATCGTAAATTTAAGCACTGACAAACTCGTCACTTCTCACAAAAAATCTGTAATTCGACATATGGAGAGGTCAAACTGGGCAATTTTTCGTGAGAATCCTGTTAATGGCTGTTTCTCAAGACATTAACTCACAACTACAGTAGGTTGTGCTTGTCTAATGAAAAACTAACTCTCATCCACCGCATGATTAGTGGCATTTATCCTTTGGCGTAGATAATACTATAAAAATGTTCACGCCCCTGAACTTTAAATACCTTGTATCGCCACTACATGCCACCTCTGTCTGTTAATGTCAGTGTTTTCCAACCTGCCACAACGCAAAATTTAAATGACACTGATCTCTTTAAAAAAGCTGTAGAATTTGTTGATATTAAAAAAAAATACATATCTGAATCATTTGCCTGGAAAATTCTCAGTTTTCGGTCCACCTTCACAGACGAAAAAAAAAAGGCTTTGTGTATTAGAGAACTTGCTGATTTATTAATAATAAAGAATCATTTTTTGTCGTGCAGCTTTCCTGGGGGCTAACTGGATATATTTCGATTGCACAAACAAATACGTTTCTGTTTTGCCAAACTTATCACATTATTTATTGATTTATTTAATACATGTTACATTATTTTGAAATTTACATAAAGTAGATATAATGAATCACCATACTAGGCGGCTGCCTGTTTCATGGTTGACATTGGACTTAAAACAGTACTCTATAACTCCATGGATTAAGTCTGGTTTATTTTACCGTCGTCTGGCGTCGATATGTTTGCATCTTACATAACTCTATACAGAAATGCCAATATTGTCTATTGGCATATTTATTAGCGCGCTGAATGTTGACGTTTCAGCTGAATTTGTCATTTATATTAACACCAATTGACGCATTTTTTTACTCAATATGTAAAACTGACCGTAAGTTGTACAATTATTTATAATTTTCATGTTTATTCTGTAATTTTTACGTTGGTAAATGTATTTCGTAAGGTATCGTAACCTTTCCAAGAAGTAATTTAAGTAAAGGACTTAATAACCTCAAATTCGCTATGAATGAACAGTGTTTTATACGTACAAATGACATGTATTTGTAGATTTCCTTTCACCTAATGACACCACTCATTATGTTATTATATTATATCCACCAGGTATTGTGGATTTTTGCCTTTATATCAGTTTTTTATTAGTCACCTCATTTCGTGATGTTCATTTACGTTGTGGCGGAGTGTTTTGTATAGGGCTGTAATTAGCTGTAATTTACGGCGCCTGCCCAAACCGTAAATTGTGTTCAGGAGACGGGAGATTGAAACGAGTGCCTGCACCATTGATTTAGTTTATTCGTGAGGACGAATATTATGATTTATACAGAACGCGGTGACGGTGGCAGAAAGAGTGGTAGTACTGGCAGTTGAATCGAACGCTAAAACAGGAATGAAGATTCCTCTTCTCATGCTCGCTTGCGTATAGCAGCGGATTAATTTGCGTTAGTTTTGCCACATGTGGGGGGAAATAAAGTAATCGCACATTATATTTAGTACATCAATTTCATTATATAAGCATACCTTATTGAAGTTTTTTTCATTAAGTAGGGGAACATTTTGATAAAGCTATTTAAATTGACAATATTACAGTAATTTGCACGTTATCAGTATTTTGTCGGCTGAAAGGAAAATATAATTTTTGATTTTTTATTTTTACATTTTGTGCCTACATACTGTGTGAATCAAATTCAACAATTTTTTTATTTATATACGTGTTTTAACAGTCATTTCCTACACTATTCACGAGTAGAATTTCTTAAATATTGGTATATATGTATGTAAAAGCCTTAATAGGCATAAAATAAAATAAATACTTGAACTACAATAGTAGACGGGCTTTCAACTTTCGTCGTTCAACTTAAAAATGATCAACTTTGTTGAAAGGATGATCACACTTGTCGATTAGCTTTCAAGTGTCATTCAACTTCGACTTAATCAACTAAAATCGCTGTGTGTGAAAGGAGTATTACGGAATGCAGAAAGCTAAGATATATTATACTGAGATTTATGTATTTTTTATCGATTCTCTTTGGTATTTACTGTTTGACAATGCAACAGTAATTTAGTGAACAAATATTTACGCGGAGTTAATCGATATTTTACCGATTTTTTTAAAACATATTCTTTATTATTTTTAACTTTGCCGCATGAAAATAGACGGTGAAATAGTTAGCTATGCTGATGACACAGTTTTACTTTTCAAATCTAAGGATTGGAATAATGTATATAACATAGCGAATTTGGGAATCTCGCAAGTCAAAACATGGCTAGACTCAAACATACTTACACTTAACATATCAAAGACAAAATTCACAACATACAGTATAAATAGCACGGGACCGCCAAAAAACAATACAAACACCATAAAAATACACGAATGTTTAAACACCAACATCTGCGATTGCCCTCCTCTAGAAAAAAACAGAACAAATAAAGTATCTAGGAATCGTAATTGACCATAACCTTAGATGGATACCTCACATCAAACAAATCACAAATAAACTTCTCAAAACAATACACATTTTCCTTAACATAAGAAACATATATAAAATAAAACAATTGAAAACAATATATTTTGCACTCTGCCAATCAATAATAGAATATGGAATTATTGCTTGGGGAGGAGCAACAAACTCGGCTATCAATTACATAGAAACCGCACAGAAAACGATCTTAAAGGTAATACTAAAAAAACATAGACTGACCGATACAGACCAAATATTCAACAGCTGTGACGTATTAGATATACGCCAATTATACGTTAAAACACTACTAAACTACATTTTTAACAAAAAAAATAAATTTCAACATACACAAAATAACACTAACATACCAGTTAGACAAGCGTACAAAGAAAACATTAAAACTCCAACAGTAAATTCAACCTTTGGACAAAGACACTACCAATACCATGCTATAAAAGCTTTCAACAGTCTAAAAATTGAAATTAAAATTGAGGAAAATAAAAATAAATTCACACACAAAATTACAAAATGGATTAAACAACAAAAAAGATAATATTACCAAAATGTCATAGCATAAAATAAAAATAAAACCTACACGTAACACACAAAACCAACATAAACACACATCACTCACAAACACACAAGATTATTTTCATTGTATTATTTTTTTAATTTTAAATGTATTATTATGTATTTTTATTTTTAATTTTAAATTTATTATTTTCTTTTCAAATTTACTATCTTCTCTTTAAATGTAATATGTAGATTAGATTTTCATATAATAAAATGAAGGCCTCAGCACGGGCAAGCCACCCAGTGAGGCCTACATTACTGGAAAACATAAATTGTAACAAAATAATGTACCAAATAAAATAAAAATAAAATAAAATAATATTTATTTGTCCTAACAATTTATTGGTCTGCGATATTCTTGTATATTTTTGGAATTGATCGTTGTCTACTGCCGCCATGTGTTTATACAAATTATGAAAATGTCCTGTTTTCTTCCTTTTATGATTAGTTGGACACACACTCCAACGTCGTTTTGGCCTTTTTTTTCTTCATCTGTGCGTCTCCTATTGCAGTGTGCGCTAGCCCCAGAATTGACATAAAACATTCCACATGCAACAATGTCTGATGAATCCATCGTATGAATATTTATTTATATTAAAAAATTTTAGTCATTGTTCTTACGTAACATTTGTTGGCATATGTTTGTTTTAAAATGGCAACACTTGATGTTCATTATGTACTTGATTTTTTTTCTTAATTCTGTAATGTCTATGGATGAATCTCCGCGGGCTTGCTGTCACTTTTTGGCGGCTTTAATATTTTGCTTTACCTACTCGTTTCGTTGATCTGAACAAATTGAACTAAAACATCTATCTTTCTCCCAAGAAATCCTTCAACCATTAGATCCTTACGTCAAAGCATGGATTCCACCGCCATCAAGTTAGAACCAGGCACAAGTGCAGAAGAGAGTGTTCCTGTGATACTTGCGGAAATTGATAATCGTTTTATCAAAAAAGAATGTCCGGAATCCAGTTCCGAAAGCAATTCAGGTATTTCTAATTTTTGTACATAACTGTTACACCGAATTAAAATAGATCGGCAATGTAACATTAAACTGCAGGTTTTTGCTTGGCTATAAGGCCATGCTCACACTTACATATCGATTCGGCATAATACGCTACGATTAAATGAAGATAATGTTGGTATTTCTTATTCGAAGTATGATACAGTTTAATATGACCGAAGGAGATAGGGCCCCATTAGCTTATTTGGAAGAGCTGCGTCCCGGCAAGCGAGGTTCCTGAGTTCAAGCCTCATATGTGTATCTTTTTCTGATTTTCAGTTTCAACATTTCCTTTAAGAATCTCTAATACTGTCTTCAATAATTAAATATTTCAATTTGAGGTTTACTCATTAAGTTATTCTAAAAAAAATCAAAAAAGGTTCCCTTTCTGTTTTACAAAATACGAAAGGACATCAAAAAACCGTTTTGATCATATCTTCCGTAACAATAAAGAAGAAGGTGGGTTCGTTTCTTTCCGAAGTTCTTGCAAAGTTACCGTAGCTTTTTGTTGGGGGTGACGGTAGAGAGATACGAATGAAAGAGGTGTGTTGTATCATATTGACTTTAGGGATTAGACAGTGAAGTTGTAGCGATGACTCCGGACCGATGTTCGCGCTGTTGGTAAATTCACCACGCCGATGCCTAACACTGTAGAAGCAGAGATGAACGGCAATGGAGTGTGCTTTTTGCTGGAAATCGGTAGCTCGACGCTTGCGGCGGACACCAACCTAAGTGGTTATGTTCATCACTGGTGGTGAAGATCATGGACTACCAGGTCTTCCAGGTGCTCCAGTGAGATGAAAGCCGGAGATGCGGGGGACCTCGACGGCAGATGATGAGAGCGCTAAAGGGCTCATAGCGCGGCCGGTGCAGACTGACGAAGGTGTCTCAAGGCCTATGCGCCGGGGAAGATGTCACAAGACCTAGGCGCAAATGTGAGTTCTCGCGGAGTCTGTGGTTTGTTGTATATTCACTCAATGACTGAGTTCTGAGAACTGACTGAACTGTAGCGCTGCGTGCCTTCATTTACATCACCCGCGTCTACTAGAGCCGGGAACATTCCAGGATTCGTAAGTTGATAGGTTTTCAATTTGGTAGGCGGGAATGGGTACCGCCGCCCTGGGAACCATTTATTGGATGACCAACACCTCTGCCATAGGTCACCCCAAGTGGTTCGCTACGTTTGGTGACTTAGCAGGGGTGCCCGGGTTCATGGGTTAAGGTTTGCCCAGGTCTTGGTGGCGGGTGCGTCGGCCCACCTTCTGCGTGGCGGGCCGGTTGGGAGATGCTGGTTGAGGGAGACCCTTTACAACTGGTTACCGCTGTCCGGGCCGCTCGATAGTACAGGGGCCCGACCCTCAGGCTCACGACTAAGGGTGGGCTGCCCCATCAGCGAGTAAAAAACCCTGCCACTGCTGTTGTGCCGGTTCGTGACCGGAGGGGACCCAGCAGCAGCGTTTGGGGCGCATTGGATGCCCTCTCCAGCCGGACTCTCCCAGCCTATTGCCTAGCACCGCAGTCGGTGGGCTGGAACCAAACGCTCATCACTCCTGGACAGCCTGAACCCCAGATTACTACTCACCCCTCATACCTTTCCTTTCCAGACCTTTCCTTTCATCTCCTACCCTTACAAAAAAAAAAAAAAAACTTAAAATTCATGAACATACAACACAACAATTTTAACATCGTTACAGCGGCGAGTAGCAGGCGTCCCCGGTGCGGGCCAAAACTGTTGGTAAATTTTGCCAACATTCGCGGCCTGCACAAAAATTTAAATTCCGTCCATCACCATCTTTTGTCCCAACGTCCCAACCTTCTTTTCCTATCCGAAACTCAGATAGCCGAGCCGCCAGACTCCTCCTATCTGGACTGCCCGGGCTTTACCCTCGCAAGCAAATTCCGACTCAAAGGAGGAGTCTGCCTCTATAGTCGAGCTGACGTCAACTGTGTACGACTATTGAGTCTGGAAAACTCCAGATTCGACGTAATGTAGGTGCGCGTCAATCTTGTCAGTACGGCAAGATTCTACGCATGTCTATACCGCTCACCGAACCATAGCGAATCAGACACTTCCGAACTCTTCAAACATTTGAGCGATACTATTAATGATCTCTTGCCCCGCTACCCTTCGGCCGAGTTTGTTGTTCTGGGGGACTTCAATGTTCATAACGAACCATAGTTAAAGTTCTCAGGCCCAACGGACTCGGCTGGCCGACAGGCGGAATCCTTTGCCATTTGCTACGGATTAGAGCAATTGGTTCAGGAGCCTACAAGGGTTCCTGATGTCCAGACTCACCGCTCCAATCTGTTAGACCTATTCTTAACTACTGTGCCACACGGTTATAAGATTGACGTCACAGCGCCTCTGGGATCATCTGACCACTGCCTAGTGACGACAACAATCCCCGTTAGCCTCAGACCAACCAATGAGAGGCTGAGGAGAAAAGTGTGGCACTATAAGTCAGCAGATTGGTTCGGTATGCGGGCCCATTTCAACGCTTTTCCGTGGTCAACTGTTTGTTTTCGGACTTCGGACCCTTCAAGATGTGCCCAGGAGATTGGGGAAGTCATCAAATCGTTGATGGATGGCTTCATACAATCGACTACTAAAGAAACTGGTGTGGGCTCAAAGCCGTGGTTCAGTCGACAATGCTCCGAAGCAGTACGACGAAAAAACGCGGCTTACGGAGCCTACAACACATCTCGAATGCCCGAAAGCAGATCAGCATACAACAAATCGGCAAAGGAATGCAAGAGAATCATTAATAGGTCAAAATTCGAACACGACCTGCAGATCAGCAAAAAGCTGGCTGCCTGCCCGCATGGCAGCAGAGCATTCTGGTCGCTTGCGGGCTCAATAGGTCGGAATTTTTGCAAACCCAGTTTGCCACCTCTTACCAGACCTGACGGCTCACTAGCAAACACCGCCACCGAAAAGGCTAACCTATTAGGGAAAATGTTTGCGGAAAACTCGACCCTCGACGACAGAGGTGCTGTTCCGCCGTCGGTTCCTCACTGCGGCTTCTATATGAAAAAGCTGAGGATCCGGCATCGGGATGTACTCCACGTCATACGGGGGCTCGATGTTAACAAAGCTAGTGGACCTGATGGAATACCTGCCCTGGTATTGCAGAGGTGTGCTGCGGAAATAGTTCCAGTTTTGACAAAGCTCTTCAAAATGTCCCTGAAGTGTGGCACTGTGCCCTCTGGTTGGAAAAATGCGGTCATTCACCCTATTCCCAAGAAAGGTGACCGCTCCAACCCGGCCAACTACCGCCCCATAGCGATCACATCAGTTCTGTCCAAAGTGATGGAACGTGTGATCAACGACAAACTGCTCACATACCTCGAGAAGAACAAAATCATCAACGACCGTCAATACGGATTCCGGCGGAACCGCTCGTGCGGTGATCTTCTCGCGTATGTGACGCATGTTTGTTTGGGGGCAGTGCCTGGAACGTCACGGTGAGACCCAAACGGTCGCACTAGACATATCCAAGGCCTTTGACCGGGTCTGGCACCGAGGACTTGTCAACAAATTGCATTCTTACGGACTTCCCGCATCCCTGTGTACGTGGATTGCTGATTTTTTAAGGGATAGGTCGATTCAGGCGGTTGCTGACGGTTTCACCTCTTCCTCGCACTCCATAAATGCTGGCGTCCCACAGGGATCGGTTCTGTCTCCGACTTTGTTTTTGTTGCACATCAATGACCTTTTGACATGTGCACCGATTCATTGTTACGCGGATGACAGTACAGTTCATGATTGCTTTTTGTTTGACAAGCCCCCAAAGGGCACACAAACTCAAACGGCTCGGAGGGCTTTGAAGCAGAGAATGGACGGTTATCTCAAGAGTATTTCCTCCTGGGGTAAAAATAATCTCGTCGAATTTAATGTTTCAAAGACCCAATCCTGTCTGATTACGTCTAAAAGGGATCCAAATGATAATCTAGTCTCCTTCAACGGAAGCAATCTTCCGAACAGGCCTTCCATTGATATGCTTGGTATAACTATAAGTGACCAGCTCAGGTACGGGGGCTCCATCGAAGCCAGAGTAAAGTTGGCCTCTCAGAAGCTGGGCGTACTGTACAGGGCCCGCAGATACTTTAACAATACACAACTGCTGACCCTGTACAAATCGCAAGTGCGCCCTACTGTCGAATTTGGCAGCCATCTCTGGTCCGGAGCCCCTAAATACCTGAAAAAAACCCTAGACTCTGTGCAAAAACGGGCGGTCCGTTTGATAGATTCCCCAATCTTAACAAACGGACTGCAATCTTTAGAGCACAGGCGTCAGGTAGGTATGCTGTCCTTGTTCTATCGGTATTACAATGGAAGATGCTCTGAGGAACTAGCGTCATTGATCCCTTCGGCACCGGTGCGTAGTCGGGATACACGCCAAACGCGTGCCCAACATTTGTACACAGTTGACACTTGTCACATGAGAACGGGTCGCTTCTACGATTCGTTCTTTAGTTCAACAGCTCGGCTGTGGAACGAACTGCCGGCCTCTGTGTTTCCTCCCTCCTACAACATGGGACTCTTCTAGACCCATGTTCACTCCTTCCTCTCCACAAAAAGACCCTCCACACAGCATCCCCAAAGATGACATAGGCTCTGAGGGAAATTATTTTCTTCAGGGCCTCCTGTGTGGAGTTAATATAAAAAAAAAAAAAAAAAAGGTGCGTCTTCGTTATTATTACAAAAAACATCTCTATATTTCTAGGATTTACCGCGAATTATTTTAGTAACTTGCCGCTATTGATTTTAAGAAGTTGTTGGTTTTTTGACAAAATTCTTTCAAAAACTGTAAACATTTTTTGTTCCGCTGTTTTTTGATGTTTTATAATTCAGATTTGAATTTTCTTCTCGATATTTTCAATTTCCTGCCAAATGATCCAACCCATTGCGTGATACTTCACAACAAATCTGTGGGTGTTAGCCACTTATGAAATACATTTTTTAATCATAATTTTTTTCCGTATTAAGTAACTCTTTAACCGTCAACAGGCGTCTTTTACGACCGTTAAAACGCTTCTCACAATCAAAATATCATTTGATATAATGTTAACTCGGAGAGGGGCGACCGAAATTTTCAATGTTATACACTTTTGTTCTCAGCATATCACTATTTTACCGTTGTGCTCCAGTGCATCGGTCAGCTTTATAAGTTCTGCTCCAAGTTTCAGCTCCAGGACAGTATCATACTGACATGTTATACTTTAATGTTATACACTTTTGTTCTCAGCATATCACTATTCGTATTGTGTTTCGTTTCTCCAGGTGATATTGAAACTGTTACCATCAAGACAGAATCAGGACCCCGAGAAGAAGTTAGAGGGGGAATGCCTTATACAGATATTGACATAGACCTCCCAGATGTTAAAAAAGAATGCTTAGAGCACTCCGAAAAGATTACCAAAATCGCAGGTAGTCAGAATATTTATCCTTTTTTTACAAAATTAAATTTTATTGATTCTGTTGTCGCCTTTCACCAGGGCATCAAAAAATAAAATATAATTTATTTTTGCACTGAGTTCACTATTTAAATAATTGATTAAAGCGTTGGCGGTAAGTAAAACGTAATTAAGGAGTGGTAAGGTCCTCGACCAGAATATAAATAATTTGTTGTGTTTTCACATTGAATTAAATAAAATAATACTACATGTAACACATTCCAGAGCCATGGAATTTTTGTCGTTGTTAATTTAACATTGTAAAACCCGCTTAACAGTCAAAGAAATTTTTGAGCAGGCTCAAGTAAACAATTTATGCTCTTCCAATGTTTTTATGATTTAACTGTATTTTTTTACATTTATTATATGTTTATAAGCTTTATGCATAATCTTTTTCAGGCGGTTTCCGGAAGACAGGTCCTGGAAAAAAACAACACCATTGTCATCATTGCAACTATTCCTGCAATTACGAATCAGTGTTAGAACGACATTTGCGTACCCATACTCGAGAAAAACCTTTTTCTTGTGCTGACTGTAACTATTCATGCTCTTTAAAGGGAAATCTTAAAAGTCATATGATTACCCACAGTAGTGAAAAACCTTTTTCATGTCCCGACTGTAAATATTCATGCTATTGGAAGAGAGATCTAAAAAGGCACATGTTTACACACAGTGGTGAAAAACCTTTTTCATGTGCTGACTGTAACTATTCAAGCTCTTTTAAGGGAAATCTGAAAAGTCATATGATTACCCACAGTATTAAAAAACCTTTTTCATGTCCCGACTGTAAATATTCATGCTATCGGAAGAGAGATCTACAAAGGCACATGTTTACCCACGGTGGGGAAAAACCTTTTTCATGTCCCGATTGTAACTATTCATGCTCTTCAAAGGGAAATCTTAAAAGACATATGATTATCCACAGTGGTGGAACTCCTTTTTCATGTCCATACTGTAACTATTCATGTAATCGGAAGTTTGGTCTAAAAATTCACATGCTTACCCACAGTGGTGAAAAATGTTTTTCATGTGCTGACTGTAACTATTCATGCTCTTTAAAGGCAAATCTTAAAAGTCATATGATTACCCACAGTGGTGAAAAACATTTTTCATGTCCCGACTGTAAATATTCAAGCTATCGGAAAAGAGATCTAAAAAGGCACATGTTTAATCACGGTGGGGAAAAACCTTTTTCATGTCCCGATTGTAACTATTCATGCTCTTCAAAGGGAGATCTTAAAAGTCATAAGATTATCCACAGTGGTGAAAAACCTTTTTCATGTCCCGACTGTAAATATTCAAGCTATCGGAAAAGAGATCTAAAAAGGCACATGTTTAATCACGGTGGGGAAAAACCTTTTTCATGTTCCGATTGTAACTATTCATGCTCTTCAAAGGGAGATCTTAAAAGTCATAAGATTATCCACAGTGGTGAAAAACCTTTTTCATGTCCCGACTGTAAATATTCATGTTATCGGAAGACAGATCTACAAGGGCACATGTTTACCCACGGTGGGGAAAAACCTTTTTCATGTCCCGATTGTAACTATTCATGCTCTTCAAAGGGAAATCTTAAAAGTCATATGATTAGCCACAGTGGTGAAAAACTTTTTTCATGTCCCGATTGTAACTATTCATGCTCTTCAAAGGGAAATCTTAAAAGTCATATGATTACCCACAGTGGTGAAAAACTTTTTTCATGTCCCGATTGTAACTATTCATGCTCTTCAAAGGGAAATCTTAAAAGTCATATGATTACCCACAGTGGTGAAAAACTTTTTTCATGTCCCGACTGTTAGTTTTCATGCAACAAAGGGAAATCTTAAAAGTCATATTCTTACCCACAGTGGTAAAATACCTTTATCATGTCCCTACTGTAACTATTCATGCCGTCGGAAAGGAGATCTAAAGAGACACTTTTCTGCCCACGAATTCCACCATAATTCGAAAAAAAGAATCTTTAATTCTCCTACCATCCCGTTTAATCACCTCCCGAAGGCAGCTCACTTTCCCGCCGGACACCCTGTATAAGCAGTTTGTTTCCCCTATCCTAAAGCAGTAGTGCAGAACGTGACAGTAATGATTTATGTATTTTGTGTGCATGAATTAAAAATAAATTGTTTGTGTTAATTTTTTTAGTCTTATATTTTAAAAATAGTGTGTATGTATATATTTTGGTCAAAAATAACAAATTTTCTGAAAAAGATAAATGTTATAAGCTAGTTTTGTTTTGTTTAATTGCTGATAAAACTGAAATAGCAATGTTGTTAGTTTTTAGGCTATATTAAAAATATAATTAAAATACCGGTAAAAAATTCTTATAATAGTCTTAACCTTACCTACAAGTACATTGCATTCACCTTTTGATTTGTTTTAAACACACATATTGATGATTCTATATAAGTTAGAACATAATTTATATATTATCATACTCTGATTTATTTACCATTTCAGTTCCTGCTATTTTAAATCTAACGAGAAAAATTATTTTCATTTTCACTGCTTTTCAACAAACATGAATATTTTTTTGTATTTATGTACAGCTAAACATACTTTCTTTTATATTGTAAGCTTTGCTTAATTTACAATATCAGGTGTTGTTATTTGAATTCGATGTATTAGTATTTGCATTATTTTTAAATATAGTTATGCCATGTGTGGTTAGTATGCGATATAAAAAATATGTATATTCATGTATCCTGTGATACTTACATATTGTAATTAAGTGTTATAGGATGCAAAGTTCTACGCTTACCTCGCCGTTTCGCATACTATAGGGGTGTCGTGTTGATTAAAATAAAGAATATTGTATTTCCCAGAATTTATCGTTTATTACACTTATTCGCAATATTACAAACACGAAGTTAATATCAGAAGAAATGAGCCACGTACGCGAACCGCTACACCGAATCAGTCCCCAACAGCGAATGAAGCATAAATGAACCACTCACTAGATCAATGTATTCGGGTTTTTCGTACTGAGCCCATGGTAGTGATGGGAATGATCGAAATATTTATAGAATCGATTTTTTTAAACCGAAACATCAAAAGAATCGAATGATCCATTCGAATGAATCGCTCGGAGTGCGGGAGCAATAGCTACGGACAGGGGCAAAAAATTTTCCGTCGGGGGGGAGGGGGGTAGGATTCGAAAATAGAAACTCGAATATCAAGACTATTCCTATCGTAAAAAAAATTGTTTGCATATTCCGGTTGTAATTTATTTTCATTAGTATGGCAATATTTTTGGTAAGCAGGTACTAGCGAAATTTCAATCACTAATTTTCATTCCTGGCAATGATTCCCTTGTTGTCTGCTAGCAACATTAGTATTATTCCAGTTAGCCACGAATTTCAAATATGTATGCATATGCAATTAACATTTTTATAAATAATTAATAAGATTCGAATATCTACATACGTACAATTAAAATAAATTATTATACAAGTTTTTTTAAGTACAAAGAAAAATATTTTTATGTACATTATTATTGTGCTGTAATTTTCATTTACTGTACTTTGGTATCTGTTTTATATAATATTGTAAGCTCCTGCTGAATAGCTACTTAGTGTAGCCAGTGGGTACAAATTCCCATTAATAATATTTATAATGTACCTCTAATAAGACAATAATTATATGCCGTTTTGTTAAAAATAACCTCTAAATCTCATGTACGTTGTAGGCGCCTACTAGAACCCAAAACAAACCATTCATTCGTTTGTAATTTGTATGCAATTCACAAATTATTATTAAGTAAATAAAGTTATTACTACAGAAAGCGTTTCATTTTAATTACTAACTAAGAGACACCGATGTTAATTTCATTCATGTTAATTTCAAATAAATTAAATATATTTGTTCGTAGCATAGGTAGCAGATATATTATGTTTATATGAACGAACACATGTCACTTGATGAGTTTAATATACATATACTGAATATTGTATACTGCCCGAAGAAGCTACGGTTGTAGTGAAACCCGATCAGCATTAAATATAAAAATGGTGTTTGCTAAGTTATTGGTTTATTTTATTTTAAATATACACTACCCGAATGTCCCGAATAGATGATACATAACCTAAAAATAGCATAGGTAGGTATTAAACCTTCAATTGTGAAAAACTATCACCATGAAAATCTTTTACACATAAACTTTACCTACTGGAAACGTAAATCGTCACCTAAAAGTATTATTTCATAATTTACAATTCACACACGAGGTTGATTATAACATCAACATGCTTCAGTAGGCAGCCAACAATGTACTTCGTTTGTCAAGCAATCTGAGATATTTTGACATCTCGAAATATAACCTCTCGAATGTGAGAATCGATTTGCGTTTTCGAACGAATTCTGACAGTTTGAAAACGATTATCTCGGACTGAACATTCGAATGATTTCTGACATTTCAGAGCGGTTGTCTCGATCCCACTTTCGATGACATTTGAAAACGATTATTTTGGACCGTGCATTCGAATTAATTCTGACCAATCACAATGCTTGGCTGGCATCGATTATTTCTGACCAATCACAGCGACGACTTTCGATGACGTTTCAAAACGATTGTCTCGGAGTTGCATTCGAATTAATTCTGACAATGAATCGAGATATTTCGAATGGTAAAAAAGATCGAGTAAACCATCGATGATTCATCGATTCCGCCCATCGCTAGCCCATGGGTCCTAAAGTTTGCCATAGATAAAAGTCTGTAACTGAAAAATATACGTCACTACTACTCATACTCACCATCGACTAGGATAGAAACTATAAAAAAGGCGTAACCATAGACAATATAATTCTCATTCGGAGCCAATCCAATTCATTAGCCTAAAATCTTGTTCTGAGATTAACAATCAACCTGTCGTAAAAATAAACTAAAATGACTTAAAATCCTTTAAATAAAGGAAGAACATTTATAAGATTATCAAATATGAAATTTTTTTTTACGACAGTAACGAATTTTGATATTTCTCTGCTTTTAACAGAAAAATGAAAAACACAGAAGATTTTTGTATTTCGTTTTAATACGAGTTACATTTATACGTATATATTTTACAACATATTATATGTAAGGTCATATATTCCTCATCAGAAAAGAGAATTTCTTTGGCCTGATAAGATGGGAGACACGATTCTTATTTTGGTTGTTTCGCATAAAATATAAATTTTAATGCAAGTTTTTTTTGAGAAATGATTCATATACATTGTATATTAATATAGATATTACAGAAACAAGAAATACAATAATATACAAGCATGAAACACATTTAGAAGGTGTGCCAAGACAATATAAAAATACATAAACAGGAAATACAAGAATGTAGAAGTACAAAACACATTTTAAAAAAGGTATTGAAAGATATTCATTATGATGTCGAGTAAGTAAAAAAAAATCTATAAAAATAAAATAAACTAATTAGGACAACCATTTCTTCCTATATTTAGTATACTTTAAAAAACGTTGAATGGCTATTTTCCTCATGGAATCTGGTCCATCATATTGTCTGGTATCTTTGCCAGTTAATTTATTATTGATGTCTGCACACCATGAATTAATTATGAAGGGCACAGTGAATTTAATAATTGCATTTATTACAATTTTTTTATGCCTCTCACAATTATTCCAATCGAAACATACATATTTGGCAATAGTTTCTTTAATAATATGCACAAGATGAATATTTTCACAGTTATGATTTAGTACATACTCGACAACATAATGAATTTCCAAAGCGTTAAGAGAAAAGCTTTTCGTAGGATAGTTCAGACAAAATCTCTCTCTGATGCGGTATTCCCTAGTTAAAATAAAAGAATTAATGGGATCATAAGGATCACCAATGCAAGATGACTTGCATTCCTCACAGCCTTCGATAACTTTCAACAACTTTTTTTAATAAAAATCCTGCAACATAGGAGTCGATACTAAATTTTTGTATGGAAAATGAATTACAAATTTTCTCAAATTGGGCTTCTACATTAGGTATAGTTAAAAAGGTAGTTACATTTGAATTAAAAGTGGAAGAGGTGGAATGAGTATAAATAAAATCAGTAACATTAGACAAAAGAATGGTAGAATCATCAGCTTCACAATTGGTACCAGGTGAACGCGGAGACGCTAAATTAGAAATCATAAGTGATTTATATGCAGCCGTAAACAAGGTAGCGGACGGATTTCGGACACCACGACTTCGAATAGACCCGAAAATTTTTTCCTTTGGGTCTTGGTTCAGGTAGCGACATTTCAAAAACTTAAAACCCTCAGTTTCCAGAAAATTCCACAATTTAGTAATACCATTTATGCAAAAAGTCCAATTAGTTAATACAGGAGCTAAAGTTTTAATGTTCGCGCCTGTTGTCTGATGGACGTATTTTATCGTGCTTATTATTTTCAATGACTCATTCCACAATTGAATATGTGGGGAGTTTTTTGATAAAGCCACACGATATTTTTTGCCCCTTTTAGGGTGTACTGATGTCCCATTGACACTATCGAATAATACATCAAAAAATTTCAAAATTCGTGCTGTCTCCGATGGATTTTTAGTAAACGCCTCTGGGCGTAAATGACTTAGTGTTTCCAGTGCGGAAGACACTTTGTCACTAAAAACTTGTGAGGCAAGTTTCACTTTTATTTTCTTAACTTTCTCAGGTATGATATGGCTGTCCGTTATTCCGTACATCCTTTTAAATGACTCAGTTGGTACCAATTTGTATGCCTGAATCAAATTGTCCCACGAAGCCAACTTTTTTATTCCATCCTCATTAAAAATCATGTCTTTATCTAAAAGATTATTACGAACGCACTTCAAAAGATGAGTTGCGTCAAATAAGGGAAAAATCATATTTTCATTTACTATGAAGTATCCACCCCTATATTCTGTATTATTCCTTGGGAAATTTATTCGAGTGTCTTCAAGCAAGGCTTTTACCACCCTACTGTTAACAGTGCCTTGGTCGCATACAGTTGCAACGGGCTTAAGACCACACTCCAACAATTTTCCTAGAACAGTTAGAAGAATTTCTTTCAAGTCACAATAATTAGTTCCACTTTCTGAAAACGAAAAAAAAACTGGCAGCTTGTAGGGAGTGGTAAGACCTTTGATCATTAAGACTAGAGCGTGATCAGCAAATTTTTTTCTTCTCTTATCACCCTTGTCCTCAAACCCTTCTATGTTACCGTTATGTGCATTGAAGTTAACATGAGGGAAAATACTCATCTCATCAAACATTTAATATACAGTATATATGAAAAAATACAACAATAACATTCAATGACAGCTGTCGTGTTTTTATTTCACTCTTGAAATATCTCAAAATAAAATAAAAAATTCTAGCTAAAATCTAAATATCTATATTTTAATAGCTTTAATAGTGAAGTGAAGTTATACTAATTAATATTTCGTGCCAAAATGACTACACGAGCAACTGCAAAAACACTAAATACTACGGACACCCAACTCCTCCAACTTCTTGACAAAAAGTTTGAAGAATTTAAGGTACAATTTCTGGAAATCATCAGAAACGAGTATATAGAAGAAATCGAGGAATTAAAAAATAAAATATTAACTCTAGAAAAAAAAATTGATACGAAAAAAAACAACAACCTTGAAAAAACTCTGGAACAAAACGCCGTAATACAAAGTGAATTTAAAGAATTACAAAAACAATTGGATGCTAACGAACAACACGCACGCATTAATAACATAGAGATCATTGGGATACCAGAAAAAAAAAAACAAGAGAACCTGACGGAGATTATCAAAAGGATCTATTCAGAATTAAATATAGTAAGCGACGACATTGAATACGCCACCCGAGTCACCCCCAAGGAGAAGATTGAAGGAAGACCGCGGAATATTATAGTAAAACTAAAGGGCAGGAAACAGAAAAACGAAATCATAGCAGCAATCCGGACAAGAAGGGGCCTAACAGCAGAGGATATTAACTTTAATGGAAAACAACGGATCTATATAAATGAACATTTAACTCATAAAAACAAAGTACTCTACAAAAATGTCAAAAAGTTTACCAAAATTAATAAATTCAAATTCTGTTGGATCAAAAATTGTAAAATTTATGGAAGACTTAATGAAAACACAAATCACCATTGCATAAATAATTATAATGATCTAGAAAAACTAAAAACATACAATATTTCCATCAACTAACTTTCCAGCAACTTTATATTAACTGCACTATATACTTAATACAATGGAATCTTTAGAATTATACTATCAAAACTTGATGTTTCTGATGTTTATGTTTCTAGTATTTATATATTTATAATCCTGTTATGGTATGATTTATATGCACAATATTGTTTGTATTCTTATGGTTACCAATGTATCGATAATCTTTTATTTTATATAAATTTTAGTTTTTTTTTCCCCTTTATTTTTGTTGTATTATTTTGTTCTATTATTTTATACAATTCTTTTATTTTGTATAATTATAACTTCACATTTCTCATAAATTTAATTATTTCTTCTAATTCTGTCTTACGTAAAGTCACAAGGAGGAATTCCGTAATTGGTTTTATTTTGGCTATTTTACTTATGTACAATCTGTAAAAATGTAAACTGTTGATTTCCCAAAAATGAATAAATAAATAAATAAATAAATAAATAATATCCTGCATAGAATCAGTTTTTTTTTTTCAAATGGTCAAATAAATTTTGATTGATTCCCGGATTGAGAGATACTGAAGCTAACTCTTTATTCAGGGTCAAAGGCGAAGGTAATGCAAAAATGTTGGACAAGAATCGATAGCATTTTGGTCCTCCCTTATATACAGCAAGTGCCAAAGATTTATCTGCCCGACTATATCTTCGACCTTTTTTATGACGGGGGTTAAGTTTTGCTTGTGACGAAATGAATTTAGAGAGAACGGGGTCTAAATTTGAAAAAGAATCTTCCAAGCAGGAATTATTTCTATAGCGAGTTGCCAAATCGAGAAGGTTTTTAAAAAGAGAAGTTTTTTGTTGCGATCTTCTTAGTTGACGCCTGGACCTCAAAATCTCCAAATGCATCATCTTTTTCTTTGGAGAAAAGGTTGCAGCTGACCCAATGTATTTTAAATTGAACTTTCTTTTACCTATAAAAACACAACATGTGATTACATTATTCAAAACAAAGGCTACCAAAAAATTATGATAAAATAAGTTATAAATATGCTTACGCAGAAAACCATCGTTTTTACGTGTAGGTACAATGCTGCTGGGTCCAGGAACAATTCTGCTGGGTCCAGGAACAATTCTGCTGGGTCCAGGTACAATGCTGCTGGGTCCAGGAACAATTTTGCTGGGTCCAGGTACAATGCTGCTGGGTCCAGGAACAATTCTGGATATATCTGAAAAAAAATTCTTATTGAAGAAATGATCTACAATAAATTACATAGCAGAACAAAGAATATTATTTCCTTCCACTTAATATGAAACAAATATGTACCTTCACAATCTTCTGCCACCCTTTTAGCAGCAACGGGCACACCGCTGGTTTTGGGGAAGAAATTACGCCCTGAAATAAAAATATTTATCAAATTAGCAAAACAAAACATAGAACACTATTTCCTGCCACTTAATATGAAACAAATATGTACCTTCACAATCTTCTGCCACCCTTTTAGCAGCAACGGGCACACCGCTGGTTTTGGGGAAGAAATTACGCTCTGAAATAAAAACTTGGTTTAAATAATAATATGAATAAAATTAATAAGGTCAGTCGATGTAATATAGAAGACATTTGTACCTTGTAAAATGTAATCATGATCTTCGAGTGCAACACTATATGCGCTGTAGAATTCTGGCACAATACTCTTTTCACAGGTACGGTCTAAAAACAATAGATTCAATTCTGAGGTTAAATTAAGATAAGTTATACAATACATTAGGAACAAACAAAGAGAGATTCGTACCCTGAAGATTAATTGTTGGCAATGCGTGCTTTCTTAACGCACCACTCGATCTTTTACAATCGATTTCAAAATGTGATCCACACACTCTTGCGTACGTCGTCAATATTGGATTCTGAATAAATTCTAATCTATCAATCCATATTGACCATTTGCGAAAAAGACTATGGTACTCCTTAAAACTCGGAAACCGATGTCGAATCGATGTATTGTCCGTACATCCTTTCACATCGCACTTAACATTTTTTGACATTTTCATGTTTTGACAGCGGCCTATAAACATGCATGAAGTTCGCACTGGTTTGTGGAAAATATACGTCACAAGATACACAGCCATAGAGATTACCGTGTCTTTTTTTCTGACCCACTTTTTTCTCGGAGTTATACACCCCTGGAATGAAGATGGCGATTATTCCGTTCAGCAGGTAAGTAGGACGCTGGGGATACCATTCGACTGCTGAAAGGCAAAACCCTTTAATCCACAAAACCAAAATTTTACAGGAGATGATAAAAACGAATATCTAATGACATGTTGACTTAATTTATCATTTTTAATGTTTATTTGGTAGAATATACATAGTTTTCTGACATGGTGCAAAATAATTCGATTCCAAGCATAATAAAGAAAGATATTAATGAAAAACAAAAAATAATGTGGCTTAAAGTATTTGACCTTTCCTCTATTCTCGGCTCACTTTACATTATGAAGCTTGATGGGTTTTACCAAACTGAGTTTTTAGCAAATCACTTATCTTTAAGAAGCTTGAATGCTTTTACCTTACCAGCTTTTAAGCAGATGGGAGTTAGAATTATGGTTCTAACTCTCCTCACTGGAACTGCCGTATGTCATATAATTATAATTGTATTACTTATAATAAATACTATCATTAAATTTTATTGGAATAATAATACTTTTTATATTATGTATTACTTAATAAAAAAAATTAAATTAAACAAAATTTAAAAAAATTATAATTTTATTAAAAAAAGTTGAAACAATATTTGTCCTATTTATAGATACATAGTAAAATGACAAGAAATATAACTGTTTATTATCAAGTGCAAACTAATCTACAGGGTCAGTCATAACATCCTCATCATCCGTCTCCAGTAATGTATCGGGAGCATCGCATGATTCCCCGAGGTTTTTGAATTCTGCATGATACCTCGCGGGAATAATATTTTTTGCACACAGATTCATCAGGTCCCGATATTTAGCTTTTTTAATTCCCAGGGGGCTTTGGTATATACCTAGTGGAAAGGCAAGTTGATGTGCACTTGAATTTCTCCTTCCTTTCACCTTCATAGTGTGTACATCTTCAATATTGGTAAAAGTATATGCGAATTTTATCTCGTTTTCACCCTTTTTAAAAAACACCTTTCTAATATTCCTTATGGAAATTTTGTGCCCAACATCCATCTTGGCGTTATTTGAGAAAATGTACTCCTGCACACCTTTCCAATTTCGGAAGTAGGTGTGGTCCAACACATTAACCTCATATGGTCCAGGATTTGACCTGGCATTTGTTATTATCGTGGGCCATTCTGAGGGAGCCCAAATTATTTTTTTTCTATAATTTGATTCGATGCATGCATGCATTGAATCAACTGGCATGTACGTATGACCTGGTAACAAAAAATTTAGAGAAACATCTAGAATATTCACAGATTTTGTTAAAAAATAATAAATCATTGAAATAACTTGACGGTTCTTGTTTTGCCCCGGGCAACTGTCGCAATATAAAGCCACACTTTTTTTTTCAACATCTGTATCTAGATCCTTCAAATAGTTGAACAAGATGGAGCAAACCTCGTTTGCTCCCCTGTTACCGTCCTTTTCACCCCACACATAAGCACAGCCTCTTCTTGTACCGCTTTCATAGAATGTAAGGTTATACATGGCATACTTCCTCGAATAATAGAGAAGCATACTTTGGCCGTATGGGGTGTTGAGGACCTTCTGGAGATCAAATGAAGCGCATACAAAAGATCTATCATTCTTTGCACGTTGTTGATCCACATCAAATGCTGCTTTCGTTGACTCTTTTTCATTCAGGTGAATGGTAAGTGACAGATTTTCTTCGGCAGCCACTTCACTAACACCACATATGGCACACTTATCCTTTTTGGAGTGTGAATCCCAATGTTATAATTATTTTTTAAATAATTTTTAAACACTCTTTCACCCACCGGAACCTCATTTTGCGACACTACAAAATTTTTGTAAATTTTAAACAGATTTGTATAATTTTTATATTCCGTGGGCAAGTACAATTTTGTCGAATTTGCTCTACTATAATGTGAGGGAAGAGCTGGAAGCATTTCAATAAACTTTTTGATTTGTGAATTCGTCACAGCTTTTGTTTTATTAGGCGGATCCTTTTTTCCCCGTTGATCCACTTTAGGCATATTTAATGGCGTCTTATTTCTAATGGTGTACTGAATAAAGCTTTGAGTAATGTCTAAAGTTTTCAAAAAAAAATTTTGGCATATTTGTACTTTATCGTTATTAGATGGAAAAAAACATACCAGTCGGATTTATCGTGAGAACCCTAAACTTAAAACATTTGGATCTTTTTGATAACGTCTTTTTATCGGACGGCTCTCAACAAAATTTATAATGAACGACTTTTTGCCGTTACCGTCTAATTTCCAATACTGTTTAAATATTTCCTGTCGGGCACAATCTGTAAATTTGGTCGAACATTGGAATTGACACTTTTTTCTAAAACATGGATCATCTTGTACACGTTTTGCTGGCATGACAATGTTGTTTTTTGTTATGTACTCTGAGCCGCTAGATTTTTGAGTTTTTCTAGAGACCCGTTTATTCTCTTTCTTTTTCTTCCGTTTCCCCTGGCTTCCAACAATTCCTATCTCTTCTGACGTTGAAGTTATTGGTACTTCTGTAAAATAAGAACAATAAATCAATTTCCTGCCGTGCAAGTTATTATTAAGAATTTATCTTCAGACTTTTAAAAAATTGTGATTCAACTACAGGTAGGTAATAATGCATGTATTTATCTGAATAATGGTGGATATTTACAATTCATATTGAAAACAGAACTTGACCAAAAATAATGAAATAATAACCTTCAATCAGTGCAGCCGGTTCAGATGCAGGAACTATACCAACATTACAGATATTATTCTCTTAAACAAATTAACAAATAAGATGCAAAAACATGTCTTAACTATGGAATATGTTAATGAATAATATGAGTTTTTAATAAATAAAAGTATGCTACATTAATTCAAGAAAGTTTCATTCTTACCGAGAGGCAAATAATCCATCGGGATTTCATCTGAAGGAATAACAGATTTGTCTGGACTTTCTTTAGCCAAACCAATAGGTCTAATGTTACTTTCATCTGAAAATAAACAAATAAGATGCAAAAACATGTCTTAACTATGGAATATGTTAATGAATAATATGAGTTCTTAATAAATAAAAGTATGCTACATTGATTCAAGAAAGTTTCATTCTTACCGAGAGGCAAATAATTCATCGTGATCTCATCTAAAGGAATGAGAGAAATGTCTGGACTTTTTTTAGCCAAACCAATAGATCTAATGTTACTTTCATCTGAAAATAAACAAATAAGATGCAAAAACATGTGTAAACCATGCAATGTGTTAATGAATAATATGAGTTTTTAATAAATAAAAGTATGCTACATTGATTCAAGAAAGTTTCAGTCTTACCGGGAGGCAAATGATCCATCGTGATTTCATCTGAAGGAATAAGAGATTTGTCTGAACTTTCTTTAGCCAAACCAATAGGTCTATTGTTACTTTCATCTGAAAATAAACAAATAAGATGCAAAAACAAGTCTTAACTATGGAATATGTTAATGAATAATGAGTTTTTTAAACAAAAGTATCTGCCAAATAAGCAAATTTTCGAGGTTAGAATACACGTCAAATAATATCAAAACAACACTTTTGCCAGAAGATACGTTAGTTGTTTAGCTTTAGCATTGTTTTGAATATTTAAAAACCTGCGAAAATATACTTCAAATTCATTTTTATTGTTAAAATTCAAAATTAAATAATAATGTAACACGTGTTGTGAAACAAAATTCAAATAGCAAATAAATTGACTTACCATTTATGTCTCGGGTTCCAAATGATTTGAAATTGACACCACACAATTCTAAAATCTTTTGAGATCTTTTAAGTGCCATATCTACAGTAATTAATTAAAATAAGCGTTTTTAATTGCGGAAGTCGAAAATATGCACCTCACTTACTAAATGTCAAAGCGGTTTTGAGCTGCTTGAAGTTGCCACCTACCGGTAGAAAAATGAAAGTCCACTGCATTGCCGACGTAATTCCCATACAAGCCGTGTAGGGTAAAGCGTCACGCAGCTTAAAGCAATTGACCGTACGGGATTATAATAACACAAAATTGAAATATCACTGATTTGAGGGTTGACTGCTTTTACCTGTTTGTGTTTTTACGAAACCTATAAATTTTCGTCTAATAAAATGCATTTTTTGGTATAAAAACAGCATTTAGCAGCTTAAATTGTTTGACCAGGTTGTTCATTGAAGGCTACTTTATATGAAACCACTTAAAAGTAACATTTCCAAAAAATGTGGCTTAAAGGGTTTTACCAAAACACAGTAATAGAAAAATAATATTATGGCTACTAAATGCGCGAGTAGTGACTGCCTACATACCTCCCTCCCAGTTGGTAAACGGTATAACAAGAAAAAATCAATATATTATATTTAGTTTATTTGTGTTCTGTGTGAGACACTTTCACACAGAACATGTTGTATCAATTGTATGGGTTCCAGAAAATATAATGAGAGATGTCACATGTAGATGTGGTAAGTAGTGACAAGTTACAATGTGTTTAAAATTTAACAAAATGTTATTACTTTTTCTGAAACGTATTAAATTTTATCTACACAAACCAGATTTTATATTATATAATAAAGGATAAGAGATCCTATGTTTCAAAATATGTATGATAACAAAATGAAATGTTATGCGTTTGATTCTAAATAAGAGATTCTTAAAATATGTATTCAAGTATTTGAGATGATATATGTATGTTATAAACAAAGATATAATGTCATAAAAAGTTGATGATATATTATATTTGCATATAAAAAATTATAAGTTCAAAAAGAAAACATAGATTAGGTAGTGTCAAGTGACTTGTGATTAAAATCAAATCATCATTTCAAAGCTATTAGGGTTGAATGAGAATATACTATCATGTAAGTATAATACAAAAATGTCATGTATTTTTATGCTAAAATTATTCATATAAAGTATTTTTCCTATCAATGAAATATGATTATTATTTCTAATTACCTTAAAAGTGTAAGAGTTACATGGTCTTAAATTAATTCTTATTTTTTAAAATGTACAAAGTATTTGTTATGTTTTAACGAATAAAGCTGCTGCCACACGCAAAGCTCACATCAACAGATAATATAAAGCACAATAGCGCTCGCCATACAATCCCATACAGACCCGACACACGTAAAAAGATAACGCGCTATAAGTGTGGTTCTGAACTTCGCTAACCGAATTTATTTTACGTAACCGCTCCCGACGCGATATTTGAAAAGTTATGCGTCCCCCTCTCCGCCGTAAAAAGGAGAGGGGGTCATTTTAATTACGGAGCTACCATCTAAGTTCCGTGTTCCCTTTGACAGCCATGACATAAGCAGCCTAATAATGCATTTCTTATTTATTATGTTAGCTCATATCGTCGTGTGTGCTAGTCAATTTAGAAACATAAAAAAAAAACTTTATTTGGCAAACATACTTAATATATATTTAAAATATAAATATAATCAATAATTGAATTTGAAGTAAACAAATGTTTGCCCTTTCAAAATTAATCATATTTTTTTCACTCAGTATGTTTATATGGTAATATCATTCGGTTTTTTGATAAAGTTGGACGGCCTGATACCTACATAGAGAAGCTTCTAGTTTGTTCGTTTGTTGATTGTTTTCAATAGGGTACATGCAGTACATGCAATATAGTGTTTTCAATGCATGTAATACATGTAAAAAATATAACTAAACTCGAAAATCATACTTAAAACCCTCAACAAAATTTATTAAATTAATTAATTCACTTATTAAGTTGTATGGAAATTCAAATATCGATAACGAGACATGATTGGCTAGCGAATTGTGACGTCACAACACACTCACTTGTCCCACTTCAAGTTGTTTTCGTTCCAGTTGCTTGTTGAAGTTGTTGAATTAGTTTGATTTTGATAGTCGTAATCAATCCTAAACCCATTTGTTTGTATATAACACATATTTTAAATACATACTATCATGACAGACAGTGGTTTTCTACAAGGACAGTCTGATAATTTGCCAAAAATCGACGCGATTATGATGGCAGTTTTCTTTTCGCAAATTGATTTTTTTAGTGCAGAAATGCGAGGCGTTAAAGTTTTACGGTAAGTAAATCACTATTATGATGAGTATGAAATGTTTCATGATATATATTGGATTTTCAAGCAATACTTTTATTAAAGTAATACGTTTTATATCAGTATTCACTTTTTCTAGTAAGTTTGACAGTTGTAAAACCTAACCTCCTCATGTTTGAAACTGACTTTCAGTAAAGTATAATATTTAGGTGTGTGAAATAGTACAAAGATATATTGTGCCTTATAATAATGAATGTAATTATAATTTGTAGATCCTGCAGAGAGAGTTACGGAGACAGTGCCATCGGTTACGTCCAAGTGAAACGTATTGGTGCCACTTGCACTGTGAAGGCCCGGGTAACTCCAGAGCACAGAGTCCGCACGAAGGCATATTCTGTCATTTTGTTATGCAACGAAGCAGAAGAAATAATCGAGTCCTGCAAATGTGAAGATTGTCCGGCATCACAAGGTTGGTGAAAGAGAAGAGTCTTCTACTTGTATTTTTGTTTGTTGATTCATTTGTGTCCCTCTTTTCAACATTACATTACTGGCTATAATACTAATTATTGTTATTGTTTTAGGCGGTTGCAAACATGTAGTAACTTTATTATCGTGGTTGCACCGAAGAAGTGAAGACCCTCCAAAAACATCCACTCAGTGTTACTGGAAGCGGTCTAAGATGGCTGCTATAGGAACCACAATGAAATTTATAAAGGCGACCGATTTAGGGAAAGCTGCTCCTGCTGCTCTGCCGCAGGGCGATAGATCTTTTTTAAAGTCAGTAATAGACAGCAGCATCGAGCTTGGTGTACGAGACATTCAGCTGGTGAAATATTTTATCCACCCAACGGTGATCGAAAATCTTTCCATACACAATATGATTTGTAATTTTCTGTCCAATGATGTGGGATCAACATCAGAAGATTTTTTTAAATATTGCCAACAAAATATGGACACCGTTGCCTGTCAAAGGGCAGCTCAGATGACTGTTGGGCAGTCAAACTGTCCATTGTGGCACAACTTGAGATACGCTAGAATTACCGCATCTAAAGCCCATGAAGCTGCTCATTGCCAAACCATGGAAGGCTCACTCGTTGAGAGCATTCTAGGTGCTAAACTAATAGAAACTAAGTTTCTTAGGCGTGGCAGACTTCTAGAGGCTGAAGTGTTGAAAGAAGTGGAGGAAATACTTCAAATAAAGTTTGAGAAGTGCGGCCTGATTCTTTCTAATCAGCATCCATTTTTTGGAGCTTCTCCAGATGCAGTAGGAGAAAATTACATTGTAGAAGTGAAATGTCCAAGTAGCGATACAGCTTTAAGAAGATACTTCACGGTCACCATGG
Source organism: Hesperophylax magnus (assembly GCA_026573805.1). Classification (NCBI taxonomy): domain Eukaryota; kingdom Metazoa; phylum Arthropoda; class Insecta; order Trichoptera; family Limnephilidae; genus Hesperophylax; species Hesperophylax magnus. The sequence continues at coordinate 789,194 of JAIUSX010000144.1, read as the reverse complement.
ACAAACCTAATGATAAGTACATGACTCAAATGCAATTGCAAATGCATTTTGCAAAAAAATGTAAAGGTATGTATTGTGTAGCAAAGCCAGACTTCGAAAGTTCGAAAGAGGTTATTGTCTTTTATGTAGAATACGATAAAAATTACTGTTTAGATTTAATGGACAAATGCCTAACATTTTGGTTCCAAGCTATTTATAAGAATCTTAAATTTACATAGCTACTACTAGCGTTCAAATTAATCTATTTTGTATCTCCTGTAAGTGTTTTTTTTTTAGTTAAATAAAATTTAAGAAAAACATTTTCCACCAGTTTTTCCTTCACATCCTACATACAGTTGTTAACTAATATTGTAAGATATATCCTTTCATTACCCACGGTAAGGAATACAGATCAGTGCAGATGTACTAATCATATAACACCTGCACATCATCACACGGGAGGGTCTCACACAAATAATAACAACAGTTGCTTAAAATATTACATTTTAATGAGTAACCCTTGCAGGTTAATAAGACCACATACTACAATAATAATGTAATCAATTACGGGAATATGATTATGGTCAGTACTTGCATGCATTCTGAGCATTTGGAATTCTCTAATTCTACTTATGACGCGCTCTACGTGAATGCGCAATGCGGCAATCCTTTTGGACTGCTTTACTTCTTCGCGGCTAGACTGAACATTCGCAAAAACACTCGGTGGGCGAATCAGTTCGCAGTCCATCTGCTGCAAAATATGGGAAATATTTTTCAAACCCCGGTCCGCCATTACAATCATCCCAGGTCTCAGGCATGACAAATAACCGCAGTCCTCTATAATAATTGCATCAGACGCACGACCACCATAGCCACATGAAACATAGTTTACCAGACCATCTGGTGTACACGAAATTAGATATTTCAGTGTATTACATCCTTTATACTCTGACCAACACATGGATTGGTGAATCGGATTTGAGGGCTTTTCTATTTGTATTTCTAGACAGTCTATTATGGACTGAACATTGCCATACCTTGCCCTGAAGGATATTGGTAGCTGAGCTCTTATATCGGATGTGGTTGGCCAAATTATGAGTTCCTGAAATAAAGTCGCTAATATTTTGATAGTCTTGGAGAAAATCCGTGCTACAGAGGACGCCGACAAACCAAAGTGAAGCGCAAGAATAGCGAACGAATCATCTAACCTTATTTTTTTAAGTGCAATTAATACATTAATTGTTTCTGTAGGTGCTTTGGCAACTACAATAGAAATAATGTGATACATTTCCTTAGGGATTCCTAAACAGAGTCTAGGCTTTCTCTCTATGACAAGCATGAAAGATTTTCTCATGGTCAGATTTACAAGTCCAGTATCAATCTCGGACCCATCAAAATTGTTACTGTCTGAGTATGCAGAGGGAGTGTAATCTGAATCATTGTCCTCGGAACCAGTGGACATAATATCTATATTATGATGAGTAGGCTCGCAGTAGCCACCTTTTGCAGAAACAGGCTTTGTGGGTGAGAACTTCAATGGTGAGCATGCCGTGTTTGTCATTGTTGGCACGGTTGAAGTAGACTTGCTTCTGTAGGTAACACGACAGCGAATATCTGCTTGTACCGCCTTATTAACCATTTTACAACGGCTATCAGCAGCTTCTGGAAGGGAGAGAATGGCTGTTGAAGTGGAGGGCTCCGAGAGAAGACTAGCTGCTGTAGATGTTGAGGGCTCTGGGTCCAATGGTGCGTTCCTCGTGGGCTCCCCCATTATCATCGCGTCTTGAATTAACCCGGCACGCAATCTTTTTTGTCCTGTTTGCCTTAGGCTTGGTAAAACTTTTTTTTGACAGGCAAAAATATGTGGGATCAAATTTTTTTTCAATCTCATTTTGCATCCCATCATTTGGACTTCCATATAATTTTCTAAATCCTCTTGGAGCTGTAAATACAAAACAACAAAATTATTTATTTATTGTGAATTACAGTCATAGTTACCTAAAACATTTTACATGGAAGAAAATGACATTTTTAAAATAATAACTTAATATAAAATTACAAAATAATAATAAATGTAGGTACAAAATATTGTTTTTAAATTTAAATGTATCTTTTGTAATGTAACACGATTGTTAAGAGATTTCTTAACATATAACCTGAAATGACATTATTATGATAAAATATAATATTGTAAAACTATGTAGTCTAATTCGTACCCAATATAATCTAGTGTTAAATTAAATAGTAAATTTTCTACAAGGCTTAACGTCGTTAAAAATATTACAATTACCCTCAGTTTAGGGCAGATTTTTGTTTTAGAATATACATTTCACATAAATGAATTTAGCTACTTACATTGAAATGATCTTCACAGCAAGAATGACGAGATTTAGCAGAAAGTACACCATTTTTTTTAATGCACCTTTTGATCGCGTAGCTCCACTTTTTACGCATAATAACATCATTTGGGACATGTATAAATAATTTGTTTGGTGTCGAAGATGTTGTATTTGTACACTTTGGTACTATACAGTATTTATACTCGGTGTTTGCGGACATTTTCTTCGAAAAACAAATTATCAACTGAAGACTGACTACTGGATCCTAAAGCGCGACAATGTCAGCTGTCAAACAAGAGGTGTGTTGTGACGTCACAAGCCAAAACCGCGCGAAAGAAGTCGTTTTGGCCCTAATTTGAAATGTGAATATTCAAAACGTCGTTGAAAGATTATTCCTATCGTAAAAAAAAATTGTTTGAATATTCTAGTTTGTAATTTTTTTCTTTAATTTTTGGTAAAAAAAAAAAAAAAAGTGATTGTACCCTATTGTTTTCCTGGGTAATCTGATTTGCTCTCGTCAGCTCTCGTGCTCTCTTCTCGTTCCCTGCCCTGGTGTTGGTCCTTGCCGCCTTTGCCTTCGACATTTTTGGAAATCGACGTGTGCTTATTTTACAATAATTTATTATATGTCGCTTTCGTCGATCGGCGTGCGAACTGCGAATTTCCTGATTCGACGGAGAGGTTATGTCAGGTTATGTGAAAATGCGCTATTAACGCGCAGATTGTTTAAAATCTAAAAAGTTTATAAATAGCATTTATAATTATATAGTTGGCGGCATCATCATCTGAGGATGAGCTGTCCAACAGATCCAGCAATAGGCGACAAGTATCATCCATTTCGAAAACGTGCTCAAGCTGTCAGTAAGTAAAGTTGTCACTTTGACAGATGAAATTATGTTCCTCGGCCGCTCTCGAATTCAACTGACCCCCTCTCCTACCATAGGAAGAAATATTTGATAGCGTCGTGTGTCGGTAGAAAAGATGATGCGCTGGGCTCCCATAAGTTTGAGGTATTTTTTGTTCAATTAGCCAATTAGTGGTAAATTGTATACAAGGTGTCCGGAAACTCGTAGTACAAGCGGGAAACTGGGGAATCTACATCAAATTTGGAGTCGATTTTGTGGTATAACTTTTTTTGATTTGATCTTTCGTTTTCGAGTAAATCGAGTCAGAAGTTGATTTTTTTTTTTGGTCAAATTCTTGTGAATTATTAGTGACGATCAAAGTACCTAACTAATTAAAACTATTTAAAAGAAAAAGAAACAAAGAATTGAGGATTTAAAGCATTATTTTGAAATCGCCCATCATTTAATTCTTTGTAATAATAAAATATTCGGTCGCTTCACGGTTAAAAACATTTCGGCAGCTGTAAGGAGGCCGACAGACGTAGCTATCATCAAAATATGACAAAATTATAGCTGTCTCTATTTGCTCGGTTCAAGAAACACGTGAAAGAAAGACGAACTATAGTTTCCATAAAATAACACGAAGCAGATCGCACATCCGTATCAAATTTCACATTCTTCAACAAATTCTGTACCCGAGAAGCATACGGATGCAAGTCCAAAAAGATAAATGTTCAGGAGAGCCAAACTTAATAAGTTGTAGAAGAATTCGAAATAATTTTTTTTAGATTTTTAACATTAAAAAAAACGCCCGCGCGATTAGAGATTTTAATGTAAAAAAAAAAATCAAGCTATTAAATTTCAATCACAATGCACGCAATGCATTCTTATTAGGTAAATACTAATTAGGCGGAATTTTAGTTTTTAAAAAAAAAAATACCCGCCCGATTTTGTCTCTAGGCGTTCGTTTCTTCGTAAAGTAAAAGAATACCAACATAACAAAATGACATTTGAAAATAATGTTTGAAATGGACAGTCTCGTTTCACAGAACGAAAGCTAATTAATAAGTTTACGTAATCGAAATTTAGAATGAAATATTTTCCACTGCCCCCAATGCAAATAGTTATTATTTTTGGTAAATATTCGGAATCGCTGGACAAGGATTATTTGAAATATTTTTAAATAAAACCTTCTGATTTACCTTAATTACTATAAAAGGAATCTGACTGCATTTGGGATATTTTTAATTTTAGCATTTTAATTTTTAATTACGTAAATCGAAAATTCACTTTCGTTGTATGGGATGACAGCTGGAATGATTTCTGTTGATGACATTTTCTCTGGTAGTAGCATAAATATACCACTCTCTAGATCGATATCTTCGGTCTTTTTGTATGTAACGGAATTATACAGTACTTAACCACAGATATACAAGCAGCATACAAACAGTACCTACCGTGCGGAGCAGAGCAGTAGACAAGGTAGAGGAAACTCAAGGCCATTTAAAAAAAGATGCGACCATAGACAACATAATTGCTATCAGCCTACTCTATTCATTCACTAGCACAAAAAAACTATTATAAAAATAAAAATGTCCTTGAAGCAGAAAAATGTCGAAATTTTTTCCAAGGGCAAGGTTCATCTGACTAAGAAAATAAACTTTTACAGTGCATTTCCTTAAGATGAAACTTGTTAATCTGAGAAGAAGAAACCCAAAATGACAAGAAATTTGCAAAAACACTGAAGACAATTTCCAAAACATGATTGTCCGACAGTATGACGAAGAATTCCGACATTTTTCAGCCTCATGAACTCATGGTTACATATGTTTAAAAATCTTTAATTTTACCAAAACAATAAGATAATACAGGATAACACTAATCAATAACATGAATAAGTTTATCGATATAATAAATAACATTTATACGTTGTGGAGGAAGACATACGCCAAGTATGAAGCATTGTTCAAAAAACCGAACGAACAACCTAAAAACTGTCAATTCACTTTAAACTTGAACTTACGTAGGTAGGTTGAATATATGTTTGTAACTCGCTAACAGCATACTGGCTTATAATGTATTTTTATCACGAACAACTTTAACACGCAATATTTTCGACGGAAATGATAGTATTTCGGCAGCAAATGACAACCCGCGTGTATAAATAAACCACACTCATTTTGTTTGAATGATTTGAAACTGTCAAACGGCAAAATTCCGTCATCTCTTTCTGTTACACGAGTCATTATGGTAGAGAGCGAGAGATCAAACCAATCCTTCTTTTCTCACCAATGAGATCTGAGCTTTTAGCCATATTATTCGTTTTCTATAAGAATTTTGAGGTGGGCGTGGCGGTTTCAAGTGAGTTTCAAGGCCAAAGCTTAGTTAAATGCCCCTGGGTAGTAGTAGCTAGAATACATACGAGTAGCTAGAATTTGAATCATTTCAGAATGCAAATTCTAGTTAGGTACTGTTTTGGCCAAACTCGAAAAATAAAATATTTCTATGTTACTTAAAAAACTTAAATTATTTATATTTTGGTATTATTATAATAATTGTTTTATTTAACATAAACTATAGTAACCTAACCTATAATAACCAAACCTAAACTAACCTAACCTAAATCCTAACCTAACCTATATCCAAACCTTACCCAACACACCTAACTTAACCGATAATAATCCGACCTAACCTAACCTATAATAATCCAACCTTACCTAACCTAACCTATATCCTAATTATAATCGAACCTAACCTATAATAATCGAACCTAACCTACAATAATCCAACCTAACCTAACCTAACCTATATCCTAATAACAATCCTACCTAACCTATAATAATCCAACCTTACCCAACCTAACCTATAATAATCCAACCTAACCTATATCCTAATAATAATCCAACCTAACCTAACCTATATCCTAATAATAATCCAACCCAACCTATAATAATCGAACCTAACCTACAATAATCCAACCTAACCTAACCTATAATAATCCAACCTAACCTAACCTATATCCTAATAATAATCCTACCTAACCTATAATAATCGAACCTAACCTATAATAATCCAACCTAACCTATAATATCCAATCTATCCTAACCTAACCTCAATCCTAGTAATAAACCAACCTAAGCTATAATAACCTCACCTTTTTTTAATTTTTCTATTTTATAAAACATACCTAAATATCTTTATTTTATTTTTCGAGTTTGGCTTAAATAGTACCTACCTAGTATTTGCACATGGTAAAAAATATAGCCACTCGTATCAGCAAATCAACAAAAGAAAATTTTATCAACAGAAATCATTCCAGCGATTCCAGCTGTCATCCCATACAACGAAAGTGAATTTTCGATTTACTCAATTAAAAATTAAAATGCTATAATTAAAAATATCCCAAATGCAGTCAGATTCCTTTTATAGTAATTAAGGTAAATCAGAAGGTTTTATTTAAAAATATTTCATATAATCCTTGTCCAGCGATTCAGTATAATTACCTTATTTTTATGTAATTAAGGTGTATCAAAAGATTTTTTAATAAAAAAGTGCGTATTGACAGCGACATCTTAAATTTACCTAATTTATTTCAAGTTTCAAGTCTGCATCAAAAACTGATTTCTTCAAATTTTGGACTTATACCCGTATTACTTGATGGGCCGAAGACAAGACAATGGCTGACATCCGGTGTTGGACCACCCACGCGACAAAGTGTTCGCGACTGATTTTATTTGTCCAGACTTCAGTTTGCTTATAACGCTATTATGTAGTGGTCGTGTCAACAAGCTATAATTAACCCTTTTTTGTTTTCAGATTAATTAACAAACATTAAATCAAAGTGTGTGTTATTTTGATATGTTAAAAAAAGTGTGAGTTACTCGTTTGTTGAAAATTTTAATTATTATAGTGGTTTAAAATGGAATACAGTAATGCCGAATATTACGACATGCTAATGTGTTTAGGTCGCGCAAACGGAAACTCGACCAGAGCTGCCATCGAATACATGGAGAGATTATTGTGCGTTATTATTGTTTTGATAGTGTGAGTGTTTGAAAACAGTTGTACGTTTTTAATGTTTTGATTTTGAGACTTATCAAGCCTTAAACGAGGTAAAAATTAACTCCGACATGATTAAAATAGTGCGATAATCATTCAGACGGACCCAACTGTGCTTATGTGACGATGTGTTATTTATGTGACGTTTGTGTTTTGAATTGGAGATCGGAACATCGCTACATATTGTAAGTACCTATGGTAATAATAATTTCATTCCGTTGCGTCGGCGCGCGTCTCAGCTCGAATTCCGAAAAAAATTTAACCCTGAAATAGCCGAAAAATATTTTTTTTTGTTTTTTTTCCTGAAAATGCTCAAATCAAAAAACTTTATGTTTATTTGGGTTCCCCATGTGGTGTAGGTTCTCCAGTTTCCCGCTTGTACTACGAGTTTCCGGACACCGTGTATACAGAGTGATTTTCAGATTTCAAATACTTTACTTTTATCTTAGTTAGTAGTTGACTTAAAGTATTACTTTAAAATATACAAACAGAGTCATTGAGTTGATTTTTCACAAAAACTGCTATACAAGGTGTCCGGAAACTCGTAGTACAAGCGGGAAACTGGGGAATCTACATCACATTTGGAGTCGATTTTGTGGTATAACTTTTTTTGATTTGAGCTTTCGTTTTCGAGTAAATCGAGTCAGAAGTTGATTTTTTTTTTGGTCAAATTCTTGTGAATTATTAGTGATGATCAAAGTACCTAACTAATTAAAACTATTTAAAAGAAAAACAAACAAAGAATTGAGGATTTAAAGCATTATTTTGAAATCGCCCATCATTTAATTCTTTGTAATAATAAAATATTCGGTCGCTTCACGGTTAAAAACATTTCGACAGCTGTTCGACAGAGGCCAACAGACGTAGCTATCGTCAAAATATGACAAAATTATAGCTGTCTCTATTTGCTCGGTTCAAGAAACACGTGAAAGAGAGACGAACTATAGTTTCCATAAAATAACACAAAGCAGATCGCAAATCCGTATCAAATTTCACATTCTTCAACAAATTCTGTACCCGAGAAGCATACGGATGCAAGTCCAAAAAGATAAATGTTCAGGAGATCCAAACTTAATAAGTTGTAGAAGAATGCGAAATTATTTTTTTACTTTTTAGTTCATTCTTGAAGTCGTTTTTTGTTTTGTTAAAATTTTTGTTTTTTTTAAATTTTTGTTTTTTATTTTATTTTTAGTGATCGCATCGATTACCGTTCGCATCGATTACCTTTCGCAAGACATTTTTCGTAACAATCACCACTTTTCGTAACGCATTCACCAGCTTACCCACTAAGTGTCGAGCGTGCGTAAAGAAGTTTTACTTCAAAAAAGAATCATCGAAATCGATTGAGTTATTCGTCCATTTGTCGCGCACATGCTATTGCAAATTTAAGACATAATATGGTTTTCTCATGGATCTCATTGTCAGATCTGTACCTAATTAAAATAATAAAGATATGATAAACATGATAATTTACGGTAATTTTTAGAGATCGCTGTCAATGGTTAATACGCACTTTTTTATTAAAAAATATTTTGATTCACCTTAATTACATCAAAAGACAACTATTTGCATTGGGGGAAGTGGAAAATATTTCATTCTAAATTTCAATTACGTAAAGTTAAAAATAGCTTTCGTCTTGTGAGATTGTACGCCATTAGCTCATTCGCTGTCACTTTGGTATGTTGGTATTCCTGATACACTTGAATGTATAACGAACGGCTAGAAGATTTTGAAGATACTACGAAGTCTGGAAAATTAGGTAAGTACTAAATTATCAAGTTTTGGAAATAAAATGACGTAAAAAAACATGTTTTTAATTTCGGTAATTATTTTTTAATACATTCACTTTTGTATCAAAAACCATGTCACACAAACCTAGCGTAGCCGTTAAACTACTTGAAAACTGGGATGTTTTTCTTGCATTGACGCGAGCAGGCGGTATAAAGGAGGCACTTTCTTTTGTATCATAAATCATGTCACACAAACTTAGCGTAGCCGCTCAACATCGCAGAAATATTTCACTTATAAAACTAAAATTTTAATTAAAAAAAAAATTCAAGCTAATAAATTTTAATCAACGCACGCAATGCATGCTTGTTAGGTAAATACTAATTAGGCGGAATTTTAGTTTTTTAACATTAAAAAAAACGCCCGCGCGATTAGAGATTTTAATTTAAAAAAAACCAAGCTATTAAATTTCAATCACAATGCACGCAATGCATTCTTATTAGGTAAATACTAATTAGGCGGAATTTTAGATTTTTAACATAAAAAAAACGCCCGCGCGATTAGAGATTTTAATGTAAAAAAAATCAAGCTATTAAATTTCAATCACAATGCACGCAATGCATTCTTATTAGGTAAATACTAATTAGGCGGAATTTTAGTTTTTTAACATTGAAAAAAAAAAAACACCCGCGCGATTTTGTCTCTAGGCGTTCGTTTCTTCGTAAAGTAACAGGAATACCAACATAACAAAATGACATTTGAAAATAATGTTTGAAAATGGACAGTCTCGTTTCACAGAACGAAAGCTAATTTTAAGTTTACGTAATCGAAATTTAGAATGAAATATTTTCCACTGCCCCCAATGCAAATAGTTATTATTTTAATGTAATTAAGGTGTATCAAAAGATTTTTTAATAAAAAAGTGCGTATTAACCATTGACAGCGACATCTAAAATTTACCTAATTTATTTCAAGTTTCAAGTCTACATCAAAAACTAATTTCTTCAAATTTTGGACTTATACCCGTATTACTGATGGGCTGAACACAAGACAATGGCTGACGTCCGGTGTTTGGCCACCCACGCGACAAGATGTTCGCGACGAGATTTTATCTGTCCGGTCTTCAGTTTGCTTATAACGCTATTCTGTAAAGTCGTGTCAACAAGCTATAATTAACCCTTTTTTGTTTTCAGATTAATTAACAAACATTAAATCAAAGTGTGTGTTATTTTGATATGTTAAAAAAAGTGTGAATCAAAGTGTGTGTTATTTTGATATGTTAAAAAAAGTGTGAATCAAAGTGTGTGTTATTTTGATATGTTAAAAAAAGTGTGAGTTACTCGTTTGTTGAAAATTTTAATTATTATTGTGGTTTAAAATGGAATACAGTAACGCCGAATACAGTAACGAAACTCGACCAGAGCTGCCATCGAATACATGGAGAGATTATTGTGCGTTATTATTGTTTTGATAGTGAATAGGTGAACATTTAAAATAATTTATGTGACGTTTGTGTTTTGAATTGGAGATCGGAACATCGCTACATATTGTAAGTACCTATGGTAATAATAATAATTTCTATCCGTTGCGTTGGCGCGCGTTTCAGATCGAATGACGAAAAATTTTAACCCTGAAATAGCCGAAAAATATTTTTTTTTGGTTTTTTTTTTTTTTTATTGGTGAAAATGCTCAAATCAAAAAACTTTATGTTTATTTGGGTTCCCCATGTGGTGTAGATTCTCCAGTTTCCCGCTTGTACTACGAGTTTCCGGACACCGTGTATATAAATCATCCAATATTTTGGAAGTTTGAAAACAATGCAACAACAAAAGTACAAAGGTACCTACCGCTAATATACTACTATCAGTTGTCGGTGCATGCGTGATGTGAAATATTCTTACATCGTACGTATTACGGCCTCCGTGGTCTAGGGGTACTCTTGACTAGAAATCCGGAGGTCGCGGATTCAAATCCCGGCGTGCGCAAGTAAATTTTATTTGATTCATTTATGTTATTTCACAAATTATTCATTTAAGGTTATTCTTAAAATATATTTAGAAACTTTACACCGATAGATGGCGTTATTTTCAATATTGTCAATTAAAACTCTTTTAACGCGTTACGCTTTTTAATATTGAGGTAAGTTATTGGTTCGCGCATGCACATAAAATATATTAATCTGTTTAAATTTTTTTTCGTACCAATGCTTTTATAATTTTACAGAACGGCAGAAAAACACAGAATTTTATTGTAAAACCAACACACACAAAAAACATTTGCCGCGGAAAAATTTTAATACCAAACCAAAAGATATTTGTAAAAAATCGTGCATTTCAAAATTTCTACGGTAAAACGCTCAAGTCTAAAAGAGAAGGATGATAAAAGTATTGTTGTATTCAGTAATTTAAATCGTCGCTTGGGGAGATTGATTTTTTTATAAAAAGCGCTGGCTAGGTAACAAAGCATATGGCGCGTTGCTGGCCTTAACTGGACCTTTTTTTTAAAGGCCGCTTGCACACTATTTTTTTTTTTTTTTTTTATTAATATCAATAGCAAAATTTGTACAATATGTAGGTTTAAAGTATAATATAAGTATATTTTTTGTATTTTTTTCACAGTCCTCCTCACTAGGGTTTCCTGTTCTGAGGCGGCCTGTAGTTTTTCTTAAATTTTTGTATTTAGTTTTGAATTGTCTTTACATTGTCTTCATAATGTTTGTAAGTTGATTATTACTTTGATCTCTAAGCCATGTTTTGACTTTTGTTTTAAATATATTCATTTCGTTTATTTTTTTGGTTTCATTTGGTAGAGCATTGAACAATTTTATAGCATGGAATTTATTATTTCTCTGTCCAAAGGATGTGTTCAAACTGGGAGTAATCAGGATATTTTCGCTATGTATGTATGTATGGCCATGTATGGCCATGTACATTGTACAATCCATAGCGTAATAAGAATATTATCACTCGAAATCGAGAGAAGTCCGTTTTACATGGTTACCGATAACGTATATATTTTTTACTGGTGATTTATAACTTTTTCAACGAAGAAGCTGGAGTTTTTTAAACTTTGGAATTACCCTTTTCAGCGTGTAAAATTAAAAAAAAATATCGACTTACCTATCGATAACCTATCGCATCTAGAAAAATCGACAACAGTATTTTTTTCTTATACGGAAGTTGTTTCTCATTCAAAATAATGTACCACCTCTCATAGTTTTTTTTATATCTTCCTTCCACGTAAAATCATGGAGATGTATCCGTAGTCTCACTTGCTCTATTTTTATATTTTTTAGTAATTTTAAGTGCTTCCGTGTTGTTCCCTCGAGTGTTTTCTCTTGGGGTAAGAATAATCTCGTCTTTAATAAACTTTTTTTGAACAAATATCTTAGACGCGGTGTCCGGAAATAAACTGGTGAATCTTTTTATAAAGTGCACGCCTCATTGTTATGGGAAAACAAAAATGCGTTGCACAAAATCGTTGTTATTGTTGATTTCTTTTTGGCACAAAAAAGGTCACTTCAATTGTTTACACTTTTTCGATAGTTTTTTATAACATCTCAAACCCGTGGTAAGTGGCAGACAGATAATAATGTTATGCTAGAGTATATAGGTACCTACGTAGCTCGATCTATGCATTTTATTGTTTAGTACATCAAAATAACTAGGCGAGTCTATCTATAGTAATTTTTACAGATTCAAGAAAGTTCTAAATTATTAAAGTCGTCCTTGTTATCGTAAGACAGTTATTTTAGCCCTTTTACTGTAAGCCTCCGTCGCAAATATTCCGTGCGCTCAGTAATACTGGAACATTTATAAAAAAGCGAAAACATTATTCTTTCAGCATAAAAAACCATTCCATGCAACTTGACATTTTTACTACAAATGCATCTAACTAGGTACTTTAGAACCGTAGGAATGTGTTGCAAACGTTCTTGTGAAATATATATCGGAACTGCTCCCACAGAAGTATATCTCTTCTAGTGTACGGACAGGCTAGAGTAGCGTTTTTATCTACTTGTGTCACTAACACCTACAGTAATTAGATGAAAAATAATGACTTTTGTTAATGTAATTACTCGGTTATTATAAGTAATATAACAGTAAAATTTGCGTTCGCGCAAAAATCATTATTAGTATTATTTTTCAGTACTAAAATAAATAAAATATTATCTGTAGATTTCGAATGGGGCAAACAAACAGTTTGTATGAAAATTGCCGCTTACGTTTCACCTTAAAATAACATATAGTCTATTTGCGGCATGTTCCAGAGAGGAAGATATGGTGTAAAGACCACCATAAGAATTGAAATGGCTTTAGCCGTGTTTGGTGATCAGATCTGAATAGATACTCACATACCATCTCTCTTCTCCTTCATCCTCCTTCCTCTCTTTCTCATCTCCATCTCCTTCCCCTCCACACTACCTTCAGCCTCACAATATACTAATATACCCCAATTGGGGATGCCATAGTCTCACTGGCTCCAGATGGTTGGGAGCAGTTGAGACTGTGTGCGGTATTCAATAAAAAAAATCCCGAGGGATGCGTAAAATTATTGAAGTTCAATTTTCAGTTGAAAATTTGTTTTTTTTATTGTTTCGTTACATTTGATAAATGTAATTTTTAAAGTTTACTTACTTTAGAAAGATATTTTTTCTTTCGGAAGGTCTTATTTGCCGTGAGCTTATTATTTATGTTGATTATCGTGAATAAAATATAATTTTTTTAAATACTTTAAGCTCTTAAAATCCTAAAATTATAATAAGTTATGTTAACATTACATTTATTGTTGTTAGTCGTTTGCCTAGTTGGTTTTATTGTAGTTTCTACATAGGAATATGTTTATTGTTTTTTATGTGACTAAAAAAAAACAAAAAATCAGGAACTTTTAATTGAATGAATTCAAAATTGAAATATTTGGACTTCGTTTTCATCAGCGATCTCAGCAGTGATAACGGACTAAATATGTGTCGTAGATGTCTTTTAATCAGATTATGAGTTCAGTCGACTTTTTGCACATTTCCATTTCCTGGCTCTTTTGTTGTATTTCTTGAATAAAAATAAGCTTTAATGCACTAATATAATTTATTAATACTCATTTTAGGTAAAAGTCCTAAGTTTGTAAATAAATAATTGAATAAATAAATAATAAATGAAGCATCCTGTATATTTGCCTAGCAAATTCAAGAAGTACATGTAAAATATGGTGAAAAAGCCTATAAATGACATAATTTTGACTTACCTTTCTATTTGAGCTACTGTTCTAAGGTATATTGATTCTGGAGTCGGTGAAGTCATTTTTTAGTCCAATAACAGTATATATTCGCAATTAAACGTATTTTTAGTGGAACAATTTCGTTGTTAGAAAACAACTAAAAATCAACATGGCCGCACATTTTAACTAGCCGGCTCCTGATTGGTTGAGAGTGGAGATTGAACATTCAAGACCTCAACGTTCGGCGGGATGTTGTAAACATATCTATGAACTTTAAAAAATATATTATATTCATAACTTTGAGTGTTTAAATGTTCAATATCCAGGAGATTGAACAAATAAGAACTGAAACATTATTCCGTGAGTGGATATTGGCAATCGAAAAATGCTTAAAATGCCACTTAAAAACCAAAAAATATTGTTTTTTTGAGCTTCATTAATGCGCAATAGGCTAATGAACAAATATTTTTGAGAGTTGGTAACACTGTATGTAATATCTTTGGTTATTTTTCTATGGATTTTATTGTCAACAACTCGTCGAAAATGGCGTATTGTATTTTGTTCTGCATCGAAATTTTTTAAGTCGTGTATTTCAGTTTATATTGCTTGCCCCAACCTAATTCTTTCGGATTCGGATTCCCCGGCCCAAAGTTAGTATAAAGATAACTAGTTTTATTGTCAGAAAGCGTTCAAAATGGCCAGTTAAATTGCTTGTGCGTCGAAATTTTAAAGTCGTGTAATTCAGTTAATATTGCTTGCCGCAACCTAATTCTTCCAGATTCGGATTCCCCGGCCCAAAGTTAGTATACAAATAACTAGTTTTATTTTTTATGAATTTCGCCCATAATCCGAAGTTTACCCCATTAAAATTATATAAAATTTCTCAATAATACACAAATATCAATGTTTCATAAATTTAATATTGCAGTTATTATGTGTGTGATTTTAAAAATTAACCAATTTAACACATCCTTGTTCGTAAGAAATTAATTGCTATCCCTTTTTTACTAAAATTTTTATAAATTTAATTTTTAGTTTTGAAAATTATTTTGATCAAAATCGATTTGGGTTTTATCAAAACTTTATATGATTTGTATTCCATACATTATATTATAGTTCCATATAATTTTATTTTATTTATCAAAAGTAGAAACTGTCGGCAGCTGTCTTATTAATGATTATTTTCTTCGATTTGTCATTGTCTATGTAAATTTGTGTCAGTGTTACAGGCAGGGGGGTATAACTCCGCTTAAAAACGTCAACACAAATTATAGACATGGTAAAAATCTATGTTTGTGACGTAGGCGATGCGTATTTTTTTTGTTTCTCGCTCACTTTACCATAAGACTCGTGCGCCAGAAAGAGAGGGTTCGCAAACGGTGTAATGCGTGTTCTCGCCGCTAGGTGGCCGACTCATGCTTCCTGCCATTTCACTTCCTCTAAAAAACTGTAAGAAAAGTTTGACAGACGCCGTTGTTTGTCATCATAAAATTGTCAAATATCTGGTTGTGTGAAACAGTTGATTTATGTGTGATAAATAACATTTATGTGCCTACCGATAAAGTCCTTAAAACGTATTGTGTGAAAGGATGTACGGACAGAGACTATTCGACACAAGTTTCCAACCATAACCTCTGAGAGTCCATTTCGAGAATGGTGTTCAGCACGTATCATGACTACATCCTAAAAGGTATTCTATACTGCATCAGCCTATGATAATAATAATAATATGTTTTGTTTATTCGGTTAATCTAATAATTATATTTATTTCAGAGCGTAACATCTCAACCAGCAGCGTACCCGTTGCTGCACAGGGGAAGCTAGTAGAAAATGAAGGTACACATCTGTTTTATATTACTTAAAAGGGAATAGTATTGTTAGTTTTGTTCCTCTAATATGTCAATCTTTACTTCAATTTCTTCAAGAACTATGATATATTTTTTTCCAGAAATGAGTGCAGGACCCAGTCATGTCTTCTCTGCAACCAGCAGCGTTGCTGTTGCTGCACAGGGGATGGCAGAACATAGATGTAAAATATCTTGCATAGGTGACCCATATGATCCCACTAAGAAATTTGCTATCAACGCTCTTGAAATTCATTATGTCGTCGAGTATGTACTGAATTATAATTGCGAAAATTTATATCTTTTGCCCGTTATTGAAGAAACCATTGCCAAATATATATGTTTTGATTGGCTTAATTGTTACGAACATAAAAAAATTTATTCAATTCATTATCAAGATTACTGTACCATTTATAATCAATGCATGGTGTACCGATGTCAATAGAAAATTAATTGGCAAGGATACACTACCATACAATGGACCTGACTCCATGAAGAAAATAGCAGTACTGCAACATTTAAAATATGCTAAATATAGGAAGAAATGGTTGTCATAACTAATTTATTTTAATAAGTTAAAACCAATTAAGACCACAATTTGTTCCTATAAGCGTCTTTTAAGTATCTTAGTACTGCCATGCTCCTCATTAAACCAGGTCCATTGTATGGTTGTGGTGTATCCTTGCCAATTCATTTTCTATTGACATCTCTATATGAGTAGTAGAATAATAACGAAAAAATAAATATACAAGTCAAATATTGTTATCGTTTGTAATTTTAAGCCAAATATTCTCTGATGCGGAGTTTACATTATTCAGTTTGGCTGTATTAGTCTGCAGCCCATTTTCAGTCAACGACTAGTGTTAATAAAAAAATAGTCGAATTAGTTTATTTCATATGTCTAGTTTATATATAGTTCTACTTTTTTATTACATACTTGACATCATAATGAATATTCTCTCAACACCTTCTTTAAATTTTACTATTGTATTTGGTGTTTTTATTTGTTATTATTATACCCTATTTATTTATCAGGTGCCAATATGTATTGTTAAAACAATAACCTATTGTTAAAACAATAACCTATTGTTAAATTTACTTTTCTGTTTACACTGTTACATTCTTTATGTTGTGTACTATTCCTTAGTTAAAAATATCTAAAAGGCATATAAAGTTTTTTAAACTAACAAGTATTATATACTTACTATTTATATATGAAAGGTATAAATATTTAAGTAATAAGATAAGTAGGAGGGAAACAAAAATAATAATAATGTAATTAGACGCTAAAACAGTAGGTTGAATCGTTGACTGCCTTATTGACAATATTTTTTTCAATTGCCGTTGGATGTTGAAAGAAAATAACTATCATTTCCAACAGCTAGTTTTATATTGATACAGTAATTTCACCTTTTAAATGTGTTTTGTGCTTATATTATTGTATTTCATGTTTATATTTAAAAAAATAAAATTATTGTACATGTAATTATGAGTTTGCTTTTCAGGTTCCTTCTGATAAAACGCTGTCCTGAGAAAATGAGCTGTAAAAGAAGTTACTTTAAAGGTCATTTCTTTCTTAGGACAGGGCTTTGTCAGATGGGACCTTGTGGTCTTGGGTGACATTTTACTTATGTTTTAGGCTAATGAATTGGGTTTTAGGTAGGTTCCGAAGCAGAATTAAATTGTCTATGGTTGCGCCTTTTTTTTAAATTTCCTTTGTCGATGGTGTGCTGTGACGTCGGCGATGCGTGGTGTATTCAAATTTGCCAGATCTATGGTTAAAACTTGACGAAAGCAAACGTATGGAAAGAGGGCGGAGTTATCAATCTATAGATAGTTGATTTATGGTTACAGGTGACGCTAATGTTACGGTCGTTATATGATTCTTCCTCCGCTATTCTGAAGTAATATTGTATTAACTGACAATATTTGTGTTTTTATCATTCGTATTGTTTTAGTGACCATCACATTTCTATCTCGAAGTTATCCTAATTATTGCACTTCTACTTTTCTTGTGACGTTTCTTCATCATATTGGAACTGTCGCCTTGTAGGTACTTAAATAATTACATGTCATATTGACTAAGACCGAAGTATCTTAATTTGTTTATTATGTTTATTATATTTGTTTATTATTGTTCATTCAAGGTTAGACTGCCCTGACACTATAAACTTGCTATCTTTACATATACCTCCAAAATATACTAGACGGAATATTTTATTCTACAACAATAACTTCGCTACGAATTCTGTGTTAGAAAGAATACATAGGTTGGGCAATGAACTAAGTGATGTCGCTGACATATTTAATTTAAACTTCAATACATTTAAAGCCAAATTAGTCCACCACTTTTCAAATGTAAATAATGTATGAGAAATCATTTATTTCGATTTTCTGTTGTTTGTTTAATGCTGTTGTAATTTGAAATTTGTAATTTTTTATGTACTTAAAAGCCCAATAGGGCGTTAATAAATAAATAAATAATAATATATAGTGTTTTACAACATACGCGATATAATAAATGTATTAATCTGCTTAATATCAACCAGATTAACTTGCGACAGACTAGAAGTACGTGGGTTGGTTCATTGTAGACTTGCGGCCGCTGTCACAAATGCCATTGGTTAGATTGTTTAATCTTTACCCTGAACAGAAAATTTTTAATTTTTTTCTAGTTAGTTAATTCCATTTTTGCGTCATATTTTGAAGTCTTGCTTTTACTCATTGTTAATAAAAGACATCACAACTTTTTTCCTTTAAACCCTGAAATGCAGAAACTAATGATGCGTTTCTTATTTCAGATATTGTCATTTAGTTTCAGAATTTAGTGAAGTTCTTTTATTTCCTTAACTGAGCGCTCTCTCTTCCATCATTTAATTAAAGTTGTATTTTATATCTCAACTCTCCACTGTAACGTCTTATAACGTGTATTTTGCCGCGTTGTTATTTATTGCAATCATAATAAAATTCATGTTTTAGTCGATCAATTGATTGACTCTCACAAGCGCAATAAACGAGCTGTGAACGAAACAGTTCTTTACATTTTACAAGTAGAGTGATAATGGAGAACGACACGGTTTAAACCGTCACCTTGATGTTCGATATATTTGATGAACGAGGTCAAATAACCGCCTATGATATTTTTGTAGCGTGTTACAGATGGCATCTGAGGCGTCTATATTTCGTTCCAACTGAAGGTGATTACTGAAAGAACTTTTACAGTCACTCGTTAATAGAATTAATGCAAGTCTACTTTATTTTTAGCTGGGACCAATAACCATCTTTATATTAAACCAGAACGCTATCACAGAAGGCCATGGACCTTCCCAACCCAGAGAGTGTTCCCATCAAGGAGGAACCAGGGTCCCAGGAAGAGGGTGAAGATGAGATGCCGTATACAGATATAGATATATTTCTCATTAGTAGAATCTATTCTTAGATATGGAATTAGAAGCTGTGGAAATACAAGCATGACATTTATTAAGTATGTACAAAATTTGCATACCTCTATCATTAACAAAAATTGCATCACCTAATATATATAGACAAAGACACAATGTGCAACTCTTATATTGTGCTGAGGGCCTGCTCCCTATAAAAGGTTTATTTTGGTTCCTTACCATTAAAGATAACTGGGGCGATAGTACTTATAAAAAACCACTGGTACATAGTCACAGCACACGTTGTTACGTATATAATCGTAACAAAGTAAGAACTTCTCCTTCCCCACATAAAAGGAACTGTGTGGGATGCGCCTGGCAACACTTTTCTTCAAGGTGGCAAGATTGGAATCGGAAGGAAGGAAGCGGTCATTCTTTATCTTTTGGTTCAACGGCTTGGAGCACCGTGGAATCATAAAAACGACGGATCACAGCCTGATCGCCATTTTCAACTTACAAAAGGCAGATGGATTAAAATGGCAATCTAAATATCCCGGCGAGGGTAACTCTAATAAGACCAATGGATTGGCAATACAAAGCCACACTTCAAATCCTCAAGTAAGATGTAAATTTGCCTACCCTCCGCTAATTCTGGAACCTCAGATAATATTCATAATTGCTACCTGCTTACCGATGAAATGGATTCACAAGGAGAATCCATTTGAAGCCATCGCTCGCCCGAGCGGTATAATTATTTTGACAAGATGACATCGTACCTGGAAGGCGCAGTTCGCAATAATTTCAAGACTTGAAATGCCCGAGTAACGTATTAACTTCTTTCCCAAAGCTAGATTAGGATGTATAACACTTCTCTGTACTTTGTGCGACTCATATCTTTAAATTATATCTATCTAATTTACACTCATAAATTTATCTTCTTATTACAATAACCTAACCTATGAATGCCAGCACTCGTTGTCCACTTAAACCCTGAAATTCCATCAATGGTTTCCTGTTTCCCTTACTCAAACAAAAAAAACAGGTGGCGCTCAAGATAAATTCACGCCAAATGTTAACTTCGGCGTTAACAATGGCGCACCAACATGTTCTGGTTCGGATTGGCATTCATGGATAGGGTTTATTTTGTCTTGTTGTGTTTGGCGATCTGCGATCTGTAGCAATCCATCGATCCATCAAATATTTATTAACATGTAATTTTGTTTGCGATAATTGCGGTAATTCTAAAATGTGCGAATAACATTCCTCATATGCTAAGTGTTAATTTTGCGATTATTGTGACATTCGTATTCGAAGGTAGAAGTTTGCTTTTATGTTGGTAACAATGTGATATGAAATCTTGAATCATACTGGTCTGTTGAAACGGATTATTAAGTTGACACTTTGGAACTTGCGAATAATATTTTGCAGTTTCTGTTCGATAGAGTGGCAACATTAGGAAGTGAAAGTGCAGTTTTCTATGGTGATTTAGTTTGACAGATGTAAAAGAACTAGTTTTGCTTGCGTAATTTGTTAAAGTAGAAAAAAAATGGAGTTTAAAACGATTAAAAAGATTAATACGCATACGAAAGTGCAATTAGCTGGAAAATTAACGGACCGAAACATTGTGCCTTTACTGACTTTATCTGGAATGCGTGAACAGGCAATAATGTTCAATAAATCGGTGAGGGAAAAACGTGATGCTAAAAAATGTTACGTTCAATCTTCAGAAGACCCTGCGTTGTCTGATAAATGTAGTGATCCAGGTACTTCTGCGCCTAAAGTATTTCGTGTAAATTGTAACGCTTCACGTGAATTCTCAAAATATAAAGGCCTGATTAATTGGGATCTAAAATTTGACGGAAAAACTGATGTGAAAGTGTTTATTGACAGAGTCGAAGAACTTAGTAGAATACCTTTGATATCAAATGAGGATCTGATACGATGTTTTCCGGATATTCTAGACGGAACAGCTTTGTTATGGTTTCGTACAATTTACACGGAAACTCTTTCGTGGCCAAAATTGAAGTGTGCATTAATTAGTAGATATCAACCTCGCGATGCACAGTTACAAACGCGTAAATTTATTTACTCCGTGAAGCAAAAAAATAATCAATTGGTCTCCGACTTCTTTTTAGATCTCAAAATAGCAAATTTGAAGTTATATAATCCTATACCGCAGGATGAATTGTTAGAGATTGCAAAGGAAGCTATTTTAACGGAATATGCTAAACTTTTAGTTACAGTTCATGTGGGTGATATTGATGAACTGGAACGTTTTTGTACTGACTTTGAGAGACTGTCAGTCAAGGATGAAAGTAACATACATAAATCGATCAAATCACGGGATATCAATGATTCAAGTTCAATATGTAAATCGACATTTGTACCGAAATGTAATAATTGTAACAAACCTGGTCATTATTATAAATTTTGTCCGGAAAGAGTTGTGCGTAGTAATGAGAAAAACTTATGTAACAAGAATTTTAATTCAAATAATAATAATAATCAAAACACCACAACCACAGTATCTTGTTCTGTTTGTAACAAACCAGGGCACAGTTCTGAGAGATGCTGGAAACGTAAATTTAATGAAAGAAATTCTTCTGCTTCATCGAATGAAGGTAATAAAAATAATTCCAATAATAAAAATAATTTTTTTATAAACTCGAACAAGTCAAAAAACTAAGAAGCAGTCGATCTGCGCAGCGTCTTCCGTCTGATCAGCGGAATGATGTCTGTTCTGGTTGGCTGCCCTTGGTGAATTCTCCTGAAGTTGTTCCTGACTTCGAAGGTAATGGCCTGCCTCGAAAGTTGGAACAACCAAAGGATAATCGTCCTTATGCCAGTTTTACTGTATTAAATAAGGAGTTTTGCGGTTTGTTAGACTCGGGTGCTTCCTTAAGTTGTATAGGTGATACTATGTATAAAAACTTTGTTAAGTTAGGTATTAAATTTAAAGAATCCAAAACATTCGTTACGACGGCTGACGGTAAGCGTCAGACGGTCCTGGGTACCATGTTGCTTCCCGTTGTGTATCAGGGAACATCAAAATTAGTTTTATTTTATATAATTCCAGCGTTTACGCAAAAGTTTATACTGGGAATTAATTTCTGGAAACAATTCAAAATTGCTCCAGAATTGTTTACATCAATTAATTCCGATACTTTGTCTAATACAGTAGTTTATAGTGAAATAGATGATGTACGTTCTATAACGCCTGCTTCTAAGTTATCGTCAAAAGAAAATTCTAGATTAATTCATATTATTGATAAATTTCGTAGTATTTCGTTAGAAGAAAAAGGTTTAGGCCTAACGCATCTGGTCCAACATAAGATTGAGACCAATTGTAATCCAATTAAACAAAGATATTATCCTCTTTCACCGGCACGGCAAAGACAGCTTGAAGCTGAGTTGGATGAAATGTTAAAATTAGGAGTTGTCAGACCGTCCCGGTCGCCGTGGTCAAACCCTGTTGTAATTGTTACTAAAAAGGATGGTTCGGGGAGATTATGTTTAGACAGTCGCGCTTTAAATAAGAATACATTACCTTTCGCTTATCCCTTACCTTATATATCACGCATTCTGGATAAATTAAGGGGAGCAAGGTTCATCTCTTCAATTGACCTCTCACGCGCGTTTTGGCAGATACCTTTAGATATTCTTGTGAAAAGACGGCCTTCGTAGTCCCGGGTCGTGGTCTATTTGAGTTTGTACGTATGCCTTTTGGTATAAAAAACGCAGCTAGTGAAATGCAGCGCCTGGCAGATATTTTATTCGGTCCGGAATTTGACGAGAATGTGTTCTGTTACCTAGACGATCTAATCTTAATTTCTGAAGATTTAAACTCTCACTTTAACCTGTTAGAAAAGGTATTTATTAGATTAAAAGAAGCTGGTTTAACAGTAAATCTAAAGAAATGCGAGTTTTGTAAGCATGAACTTAAGTACTTAGGTTATATTGTGGACTCGAAAGGCTTGAGAACTGATCCTTCAAAAATCGAGTGTATTAAGAATTATCCGGTGCCAAAAAATTCTAAACAACTCAAATCTTTTCTGGGTCTGAGTGGATACTACAGAAGATTTATAAAAGATTTTTCTACTATAGCAGCTCCGCTTACAAAACTTTGTGGATCAAAGAACGGTATAAGTAAATTTATTTGGTCGCCGGAAGCAGAGAATGCGTTTAACTTGCTAAAAAATGCGTTGATATCTGCTCCTGTTTTATCTTGTCCAGATTTTAAATTGCCATTTGCAATACATTGTGATGCCTCTGGGGTGGCAATTGGAAGTGTTTTAACGCAGGTGTTCGGCGAAGAGGAACATCCTATAGCATATTTTTCACGTAGTCTTAATGTACATGAACGTAATTATGGAATCACAGAAAGAGAACTGTTAGCGGTTTTAGATTCAGTTACGCATTTTCGTTCATATATTGAAGGTTCACATTTTAAAATAGTCACAGATCATTCAAGTCTACAATGGTTAACTACTCTGAGTAATCCGAGTGGGAGACTTGCGAGATGGTCGACACGGTTATCCCAATATTCATTTGACGTTGTCCATAAGAAGGGATCTTTAAATACGGTTCCCGATGTTCTATCACGTGTAGAGGTGGCTTTAGTTAATGATACGTAAGTACCCATTAGTAAAGATAAATGGTACATAGACTTATGGTCCGGTTGTAAAAAATTCCCTCAGCGCTATTTAAATTTTCAAATACGTGACAATGAGTTGTACAGACATAGTAAAACACGCTATAGCTTATGTGAGGACACGGCGTGGAAACTTGTTGTTCCAGAGGAGAAACGTAAGGAAATTTTAGTAAATCAACATGAATCTGATTTAGCCTGTCATCCTGGTGTATTTAGAACGTACAAAAAAGTACAACTGCGTTATTATTGGCCAAATTTATATCAAAACGTTAAGTCCTTCGTAAATAACTGCTCCGTTTGCAAGGCACATAAAATTAGTACGTCTCCCCCATTAGGTTTATCAACTAATCATAAAGTGGTTACAAAACCAATGCAGATGCTATCGGTTGACTTGGTAGGTCCGTTACCTCGTTCATATTCTGGTCATAATTATATTTTGAGTTGCGTTGATGTGTTTTCTAAATACTGTTGGCTGTTTCCACTGAGGAACGGTACCGCTCCTAGTATTGTTAAAAATATTGAAGAAAACATTTTCTTGGTGCACGGAGTTCCGCATTCTTTAGTGTGCGATAACGGAAAAGTATTTGTTAGCAAAAACTTTAAAAACTTACTTGCTGAATACAATGTACCAGCTCTTTTTTATAACACTTTGTATACGCCACAAAATAATGTCGTGGAGCGTTACAACCAGACAATAGGTACCGCTCTCTCAATTCTGGTAGAAGATGATCATCGTAAATGGGCGAAAGTTTTACCACGGGTACAAACAGCTTTAAATAATTGCGTAAATTTTTCTACAAACTTTACGCCATATTTTCTCATGCATGGTAGAGAACAAATCATAGATGGTAACTTACACAAACTTATAGAGTCTTCTAATACTGCGGCGCAGGATACAAGACAAACGTATGGGAAAAAATTAGAAGAACTAATCCCAATATATGAACAAGTTACTGATTCTCTATTTAAAGCATATAAAAAAGGTGCCAATCATTACAATCTGCGTAGGAAGTCTGTAGTTTATGCAGAGGGCGATATAGTTTGGAGACGAAATTTCGTACAGTCTAGCGCGATTAATTATTTTGCGCAGAAGCTCGCGCCTCGATTCGTATGTAACGTTGTTGTAAAGAAAATTTCTGATTTAGTATATAAACTAGCAGATTTGAACGGGAAAATCGTTGGTGATTTCCATGTAAAAGACATAGTTAAGTCAAATTAAATGGAAGACATCTAACCTAGCACGTAGAGAAGTAGCTATCCTCTATATGTGGGGTATAGATGACTCTCGGTTTATTTATTGTTTTGGTCGTGGGTTCTTTTATATCAATAAATAAAACATGGATGATTGGATTGATGGATTGCTAAAACTAATAAATTTTAGGATATTTCTATGTGTTAGGTTAACAAAGACATTTGCTTCAGTGCATCGCAAAATTGATGTAAAGAGAATTGTCTTTTCTTTAATTTTATGTAAAAAGTAAATTCCTGCCTCTATGTATTTATCGAGACAAGTTACAAATTAGTATAAGAAGTAATATAAAGTAAACTTAAATATAAGGTAAATATATAATAAAATAAAAAAAAATAATTAAAGTAAACAATTCTCCGTGATTGCATCGAGAAAAAGTGTCTTTAAAAAAAAAAAAAAAATACATAAATAAATTGTGTCTACGCGATTGTTTTTCTTATGTTTATATAGCGTATTCACATGTGTAGCATAATTTTATATGATAATTTTACTAAATTAAAATAGAGTTGTATAATTTTAATGATAATTGCTTAGCTTTAGTGCTATATTGATTCAACACTCTGATTTCCGAGTGATGGGCAGGTTACTGCTTAAATAAATATAGGTTAATTTATATCATTATCGTTTACTATTAAACTCCTAAACGAGTTTTCTGTTCCTTATAGTTGTTAAATATCACGAAGTATTATTGAATTAAGACTGTATAATATTAAACTCATTATTACTTTAACATCAGAAGCATTAATGTATAACATTTCTAGCTGCAGCATTAGATTTACTTCAATGGGCATTAGGGAGGAATTCTTTATGTGGGCAATATTCTCCGAACATTTACAATTTGAGTATAGGTGAAGTGACTGGTGCAGTGATTTATATCATGAACTGATTAGGTCTTAAAGTGTACCTATGTCCACGAAAAATGTTGAACTTTTCTATTTCCATTAAAAAAGGAAACAATTTTTTAAACTATTAAAGCCATGATATATATGTTGTGTACTTGGTAATTCTGATGTAATATAAGTATGTTAATTTGTTTAAAAAAAAAAAAAAAAAAAATTTTTTTTTCAAGGTGGTTTGCTGCAATACCATTTCGGGTATGTTTTGGGACTTCCGGAATCCTAGAGGATATCGAGATGGTGTTGGACAAATCTATCTTTCGCTGTGCGAGAAAATTTGTAAATATTACGGTTTGTTATATAAATTCTTTTCTAAATTTTCCTTAATCAAATAATTGCATGAATATTTTTTTGTCAATTAAGATGCAATACCAATTGTTAGCATAGTAATTATGATGTAAAAAAAAAAAAAAATTAAATAAAAAACAGAGTTTTGGTTAAAAATTTGGTTTGAGTCTTGGGTAATTTTGAGTAAATATTAGCATAAGTAGTTGCCTTTGAGACTATAAAAAGTTAATTAACAGTAGGATTTGTATGGTTAATAAAAATAAAAATAAAATGGTAATAATTTATACTGTTACTACAAGATTTATTGATATTTAAGAAATATTTGTTAGAAATAAAACAAGAAAATACATTGTAATAATTTATGTTTCTATATCAGCTTAGATTAGTTTTTTTTTCTCTCCCAGAGAAAAAAAAACTAATCTAAGCTGATATAGAAACATAAATTATTACAATGTATTTTCTTGTTTTATTTCTAACAAATATTTCTTAAATATCAATAAATCTTGTAGTAACAGTATAAATTATTACCATTTTATTTTTATTTTTATTAACCATACAAATCCTACTGTTAATTAACTTTTTATAGTCTCAAAGGCAACTATTTATGCTAATATTTACTCAAAATTACCCAAGACTCAAACCAAATTTTTAACCAAAACTCTGTTTTTTATTTAATTTTTTTTTTTTTTTTACATCATAATTACTATGCTAACAATTGGTATTGCATCTTAATTGACAAAAAAACTCTGGTTTTCAAGTTGTCAAGAAAATTTGTGGGCAAATTTTCTTCAGCGGCGAGCGGGGAAATGTTACGTATATAATCGTAACAAAGTAAGAACTTCTCCTTCCCCACATAAAAGGAACTGTGTGGGATGCGCCTGGCAACACTTTTCTTCAAGGTGGCAAGATTGGAATCGGAAGGAAGGAAGCGGTCATTCTTTATCTTTTGGTTCAACGGCTTGGAGCACCGTGGAATCATAAAAACGACGGATCACAGCCTGATCGCCATTTTCAACTTACAAAAGGCAGATGGATTAAAATGGCAATCTAAATATCCCGGCGAGGGTAACTCTAATAAGACCAATGGATTGGCAATACAAAGCCACACTTCAAATCCTCAAGTAAGATGTAAATTTGCCTACCCTCCGCTAATTCTGGAACCTCAGATAATATTCATAATTGCTACCTGCTTACCGATGAAATGGATTCACAAGGAGAATCCATTTGAAGCCATCGCTCGCCCGAGCGGTATAATTATTTTGACAAGATGACATCGTACCTGGAAGGCGCAGTTTGCAATAATTTCAAGACTTGAAATGCCCGAGTAACGTATTAACTTCTTTCCCAAAGCTAGATTAGGATGTATAACACTTCTCTGTACTTTGTGCGACTCATATCTTTAAATTATATCTATCTAATTTACACTCATAAATTTATCTTCTTATTACAATAACCTAACCTATGAATGCCAGCACTCGTTGTCCACTTAAACCCTGAAATTCCATCAATGGTTTCCTGTTTCCCTTACTCAAACAAAAAAAACAGGTGGCGCTCAAGATAAATTCACGCCAAATGTTAACTTCGGCGTTAACAACGTCTTACAGAAAAAAAGGGCTGAAAATACCTAAAATAACAAATAAGTATGGAAGCCGAACGCTGGAGTACTGTGTACCAGTGATTTTTAATAAGCTCAAAAATAAATTTGTTTTTTCAGAAAATAAGAGTTTAAGCATGAAAACTGTAAAGATGTGGCTTATAAATGAAAAATCTGTATATCTATAAAAAATAGAGCAAACAAAGAAGAAAAGGAAAGACATTATTTGAAAGTTTTAATTCTAATATAAATGAATGTATTTATTTTTTTTCACTTACAAGCTTTTTATTTCCAAAAAAAAAAATTAAAATAACATTTTTCACTTAATTAACTAGAATTTTAACTCTATTACATTGTTCTACAGTACGATGTTATTCACTTTCAATGTGTGTTATAGTATATGTCTTACTTTTGAATGTGTGTTATCTGTGTGCTATATTGTCTTGTACTTTTGAATGTACGCTATCGTATTGTCATTCAAAGTGTTAATGTACTTGGGACGCTTTAGTGAGTTCTATGATTGTATGTAAGAGTCTGTTATTTATTTTATATAACGGGAGACTTATATTGTATTATAATTGTATATTGAGATAGAACCTGCAGACAAGCAGCCATGTGGCAGCTTCGTGGGACTATCTATACATTGTCTAAAAAAAAAAAAAAAAAATGTAAAATTTTCAGTCAATGATAATTTAAAAAAAAAAAAAAAAATAAGCAAATAAAAACTACTAAAGAAAAAAAAAAATCACATTGTCACTAAGTTTGTCTTTTCTGAACATTAATAGTTACAGTAAGAACATGAGAATGGTTTTGCCTTAGTATGAATGCGAATGCTTGACCATGAATAACAGACAGTAACCACAGTAAGAAAATAAGGAGAAAGTTTCATTAGAATGAGTGAGAACGTGTTGCAATAACTGTGTGAAAATTAATAATGACAGAAGAAAATGAGAATAGTTTATCCCGAGTCCTCGTATGAGTGAACACGTATGCCATTAAATTTGACTTGCGTGAACAAGAAGAATTATAGTAATAACATGATTACGGTTTTTTGCTCAGTGTGAGTGCGAATGTGAAATTAAGGCTTAAAGAAGAAACTAACACTAAGAATTTGCAAAGAAACGAACACAAAATATCCTAACATTACTTTGCATGCCAGAAAATTATTATTAACCTTTCCCTCAACTCATTTCGTGGAATGTGGTTTTAGCGCCATAAGCGACATAATCATTAAAAAACTAAATCGATTGTAAATAACTAATAGAGGGGACCTAATACCGAAATTAACTAAGTTAGATCCGGACATAAAATTTCTTTGTAGCAAGCGTAACTGAATTTAATTTCAGTTGTAATATATGTATTTGAAAAGGTTTTATTCAATTTCATTAGGGGTTCATATGTTTACACACATATTCCATTATGATTTTAAAATTTACCTGCTGTTTTATAAAAAAAGATGCCGGTGGGGCATATGGCTTTTGAAAAGACTACGGTGGGGCATGGCATAAAGAAGGCTGGGAAACACTGCTCTAAACAGTCCTGACACTAATAAATAGGAATGTAACTGAAAGCGTGTTACTTCTCTCTGCACTATTTAAATCATATGTCTCACCGTAATGCAAAATGAGATGGCATAACTTTTACGAGATAGTGTCAAGCTGGGATATATATCTCCCAAAAATACTCTACAAGTGTTTGTTGTCTGTAAATAATATCTACCAAAATTACCCCTGGGGTTCAAGCATAACAATAATAAACTTAAATAACATAATCGTTGCTAAAGTATACAAAACAGGAAGCTAATAAAAAACATTAATAACGTAAAAGTGTGTAATAAATAAAATATATACATAAAAGCAGTTAACATAAGTTCAATCGTTTAATTGTTTTTGTAAACGTTTCTCTTCTAATTCAAAGAGTATTTTTTTCCTTTCTTCTTCCGCAATTGAAAAATTCCTCTTCAGAGAAAGAAATTCTCTTTTTTCTTTAACGAACTCCATTTCCTCCCTGATGAGATTCCTCTGCATATCGAGGAACTCCCTCTTGTCTTCTAACAGATGGCGGCCAATGTCATAGACTGCCGGCTGTCTCACATCAGGCTCCGGGCGTATCACGCCAGACACCGGGCGTCTCTTGCCAGACAAAGGGCGTCTCATCGGCGTTAAGGCGGGATGCTTGGGCGTTTGCATTAGCGGAATGCTCCAATTATCCCATGATGAGATTCCTCTGCATATCGAGGAACTCCTTCTTGTCTTCTAACAGACGGCGGCCAATGTCAGAGACTGCCGGCTGTCTCACATCAGGCTCCGGGCGTATCACGCCAGACACCGGGCGTCTCTTGCCAGACACAGGGCGTCTCATCGGCGTTAAGGCGGGATGCTTGGGCGTTTGCATTAGCGGAATGCTCCAATTATCCCATGATGAGATTCCTCTGCATATCGAGGAACTCCTTCTTGTCTTCTTACAGACGGCGGCCAATGTCAGAGACTGCCGGCTGTCTCACATCAGGCTCCGGGCGTATCACGCCAGACACCGGGCGTCTCTTGCCAGACACAGGGCGTCTCATCGGCGTTAAGGTGGGATGCTTGGGCGTTTGCATTAGCGGAATGCTCCAATTATCCCATGATGAGATTCCTCTGCATATCGAGGAACTCCTTCTTGTCTTCTAACAGACGGCGGCCAATGTCAGAGACTGCCGGCTGTCTCACATCAGGCTCCGGGCGTATCACGCCAGACACCGGGCGTCTCTTGCCAGACACAGGGCGTCTCATCGGCGTTAAGGTGGGATGCTTGGGCGTTTGCATTAGCGGAATGCTCCAATTATCCCATGATGAGATTCCTCTGCATATCGAGGAACTCCTTCTTGTCTTCTAACAGACGGCGGCCAATGTCAGAGACTGCCGGCTGTCTCACATCAGGCTCCGGGCGTATCACGCCAGACACCGGGCGTCTCTTGCCAGACAAAGGGCGTCTCATCGGCGTTAAGGCGGGATGCTTGGGCGTTTGCATTAGCGGAATGCTCCAATTATCCCATGATGAGATTCCTCTGCATATCGAGGAACTCCTTCTTGTCTTCTAACAGACGGCGGCCAATGTCAGAGACTGCCGGCTGTCTCACATCAGGCTCCGGGCGTATCACGCCAGACACCGGGCGTCTCTTGCCAGACACAGGGCGTCTCATCGGCGTTAAGGCGGGATGCTTGGGCGTTTGCATTAGCGGAATGCTCCAATTATCCCATGATGAGATTCCTCTGCATATCGAGGAACTCCTTCTTGTCTTCTAACAGACGGCGGCCAATGTCAGAGACTGCCGGCTCTCTCACATCAGGCTCCGGGCGTATCACGCCAGACACCGGGCGTCTCTTGCCAGACACAGGGCGTCTCATCGGCGTTAAGGCGGGATGCTTGGGCGTTTGCATTAGCGGAATGCTCCAATTATCCCATGATGAGATTCCTCTGCATATCGAGGAACTCCTTCTTGTCTTCTAACAGACGGCGGCCAATGTCAGAGACTGCCGGCTGTCTCACATCAGGCTCCGGGCGTATCACGCCAGACACCGGGCGTCTCTTGCCAGACATAGGGCATCTCATCGGCGTTAAGGCGGGATGCTTGGGCGTTTGCATTAGCGGAATGCTCCAATTATCCCATGATGAGATTCCTCTGCATATCGAGGAACTCCTTCTTGTCTTCTAACAGACGGCGGCCAATGTCAGAGACTGCCGGCTGTCTCACATCAGGCTCCGGGCGTATCACGCCAGACACCGGGCGTCTCTTGCCAGACACAGGGCGTCTCATCGGCGTTAAGGCGGGATGCTTGGGCGTTTGCATTAGCGGAATGCTCCAATTATCCCATGATGAGATTCCTCTGCATATCGAGGAACTCCTTCTTGTCTTCTAACAGACGGCGGCCAATGTCAGAGACTGCCGGCTGTCTCACATCAGGCTCCGGGCGTATCACGCCAGACACCGGGCGTCTCTTGCCAGACATAGGGCGTCTCATCGGCGTTAAGGCGGGATGCTTGGGCGTTTGCATTAGCGGAATGCTCCAATTATCCCATGATGAGATTCCTCTGCATATCGAGGAACTCCTTCTTGTCTTCTAACAGACGGCGGCCAATGTCAGAGACTGCCGGCTGTCTCACATCAGGCTCCGGGCGTATCACGCCAGACACCGGGCGTCTCTTGCCAGACACAGGGCGTCTCATCGGCGTTAAGGCGGGATGCTTGGGCGTTTGCATTAGCGGAATGCTCCAATTATCCCATGATGAGATTCCTCTGCATATCGAGGAACTCCTTCTTGTCTTCTAACAGACGGCGGCTAATGTCAGAGACTGCCGGCTGTCTCACATCAGGCTCCGGGCGTATCACGCCAGACACCGGGCGTCTCTTGCCAGACACAGGGCGTCTCATCGGCGTTAAGGCGGGATGCTTGGGCGTTTGCATTAGCGGAATGCTCCAATTATCCCATGATGAGATTCCTCTGCATATCGAGGAACTCCTTCTTGTCTTCTAACAGACGGCGGCCAATGTCAGAGACTGCCGGCTGTCTCACATCAGGCTCCGGGCGTATCACGCCAGACACCGGGCGTCTCTTGCCAGACACAGGGCGTCTCATCGGCGTTAAGGCGGGATGCTTGGGCGTTTGCATTAGCGGAATGCTCCAATTATCCCATGATGAGATTCCTCTGCATATCGAGGAACTCCTTCTTGTCTTCTAACAGACGGCGGCCAATGTCAGAGACTGCCGGCTGTCTCACATCAGGCTCCGGGCGTATCACGCCAGACACCGGGCGTCTCTTGCCAGACACAGGGCGTCTCATCGGCGTTAAGGCGGGATGCTTGGGCGTTTGCATTAGCGGAATGCTCCAATTATCCCATGATGAGATTCCTCTGCATATCGAGGAACTCCTTCTTGTCTTCTAACAGACGGCGGCCAATGTCAGAGACTGCCGGCTGTCTCACATCAGGCTCCGGGCGTATCACGCCAGACACCGGGCGTCTCTTGCCAGACACAGGGCGTCTCATCGGCGTTAAGGCGGGATGCTTGGGCGTTTGCATTAGCGGAATGCTCCAATTATCCCATGAATGAAGAGGGGGGACCTTTGGGACGGGGGCCTCTGGAGCTGGGGCCTCTGGAACGGGGGCCTCTGGGGCAGGGGCCTCTAGGGCGGGGGCCTCAGGAGCAGGGGCTGCAAAAGTTTTTTAATTATGTATTAAAACATAGGTAACTATGTGTATATTTAAAAACCATAAATAATTAAATACACACCAGCAGCTCTGCAGGTAAATGAGTTGCTGACTAAGGGATCCTCATCTCCCACCAAACAAATTACCTCGACGTAATCTTCAACAGCATTTGGATTATCTGGAAGTAATAAAAAAACGATGCAACACAAATAAATTATACATAGATTTATTTCAGTGGAGGCAGTGGGACTATATCACATTTATGTATTCGTCTTTGCCCAGAATGGGAAACTAATTATGTTGAGCCTTCAATTTATCACTCAACAGTTATAATACTGTATACTGTTTACTATTCCTGCATAAAAACCCCCAAAAAGGGCGCCAATAAATAAATAAAATAGGTAATACATAATATGTAGGAATGGTTGATTTTTAAATATTCAATATAAATGGTTTACCGAGTGATGAAGCATCATTATCCATGCTGTTGGTGGTCCCTTGGGCACTCAGGGAGATCATACTTTTGACTTTTGTCTCCGTGTTGTCCAAGGGAACAGCGTTGCTGGTCCCCCCACCAGTCTGGTACAGGTCCCTCCTGATGAGGGCGCTCTTCTGCCTCACTTATCTCTTAATTCCCTCAAATTTGACACGTAAGGTCTTGGATGACCTGAAGGCTACAGAAGAATGAATAATTAATGGAAAAATCTACAATAAACTTGTGAAAATCCGCTGCACACTTAATATGTAAAAAAAATATAAATAGAACTTGGTTTCAACTAAATTACCACAAGAAATAACGGGTTATTATTATAATACCTGATCCAGAAGAATTAAATTTATCGGCGACAGCTTTCCAGGCCGCCTCCTTCTCCTTCCACGTGGTTCCGTTGCTGGTTTTATTTTCAATAATATGCTTATACTGGTGAACAATGTTTACCAGCATTTCACATTCCTCTTTTGTAAAATTGCAACTTCGATCACGCTTATTCATCCTGGAAAATAGACAGTCTAATCTAAAGTTCAACTAAAATCACATAATGATCAATAAAACATAGCCAAAAACTGCTGAACTTACTTAACAGTGTGTAGTTTATATATTTTTTATAAACAAAAACAAGCCGAATGGCGGGAACGTTGTATGTTTATATTGACGTTTGTGTATACTGGAAAATAAGACAAATCTATAAGTTCAACTAAAATCACATAATAATCAATAAAACACAACCAAAACCTGTTGAACTTACTTTATAGTTTTGTAAACAAAAACACGCCGAATCGCGGGAACGTTGTCTGTTTATATTGACGTTTGTGTATACTGGAAAATAAGACAAATCTATAAGTTTAACTAAAATCACATAATAATAAATAAAAACATAACCAAAACCTGTTGAACTTACTTTATAGTTTTGTAAATAAAAACAAGCCGAATCGCGGGAACGTTGTTTGTTTGTGATGACGTTATAAATTGTTATAAATGAACCACTCTGTTGACGTTTTGACTGTTTTGACGGTTTTTGTAATTCCATAGAAAGAACGGAATTTTAGACAGGCGTTGCACTAGACGTTATAAAAGCGCTGTTGCCAGTCAAAATCGCGTAATAGCTATAAGGCACCTTGCTTTCTGTGGTGGAACGCACGCGGGTTTATGAGCATGTTTATCGTATGCATATACTTAAGTGACACTTAGTTATACTTAACTTTATAAGAGTTTGGTGAAAAAGCCCGTCAACGTTATGAATATAATATTTTTGTAAAAGTTCATAGAGATATGTTCAACATCCCGCCGAACGTTGAGTGCTTGAATGTTCAATCTCCAATTTCAACCAATCAGGAGTCTGATAGTTAAGATGAGCGGCCATGTTGGTTTTTGGTTGTTTTCTTACTGTCACCGGAGTTATGCATCATTCCACTAAAAATACGTTTAATTGCGAATATACTACTGTTATTAAACTGAAAATGACTTCACCGACTCCAGAATCAATAAACCTTAGACCAGTAGCTCAAATAGAAAGTTAAGTCTTCATATTATGTTATTTATAGGCTTTTTCACCATATTTTACATGTACTTCTTGAATTTGCTAGGCAAATATACAGGATGCTCCATTTATTATTTATTTATTCAATTATTTTTTAACACCCTTAGGGTTTTAACCTAAAATGAGTCTTGATAAATTATATTAGTGCAATAAAACTTATTTTTATTCTACATTTCTATTTTTGCTACTTTTAAAATATTCTACAGATAAAAAAAATGTTCGTACCCTAAAATTAACCATTTGTGGACTTAACCACTAAAAACATATTAAATTAAACATTGTTCACTTTTCACCTTTCTTTTAATAAAAATGTAATTTAAAAAAATGTCTTATTTTAAAAACAAAAACAAAAATTTATTTGTTTTTTAATCATGATGTAAGTCGGCTTAAGGGTTTGTAAATACCGCATTTTCTTCAAATCCAGCGGGATTGAGGAATGTAATGTAATGATTTAGATAGCAAACCAAATTCTGCTCGTATGTGGAACGAGCTAAGATAAGGTATCCGTCTTTTCTCCTTCATTTTAGTCGGGCCTCTTCAACGCCCGCATTAACAAATCTCTAAACAGCCCCTTGCTTAACTCATCCCACAACGTTGCCCAGCCGAGTTCCCCTTTTTGGGGCGTTCACCTTAGGGAGAGCAGCACTCTTGTAAGAAGTCACATAAAAAACGATAAATAAATTCTTATGTAGGAACTACAATAAAACCAACTAGGCACACGACTAACAATAATAATTGTATTGTTATGCTAGCGCAAACCCATAACCCAAATCGCGGGATATAAAAATTTTAGGATTGTAAGAGCTGAAAGTATTCAAATAAATAATATTTTAATCACGATAATTAACATAATTAATAAGCTCACGGCAAATAAAACCTTTCGAAAGAAAATATTTATCTGTTTAAGGTAAGTTAACTTTAAAAATGAAATTTTAAAATGTACGTAACGAAACAAAAAAAGAACAAACTAACACACAATTAAAATTACAATTAAAAATAAATATTATATTAAATAAATATTAATAAAATTACAAAATTACAATTAAACTAACACACATTTCAAATAAAGAATTATTAATAAATTTATTTCATTTAATACTTATCAGTTCCAATTTTCAAATGAAAAATGAACTTGAATAATTTTTTGCATCACTCAGGATTTTTATAAATGGAATACCGCACACAGTCTCAACTGCTCCCAACCATCTGGAGCCAGTGAGACTATGGTATCCCCAATTGGGGTATATTCGTATATTGTGAGGCTGGATTTTTGGAATATTGAAGGAGACATAAATATTTCAATATATTTCAATATTTCAATTAGACATAAAGAAAAAAATTATAAAGAACATAAAAAGTTTCCAGAAAACTATAAACTATACGAATATTTTTAAAAATTCAGAAATAAACTATGCCACATTATTCGGAAAACCAAAGAAGATTTCTATAAAGAAAAAATCAATATTGCTGGCAACAATAATAAAAAGATATGGCAAACTATAAATGAAATTATCAATAAAAAACCAAAAAAATCTAACATAAACAAAATCACAGATATTGATAACAAACTTTACGATGTAAACACGGATCCAACGAAATGTGCAAATATTTTTAACAGTTATTTTGGGTCAGTTGCTGAAAAATTAGCACTCAAAATAAAAAAAAAAACACTGATAATAATGATAAATTAGCACTCAAAATAAATAACACTGATAATAAAGATCTACCGTCACCATCCAATAATTGTAACACCTTGAGTCAATTTCAACGAACTAATGTTGATGAAATTAAACAAATTGTTAATGAATTAAAAGGTAATTCTTCCCCTGGTTTTGACAACATTTCTGTAGAAATACTTTAAAAAATTCTGACTCACTCTGTAAACCATTGGCTCACATCATTAATACAAGTTTTGAAAATGGCAACTTTCCCTTTACCTACAAAAAAAATATTATTTCCCCAATTTTTAAATCTGGGGACCCCAATCTAAGTAGTAACTATAGGCCAATTTCTCTCACCTCAAACATTGCCAAAATATTTGAAAAAATTGTAAAAAAACAAATATTTAAATTTGTAAAAGAAAATAATATTTTAAATGCACATCAATATGGTTTTAGAGAAAATATGAGCACTCAAGATGCTATCGTAGACTTAACATCTGAAATATATAAATCTTTAGATAATAAAAAAAATGCATTGGAACATTTGTCGACTTAAGAAAAGCATTTGATAGTATATCACACTCTAATCTTATCTCGAAACTAGCCAAAATTGGTACAACTAACAATGCTTTAACGTGGATCGAAAATTACCTATTTAATAGAGAGCAATTTGTAAAGTTAAATGGCTCTCTGAGTGATTCGCAGACCACAAATTTTGGCATCCCGCAGGGAACTGTTCTAGGTCCAATTCTTTTCATCATTTATGTCAACGATATTTTTAAACTCTCAATTATGTCTAAACTTATTTTATACGCTGACGACACAGCAATTTTAACTGAGGGATTAACTTGGAATGAAACCCAAAGAACAGCAGAGTTAGATATAAACATACTAAAAAAATGGTTCGATAAAAATTTGTTAACACTTAATACTGAAAAAACTTTTATAATACCTTTCGCCATTAATAAAAATTCATTCCCTGATAATTTAAAGATAAGTATACACTCATGTAATTGTAATAGAATTTCAAATTTATGTAAACCTGACTGCTCTGTACTTACTGTTAAAACTAATGTAAAATATCTAGGTGTAATTATAGATAGTAACATAAAGTGGAAATTACAAATCAATGCAATAGTAGAAAGGTTAAGAAAATTATTGTACATTTTTCTTAGAATACGAAACATACTAAATTTTAAATTATTAAGAACCATCTATTTTTCTCTAATTCAATCAGTATTACAATATGGAATTGTTGGTTGGGGTGGAGCATTCAAAACTTCTTACCTTTAGAAATCATCCAAAGAATATTAGTAAAAATAATTTTGAAAAAACCGTATGATTACCCCACAATTATATTATTTCAAGAATTTAAAGTCCCTTCACTTCATATTATTTATAAAAAAAAAACTCTTTTTCAAATACATAAAGATTGTTTCAACAATGACAACTTAATAACTTTTTCGAACAGCAATAGACAAAGTATTCTTGGCTCTATAACGATCTCGCGCTGTAACACCACCACAGCCCAACTATTTTATAAATATTTTGGTGTCAAATGGTTTAACCAATTACCTCTTAACTTAAGATTGGAAACGAATTATAAAAAATTCAAAAGCTCAATAAAAACACTATATCAATAGCATATTAAAATCGTTAATACTTTTAAAATACAATATAATCTCTCAATTATTATTATATTGAAATCCTTTTCTCTTATTTCTTATTCTTATCTCTTTCCTTCTTTTACACCCTTTTCTCTTTTCTATTTGATAAAATTTTGTTACATATAACATTTTTATTTTGTTATATTAAAAAATAAAAATTCTTTTCATTATCTTTACACTCTTTGAAAAGATATGTGAAATCATCAATTACACGCGTTTCTCCGCCTTTTTAACACGAGCATTTGCTCTAAAAAAAGGTGTATCACGATGTACTGTTATAAAAAAAGAAAATAAACTTAATGTAATGTAATAACATGTAATTGTAAATTTAATATTAAATAAAGAAATTTAAAAAAAAAAAAAAAAGATGAAGGAGGAGGAAAGGAAGTAGAGAAGGTAAGTAAGTACCTATTCAGATCTGGTCACCAAACACGGCTAAAGCAATTTCAATTCTGATGGTGGTCTTTACACCAGGGCGATACTGAGAGTATCACGCATGCACCGACAAACGATAGTAGTACGTTGTTTTCAAACATACATAATATTTGGATGATTTATATAAAGCAGTTTTTGTGAAAAATCACCTCGAGGACGCCGTTTGTATTTTCAAAAGTAATACTTTACCTAATATATATGTTTGAAATCTGAAAATCAACCTGTATAATATACAATTTACCACTAAATGGCTAATTGAACAAAAAAAAACCTCAAAATTATGGGAGCCGAATTGTTCAATCTCCAGACGATATGTTCAGTATCCAAAATAATCATTCATCATTTTCAAGCCATGTTCAACGTTCACCTTTATAGTCATAATATGGTTTGGGCATATTATAGCTTCAATCTAAGAAAAATGATCTTTAAACATTCCCTGTTACACATATGTATAAAACCAAATGACCAAAATCGAGAATTATTTAGAATTTGCCTGTAAAAACAAAAAAACGTCTCCTGTAAAATTTGCTAAATGGTCTATTGAACATACAAGAACTAAGGCAGCGATATAGAATCAAAAACAGAAACCCATTAAATAAAAATCCAGGGATAGTAGTTTCTTTTCAAAACAAAGAAAGTAAGGACAATATTATAATCCAGAAAAGAAAATATGGTATTTTGTACCCAAAAAATATATTTTTTTTCTGAAGATAATAAAAACATTGTTTACATTAATGAACAGTTGTCACAATATAATAAACACCTCATATTCCTGGCGAAATCATCAAGACTAGGCTCCAAGTTTATCTGGGCAAAAAATGGTAACATAATGATGAGAAAAGATGAATTAGCCCCAATCCTCCACATAAGGCAGCCGGAAGACATTCCCTCCGAATTAATAAACAAGTTACCATAATACATGTATAAATACTTCATCATTGTTCTACATGTCTGATGAAAATTTTTTGCATGAAAACTTTATATGTAAAAACACAAGTGAACTAAATAATCACTTTAAAAATGTTAATTTTTCAGTTCTCAATATGAACATACGATGTTTAAGAAAGCACTTTGATGAACTCTGTGTCCTAATCGAAAGTCTAGATTTTTCTCCTAGTATTATTATTTTAACAGAGACACAGATGAAAGAGGTAATCCCCTATAACCTGCCAGGATATATAACCATTTCATCTAAATGCAAACATACTTGACACGATCGAATCACTGTATTTATAAAAAATTGTATCATTAAAACTGCTTTCGAAATTTTAGATTTTAAAACAGCAAATGCATTTAAATTAACATTTAACCATAACAATTATAATTATCTGCTATTAGCTATCTATAGATCACCATCAGTAAATGAATTTCTCTTCAGTAACGAACTTAATTCGCTTTTAAAAATGATAACAGAAAAAACTTCAACTTTGCAATATTAACCGGTGATATCAATATAAACATAAATGAAAATAACGAAAGAACAAACTGTATAAATGAGTACTTGGATTGTTTGTCGTGTGCTGGATATCAGTCTTACATAAACTCACCAACTAGAGAAAATCTGAATAACTCCACGACTCTAGATAACATATTTGTTAAATCACACAAACACTTTAAAACAACATCTTCAATTCTAATAACAAACATTACTGATCATTACCCAACATTTTACGGACACAACTTCTTAACTGCAAATTTAAAAGAAAATTCGGAAACAGTTGAAACAAATAATATTAATTACCTCACATTAAATAATCTACTTCTTTTGGAAAATTGGGACCAAATTCTATCAATATCAAACCCACATTCAGCATTAGAATTGTTTTATAAAACTCTCCAAGAATATATTTCAAAAAGTACAAATAAAGTTGTTATATCTAAGAGAAAATATAAAAAAAAATAAGCCTTGGATAGCTGTAGGAATAATAGTCTCCATTAAACATAGAGATAAACTATACAGAGAGATGCTAAATTATCAAAGAGCTTGTCAAAAAAACAATGTCAGGACAATGTCCTTCATGAAAACAAAATATTTACTATATAGAAATTTACTAAATAGGTTAATAAGAAGTTGTAAAAAAAAATACTATGGTGAAAAAACTGATAATGCAAATAATGATACCAAAAAACGTGAAATATTATAAACGAAATAACGAATAAAAAAAGAATAGCATCAACTGAGGTGAAGGAGATTAAAATAAATAAAAATATTATAACTGACAAATCTGACATTGCAAATAACTTTAACAACTTCTTCACAAATGTAGTAGACCAAGTACTTGAATCATCCAGTAAGATTGCTAATACAGCGCCCGTTGACTCATCTCTGCTTTTGGTATCAACAAACAT
This sequence comes from Hesperophylax magnus, assembly GCA_026573805.1. Lineage (NCBI taxonomy): Eukaryota > Metazoa > Arthropoda > Insecta > Trichoptera > Limnephilidae > Hesperophylax > Hesperophylax magnus. The sequence continues at coordinate 747,792 of JAIUSX010000144.1, read as the reverse complement.
TTCAATTAACTCATTAGAATATTTAACACCAATCACAACAAATGAAATTGAAAAACACATTGACAGCCTAAAATCAACTAATTCTTCAGGAATTGATAATTTATCAGGTAATACACTAAAAAAAATAAAACAATATATTTTAACTCCTTCGCAACATATTTATAATATATCCCTAAAAGAGGGGTATTTCCCAAAACAATTTAAGATCTCCACTATAATACCAATTCACAAATCGGGTGACACGCACATATTAGAGAATTACAGACCTATCTCCTTAGTTTCAAACCTTTAAAAAATATTTGAAAAATGTATCAAAAATAGAGTTATGAAATACCTAGAACAAAACAATATTCTGTCCGAAAATCAATATGGCTTCAAAAGTAAATTAAGCACTGAAGATGCAATATTTGATCAGACAAATTTTTTTTTACTAATTTAACTAGAGACATTTTTACTAAAGACGATTGGTTACACACGGAACTGATGTTGGTTCACTGTGAGTCAAAATGTAACGTTTTAAAGATGACTTTTTTTAAAATGAATTATTGCAGTAGGGACACGAAAAAAGATGTTTCTCTACCGTGGGTAAGCATGTGAATTTTAAGATTTTCATTTTTATAACATGAATAGTTGCAGTAAGAACACATTAAAAAGGTGTTTCCCCATTGTGGCGCACCATGTGTATTTTAAGTAATTCCTTTGTGGAATTCCATGAATATTTGCAGTCGGGACAAGAAAAAGATTTTATTCCACAGTGGGTAAACATGTGAATTTTATGATATCCCTTCATAGAGCATGAATAGTTGGAGTCAGGACATGTAAAAGGTTATTCCCCACTGTGGTTCAACACGTGTTTTTTTAAATCTTTCTTAAAATTGCATGAATAGTTACAGTCGACACATGAAAAAAGTTTTTCACTACTATGTGAAAACATGTGACTTTTAAGATTTCCTTTTGTATAGCAGGAAAAGATGCATTCAGGACATGGAAAGGGTTTTTCCCCACTGTGTCTCAGCACATGAATTTTTAGATGCCCCTTAGTAGAACACGAAAAGTTGCAGTTAGAACATGAAAAAGGTTTTTCTCCACTGTGGGTAAACATGTGACTTTTAAGATTTCCTTTTGTATAGCAGGAATAGTTGCAATAGAGACATGAAAAAGGTTTGTCTCCACTGTGGGTTAACATGTGACTTTTAAGTTTTCCTTTTGGATAGCAGGAATAGTTGCATTCAGGACAAGAGAAAGGTTTTTCTCCACTGTGGGAAAACATATGACTTTTAAGAGTTCTTTTTGTATAGCAGGAATAGTTGCATTCAGGACATGAAAAAGGTTTTTCTCGACTGTGGGTAAGCATGTGACTTTTAAGATTTCCTTTTATAAAGAAGGAATTGTTGCATTCAGCACATGAAAAAGGTTTTTCCCCACTGTGTCTCAACATATGAATTTTTAGATACCCCTTTGTAGAACACGAAAAGTTACAGTTGGAACACGAAAAAGGTTTTTCTTCCAAGTGAGTAAACATGTGTGTTTTAAGACTTCCTTTCGTATAGCAGGAATAGTTGCAGTCAAGACATGAAAAAGGTTTTTCTGCACTGTGGGTAAACATGTGTCTTTTAAGATTATCTTTTGTATAGCAGGAATAGTTGCATTCAGGACATGAAAAAGGTTTTTCCCCGCCGTGTCTCAGCACATGAATATTTAGATGCGCCTTAGTAGAAAACGAAAAGTTGCAGTTGGAACATGGAAAAGGTTTTTCTTTCATGTGAGTAAACATGTGTCTTTTAAGATTTCTTTTTGTATAGCAGGAATAGTTGCATTCAGGACATGAAAAAGGTTTATCTCCACTGTAGGTAAACATGTGACTTTTAAGATTTTCTTTTGTAAAGAAGGAATTGTTGCATTCAGGACATAAAAAAGGTTTTTCCCCACTGTGTCTCAGCACATGAATTTTTAGGTACCCCTTTGTAGAACACGAAAAGTTGCAGTTGGAACATGAAAAAGGTTTTTTTCCACTGTGTGTAAACATGTGACATTTAAGATTTTCTTTTGTATAGCAGGAATAGTTGCATTCAGGACATGAAAAAGATTTTTATCCACTATGAGTAAACATGTGAATCTTAAGACTAATTTTTCTGGAACATGAATAGTTGCAGTGAGGACACGAAAAAAGTTTTTCTTGAGTGTGGGTACACAGGTGAAGTTCAAGCGTCGACTTATGAGAGCAGGAATAGTCACAATGATGACAAGAATTTTTCACAATGATGACAAGAATTTCGAATTTCGAATGCGCGTTCACTTGCGTCTGAAAACCCGATAAGGGTTAGTACACATTGGTGTTCGATTCCTACAAAACGAGGAATTTGAATAGATTGCAGCAATGGCAATTCTTTTTCAAACTGTCGCCAAAGCATGACAACAGTTCCAGGAGGAGTATCGTCCCAATCAAGCTTGTATTCCCAAAGAGACTTAATTATAAGCTTGGCTAATAATACAACTGGTGCAACGAAACCCATCAAATCCCAAAGACGAGCAATCGTCGAGAGAATGTTTCGTTTAGTACAAATTCTTTCGTTGGAGTTTACAACAAATACGAAATTATCTGAAGCGGGTATCCAATGAAGCCCTAGTATTTTTAGGTTTTCATCAGGATTAAATTCCACATGTTCCTTAACACGACGAGCTGAAGGAATCGTGGACAAAAGATTAGGAGAATTGCTAGAGAACTTTACAAGGTCAAATCCTCCAGAAGCGAACAGCTGAATTAATTCCGTCGATAACTCGGAGGCTTCCTCGACCGACGAACAACTGGTGACGAAATCGTCCATATAGAAAGAGCCATTTTCCACCAAGTTTGCAGCAAGTGGAAAACGAGGTCGTCCATGCGACGCGAGTTGGCGCAGTGTACGCATTGCCAAAAATGGGCTGCAAGACATGCCGAATGTGACGCGATTAAATTTGAACAATTGTAAAGGGTCGCTATTGTTAAATCTATAAAGTATTCGCTGATAACGACGGCATTCTTCTTGCACTACAATTTGAAGATACATTTGTTTTATGTCGGCGGTTATAGCTACTGCAAACAATCTATAATCCGAAACAAATCACCTTGTAAATTCTTACCGGTATGTAGAATGTCGTTGAGCGAGTAGCCCGAATCGGATTTCATGCTCGCGTCCAGAACCATGCGGATTTTGGTAGTTAATTTGTCCTCGCGAACTTCAATATGATGCGGAATGACGTAATGGGGTAAGTCAGAATTATCGACAGGCGAAATGTACCCTTTCTGTAGGTATTCGCGCAATATTTTGTCGTACTCTAATTTTATAGCGGGTTGAGCTATTAATCGGCGTTCGAGAGATCGGAACCGGCGCTCAGCGGCTGGCAACGATTCACCGAGGATAGAAGGACTGTTGCGAAACGGCAACGCAACAATGTAACGACCTGTCGTGTCACGGGAAGTGGTGAGTTTAAAAATGTCTTCACATTCCTGTTCATCAGGCGTTGAAAACTTCTCGTCCGGAATGTCTTCCAATTCAAAGGAGCGCGAAAGGCAAAAGTCATCATTTTTCGCGAACGTACAAAATGATGGTGTGGCGTTTATACTTGGGGTTTCAGTCATCGTTGGAGCAGTGCCTAGGATGAGATAGCCCAAAGTAGTTTCGATAGCAATTGGCTGGCCGGGATAACCTGATATTTTGTGTGCTTTAAAAATGCGAGCAAACATGTCACATCCCAAGATAATATCGATTTCACCGGGCGTGCAGAAAGTATTATCTGCTAAGGGCAAATTGTCGAGATACGACAACGAGGCGCGGTTGACGTTAACAGTAGGCAACTCACTAGTTATAGTTTCTACTACATAAGGTTCAATCATATACGAGTGAGTGTCGTCGTAGCGGGAGTATAATTTTAGACAAGTCATACCCTTTGTCAAATTTCTTGAGTCGCCTATTCCCGTGACGTAAGTGCCTCGCGATGATCGCACCGTGAGATTCAAACGTAAACAGCATTTACGCGTAATAATAACCCTTCGGGAGCCGCTATCTATCAGAGCGCGTATTGTCTGCACCTGGCCCTTAGCATATCGGGTAGTGCAAACGGCAGTTCCTAAGAGTGCAGTAGTATTTGCTCTAGTAAATGAATTTGTCACGCACAGTGATACCGGGCTTGCAGAATTTGAATCGTCATTATCGACGTCTGCTGGCGACGCGGGAGACGGTATTTGGTCTCGTTGTGGTTTTCGCTGATCAGTTTGTTTGAAATGCAACAAACTATGGTGGTTGAGAGTGCAAGATTTGCACGTACTCTTTGATTTGCACGCTTTTGTGCCGTGCCTAGTACTGAGGCAGTTCACGCAAACTCGTATATTCGATGAATTGATTAAATTAAATCGCTCGCGTGGTTCTAAACCATTAAACTTAGAGCATTGATACAGAGGGTGCGATCCCCTTTGACAACAAAAACAAATTTCGACAGAGTGATTGTCGCCTTTTTCGACATTAATAAATGTGTTTGCGGAATTATTATTATTTGAGCCAAGACGGCTCGACGTAGGTTGTACAATTTGCGCGCGATTAAGAATTCGTTGCTGTCCTCTCACAAAATCAATTAAATCAGAGCTGGACGGGAAACTTTCATCATTCCGAATAGACGATTCGAAAGCCTTCACTGTCTCTATGTCAAGACGTTTAAGGCCCAGTTGTAGCAATATAAATTCTGCGAGATCCTTGATTCGTAACTGTTTCAGTGCGGCAATGTTAGTCGCGTATGTATCTGCAAATTTTCTAGCGAAGCGGGCGTAACCGAAGTAACAGCAGGTATTTTCAGCAATCGATCAAAGTATGACTCAGCGAGAACGCGGGGATCATTATATTTGGTGCACAATGCGTCCCATATCACTTGGTAATTTGTACCGGTAGGTGTTATAGATTTGCAAATATTTAAAGCTTTTCCCGTCAACTTGGACATCAGATACTGCATCTTTTCTGAATTATCCAATGAATTATTTGAATGGATAACCGAGATATAAGTCTCATAGAAAAGAGGCCAATTTTCTAATTTTCCGTCAAAGCACACTATTTCTAAAGGCGGTAATTTAATTTGACGGCGAGGTTTTTCAACTGGATTGGCCAGCATGTTCGCTTCGGTATTTATTTTATTTTATTTGGTACATTATTTTGTTACAATTTATGTTTTCCAGTAATGTAGGCCTCACTGGGTGGCTTGCCCGTGCTGAGGCCTTCATTTTATAATATGAAAATCTAAGATAGTAAATTTGAAAAGAAAATAATAAATTTAAAATTAAAAATAAAAATACATAATAATACATTTAAAATTAAAAAAATAATACAATGAAAATAATCTTGTGTGTTTGTGAGTGATGTGTGTTTATGTTGGTTTTGTGTGTTACGTGTAGGTTTTATTTTTATTTTATGCTATGACATTTTGGTAATATTGTCTTTTTTGTTGTTTAATCCATTTTGTAATTTTGTGTGTGAATTTATTTTTACTTTCCTCAATTTTAATTTCAATTTTTAGACTGTTGAAAGCTTTTATTGCATGGTATTGGTAGTGTCTTTGTCCAAAGGTTGAATTTACTGTTGGAGTTTTAATGTTTTCTTTGTACGCTTGTCTAACTGGTCTGTTAGTGTTATTTTGTATGTGTTGAAATTTATTTTTTTTGTTAAAAATGTAGTTTAGTAGTGTTTTAATGTATAATTGGCGTATATCTAGTACGTCACAGCTGTTGAATATTTGGTCTGTATCGGTCAGTCTATGTTTTTTTAGTATTACCTTTAAGATCGTTTTCTGTGCGGTTTCTATGTAATTGATAGCCGAGTTTGTTGCTCCTCCCCAAGCAATAATTCCATATTCTATTATTGATTGGCAGAGTGCAAAATATATTGTTTTCAATTGTTTTATTTTATATATGTTTCTTATGTTAAGGAAAATGTGTATTGTTTTGAGAAGTTTATTTGTGATTTGTTTGATGTGAGGTATCCATCTAAGGTTATGGTCAATTACGATTCCTAGATACTTTATTTGATCTGTTTTTTCTAGAGGAGGGCAATCGCAGATGTTGGTGTTTAAACATTCGTGTATTTTTATGGTGTTTGTATTGTTTTTTGGCTGTCCCGTGCTATTTATACTGTATGTTGTGAATTTTGTCTTTGATATGTTAAGTGTAAGTATGTTTGAGTCTAGCCATGTTTTGACTTGCGAGATTCCCAAATTCGCTATGTTATATACATTATTCCAATCCTTAGATTTGAAAAGTAAAACTGTGTCATCAGCATAGCTAACTATTTCACCATCTATTTTCATGCTGCAAAGTTCATTTATGTAAATAGTAAAAAGAACGGGCCCTAGTATGCTTCCTTGTGGAACTCCATATGTAATCGGCAGTGGTTTACTAGTATGGTTGTTAATTTTGACTTGTTGAGTTCTGTTACTCATATAACTTTTAAATAGTTGAAGTTCCTTGCCTTTGATACCCATGTTTTCTAATTTTTTAAAAAGTGAATTGTGGCAGATTGAGTCAAAGGCTTTAGCTAAATCTAGATATATCGCTATGCATTTGTACCCTTGATCTAAGTTGCTATGTATATAATCTACTGTACATGTATATATACTGGTATATTTAATAATGCCGAAAATTTCCTCAAAAGCATTTAATTGAGAATATTCAGCGACTGCTTCTGGGTTCAATTCCAGTTCACAATTAACCTTTTCATCTAGAAGGGTTATAAATTCGGACCGAATTCTTTCTAATGTACTTGCGCCTGATAAGAAAGATAGCCGATTGTTAACACTATCAGAAGCCTTCTTCGTCTTGTCGAAGACTGATTGTAAATATGCAAAATTAGCGGCCAATTTTGCATTTAAACGTTTCAAAAGTCTTTCTTCCCGACACGACCCGGACGCGCTTGTAGCCATTTCTGATTCTGGTTATTTTATTATTGAATGCGGTAAAAAATATTATAATAATAATATTTATATAAAATAAATTGATTAATATTAATTTTTTATTCAATAAATTAACTTTTATGCCCGTAGGGTTAACTCAGTGCGGGAGCCGTGAAGGGTTAAGTATTGAAAATGCGGGTAGAACAAATTTATCACTTTACGTCTTATTAAAGTATTATTCTTTTTATGTATAATACATCCAATACTGGGATGTATTACAATAACCAAATTATTTATAATGAAATGCGGTTAATTTTAAATGCGGTTGATATAACAATATCGGTATTATTATTAGAAATAGATATTAAATAGCGGTATTGGCATATATCAAATCTATTCTATTTGCGGGTAAATATGTTATTTCCGTTTAAACCATCCAGTAATATCGGATAGGAATATCCAGAAATAAAATGCGGGTAGTTATTAATTGATTACGCGGGTATGTAAAACGCAATAACACTCTTATGGTTTATTACCGAAATTACGGAAATTACGGTTCAATATCAGGCTCGTTTGGGCCAACTATGGTGTGTAAGAAGTTATGAAGTTGTTTTTTATGTTAGTGTAAGAAATGATTGTCGAAGGACCTTGAATGATTGAGCAATGACCACTGCACATAAGACAATATTTGTTGTAGGGATAAAGGAAGGACTCACCATTAGGAAAGGGCACTCGTTTCTTCCCGTCTTCTCCTCACAACAATGTCACTTAACACGAAGCGGATTGCACTATATCGTCGCGAATAATAATGTCGTAAGATAAGGGAGATTAGATCTCGAGCGGATGCGGTTTTATTGTTAGCGGTTCGGGTTATTGCAACATACTGACAGATTACCAAAGGGCACATAAATTAGCAGGAATGGAAAGGAAGGTAGGAACAAAGGACAACAATACTATCTCAGTACAGTGGTCGCTGGTATGTGTGTATGTGTGCATGAGATGTATGTATATAAATTAATGTCTATTGCGTATTGGCGCAACCAATTGTCATATTTATAATTCAATCATTGCAACATAGTTGGTTTACCATCGTTCTACATAGGTAAGACAACTGGATATAATATGGTTAATTTAAAGAAAGGAAATAAGATATTATGTCTACCATAATTATTAATGTTAGTTGTGATTGACTATACTTATATTTACGGTTATTAGGTACGTTTGTTAAATAATGTCAACTGCGAAAGAAGGCTAAATATAATGTTTCTTTACTTGTTCATTATACTATACCTTTATATTATATTGAATTATAGAAAGATATCAATTAAATGTACTTACTGTTATGGTTAATATCATTGACTACATAATCTGAAACGAGCTTTACAGACTACAGATGTAGGAGTCGGTGCCCATTTTAGACGTTTGATGGAATGAATCACTTTTAAGTCTCTATCTTTGGGAAACACCCCCATGTCTACACATAGGAACACTACAACAGGCATTATTGTAATATTTAAAAACACTAAATTGCGTAAAACGGCCTAAAAAATGTATAGGATCTGACAGTTAAACACAAAAAGTTGGACCGGTAGAACAATAGCGCCTCTAGCGACCAAAATCTTGCGAAAACGGCCCATTAATAGATGGATATTGCTGCTTTTGTTCTGGAAGATTGGACACTGCCGGTTTTGTTCCAAACACATGTGGATTTTGCTAGTTTTGTTACGAACTGAAATTATTATTTTCTGGAATTTCTGAAATGTTTTTTAATGAATTTAATTTCAAATTAAAAAAATACAAAAGTGGCTTATCCAGTAATTATTAATTAAATATAAAATAATATTGAAAAATGGTCATAATAAAGAGCAAAAATTGTTGAGTGAGCAGGAATTGTTTTGCCGAATATCTGAAAAAAAAAATTATGTTGTATATTAAATAGTTTAGTACCAAATAATAAACGTAAGATAAATATTTCAGTATCCTCTTTATCACAATATTACACTTTATCTTAATATTTCACGAGTACTAAAAACATATGTATGGGCATTTCACCAAACGGAAAAAAGTTTGATGTTTACCATAAAATTATATGCATTACTAACCTCTGTTTGTGGTAACATTCCTCTTCGACATTTCTGGTATTTTCGCACGCTTCTTTGCCATTTCTGGTGTAACTTCACTTGGAAAACATTCCATCTTTGATTTAAATAAAGTTTACAGTAATATAAATCAATTTTTCACCACAAAAACATAAAAAAACCGAGCTTATGTATCACACCAGCTGTTCACACTTTGTATGGGGTGGCCATTTTGAATATCATATTTCTGGGTCTCTGATTGGCTCAAACAAAAACTGCTGTTTTTGTTCGTAACCTAAAGGAGATTGCCATGTTTGTTGTGGAACTAAATATTAAAATTCAAAAATGTATGGGATATTGTGGTTCATGCTCCGAAACCTTTGCAGCAGTCGGTAGTATTTTTGATTCTCTATCCATCGCCATATCTAACTCATTTTACACCAATGGTGGAGATTTCTGTCTTTGTTTCAACACGCCTCAATTCTTATACATAAACTAAGAATCCTTGGAATAACGGGGAATATTTTGAAATTTTTTGAGAGTTATCTACACCAAACAAAAATATCAGTCAAACTCAACTCACACTATTTACACCAATTTGAAATGTTCGCCGGTGTTCTACAGGGGTCACATTTAGGTACAGTATTGTTTTCCTTGTTTATCAACGACATAACTACCGTTTTTGATGGAGTTATGGTGCGAAATTTAGATACAGGATTGTAACGTTTGGAAATTAGCCGGTTTGTTGAGACCCACTCAGGATAAGTGGGATATGGCAGCTTTTACTGTTATTGGAAAAGGTTCTACTTTTGTTCTAAAATAAAAGATTATTTTTGGAGCGATCATACAATGTATATTTAAACCAAGAAAAAATTATGCATTAATAAACATCATACGCAAAGATAATTGACAAGCAACAAGCATCCCTGTGGACCCACAGTAAAAACTGAGCTAAATAAAGATCCTACGTGGAATGTGCGTAGAACAAGTCGGTAGCGCAGAATGTAGGAGGCCGGAGCAAGATCCCTGGTGAGACATGAGCCTGTATGACGAGACCACTGCATCCCGCGAAGCTGATCCTTCAAAAGCGAGGGTAGCCTCCAATTTGCTGGTGGGTGGGGGTTCATTGAGGCCTTTTCATCGAGAAAGCCCACAAATAAGTCCTTTGCGAGTTCGATTCTGTTTCGGGGCGTATCCGCGTGATTAAAAATTAATTGCTCTATCATCTCCAATGGCAGATGGTTTTCGATTCGGGAGTGCAAAGCAAAATCCTCCGGTGTCACTTCACACTTTTAAGTCATCTCGAAAACAAAAGTATTCATTTTGTTAACTCCAAAATAACACTTTGACACACAGCACAAACATCTTACCAACAAGGATTTCCCGAAAAATTAAAAGAAACAGATCGATAACTTAATTAGGTGACATAGTCGAATTTTCGACGGTTCCCCAGCCCGCGAGAATTCCAAAAGTGAGCCTCTTTTTCTGCCGGAAACGGAGCTCTCCCAAATTCATCGAAAAAATGTTGCCAGTCAAATACAAGCTTGTGAATTAATTCTTTCACTGGCCAGGTAAAGTCTGGAAAATAATTATTTTTGACAGTAGGAATTATTTTGGTGACAGGATATAGGACATAATTGGAAAATTGGACTTTCCGGTATTTATTTAAAAAAATGTTTATTTATGTTCTTTAAAGAGCGTATTTAGGAAAAGAAAATTTTATGCTGGGCGGTACTACAGTTCAAGGTTTTGATCAGAATTCATTTTCCAAAATGTGATTCGTCCCTCGGCATAAGACGGATTTCGAATAATGTAAATCCAATAAGAAAAGTGTTCAATTGTTTTATTATTATTTTACAATTTTTAAACAATTATTAAGAAATCTTGCGTTTTTCTTACATATTTTTGTTGTTATTATTTACTTGACTAATACTTTTTATATAAATGAGCTAGAATTCTGTCACCAAACACAAGAGCCAGGATAATCCTTTTTAAGTGAGGAAAGGTTATTTCTATTTTACTTTGAATTTTTTTAACATTTATTGTAAAAAAATGTTTCCAGCGTTTTGCAAAGAAACACAACATTCATCTATCTTTATTTATGTCAACTTATATTTGAATCTTCAAAAAACAGATGCAAACTATATACATAATTAGAGACTATTATTTTGATATTCTCCTGTGTAACAATATAACAAGTGTAAACATACAAAGCGTTCTTGGTGTTAATCAATACATCTCTGCTTGAGAATAGTTCGTGTTTATGGAGCGCGGTTGGGTAATGAATTCATTTTCTCAGGCGTGCGTCAGCGTGGACTCTTCGAAAATCCTTTTCATGCATAAATTATTACAGTCGGAAGATGAAAAAAGTTTTTTTTCGTGGTGAAACAGCAAGTGTCTCTTCAAATCTACTTTTTTATAACACGAATAGTTGCAGTCAGAACAAGAAAACGGAGTTTCTCCACTATGAGTCAGCATGTGAGTCTTTAAATTTCCACGTTGTGAACTTGAGTATGCGCAGTCGGGACAAGAAAAAGGTTTTTCTCCACTGTGAATCAGTATGTGTTTCTTTAAATTTCCTTTTCGTGAACATGAGTATTTACAGCAGGAACAGGAAAAAGGTTTTTCACCGCTGTGAATCATCATGTGTCTCTTCAAATCTCCCTTTTGATAACATGAATAGTTGCAGTCAGGACAAGAAAACGGCGTTTCTCTACTGTGAGTCAGCAAGTGAGATCTTAAATTTCCACGTTGTGAACTTGAGTAGCTGCAGTCGGGACAAGAAAATGGTTTTTCTCCACTGTGAATCAGCGTGTGTTTCCTTAAATTTGCCTTTCGTGAACACGAGTAGTTACAGCTAGAACATGAAAAAGGTTTTTCACCACTGTGAATCATCATGTGTCTCTTCAAATCTCCTGTTTGATAACACGTATAGTTGCAATCAGAGCAAGAAAACGGCGTTTCTCGACTGTGAGTTAGCATGTGAGCCCTCAAATTTTCACGTCGTGAACTTAAGTAGCTGCAGTCGGGACATGAAAAGGGTTTTTCTCCACTATGAATCATTATGTGTTTCTTTAAATTTTCCTTCGTAGAACATGAGTAGTAACACTCGGAACATGAAAAAGGTTTTTCTCCACTATGTATAAACATGTGTCTTTTAAGATGTCCCTTATAATTAAATGAAGAGTTGCAAACAGGACACGAAAAAGGTTTTTCTCCGCCGTGGTTAAACATATGCATTTTGATATATCCCTTTTTAGAAGATGAATAGTTGCAGTCGGGACATGAAAAGAGTTTTTCTTCAGTATGGGTGCGCAAGTGCCGTTCTAACGTTGACTTGCTTGAACAGAAACGGTTACAATGAAAACAGGATATTTGGTTTTCGCCAGGATGCTTCTTCAAGAATAAGCCTGAAAGAAATTAGGGATAAAGCGAATAAAATATGTAAAATTTGTAATCATGAAAAATCAATAAAATTGGTTGGGATACAAGAATAAATTATTTGAATACTTAAACATAACATTATAGCGGAATGTGATATTAAATTATAATTAATTAATATATTAAACATGTTAAAAATAGTAACACTCCGCTATGCTATACAACATCTCAAAATATATAAAGAGTAAAGCAAATTTCACAAAAAATGTAAAAATCCTCGTGGTTTTGAAACTTTTTCACTATTACGATCTAGACACAAAATAATAGCGCAAGAACTCTATATTAACTGTACACAGTGTTTATATAGCTCAAGAACTCTATATTAACTTTGACGGCCGGCATAGTCCAGTGGTAACACATTGGACTGCCATTCCGAAGGTCGCGGGTTCGAACCCGGCGTGCGCAAATAAATTTTATTTGATTAATTTGTGTTATTTCACAATTAATTAATTAAAATAATATATATTATATTTGCGGCACGTTCCAGAGTGGAAGATACTACCAGTATCGCCCTGGTGTAAGACCACCATTCAGAATTGAAACGTTGCTCCAAATGGCTTTAGCCGTGTTTAGTGACTAGATCTGAATAGCCAGGTACTTCCCCACCTTCCTCTTTCCCTTCCCCACTTACCTTCAGCCTCACAACATCCCCCAATTGGGGATGCCATAGTCTCACTGGCTCCAGACGGGAATAGTTGGGACTCTTGTGAGGTATTCACTATAAAAAAAAAAATTAAAAAAATACATAGTTTATATAGCACAAGAACCCTATATTAACTATGTATATAGTTAATATATGGTTTTATATATTTAACATGGGTTCCCCAAGGATCTCACCTCGGACCAATTCTGTTTTTATTATTTATAAATGACATTGTTAGTGTATTTAAAGATGTACAAGTTCTGCTCTTCGCTGATGATTTGAAAATATATAGAATGATACGTAGTATAGAGGATTGCCATATTTTACAATCTAATTTGGATAAATTGTCAATCATTGGTGTGTGATCAATTCATTATTTCTTAATATTCAAAAGTGCCAAGTTATTCGTTTTCGTAGAATTAAAAGTCATGTTACTTATGAACACTCTTTAAATAATGTACTATTGACATCAGTCACTCAGATCAGGGACTTAGGTGTTATATTCGATGAAAACTTAACATTCACTCTGCATGTAAATGATATAACAAAGAGAGTTATAAAAATGCTTGGTTTCATATGCAGAACGGCGAGTGATTTCAAGTCACTTGAATGTTTGAAAACATTGTACACTTCTTTAGTAAGAAGCCAGGTAGAGTATAATTCGCCTATTTGGTCCCCATTGTATAAATCGCATTCTGACAATATTGAAAGGGTACAGCACAAATTTTCTAAGATTTATTAACTTTAAACTGAATATTCCAATTCAAAATATAAACTATGTTTTTTTGATGAAACAACTTAACTTAATAACGCTATCAGATAGGCGGATCATCCCTGACCTTGTACTTTTAAATAAAATTATTAATAATTCCATTGACAACCCTGAAATTCTCGCCAAAATAAAATTTAACGTACCGACTAGAAATACGAGGCAAAGTGCTACATTTTTCTGTGACAATTTTAAAACCAACTATGAAGCTCATACACCTATAAATAGACTACATCATTTTGGCAATAAATTTGGGAATATTGTAGACATGCTTAAAGATTCCGTATTAGTTATAAAACGAAATCTTTTTAATCATTTTACTGAGATGTATGAATTCACAACTCTGTAGTGAATACACTTTTGTTTTTATATGTATATGTTCCATACATATTTAGCTTTCCGTAATCCACACTATTAATTTGAATTTACCTTAATTTAATCAAAAATCATAATTTATTGTAAACTATGTAACACAACTGTATTACTTGTTAACTATTTTTGTAAAAGCCCATTAGGGCGTTAATAAATAAATAAATAAATAAATAAATAAATATAGCATAAGAACTCTAAACAATTGTATCAAATCGGAGGATGACTTAAATAGCGTAGCTTTCTATTGTCAGAATAACCAGTTATTTTTTAATTGTTCAAAATATCACCACGTCTCATTAACAAGAATTGACAAAAAAAATATACATTAATATTTGTAAAATAAAAATAAAATTATAACCTGTTCCAATATACGCGATCTAGGTGTGATTACCGATTGGAAGTTAAAACGTAGATGTCATATCAATCAAATCACAATAAAAGCTACTAAAATGCGTAGTTTCATAAAAAGAAATACAAAATAATTCGAAAACGTTGTCATTTTCACTATATTTTGCGTAGGTACGTACGAAGCCATCTAGAGTATGCCTCAACTGTGTTTGTCTCCATTTAATGGATTACATACAAACAACTTTACTTTGTGTACGTGCGAAGCCATCTAGAGTATGCCTCAACTGTGTTTGTCTCCATTTAACGGATTACATACAAACAACTATACTTTGTGTACGTGCGAAGCCATTTAGAGTATGCCTCAACTTTGTTTGTCTCCATTTAATGGATTACATACAAACAACTATACTTTGTGTACGTGCGAAGCCATCTAGAGTCTGCGTCAAATGTGTGGTCACCATGTTATGGATTACATATAAACATAATGAATGGATTCAGAAAAAAAATACAATTCTTTCAAATCGCATATTTACTATTTATCTGGATACAAATCTATTTTTCAAAAATTAATGCATTTTGCTATATAAAATTGTAAGCAACATTACTGACTGTCCGGATTTATTAAATTAGATTAGATTTATTATACGTCACATACTCTAATACAATATTTTTAATGAAAAACAATGTAAAACTAATTAAAACAAAATGATTGCTTGATATATTCTCAAATAAAAATTCAATTAAAAATGTATTCACTTGTACACCAACTAAACTAAACTACATAAATTGTAATGACATATATTATGTAGTATCTCTTGTCATAATTGTATATATTTTATATGTAATATCTATTTAAAAGTACAATAAAGAAATCTGTATTTGGTTTCTCAGTTAAGTTAATTGCACATGTACAAAACAGCCATAGTGTTACGGTTGATTTCCCTAAAATAAAATAAATAGAGGAGCAAACATTTGAAGAACGCGAATTGTTAACATTTATAACTGTGATGAATGGTAATAAGTTGGGTATTCAAGTGATAGATGGCACTAGCCATAAAGCTTACTCCAGAGTCCGACAGATGTCGCTAGAGTGTAGCAATTGCCTGTGGGATATTATTGACAGACAACAAGCTTCTAGAAACAGAGAATTACCAACCCTCGGGTAATGAACAGTGTAGCTAAATCCAGACCTATTTATTGTACTAAATAAACACAATTATAGTAGAAGAATCTTTTACTTTTCACAAGAATTCCCAACACTAAGTCTGCATAGTAAAGCAGAGACATAACAATAACACAACCGGTTTTATTTTACCTGCTGTATGGGTAATGCTTTCAGAGCGCTCTAAGCATTCTAGTTTAACATCCGGGAGGTCTATGTCAATTTCCGTAGAAGGAGTTTCTCCACTAGCTTCTTTTCGGGTTGCTAGTTCTGCCTTGATGGGAACAGTCTCCACATAACCGATACCTGGAGAAACAAAACACAATATGATAAGCCGAGATGAAAAGCGTATTACAAATGAAGCCCCGTAGTCCCAATTTATACCGATTTATAACAAGTTTCCCTCTAACTCTTTTGAGTTCCAAAAAAAAAAATATTTTTAAATATAATATCTATACATTTGTTATTTATTTATTTATTTCACGCCTATTATGGCTTTTACATACATATATATAAAAAATATTTACGAAATTATACATGAAAATAGTGCAGGAAACGACTATTTAAAACAATTGCAGAAAAATAAAAATAAAGTCAAAATATCACTGAACTTGATATACACAGCATGCAGGCACAAAACATAAAAAATCCAAAATATTTTTTTCTGTTTCAGATGACAAAATTATTATGTGTTAGTCAAATCAAATTAAATACCTTTATTAAAATATTCCACTACTTGATGAAAAAAACTTCAATAGGGTATGCTTATATATTGAAATTGATGTACTAAATATATCAACAACATCGTAGTATTTGTTTCCTAGCTGTTGAATCCGTCGCATAGGAGTGTGATATTGGGACGTTGATATAGAATTGCTACAATAATATGGTAGGTACTGTCTTGTAACCGACCTGCTTGGAGTATGAAAAGAGATTACATATAATAAATCAGGGGTATCAAACATTGTATTAATAATTTTATACAAACAGGTTAAATCGGAAATAATTCTGCGATCAGATAGTTTTATTAAATTTAATGAAAAAAGTACGTTATCTTAATTTAGGTTTTCTCTAGGAATGCCCATTTTAAAATTTACATATCATAAAAATTTATTTTGGATTCTTTCAATCGCTGTGACTGAACCTCATAATTTGGGGACCAAACCATGGAATTGTATTAGTGACATATATAGTGTTTATAATTTAACAGTATTGACATTATTGAAATCACTAGATACCCTTAAAATAAATCCCAACATTTTCAAAGTTTTATTGGTTATTATTTCAATATGCTTGATAAAGTTAAGTTTCGTGTCAAACCAAATGCCTAAGTCATTAATTTCCGAGACAGATACTAACGACATATTTTTAATGGAATAATCAAAAATATTGGATTCTTTATTCGATGAAACCTCATAATTTAGCATTTGTTTATTATTTACTGTTATGCCGAAACGTTAATAATATGAAATTCCCTCGATAGAAAAAAAATCGCAAAGCTCCAAAAATTATTAAAAAAAAATTTTGTTCTGTGATTTAATATGTTATAGGCATTAAAAATTCACTGTGTATCTTTAAATGCAACTTAAGCATTTCTCGAGAGATCTCTATTTCAAACGAATCTTCTTTTATTAAATATTTTCACCATTTGCGATTCATTGTCATCGATTTTTTTAATATTAGCGCGCTCCCTCTAACATTCGTATTTAAATATCTCCCTTTCAAACCATTTTTGAACGCTTACTACGGGGCCTTAAATCACTGTCGACCCGTTCAAAGATAGTACTGTAACAAAATCAGATACCTTTTGCTAAGAAAAATGATAAAAAAACATTTCAAGAAACACCAACAAACTTTAAGGTAAATTTACAATATACGAACGACTCAATACGTTCGCTTCAGGGACCAGCGCTTTAGGAAGGAAATTCCACTTTCCCTTCAGAATCTTTACAACTGAATTAAGTTGTTTGTTTTCAATGGAATAATATTTAAATTGAAATATGTGTAACATATATGTAATAAGATGAAGATTTTACTCGAGGAATCAGGAACGTTTCGCATAAGCCTGTTTATTTTGAAATTTAAGTGAAAGATTATACATTTTAAAGTAAGTACCAAATTAACGAAAGAACCTAAGTGAAATGCGAACACTAATTTTGTTGATCGTGCATTCGGAGTATCCGGCCCCAAGGCTTGGAATAAACTTCCTATGGAATTGAGATGTATAACCAGCTGAAGAGAATTTAGATCCAAACTAAAAAACTACTTACGATATGGTCGAGATGCTATTGACTTGCCTATCAATGGACAATGGACAATATCAGTGGGAACATAACACGTCAATCGCTTTAATTGTTGGCAGATGGATCATCTAAATGCGGTAAAGATCGATGATTAATTTAAATCATTCATCATTTAAGATATATATGCAGCTAACTCTTTAGACGCATTTTGTAATCATATTCTAAAATTAATTACAAAAACACCCTAATATTATAGAACTTCCTTCTTCTTCTGGCGCTAGTAAAATAAGATTGTTAATGTTAATGTAAGTTGCAAGTTTCTACACATGTAAATATATATGTCATTAAGACATTTGTAGTAATATATAATAATATACATGTCATTAAGTAGTTATAGGCCTTAGTCGTAAGTGACTACATACATAGGTCTTAGATGTAAGTCAGTAGTTTTAAGTCGGTAGTAGTTCTACTATTAATTAATTAGTAAATATATAAATATTTGTAAAGCGCCCTTGAGGTGATTTTTCACGAAAACAGACCTATATAAATTAGTAAAATATTATTATTATTAACTAATGAACGGCCATAATTATAATATGTCCTGTTTTCAAAACAGTCCAAAACAGATATGAATTCCGAACAACTAAACTCAACATTATACATTTTCTGTCTGTCGTAGTACTCGCCGCATGTTGCAAACATTCCTTCTTCACACCCGGGAGGTCTATCTATATCCGCAAACGGCATCTCACCTCCACCCTCTTCCTGGGATCCTGGCTCCTCCTTGATGGTAACAACATCTGTGTTGGGAAGGTCCATGGCCTTCTGTGATAGCATTCCGGTTTAATATAACGATGATGGTTGGTCCCAGCTCGAAATAAATCACGACCTGTAACAGAATCGCAAATGCTCAATAAAATAAAAAATATGAACTTTATCACATCAGTCATAATGGAAATATTATTGAGCACGAAACTTATGTCATATTTTGGAAACTATTAAAAAAACATTCATTTTTGGTGTATTGGTCAGTAAAAATTAAATCACCACTTGACTAAATGCAATTTATTATTTTAAAAATACTTGAAATTAATTACCAAAACATTTAATATTAAAAATGGTTAAGGTTTGGAGGATTTTTTCTAATGTTTCATATCCATTTGAAATCCACCTTTCTTAAAAAAAAATACGTAAAATCAAACGTTTACTTTAAAAGTTATTCAACTGATTGAAAAATAAAATAATCGTGTTTTATAAATTTACTTGTCACCGCGATTGGAATTTAAATCAGAATTATGATTGCAATAAACAACTGCGCGGCAAAAACACACAGGCTTTACAAAAAAATATTTTATCGCCACTTTTACCAATTAACCGAAAGAATAGAGATAATAACTTGCGAGAACTAAACGCAATGTTGACTACACAGTCTTCGCGTCTCTCAGCGAACACGTACGGTGTAAACCATAGTGCGAACATTAAACCTTGTAAAAGTAAAATAAATAAACGGGTAGCGCTCAAAGTAATCAAAAATGGTGCAGTGCAAAAAATGCAAAAAATATCTCGCTAAAGACAGTGAATCAATCAAGTGCAACGTCTGTAGTGGAACATTCCATAAATCATGTACAAACAACGAGAGTGTCGGTAAGGAATTTATTTGCGAAATCTGTGATACACAACGAGCGATAAACGTGAACGCAGGTGATAACGCAGCCGTGAACATACGAGCCGAGGGCAGCGGGTCACAAGGTTCAAACCAAGAAAATATCCCAGAAATGAAGAATATTCTGAATGAAATAAATAAAAAAATTAGCATTATGTACAGTATGAAAAAAGATATGGAGACCCTCACACAATCTACTGAATTTCTATCCAAAAAATACGACGAGCTAATATCACTACACTTGGAATTGGGTAAAAAACTAAAAGAAAACGAGAACAAACTTAATGAAGTTATAAACAAAAATACATACCCAGAAATATAGGATTCAAGAGATTGAACAAGCAGAAAAAAACTGTAATATTGAATTGTTTGGTCTGGAAATGAAAAAAACGAAAACATTGAAATACCCATTAAAAAAATTGCGGAAAAACTAAACACCAATTGCGACGAAATTGAAAAAATTTAGAGACTTCCGAATAGAACAGACTCCAAACCGGCTAATGTAATAGTGAAGTTCTTACTACAAAAATACCTAGACGAGTGGTTACAAAAAAAGAAAATCATACTAACAAACAATGATATGTACGAAAATGGAAATAATGGCCGAATTTACATCAACGAAAATCTCACTAAAGAAAAAAAAGACCTCCTGTACATCACAAAATAAAAAAATGAAAACAAAATTTAAATATATATGGGTTCAAAATGCAAAAATATTAGTGAGAAGTGAAGGTGAAGGCAAAATCATCCACATCAAAAATAAGAGTGATATAAACAGATATATTTAACAATAAAATAAAAACACCTTTTGACTCGGAACACTTATTTTATCAGTTATAAATTCACGTCATGGAAGATTCAACACAATTTCAAACTCATAAATTTATCAAATGCTATAATTTGGATAGCTGGATAAATGATACAAAGATTAAAATGAGGTTTGTGGCTATTCACCTAAATATAAGATCACTAAAAAAGAATTTTAATTCATTTATTGCACAAATTAATGACGTTCTGCAGTTTATTGACGTAATCTTTCTAACGGAAATAAATACTAAAAACGAAACAATATCTATGTTCAATATTCCAAACTTCATCGCGATTGCAAATACTCGAGAAAAAAGAAGAGGAGGACTTATCATGTACTTAAAAAACCATCATACTTTTAAGGAAACAAACATTTCTTTTAAAAGCTGCGAGACAATCTACGGAGAAATAACCACCGTTTGTCAAGATATCATAAACATACTTGCAGTATATCGTCCGCCGAGCAGCAACAAGAATATATATCTGAAGGAACTAAAGCAAATATTACAAATGACCTCATCTGATTCAAATTACTTGTACTGTGGTGACATTAACTTGAACTTATTGGATACCAAAAATAGTGTAATTACAGAATATCAAAATCTACTCAGTGAAAATGGTTTAGAAAGTGTAATATTAGATGTGACCCGGGATGAAATATTAAACGGTAAAAATGTTTATTCATGTATCGACCATATTGCAATACGTAACCGTTGTAACACTGTATTTTCATGTATTGTAACTAACAAAATATCCGACCATTATATAACAGGAGTAGCAATCGGGAAAGAGGTACTTACAAAGGATTTAAATAAAAAAAGGGAAATCATTGATAGTAAATTGGTATATTCTAAATTAAAACTAGTAAATTGGGGAAAATTATTACAAACTGAATGTCCCTCAGAACTGTACTATACTTTAAAAAATATATTTGATAATATTTATTCGTCCTCGAAGAAAGAAATATCAATTATTATTTTTTTGGTAAACTAACGTTTAAGACAAGATTTTTTATGCATAGCACAAAGTGTAACAATTATTTTACAAGCAATAATTATTCGCCTGAAACACTCATCCACATTGAAAAATCTCCTGATAAAAGATACATGACGCCAACGGGACTCGAACCCGTGTCCCTTCGATTTCCGGTCGACAGCTCTGACCACTGAGCTATGGCGGCTTATCTCTTATCCGCGAAATAATTCAATATATACTAGTGTTTCATTCAACAATTACTGCTTGTTACATTTTTTCACCTGAAAACAACCAACTTTATTTTATATGAGAAAGGCATTGTAAGTGCTAACTCTCTCACTAGATGGCGTCGAGACAAATTGTCTACATTTTAGGTGAAATACTTGAACTTGTCAAATATTAATTATTATTTTTTTGGTAAACTAACGTTTAAGACAAGATTTTTTATGCATAGCACAAAGTGTAACAATTATTAAGGGTTCGAGTCCCGTTGGCGTCATGTATCTTTTATCAGGAGATTTTTCAATGTGGATGAGTGTTTCAGGCGAATAATTATTGCTTGTAAAATAAAGAAATATCATTTGAAAATAATCTTAGGCACAGCAATCCATGGGTTACTGAAGAAATTAAGAACATGATTAAAAAAAGAGATTACCTTTACCGAAAATGTAAGAATAGCCCAAATAACCCGGTATTTCGTTTAGAATATACTCGATATAGAAACAAAACAAACAAACATATTAATATTACTAAAAACGCATTCCACAAAAATGTAATAAATAGCTTAAACGGAAACCCGAGGAAACTCTGGGACGAAATAAACAACCTAATAGGAAAACCTAAACAAAATTTAGATAAAATAATCCTTCAACATATGGGAAATCAAGGAGACACAAAATTTTTATGCGATAAATTTGCTACAACATTCATAAATGAAATAAAAGACATAAGACACAATTGTACTACAAAATTCTTAGATCGTAACATGTATACAACTCCTGCTATTATGTCAATGAGATTTAGACCTGTAACAGAAAAAGATATAAAAAAAATAATTATTAATATGGATGTTAAAAAGTCAGAAGGCAACGACCAAATAAGAATTAAGGACCTGAAGTTAATTGCTGATAATATAATTCCAGTCCTTACTAAATTAATTAACCTTTGTGTAAATAAAAGCATCAGGCCTGACGAACTTAAAACATCCATCATCAGACCTATTTATAAATCAGGAAATCACAAAGATTTCACAAACTATCGACCAATTGCGATTCTCTCGTGTATTGATAAAATTATTGAAAGGGCTATCTTTAACCAAATACAATTTTTTATAGAAAAAAACAGAATCATAAATCCCGATTGACGGAATTTTCAGTGATGAAATGTTAACAGACACTGGAGTAGCAACAGGGTCGATATCGGGACCTACGTGTTATATAATGCAAGTAAACAGTTTACCTAACGTAATAAAACGTTGTAAATGTTACATGTTTGCAGATGATACTTGCATCATATGTGCTGACAGAAATCTACAGAAAATTGAGTAAAATTTTACAAACAGACCTAAATAACATAATTAAATGGTCCCACGACAATGGAATTATTATTAACGCAAAAAAAAACAAAATATATGCTTATACACTCTCCATATGCAAGTTGTCAGGATAAAGAACTGCATATAAAAAGTCATTCATACGATTGTTTTCACACTAAAAACCAATCTCTGCCATGTAAATGCCCAAACATAGAAAAAGTTTACCAATATACATACCTTGGTCTAACAATAGATGTCAATTTTAACTGGTCAAATCACATTGAAAATGTATGTAATAGATTAAAATCCATATTAGGGAAATTTTATCACCTAAAAAACTTTGTAAATAAAAATATATTATGCTGTATATATAATGCATTAGCGGAATCAATTATAGGATACGGATTAACGTATAAAACGTACTTAAATAAAATAGAACAATTACAAATCCATTTCCTAAAATTGACATCAGGCAAAAAAAAATACAATTATTATGTAAAAAAAGGCGATTATAAAAAAATGTTTTCTTTGTGTAATGTGCTCTCTATACATAGTAGGATAGATTACCAACTAACGCTAGATGAATTCTGGAATACAGAATTCAAAAAACCTGTAAACCATAACTACCCTACTAGGCATTGTAACGTCAAAGAATTGTGCAAGTTTGGATTGCCAGGGTAGTGCCCGATTATTGTTTTGTTGACAGTTTTTTCGGGTGGCTGCCCTGCGATCGGTTGGACGGGCGAGCAAGAATAACGCGGGTAGATTTAGATCGGGACAATACGCAAGACGACGATTCCGCGGTGCGGGTGGTTTTTTGGCGAGAAAGAAGTGATATTGAAAATAATGAAAAAGATCGCGCGGATACCTTGAACTTATCCATCGGAGACTTTCCGTTTAAATTTACAAAACATAAAACCAACGTTTCGACTCCTGTGTAAGATCGGCCTGTGCTTGTCGAGTGTTGTGGCTTGAAGAGAGGAAAATATACAATCGGTTGTTTAAAAATAAAAAATGGTTTTATTTGTGAGTGGTTTTGAGGGGTAATTCCTTGGAGACTGCACTGGATTGCCAAGCATGCTGTCGAGGTGACGCAAAGATGAAGCATCATTGTCCCTTTAAATGTTTAATGGATGCTGATTGATTGAGGATGGATCCTCGCGCACTCTTCCGCACTCCATCCGACGAATCTCTGCCCGGCGCAATCTGCTCACCGCTGGCGGACTCTCAAACACCTTCAGACGTGACAACATGATCAAGGTTCTTCAATGCTTTTACACATTATTGTCTGCTTGCCTTAGCCCCATCATAGCCCTGGTGATTGACAAGGGTCCATGCTCATTAGACGTGACATCAGACGTGACAGCATAGAGAAGCACAAATGTTTATTATTAAAATATCGCAAAATGTATACAGAGATAGAACAAAAAGACATAAAATTCCGGAATTGTTTAACTCATTACCAGAAGATATTAAAAATGAGACATGTCATTCAAAAATAAAAACGAAAATTAGATCGGGTAAGTTTTTAAATTCTCACGGCCAAAAGCATTTTTGTTGTTTGTTTTTGGGGTGTTATGCCGTGTTGCGCTAACTCCTTTTCGGCTAAAGAAGGAGTTAGCGCAACACGGCATAACACCCCCAAAACAAACAACGAAAATTAGATCGTTCTACCTCCGTCACACATAAAAACAATTAATATTGTGGTACCAAGATATCAAGTTGAAACTAAATATATTATTATAAGCTAATAAATAGAAAAAGTGAGAGATTTCTTACAATTAAACTGATTGATCAGTTTTGTAAGATCTAAGCAAGAGAAAATAATGTACAAATAAAAAAAAAACTGAATAAACACATATAAAAAAAGAAGACCAATAGAAAATATATTTATATGGTCATCATCAACTTAAATGAGTAATTCTGGTGACAGTAGCTACACAAAGTGTAGAGCTGTCAAATGTACTATGGTGAAGTTTGCATGGGTCGAAGCAGATGACGCAGATGACACCATTCTGAACCGAAAAGTTGCTGAAAACGGCGATAGCCGTGTTTCCTGATCAGATCTGGTATATAATACCTAAAACATCGGTTTATTATCTCACGGAGTAAAGGAAAATAATCTCGTAGATGTTATAATATTTACAATGAGTAAAGGCAAGACGTAAAAATGTGGTCTAATAGAATTGAACAATTGGAGGAACTCACTAATCTCGTGGTTAACATTTGTGACAGCGGAAGTAAATCAACAATGGATGACTGTCTTCTGTCGCATGTTAACCTGGTTGGTGTTGGGTACCTCAATATAAATTATATCGCGAATGTTGAAAAATGTGATATATTCTCTAAGAAACTTACACTAATTAAGAGGATTAAGTCTTAATTAGTCAACATAACAAAAATCTACTTAAGTACAAGGCTTCAGTTCCAATGTGTTGAAAAAACGTCACTAGATAAATAGAAGTGCAAGAATTTGAATGACATCAGGAAAATATATGTAATGGTCATTGAAATGACCCAAAATGATTAAACATACCACACATATTGTACAGTTAATACAATAAGACTTCAGAAAAGGTGAGCTGCAAGGTATTGCGTGCGACCATAAGTAGATAACTCACCGTGCGACGCAAGAAGTAACGGAAATATAACAAGACGTTACAAAATTGGGAGTCGCTATATGCACAGCGACTAATCGACAGGGGGCGTGGCCAACATTTCCGAGCATACCCGAAGTGAAGTGTTTCGGCGCTTTATTTGAAATTGGTTCTCCGTTCAGATTTTTTTTTGTGACGTCACGGCCGAGCATTTCCGAATATTGCCGAGCAGCCGATAGCTAATTTTCATCTTTCATTTCATACGATTCTTGCACCTTGATTTCATTTGGTTAGATTACATTACTATAGGGCCAATATCATAAAGTCGATTCCAAAGCCTTAATAAAGACTGTTTGGTATGGCAACCACATTCTAGTTCCTGCAAATATAATTAACTTTTGGACAATAAAAGACTTGTGGTAGGTCCTATGTTCAACTTTTGTACAGATTCGTATTAGGCCTATATATACTCAAAGTATCTAATTTTTTTACATTACAAAACAGTACACCTATGGGAAAGTAAAACTAGCATTATTTGGAGTCAATGTGAAAATTTGGATGCCATATAGCATGTTGAAGGATAAGTGAGCAATGAAGGAAGTTGGGCAATTCATTGATACATTTATTTATTGGACAATTTGTATAGCGCCGCTTTTGTGAGATATCACCTCAGGGGCGCTTTACAGTTAATGCAGGTATTACAAAAATATAAATATTACAAAAAAACTGAATTTAAGTTGATACATATAAGCTGCATATTTGATATTATTTTATTAATGGAAAATAATACATTACACCACACAAAGGAAATATAAACATTGAGGGAACAAACCCCTTTAAAAACATGACAGATATACCCTGAATTGAGCCGATCAGGTTCTGCCTCATCCTGAAATTTATGTTTTATAAATTGCTCCAACAATAGACACATCTCGTACTGAGGAAACTCCAGCTTCAACAAGCCTGAATTTCTTTTGAATCACAAACCATGTTACACAAACCTAGCGTAGCCGCTAAACTATTTGAAAACTGGGATGTTTTTCTTGCCTTGACGTGAGCAGGCGGTATAAAAGGGACATTTTCTTTTGAATCACAAACCATGTTACACAAACCTAGCGTAGCCGCTAAACTAATTGAAAACTGGGATGTTTTTCTTGCCTTGACGCGAGCAGGCGGTATAAAAGGGACACTTTCTTTTGAATCACAAACCATGTTACACAAACCTAGCGTAGCCGCTAAACTAATTGAAAGCTGGGATGTTTTTCTTGCCTTGACGCGAGCAGGCGGTATAAAAGGGACACTTTCTTTTGAATCACAAACCATGTTACACAAACCTAGCGTAGGCGCTAAACTAATTGAAAACTGGGATGTTTTTTTTGCCTTTACGCGAGCAGGCGGTATAAAAGGGACACTTTCTTTTGAATCACAAACCATGTTACACAAACCTAGCGTAGCCGCTAAACTAATTGAAAACTGGGATGTTTTTCTTGCCTTGACGCGAGCAGGCGGTATAAAGGGGGCATTTTCTTTTTCATCATAAACCATGTTACACAAACTTAGCGTAGCCGCTCAACATCGCAAAAATAGTTAACTTAAATAAAATTTGAACGTAAAAAAATAAAATCCAGCTAATAAATTTCAATCACAACGCACACAATGCATGCATATAAGGTAAATACTAATTTGACGGAATTTAACATTAAAAAAAACTCAGCTCGGGTATGCTCGGATATGTTGGCCACGCCCCCTGTCGACTAGCCGCTGTGCATATAGCGACTCCCTACAAAATTAGTTTGACTCAGACAATAAATGGTTGAAGAAAATAATCATAAATGTCAACAGCTCTTGAAAGTTCTTACTTTACAAGAGTTTGTTCGCTGGTGTTAGATGGCAACACATAATCAGAAACTTGTTTTTTTCTTAATTCCGTAATTTCTATGGATAGATCTCCGCGTGCATCCTGTCACTTTTTTGTTGGTTATGTTATTTTGGCTTTACTCGTTGCGTCGATTTGAAAACTTTGAATGAAAACATTCCATCCTTCTCTCGAGAAATCCTTCGAACTCATAACAAAATTAAAGTGAAACAGAACTACCAGATCCTTACGCAAGAGCATGGATTCCACCGCCATCAAGTTAGAACCAGGCACAAGTGCGGAAGAGAGTGTTCCTGTGATACTTACCGAAATCGATATTGACTATCCTTTTATCAAAAAAGAATGTCCGGAATCCATTTCCGAAAGCAATTCAGGTGTTTTTTTTAAATTTTGGTACATAACTGTTATACAGACGCAATATGCGATCGGGAATAATAATAAAAACTGTAGTTTTTTGCTTGTCCATAACGACATGCTCACTCCTACATATTGACCTAAGCCACTCTTCTGGGTTATGTTACTAATATTCTATTTAAGGCGATGCCATACGTAGTAATTCAAAATTATGTGTTTTTGGTTTGAAAATTTGGTGGCCTAGAAATGTTTCAGATGCTTTCATTAAATACTGCTAGTAGAATACATCTTGGCCTTTGAAATAATCGAGTATTTTTTAGTCATTTTATAAGTCATTTTATAAGCCCAGAAAATAATAATGTACAAGGCCTATGAAAACTGCTTTAAAGTTCAAAATCTCCTACTTACGAACCCATTTTCGGTTATGATTTTATTGTATAGTGTGAAACATAAAGTTATTTATAAAATCATCGAAAAAAAAAATATATATATGCCTGAACATCCACAAAATAAAATAAAATGCAATTTTTGACCATGTTTTTTTCTTGCATAAATCAAAACAGGCTGATGGTGTTAAGCGGGAATTTAAACCTTATCGCCATCTACGTAAGGGTTGTTATTGATAGCGGCTCAATTTAAAATATTACACGACGTAGTGCATCGCCTTAATTTTTTTGTCTTGGCAACGTTGTGAAGGGAGTCTGGAAAGAGGGTTTTGGCTATCGTAAGGGACTGCTTTACTTCATACCTTTAAGAGTTCTGCGTTATTAAGTGAAGTAGAAAAGGTGGACGCCGGTAGAACCGTTTTTCGCAAAGCTGAGTCAGTGAAACGACCCTTTTTAATGAAGTCGACATTAACTATGAGCGGTAGAGAGAGTATGCACAATGTCACGCATGTTGTAGCGTGGCATTGTGCATGCTCTCTCAACCGAAATTGATGTTACATATCGGTTGTCAAGTATCCAAGAGTCATATAACATACTAAGCATCTTCTTTAGTGTAAGTTTCCAATTTTTACTTAAGTTTTTCTGTTATCAGGTAAATTTAGTAACCCGGAGCATTCTTTTCAAGACGGAGTCACCTTCAAAATAGAACCAGGGTCTACAGAAGGAAAACAAATTGAAATTTCGTTTTCTGAAATTGGCTTTGAATTTCCAGACATTGTACGGAAAGGCTTGGAGCACTCTGAAAGAATTCACCAAACGGCTGGTAATACTATTATTTTAATTTGTACAAATGAACTCACATATCCCGCACTCTTAACATCATAATGTATATTGGAGGGCCCCCACCGTTTTCCCAACGACGGTATAAGGAAAATGATTGTTTACCTCCTTGGTCGTACAGGTCAAACTACAAGCTATTTTTTTTTATTTATTGATTTTATTTTAGTAATTTGTACATTTAAGATTACAAATGACTAATTAATTATTAAATTTAAATATACTATTTTTTTTTCTTTCTTGATGTGGCTCCTACACAACGTCTTAATCTTTTCAATTGGGGCAGACTTAAGGTTTTCCGGCAGCGTGTTATAGTATTTCATCCCTTTATAAAATATACTATTCTGGGTATTCGCTTTGTCCTTCTTTGGTAGCCTGATTTCATTGCAAGTCCTAGTTTTATGTTTGTGTATGTCCTTGTTGTATACAATTTTATTCGAAAAATATTTGGGTAGCAGGTTGTTTACTATTTTGTGTAAAAATATCATCGTGTTCAAGGTCAACATCTGTTTCACCGTTAGCCAATTTAGTTCGTTTAACATTTTATTTACTTTTGAATATCTATTTCGTCTGAGTATTGTTCTCATTGCCCTATTTTGGAGAATTTGAAATTTATTTTGCTCTCGGTCGTTACACAGGAAAAGGATACTTGAGCAGTAATTAAAATGTGGAGCAATAATGGAGTTATAAATGGTGATTGCAGTTTTTTCGGACAGTTTTTGGCGAATTCTTCCCAAAAAAGATATCTTTTTTCCAATTTTCTTTTGGGTATATTCCGCATGTTTGTTAAAGTTGAGTTTGGAATCTATTATAACTCCTAAGTATTTTATATCGGTAACATTTTCAATAATTTCACCATCAATTTTGATTTTGCTTTCACTGGATGTCTTCTTATAACCAATTACCATACATTTTGTTTTTTTTTGTATTTAATTTAAGCTTATTTATTTTTAGCCATCTTGATACATTATCTATTTCATTATTTAAAATATGTATTAGTTCTTCATAGTTTTCTCCAATTATATATATAAGTGTATCATCGGCAAATAGTCGTACTTTGCATTTTGAAAATATTTTCACCATGTCATTAATATAGAGTATGAACAATAGAGGTCCAAGGACTGATCCCTGTGGTACTCCTAATTTATTTTCCATTGGTTTTGAAAATTGATTATTAATTTTTGTTACCTGTATTCGGTCTTTCAAATACTCTTTTATTAATTTAATGGCTAGAGTTGAGAAACCAATTTCTTTAAGCTTTCTTATCAATATTTCTCGATCTATGGTTTCGAATGCCCTTTGAAAATCCAAGAATATTGCTAAGATAAATTTATTACTATTCATTCCTTCTTTTCATTCTTCAACGATTACATTTAACGCTGTTTCACAAGAATTATTACATCTGAATCCCGATTGTTCTTGGTATAAAATATTGTGTTCATCTAAGTATTGCAATATTTGTTCTTTTATTATTACTTCAAGTATCTGTTCATATTTCGGTAAGGTGTTTATTGGTCGAAATTCTTCACATTTTCTGGTATTTTTAATCTTTGGGACCGGTATAATGGTAGATAGTTTCCATGACTGTGGAAATTTTCCCTCTTCAATTGTCTGATTAATAATATTTAATAGAGTAGATCCAATTACTGGAAAAGCATCTTTTATCAGACTAATAGTTAATCCATCTGAACTATTTTTTGATTTAATTTTGTTTAAAATGTTAAATAAATATTCTGCAGTCATTTTTCTGAAGACCAATAATTTTTTGTTTGAGTTGTTATTATCATTTGTGGGGTTGAAAACAATGTTAGGTATTAATTTGAGTGATGCTTTCTATAAAATATTTATTAAAGCTATTAGCCATGTTTTCTTCGTTTATATCTTATAGCTAAATTATTATGAACGACTCTAGACCCGCCAGTGTCCCTGCATACTGGATTTGTTTGTATATATATATTTGAAATCAACAACAAATAAATTGTACACATAAAATAATAAAAATTTGAAATAATTTCTTCTCGTTATTGCCGGATCACAGCTGCAAAAATTAAATCAAAATGTACAGGCTAAAATGAAGTGTTGTCTAAAATGCCTATCGAGCCTACCCTATGATTTTTTTATAATGTTCGCGCACATAATTATTTAACGCGCTACACCGGGTCCACACAACAACTTGCCATCTAGTCTGTGGTAAGAAACTGATTCTGATGCATCATTTAGAATCTTATATAGAAATACTTCCTTGTCGCCTTTTTTCCATATTAACTGGTAACATTTAATTTTCCCAGATAACTTGGGTTTCTTGTTGATGATACCAGAATGTTAATATTGAAGCGGATACATTAATTTCTTTCAGTTTTTTACAAAGCAGTGCACGAGGTACCAATGTATTGTGTTTCGTTTCACTAGGTAATATTAATGTGGAGACTATTACCATCAAGGCAGAACCAGGATCCCAAGAAGAAGTTGGAGGTGGAATTCCTCGTAAGTATCTTGACATAGACCTCCCGGATGTTAAAATGGAATGCTTAAAGCGTTCTAAAATAATAACCCAGACCGCAAGTAATTCAATTTTTTAAAATAAAATTTGTTTGATTCTGTGGTGGTGGTCATTCATCGGACCATCATTGGAGTTTAATTTAATTTATTTATTGTTATTGCGTATTTAATTAATTTGAAATAATCTTACTCGTGGCACGTTCTGGAGTGTACCAGAGCAGTTAGCGAGCAGGTTCAAGTTGACAATACGTGCTCTTAATTACGTTGTATCTGCTTACACTTAATATAAATTGATCTCATTTTATCTTTTTCAGGCGGATTGCTAAGGGCGCGAGCTGGGGAAAAACAATACTCATGTCCTCATTGTGACTATTCCTGCTCTCGTAAGTCGACGCTTGAACTGCACCAGTACACCCATACTGGAGTAAAACCGTTTTCATGTCCTGACTGCAACTATTCATGTTCCAGAAAAGGAAGTCTTAAGATTCACATGTTTACCCACAGTGGAGAAAAACCTTTTCCATGTCCCGAGTGCAACTTTTCAACCCATCGGAAAGGAGCTCTAAAAACTCACCTGTTTTCCCATGTTAAAGGAAAACCCTATTCTTGTTCCGACTGCAATTTTTCTTGCTCTACAAAGGGGCATCTTAAAATTCATGTGCTTAGACACAGTGGGGAAAAACCTTTTTCATGTCCTGACTGCAATTATTCATGTTATACAAAGGGAAGTCTTAATATTCACATGTTAACCCACAGTGGACAAAAACCTTTGTCGTGTCCCGGTTGTAAATATTCATGCTTCTGGAAGAAAGATCTGAAAAGTCACATGTATACCCACACTACAGAAAAACCCTTTTCATGTTCCGACTGTATCTTTTCATGTTCTACAAAAGGGCATCTAAAAATTCATAGATTGAGCCACAGTGGGGTAAAACCCTTTTCCTGTCCCGACTGCAACTATTCATGCTATACAAAAGGAAATCTTAAAAGTCACATGTTTTCACATGGTGGTGAAAAACCTTTTACCTGTCCCGACTGTAACTATTCATGCTATCGAAAGAGAGATCTGAAAAGTCATAAGTTTACTCACATTAAAGAAAAACCTTTTTCATGTTCCAACTGCACCTTTTCGTGCTCTACTAAGGGGCATCTTAAAATTCATGTACTGAGCCACAGCGGGGAAAAACCTTTTTCATGTCCTGACTGCAACTATTCATGTTATACAAAAGGAAATCTTAAAAGTCACATGTTTTCACACAGTAATGAAAAACCTTTTTCGTGTGTCGACTGTAACTATTCATGCTATCGCAAGAAAGATTTTAAAAGACACATGTTTGTCCACGGTCGGGAAAAACCTTTCTCATGTTCCGACTGCAACTATTCATGCTGTACAAAGGGATATCTTAAAAGTCACATGTTTACCCACAGTGCAGAAAAACCTTTTTCTTGTCCCGACTGCAAATATTCATGTTCTACAAAGAGTAGTCTTAGAATTCACATGTTTACCCACAGTACAGTAAAACCTTTTTCGTGTCCTGACTGCAATTATTCATGTTCTACAAAGGAATTACTTAAAACACATATGTTTAGCCACAGTGGGGAAGTACCTTTTTCGTGTCCTGAATGCAACTATTCATGCTACACAAAGGGAAATCTTAAAAGTCACATGCTTACCCACAGTCTAGAAAAACTTTTTTCATGTCCCGACTGTAACTATTCCAGCTGTCGGAAGGGAGATCTAAAAAGTCACAGGTTTACCCACGGTGGAGAAGTACCCTTTTCGTGTCCTGAATGCAACTATTCATGCTTCACAAAGAAAAATCTAAAAAGTCACAGGTTTATCCACAGTGGAGAAAAACCGTTTTCATGTCCCGACTGTAAATATTCAAGCTGTCGGAAGGGAGATCTAAAAAATCACATGTTTACCCACGCCGGAGAAAAACGTTTTTCATGTACCGACTGCAACCATTCATTTTCACAAAATTCATCCTTAAAACGTCACATGCTGACTCACAGTCGACAAAAATCAGTTCCGTGTGTAACTATTCCTATTTAGTAAAGTTTGCCGCATATATTCCTAATATATATTTGCCAAGTAAATAGCAGGCTCATTCGCAGAATAGCTCGAAACTAACGGGTTCTCTCATGGTAAACGTTTAGTTTTTTCCCCTTTGAAATTAAAGAAACAAATTATTAAAACCATTAAACCAAACTTGCACAAATCAATGGGAATATTTAATCTTACATTTTTCTCATTAAAAATTTAGACGTATTAGAGATAGTACAGAAGTCAAAAAAATCTTACCTAAGTAAGATCATAGTAAATCATCGATTTTTAAGGCACTTTTTTTAATTTCTCACTTTAATGTACTTACTGCAACACGTTATACCTATCGTATTCTTTATTACTTATAAATAACTACAATAATGTATTGGGCACTCCTCTTCCAAACAAAAGCTAACGCTTCTATGGAAAAGCTATATTCTATATCAAAATCTTTTAATATGTTAAAACCAAATAAACAAAACATTTATGACTACTTTCAATTTGAATGTATGTGATTTAAAAAAAAAATAAACAAAGTACACTGTAAAGCTGTGGCAAAATAAAGAATTCCAGAGCCACTTGTAATTAAAAGCAAAACAATTAAGTTATCTTTTTTTAAGTCCGCTTTGATCATAGTGTAGTGTTTTAAGGTGGCAGATGTAAACAAGGAGAAGTCTTCAATGAACAAATCTTAATACCTATGTACCCATATAACTTCTCCGCTTCTACTATTTTGTTTTTGTTATATGGTAAGACTGTATCTACCTACTGCGTAGGTATACCCAACATTATTGTAACGAGCCAGTTCTAAATAAACAGCCTTGCAAGCAACTGCGTGTTTACTTTACCTCCGTACACTACATTGGCGACGAGAATAAATTCATTAAAAAAAATACAATTCGTAATAGAGTGAATCATGTCCAAGTTTAACGAATTTGACGTAAATAACGGGAATTGGACAACCTACTGCGAGAGATTAGAGAGTAGTTTCCTTGTGAATAAAACGGTAAAGGAATTACAAGTACCTACATTAATTTTAGTGGTGGGCGATGCCGCGTATGAATTAATGGTGAATCTTTACAGCCCGGCGAGACCTACTGAAAAACAATATGAAGACCTAAAAAAAAATATGCAAGATCATCTGCAGCCGAAACCATCTGTCATGGCAGAAAGATATAAATTTCCACAAACCCGTCAGCAGCGTGAGGAATGCATATCACAATACGTCGCGACACTGAGAAAATACGCAAGATTCTGTGAATTTGATGACAAACTGGATGAAAATTTACGGGATCAGTTGGTGTGCGGACTTCACAGTGATTCAATTAGACAACTTCTTTTTGCAGAAGAGACGCTTACATATTCAAAAGCCGTTTCGTTGGTGAGCGCTCTAGAAGCGGCGGAGAAGAATGCAGCCGATGTGGATGGCGCAGACATGCGGGCAGCAGGAAGCAAGGAAGAACCAGCGGGGCTAGGAGCGGTACATGCTCTAGCGGAGACCCAGAGAAGAGACTCATCACGGAAGAGACAGGCCACCGCAGGCAGAAGCAGCTGCCGGATATGTGGAGGCCTGAATCATGAAGAGGTTAGATGCAGATTCAAGACATACATCTGCAGCTGGTGCAAGCAGGAGGGCCATCTGAGGCGTGTTTGCCAGCGAGACCAGGACGGGCGGCGGACAGCAGAGGAAGGTCGCACCGAGAGGCGTTTCAGAGGGCAAGATTCGAGAGGAGCAAGGGGACAAGGAAGGATCACTAGAGCGAGGAACCAGTATTTCGTCAAAGAAAATGAAGAAGATGAAGAAGACATTTTCCAGTTGTCCTTACAATCATGTCACTCGGTACGTAAAGAAATCATCATAGAGGGTAAATCATTGATCATGGAGATTGACACGGGGAGTGCCATTTCGTGTGTGAATAATGTGACATATGAACGTTTGTTCAGGAGTTTGGCCATTAAAAAATGTAATCTTTCCCTTAGATTTTATAATGGTTCTTAAATACAGCCAATGGGTTTTATTCAACCACATGTTACATGTAACGGTACCTATAAGAAAAACTTTAGACCTCTATGTTATTGACGGCGGCATTACGAATCTATTGGGGAGGCAGTGGCTTGCCGAATTAAAAATTAATATTCCACTTTTAGAATATAACAATAATTTTATTAAGAATAAACAAAATAAAAAATTCTATGTTTCTAGGTATAAAGACGTATTCTGTGGAGGCTTGGGACGATTCACCGGAGGATTGGCGAAATTGCGTGTGAGGCCAGGCGCTCAACCGGTTTTTTGTCGGGCCCGCCCGCTGCCTTATGCACTACGGGACCGCATCACCGCGGAACTTTAGGCGATGCAGGCGGCGGGCGTGATCGAGCCCGTAGAGACGGCGGAGTGGGCCACCCCCCTGGTACCCGTTTGTAAGAAGGACGGCTCGTTAAGGGTTTGTGCGGATTTTAAATTACTCTGAATCCGGTCTTATTGGTCGATAGGCATCCTTTACCCAAGATTGACGAGTTGTTTGCAGGTTTAAATGGAGGGATTTATTTCTCGAAAATTGATTTATCGCAAGCTTATAATCAAATTGAATTAGATGAAGATTCAAAGCAATTTACGGTAATTAACACACATCTCGGATTGCTTAAGTATAACAGATTGGTGTACGGTTTAGCCTCAAGCCCAGGAATTTTTCAGAGAATCATGGAAAACTTGTTTAAAGGAATACCTAACGTGTTTGCTTTTATAGATGATATTTTGGTAACGGCAAAAACTCCTCAGGAGCATAATGCGTCATTATGAGCGGTTCTAGAGGTATTACAAAAAAAGGGATTGCGCGTGAAACAAAATAAATGTGTTTTTTGATTTGATTGATAAAACGGGAATCAGTACTTCCCAGGAGAAAATAGAGGCGATTGTAAATATTCCTGAACCGACAAATGGCTCAGAGTTAAAATCGTTCTTGGGCACTGTTAACTACTATACAAAATTTGTTAAGAATTTAAGCATCTTTTTAGTGCCCTTATACAGACTGCTTAAAAAGGAACATAAATGGCGATGGGACAATTCGTGTAGAGAGGCGTTTGAAAAAGTAAAATGTTTGTTGACAAGTACCGAAGAATTGACACATTATGATCCGGCGCGCCCATTAATTTTAACTTGTGACGCATCGTCTCGGGGTCTCGGCGCGGTAATGTCACAGCGCGGGGCAGGGGGGGTAGAATGCCCAGTGGCGTACGCTTCACGAACTTTGACTACGGCCGAATGTAATTATTCACAAATCCAGAAAGAAGCGTTATCAATTGTTTTTGCGGTAAAAAAATTTCATCAGTATTTATATGGACGTCATTTTTTATTACGCACAGATCATAAGCCTTTAGTAACAATTTTTGGGCCTAAGACGGGAGTACCAGTAATGGCAGCGAGATTTTTTTTTTTTTATGTGACACCTCACAAGAGTCCCTGTCTGTGCAGTGTACAGACAGGGGAACTATGTCACCACCCGGTTGGGCGGCGTTGTGAGGCGGAATAAGATAGGGGCTGTAGGAAGGGATTTGTTAATGCAGGCCTTGAAGAGGCTCGGATTATAGGAGGGAGGAAAAACAGATGCCGGTAGCTCGTTCCACATACGAGCCGACTTACACAAAAACGAGTCGTAAAAACGGCCCGTTCTCGTGAAGCCAACGTCAACCGTGAACGGGTGTTCAGTTCGTGTCCGTCGAGTTTCGCGCACGTGCACCGTTGCATCAGGAATCAATGCTGCTAGCTCCTTGGAGCAGGCTCCATTGAAATACCTGTAGAACAGACACATCATGCCTACATTGCGTCTATGCATTAGAGAAGGCAATCGGTCTGTTAACAACGGATTGTCAATCAGACGGATCGCTCTCCTTTGCACAGATTCAAGCAGGTTTATCAAGTATTTTGGGGCACCAGCCCAAAGGTGGCTACCAAATTCAATAGTTGGGCGGACTTGAGACTTGTACAGGGTCAGCAGCTGGTCACTGTTGAAGAATCTCCTAGCCCTGTACAAGACGCCCAACTTTTTGGAGGCCTGATTTACTCGGGCTTCTATGGATCCCCGATACTTGAGCTGGTCTGATATAGTAACTCCAAGCATTTCAATGGAGTCTTTATTGGGGAGAGTGCTCCCATCAAATTGCACCAGACAGTCATTGATCTCCCTCTTTGCCGAAATCAGACACGCTTGGGTTTTTGAGACGTTGAAACTGACCAAGTTGGCCTTACCCAGGCACGAACCATCTCGAGGTGGTGGTCAATTTTTTGCTTCAAAACTTCCCGAGCTGTTCGGACATCATAGGTGGAAGGGGGCCTGTCAAAAAGATACGAACACAGGAACACATGAACACAGGCACGAACCATCTCGAGGTGGTGGTCAATTTTTTGCTTCAAAACTTCCCGAGCTGTTCGGACATCATAGGTGGAAGGGGGCCTGTCAAAAAGATAACCCTCGTGAACGGTGCTGTCATCAGCGTAGCAGTGAATTGGTGCACATTCAACGAGATCGTTGATGTGCAACAAAAACAGCGTCGGAGACAGCACAGATCCTTGTGGCACCCCCGCATTGATTTGGTGCGGTGAGGAAGAAGAGCCGTCAACCACGGTTTGAATTGTTCTTCCCCTCAGAAAGTCTGCAATCCAACTATGCAGGGTTGGGTGGATCCCATACGATGGTAACTTCCCGATAAGCGCCCGGTGCCAGACTCTGTCAAAGGCTTTGGAGATATCCAACCCAACGGTTTGAGTTTCACCAAAACGTTCCATGTACCGCCCCCAAATATGCGTCACATATCCGAGTAGATCGCCACACGATTCCTTTTGACATGTGCACCGATTCAATGTTACGCGGATGACAGTACAGTTCATGATTGCTTTTTGTTTGACAAGCCCCCAAAGGGCACACAAACTCCAACGGCTCGGAGGGCTTTGAAGCAGAGAATGGACGGTTATCTCGAGAGTATTTCCTCCTGGGGTTAAAAATAATCTCGTCGAATTTAATGTTTCAAAGACCCAATCCTGTCTGATTACGTCTAAAAGGGATCCAAATGCTAATCTAGTCTCCTTCAACGGAAGCAATCTTCCGAACAGGCCTTCCATTGATATGCTTGGTATAACTATAAGTGACCAGCTCAGGTACGGGGGCTCCATCGAAGCCAGAGTAAAGTTGGCCTCTCAGAAGCTGGGCGTACTGTACAGGGCCCGCAGATACTTTAATAATACACAACTGCTGACCCTGTACAAATCGCAAGTGCGCCCTACTGTCGAATTTGGCAGCCATCTCTGGTCCGGAGCCCCTAAATACCTGAAAAAAACCCTAGACTCTGTGCAAAAACGGGCGGTCCGTTTGATAGTTTCCCCAATCTTAACAAACGGACTGCAATCTTTAGAGCACAGGCGTCAGGTAGGTATGCTGTCCTTGTTCTATCGGTATTACAATGGAAGATGCTCTGAGGAACTAGCGTCATTGATCCCTTCGGCACCGGTGCGTAGTCGGGATACACGCCAAACGCGTGCCCAACATTTGTACACAGTTGACACTTGTCACATGAGAACGGGTCGCTTCTACGAGTCGTTCTTAAGTTCAACAGCTCGGCTGTGGAACGAACTGCCGGCCTCTGTGTTTCCTCCCTCCTACAACATGGGACTCTTCAAGACCCATGTTCACTCCTTCCTCTCCACAAAAAGACCCTCCACACAGCATCCTCAAAGATGACATAGGCCCTGAGGGAAATTATTTTCTTCAGGGCCTCCTGTGTGTAGTTAATATAAAAAATAAAAAAAAACGATCGGTTTCGACGAAATCCATATTGCCGATCGCTTACGATATTGTTATTCTCGAGATATGTGAGCAATTTGTTGTTAACCACCCTTTCTAATACCTTCGAGAGTATGGAAGTGATGGCTATGGGGCGGTAGTTAGAAGGGTCGGAGCGGTCCTCCTTTTTTGGGATTGGGTGGACGATTGCCTTTTTCCGAAGATCTGGCACCTTTCCACCTTTGAGAGAGAGCCTAAATAATTTCGCGAGCACTGGAGTCATATCTGCAGAACACCTCTTGAGGACCAAGGCAGGTATTCCGTTCGGCCCACTGGCTTTGTCGACTTTCAGCTCGTTCAAGACTCGGAGAACCTCTCTGTTCCGGATCTTCGGTTCCTCCATTTGAAAACCGCAGTGCGGAATGGAAGGGGGAGTCTCTCCGTTATCTTGGCCATAATATTGTTCGCGTATGATTACGAGATTGAATACGTACGTTCGGCGGATAACGGAGCCGATGGACTTTCAAGATTACCGGTTAAGAATAGCAAGGCAATAGAACAGGAACAAGTCGAGCAAACATATTTGCACTTTTCCGAAGACGTTTTATTGTTGGATCATGCGATATTAAAAAAGGAAACGCAGCGCGATAACATTTTAGGCAGGGTCATCGGATACATTAAATATGGTTGGCCGGAATACGTCGCAATAGATCAGTTAAAACCGCTTTTCAATAGAAGAAAAGAATTGTATGAAGAGCTAGGATGTGTAATGTGGGGTCATAGGTTAGTCGTGCCGGAAGTTTGTAGGTCAAAGGTTTTGACGGAGTTACATGAAAGCCACATGGGTATTGTAAAGACAAAGAGTTTCGCGCGGAGTTATGTTTGGTGGCCAGGTTTGGATAAAGCTATAGAAGCGAGGTGCAAGGAGTGTGAGGTTTGTGCAGCCGAAGCGGCGGCGAGAGGCTTCATCTGGACTTTCTAGGTCCAATTGCGGGACGTACATACCTAGTTTCAGTTGACGCCACATCGAAGTGGATAGAAATTTCACAAATGACACGGAGTACGGCAGAAGTTACAATCGATAAATTGTGGGAAACATGGGCACGTTTTGGACTCCCGCGTCAAATTGTTACGGACAATGGTCTACCTTTTACTAGTGAGAAATTTGGCAGGTTTATATGGGGAAATGGCATCAATCACGTATTTTCAGCACCTTACCATCCGGCGTCAAACGGTGCGGCGGAAAACGCGGTAAAAATTTGTAAATAGTAATTAAAAAAACCTTACGAGAAAAAGTGGACGTTATTGTGGCACTACAACGATTTTTATTAGTACACCATAACACTGAACATTGCACCACGGGTGAGTCACCGGCCAAGATTTTACAAGGGCGAACACTTCGCACTCGATTAGATGCAATAAGGCCAAATAGAGCAGCGTTAGTGGAGACCGAACAAGCGCGACAAGCTCAGGCGGCAGGTGGAGCGAATCGAGCAGCAGGCGTGGGAGACAAAGTTTGGTTCCGTAATTTCGGTTTAGGCCGTACATGGGCAGAGGGGCATCAGGGCTAGATGGGGCAACACATAACCGGCACATCGACCAAATAAGACCGAGAAGTTCATTGGTTTTTCCGTCTGTTTCGAGAAACGAAGACCAGGGGGGTGAGTTCAGAGACCACTGTGGTGACGTCGCCCCCGCCGCAAATCGTCAGCCCCGCGGAGCCGCCCCAAGCCTCAACTGAAGCCACGGTGGGTCGCCGCTATCCAGAGCAGATTCGGTGTCCCGTGGATAGGTTGGAAGTACGTTAATAATGCATTGCTATCATCTATATTATCGTCGCTGCGCTTGCAAAATCCGCTATGTAAAAAAACGTTACTTTTCAGGAGAAGGAAAAAACTGATTAATTCAACAATGGATCGCATTTTTTAACATCAAAATATACAGAAAATTAGATATTTACGCCGGATTTTGTATAAATGATAATTTACAATTAAATATTTAGTTCTTTGGCGGTTATATTTAATTTTGTGAATAAATGACACATAGCTGATTTTATATGGGTCTTTAAATCCGCTTTGTGTTAGAGGTAGCATATAGCGGATTTTGATGTACGTACATTTCAGACATGACGGATTTTGCATTCAGTTAGAAATGATAGTGATTCTTAAATTGCGTATAATTTAAATGTATTAACGTATGCGCAAAGCATTTATAACAAACCAATAACCTATTTCTAACGAATCTTTATCTTTCCCAGCTGAAAGTTTACTTTTAAATAAGTAATTATCGAGTGAAGGTGAACTAAAAATATTTTGAGTAAGATAGAAAAACAAGTTTATTACACATTAAATTTTATTTATTGAAAGAAAAAAAACAAGTACCTAAGTTATCAACAAAATCAGTATTTGAGATTATTACATTTTATTTATCAAAAGAAGAAAAACAAGAAGATAATCATTATTATTACACCTATTACAAACCAAACAATATTCAGCAATAATGCAATCATGATAAATACAACTTTCAACAAAACAAATAACTTCTCAGTTATGTAAATAAACAAACTGCTGGTCTAATAACTATTGAGATCTTTAAAATTTTATAAAAAAAACAGAAGGTACGTAAGTAATCTACCAAATCACTATTCGAGATTATTACATTTTTTTTATTGAAAGAATAAAATCAAGTAGATTGTAGTAACTAGTATTATATCTATTACGTATTATTCAACATTAAAACAATCATAATAATTACAACATTTTAACAAAACAAATAACATATGAGTTATGTAAATAAACAATGATAACTCCTGCTGGTCTTATAACTATTGAGATCTTAAATTTTTTTATAAAAAATAGAAGGCACATAATGTAATCTACCAAACCACTATTCGAGATTATTACAATTTATTTATTAAAAGAATAAAATCAAGTAGATAGTTATTATACCTATTACAAATCAAACATTATTGAACAATAATACAATCATAATAATTAAAACTTTTAAACAAAATAAATAACTTCTCAGTTATGTAAATAAACAATGAGAACGCCTGCTAGTAAACTAAACATTCATCTAATAACTATTGAGATCTTTAAAATGTTATAAAAATAGAAGGTACGATAGTAATCAACAAAATCAATATTTAAGATTATCATAAAATGAATGATAATCTCGATGCATATATAACTTTAAGGATTGTAATTGCTCAAACTTAGACTTATCAATTTTTTTTGTTCTGTGTACAATGGTTGTGGTGTTGTGTATAAATCTTGCCTTCTCCTTTGAGGAAGTGTCCAGTTATCAATGTGTCGGAGTTTGTACATAACCTCACCGTGCTTGTAGAGCAGCCCTCTGATCTGGGTAACTGTAGGATCTCCAACCTTTTTGCCTGGACGAATAGTGCAGTAATTACTGGAGAGTGTATCGTAAGCCTTAAAAAAATTGTAATCGAGATACTTAATAAAGTAAGGTTTGGATGGTCTAGCTTTCCTCATTCGGTCCACATAATCCATTGGGGAGTATAATGGAGGAGTACAAAGCTTTTCCAATGTTGAGTGGACGCTATCCACCTCCATCATTGTGTGTCCTTTTTCTAATATGAGTTGCTCTATTTCTATATTCATATGTTTCGATATATCTGCCAGAGCACTGCTGAGGAATTTATTTTTATTTTGGTGAGCACAGCCGTCCGATATCAAAGTAATTTTTTTGAATCCCTTTCTAATTTCTCCCTCTATAAAATCTATAATACAAGAAACAAACTCATTTGCTGAAACACCTCCATCGCCTTCATGCCAAACGTACAAAAAAACATCTTTCGTATTGTTTTTATAAATGGTAAAGTCGTGTAACTGAAGTTTTTGCTTATAATATTGAGAGGAAACTAAAAGTTTCGGACAAAGCTGTGTGCTTTGAAGGTCCATTGTTACTACTAAATGTTGATCAGAGCAGGATGCAATAGCCAACTTCATTGCATCTCTTGCTTCATTTTTCTTTTTAATGTGAATTTGATATTCTTCTTCATTTAGATTTCCTTGATTGTAGGATACGCATGTGTCGCATTGATCCTTGCGTGGTTTAAATATAGATATTTTATTACTTTCTAAAATTTCACAGAATTTCTTTCTTTGGACGCTAGTTATGCCGTTTTCTGAACACCACGACATGTAAATTTTATGCATTTCGGATTTGGATTTAAAACCATCCTCCACGTATGTTCTCGAACTAGTCGAGCGGCAATAATGACTCAAAACTTTAGGCAATAGGTCCAACCATTTTTTAACGGAATCTGACTTCAAAGACTGAGGAACTCTGGTCTTTCGTTTCGTAGTTGCTTGATTCTCATCATCGTTATCAATCTGTGTTGATGATATCCATTGAGCAAACGTATCTTTTGTAATACATAATGTGGCGTTAAAAAACTCTCTGCAAACTCTAACTTTTTCACCATTAAGCTTGGGTAAGGAGCAGTCGACCCCAATGTTGCGCTTCCAAGCACTTCTACCTTCTAATTGCTGTCGCCGTTGTCGCCTCTTGAGTACTTTTCGGATATTTACAAGTCCGAAAATATATATCCCTTTCTTAGCTTCCCATGTTGACAAGCTCCAGAAATAGTTAAACACGTCTAGGCGAGCTTGTTCATTAACCAATCCGCATAAAAAAGATCTATTGGATAAATTCAAGCCATGATGATTGCATGGTGTTTCTTTTATTTTTCTTTGAGCCCTTTTAACGTAAACTGTACGTCCACTTACTCTTTTAATACCGCTGTATTTTTTCCCCAGGACTCGTAAATTTTTATTCAACTTTCGTATATCCTTTATGTCCGGTACATTAGTTAACAGATCGTCTTCAGAATTAGAGTTAGCATCAAAGCATTCGAATTGTTCCGTTTCGTGATTCAAAATAAACCTATGATTATTTGTGCCCAGTTGATCCTCATCATATTTCTCGTTAGAATTTGAAAGTGTAACTCGTTCAAACAGACCCGTTTCAGGGTTGAGTGTGATCTCAGCATCATTACTCATGGTCAAGATTTCAACTGGGGATACATTCCCCACGTCTTTCTCCAAAACTGTTTCAGAAATGTCCAAATTATGTGAGAAGTTCGGGTCCATATTTTCTTTATCGTAGAAATCAGTAAAATCAGAACTATTTATGGCTAGTGGAATTGGTATATCATTTATGAAGTCCATATCAATTATTTGTTGTTGTGTTTCAACAGGTTGGGTGTTACTAATTATGCTATCATTTGTGACGTCCATATCAATTATTATTGGTTTTTGCTTTTCAACAGGTTGGATGTTACTAATACTTGCTTGGTTTTCTTTGAGTTCAACATGGTCATGATTGTTTAGAACCATATTCACCAATCGTTGAGCTCTAGAGTTACTAATACTTCCTTGATTGTCTTTGACTTCAGCTGGACGATGATTGTTCAGAACCATGTTAACCAATCGTCGAGCTCTAGAGGATCTCATCTTCGGTGTGGGCGGGTATTACCTGTTATAATGAAAATAAATTAGTTAATTAGGTATTATACACAAGTCAAAAATGTGTACATTTTTGGTGCGACTTATATCACCATGATTAGAGCTAATAGGCAAACATTTACTTGGCAAACGGAGTC
Source organism: Hesperophylax magnus (assembly GCA_026573805.1). Taxonomy (NCBI): domain Eukaryota; kingdom Metazoa; phylum Arthropoda; class Insecta; order Trichoptera; family Limnephilidae; genus Hesperophylax; species Hesperophylax magnus. The sequence continues at coordinate 702,852 of JAIUSX010000144.1, read as the reverse complement.
TTAAAGTATACCGATTTTCGTGCAGTATTATTTAATTATATTTTTAATAAAGTAATTATTTGAATTCCACTCAAGCCTAACGATAGGCAAATCTTCAACATATCCAAAACATATTCTGTAGTTTTCATTATGTAAAACCATTTGCAGTAAAGATTAATCGAAAATACTGATTTCACATTAAGCTTGCCTTCCTCAATCGCAAATATAGGTGAGAAATATTAAAACATTTTTAAAACTTACATAAATATTTAAATTATGTATTATGCTAGATTGTATTAAGCAGGCTATTGTTATTTTGTAATTAATGTTAATAAAAGAAGTGTGTTCATTCAATATCCGATTTAAGGCAAATGTTTAAGAAATAATTACCCTTATGTATTAATTATTTATAAATATGATAAACAGATATATTCTGCATTTAAGTAGGTACCTAGTTGTAAGTAAGTTTGCTAAAAAAACATTTAAAATTAGATTATAACAGTTGTATTACTTACCGGCTTTGAAAAATTAACACTCTTCTACGTAAACGTAAATTATTGTGCACTGTAATGTAATTAAAGACTGACTATCATAACAAGACTGTCCAAGTGTCCACTGTCCAGTCACGTGACTTGTAACATGCGCGTTCTGAACCAAGATTCAGTGCAAAATCCGCCATGTGTCTTAACTGGCGCAATATTAAGTGTTTTACTTTAGTCCAAAATGCGATATGTGAAGGAATCTTCATAGAGTATTTTGAAAGCCATTTTTTAAGCGAAAATACATAGCTGATTTTGCATTTTTCTAAACTAGCTTTAATATTAGAAAACGTGTTTCATAGGCCTATCCGCCACGTCTCGCTCTATCACAAAGCGTAAAAAACCGATATTCGCAAAAAAAACGTTTGTTGGATTTTGCAGGCGCAACGACGTTATGTACTAAATTCATATATGTATTTTTTTCTCACCTAAATAAGGTTAAAATGGGAATATATTTTTTTTTTCATTCTTTTCATTGTTACTATTTATTATCTTTATCGCTATCCATTGCTCATTTTATCTGTTATCTATTGCTACTGTTTGTTGGTATGTACCTAATAGTCGAATTTAAGGGTGGAGGTGTTATATGGTAAGACTGTATCTACCAACTGCGTAGGTATACCCAACATTATTGTAACGAGCCAGTTCTAAATAAACAGCCTTGCAAGCAACTACGTGTTTACTTTACCTCCGTACATCACTTAAGGGGCAGTTCTGTAGGGCCAGCTACAGAAAGAAATTCCCGTTGCTTATCCTGCTTCATTTTCATTTGGTGTAATACCTCACAAGGGTGCCCCTGTCTGCACAATGTAAAGACAGAGCAACTATATCGCCACCCTGTTGTTGGACAGACAAAGGAAGGGAATCATTTTACAAAAAAAAAAAGATTATCACATGGGGCGTTGATAGTTTTAGGAAAAATCAATATTCAGCAGGCAGAGCGTCTACGGAAAAAAAATTGACTAGTGGTCTACGGGGCAAAAAAGTTTGGGAACCTCTTCGTTACATTAATTAAATACCTCTGTTTTTTATTTTTTATTTACTGTTATATGTTTTTATTTATTTGTTAACATGCAATTTTTGGGTTATGTGATATAATGTGTATTTGTTGGGTAAGCTGGAAGAAATAGGATGTAACCTTTAAGTTATACCCTTTGTACTCTTTTTGTGCAATAATTTTTTTTTTGTTTTTTGAATTTTTTGAATTTGGAGGCGCGAAAGTGGTCTCAGCAATTTGTCAAATTTTCACGGGAAAATAAATATTATTATTTAAGGCGCTGCAATTTTTATTCATTATGAAATGTAAAAGTAAAAATTAAAGTATCAATATTGACACAAAACTGTTTTATAAAGAGACAATTTTTTACCAGATTTCAAATAATTTAACTGCTTTGGGGCAGTACTTGTCATCAAAATTTTAAATTGATATTTTGTATGCTTAATTGTTTGTACCTAGAGCATCTATTCCGCACCCCGCGAAAACTGAAATATAAAAATAAAAAAAAAATTCACGAGTAAACACACGAAGGTTGTGTTTTTATTTTAAACCACATCGGAGCATACACTCTTAGCACAAATGCAGTCAATATCACCTGATTTTCTGTCGGATTCTTGGTTGAAATGTAAAGTCGGAGAATAGTATTGGCTTTATTTTATATGAGAAAGGCATTGTAAGTGCTAAAAGGCTTCAGGTGAAAAAATGTAACAAGCAGTAATTGTTGAATGAAACACTAGTATATATTGAATTATTTCGCGGATAAGAGATAAGCCGCCATAGCTCAGTGGTCAGAGCTGTCGACCGGACATCGAAAGGACACGGGTTGAAGTCCCATTGGCGTCATGTATCTTTTATCAGGAGATTTTTCAATGTGGATGAGTGTTTCAGGCTAATAATTATTGCTTATAAAATAATTGTTACCCTTTGTGCTAAGCATAAAAAATCTTGTCTTAAACATTAGTATACCAAAAAAAGAAAAAAATTATATAAGTACTGATTATAATGAGGAAAGTAATTGTTTTTCCCTGATATATTGAATTAACATTTATTTTTATTATTTTCAACTTAATAAATGATTGTTTCTACTTGGTATTCTTTGTTTTGAATCAAATTTATAACATATTGTAATATTTTCAAAGGTTCTACAAATTACTCATTATAATTGAAAAATCTTAGAATCAATGTATTTTTTTTTTCAGAATTGGGAACGATTCTAATAAAATTATTCGTAAGATGTGAATTTAATGGATTATCTATTAACATTGTAGACGGTACCTACCAGCGAACAGCATAAAATAATAATTAAGATAATTTCCTTATTATGGCAACATTCTGTGCCCAACAGAGCGGTCCGTCAGTCTGCTGGGGGAGTCGCTATAAGCACAGCGACTAATCGACAGGGGGCGTGGCCAACATATACGAGCATACCCGAAGTGAAGTATAGGTATAAAAGGGACACTTTCTTTTGAATCACAAACCATGTTACACAAACCTAGCGTAGCCGCTAAACTAATTGAAAACTGGGATGTTTTTCTTGCCTTGACGCGAGCAGGCGGTATTAAGGGGACACTTTCTTTTGAATCACATACCATGTTACACAAACCTAGCGTAGCCGCTAAACTAATTGAAAACTGGGATGTTTTTCTTGCCTTGACGCGAGCAGGCGGTATTAAGGGGACACTTTCTTTTGAATCACAAACCATGTTACACAAACCTAGCGTAGCCGCTAAACTAATTGAAAACTGGGATGTTTTTCTTGCCTTGACGCGAACAGGCGGTATTAAGGGGACACTTTCTTGTGAATCACAAACCATGTTACACAAACCTAGCGTAGTTCTAAAAAGGTTTGTTTACATTATATTATTACAACGCCATTTCTGACGTTTCGTTTCACTGATTTTGCAACTCGGAACAGCTCGGGTATGCTCGGATATGTTGGCCACGCCCCCTGTCGACTAGTCGCTGTGCATATAGCGACTCCCGTCTGCTGGCGGAGCCATTCTTGATTTTTCGTTGGTCTCGACTGGTTGTGCCCTTTTGAATACCGTCTACATTCTAGAATCTTCCATGTAAAATTTATTGTCGCGTATAACAATGTGTTCAAATAAACTCAGTGAATTTCAACATTCTTTTATTAAAAACAACCTTCTGATATTGAGAGTCCTTTTGGATCTGTTTCAACCCACAGAACTAGTAAAATCCTAAATTGGTGACCCCGACGTGATTTCCTAAATTGGTGACCGCCGACTTTACACATAAAAAATTTTAAACTTTTACCGACATTTCACGCGTATTATTATTATTGTCATCTGCCAGTCGAGGACAGCGTGAAATCAAGAATCCTGAGATAGCGTAACCCTCCGTAAGTAACTTTAACAAATATTATTTTCTCTTGGTCAAGTAATGAAAATAAATATTCTCAGTACCGTTTAAGATTAAGCGCATCGCGCGACCTGCTATTAATAGCAGCCCAAAACCATAGTTTACAAGCATTAATATACAGTACGAGTTGTCAATTTTACATAATACCTACAAATGATTAAAATCTTTTAAGATTTTTTAATAAAATGTCCCAACTAATCATACAATAAACTTGTTTCTTCGAGCATTAAGTGCGTTTTAAACTTAATTCCAGGAAATAACGACCAGCTACATCCAGTGGAAGACGGGCTGCGTCATGACAACCGCTACAAGGAGTTGCCAACTCGACATCACGATACATTTCATCAGCTGGGAGAGGTTTCACCGCATTTCATCCGTCCTCATGCAGAAAGACGATCTGCTGGGCGAATTCCAGTTTTCCTGAGTCATCCTGGGATTACAAGTTCCAAAGAAAAAAAAGAAGAAATCATATTCACGTCACGTAAATGTTTAAACAGTTTTTACATATTCTTCATTTCCACATTTTTAAAATTAAAGTTAATATGTTACATTGATTTGACGTAAATAATAATGAATTTTAAATAATGTGTTGCAAATCAGCACATGTTTGAATAAAAAAAATCTTCTAGAACTTTTAAAATATTGTAACTATAACATATTAAAGTCATACCTACAGTTGATTCACATGAAACTACACAATAATATAAAAGATTTTAATAATTTTATGCAGTTCCAAAAAATATTTTATGATTCACGTTGAATGTTTTTTTAAAAATAAATTCATATTTTGCAAATATTTCTAATGATTTTACAATTCTTGCAATTTTAACAAATCAGTTATCAATTTTAAATAATGTGCATGAATCTAAAAAACATTTTAACAAAAACATGTATGATTCTTGAATTTCATTATATTATTAATTATTTGCATTATTGATTTAACATTATTATTCGATATCTCTGAAAATAATTAGTGTGGACTACCTACATTTACATTTTTGGTTTGCGTCTTTGATTACCCACGCAGTATTTATAAATATTTTCGACAAAAATACATAGATGGTTCTAAACATATAAAATAAAGTTTTTCTGATGTTTTTACTTGATCGTGAATGGTTCCAGATAATTTAATGTTAACTAATTACATTTTGCTTAAATACGTATTTAAATCTTACTCCTTACATGCATTAAACTTGTCCATTTAAAATACTACGAAAATGTCAGAATGACATCGGATGAAGAAATTCCCAACTTGAAGAAAATATTTGAACCAACTACGAATCAACTGGATACAAAGAAAACCGAAAACATGGAATCGTCAAGCGAAACTAATCCCGATTCAAATATCAACTACGTAACAGTCAGGTTACCACCATGCTGGAGAGAAAGTATATCGCTTTGGCTAGTACAGGCGGAAGCACAATTTGCAAATTCACGTGTTAAGGACGACTTTACTAAATATAACATAATTATTGCAGCGCTAGATTCTCAAACATTACAATGCGTTAGCGATATTGTCACAAAACCACCCGCAACTGACAAATATTTAAGCCTGAATGCGGCACTTATTGACAGACTGCAAGATTCGTCTGAGAAACGACTCACCCAACTACTTACTGGAATCCAGCTGGAAGATCGGAAACCAACCGGACTCCTTCGACATATGATGAAACTTGCCGGACCAGCTTTAGCGGACAGTGCTATAGTGAGAACACTGTGGTTGCAGCGTTTGCCGCAACATTTCCAAGCAATCCTGTCAGCTTTAACCGACAATGACACAAATCAGCTCGTGTTGGCGGCTGATAAAATAATAGACGTCTACCAGTCATCCGAATGCAGTGCTGTAGACCATCAAAATAAACCGGGTACCTCAAGAAAGGAAAATACGGAAAATTCTATATTATTTCAACTTCAACAGCAAATTTCCGACCTTACACATGAAGTGTCACGTTTAAAAATGTCCCAAAATAACAACTTTACAAACTTCCGTGGACGACAAAGTCAGAGCCCACGTCGAAATTATTCTTACAACAATTCATCACAACAGAATCCCGCTGGAAGGCCGAGGTCCAGGTCTCGCGGTAGATCACCCAAGAGGAATCCTGATGGATTATGTCATTTCCATAGACGTTATGGCGAAAAGTCCTTCAGATGTTACCAACCATGTACGTTCAAAAACAAAAATTCGGGAAACGACAACGGAACCTCTCAGTAGGGACGTGCGAGATTCCGAGTAACACATGTCGTCTCTTTGTTTATGATCTACAAACTAGACAAAAAATCCTAGTGGACACTAGGGCGGACGTTTCTGTCATTCCTAGAAACCCGTCATACAACAAAAATAACATCACTTCTGTCCAGCTACACTATATGGTGCAAACGGAAATCCCATCAAAACATACTGCACAAGAACAGTAGAACTCGATTTTGGCCTACGTCGAGCACTGAACTGACGATTTATTGTGGCTGACGTATCAAGACCAATGCTAGGTGCAGACTTTCTTGATCATTTCAACCTGACGGTGAATTTAAAAAAGTCAACAATCGCAGACAAGTCAACAGGATTAGTCATAAAAGGAATAACTCATAAGGGACCTACATCCGGTATTTCTACAATTTCTTCATCACAAAAATACCGTGATATTCTAAACAAATTCCCAAACTTAACAAGGCCTATCATGAAGATATCAGATGCCAAAAAACACTCAGTGACCCACTGCATTGAAACCAGAGGACCACCCGTTACCGAACGAGCCCGCAGGCTAGCACCAGCCCTACTGGAAGCGGCGAAGAAAGAGTTCAAATATCTGATGGAACAAGGGATCTGCAGGCCTTCTAAAAGCAATTGGGCCAGCCCTCTACATATGGTAAAAAACCCAACGGCGAGTGGCGTCTTTTCGGTGATTATCGTCGCCTTAATGCTAAAACGATCCCGGATAAATTTCCAATACCTCAACTTCATGATTTTGCACATAAACTTGCAGATGCAACCATATTCAGCACTATTGACTTGACCAGGGCTTATCATCAGATACCAGTGGAACCTGAAGACATTCCGAAGACTGCCATCATCACACCATTTGGATTATTCGAGTTCACATCCATGCAATTTGGTTTATCAAACGCAGCACAAAGCTTTCAGCGTTTCATGTATGCTGTGACAAGGGATTTGGATTTTTGTTTCGTGTACCTAGATGACATCCTGATTGCTTCTAAAAATGAAGAAGAACATAGAAAACACAATATGATCTTGTAATCAACATTAACAAATGCCAATTTGACGTACCTACAGTCAACTTCCTGGGTCACACAATTACTCTAAAAGGAATGTCGCCAATCAAAGAAAAGGTAAATGCCGTCATAAATTTTCCATTACCTAAAACAGCAAAAGACTTGCGACTTTTTTAAGGCATGTTAAATTATTATAGAAGATTCCTCCCTAAGGCTCTTAACTCTCAAACTAAATTATTTGATTTTTGCCAGTTATAAGAAAAATGACAAGAGGGAAATATTTTGGAATCAAGAACTGACGGAAGCATTCAAGGTATGCAAACAACACCTAGCTGACGCAGCATTACTTGCACACCCAAATACCAATGCAAAAATAGCTATAATGTTTGATGCTAGCGACATAGCTATGGGTGCATCATTACAACAGTCAAATGGCGATTCCTGGGAACCTTTAGGATTCTTTTCCAAGAAATGTTCACCAGCGCAGCGAAAATACAGTACCTTCGATCGAGAACTTACCGGTGTTTTCAAAGCGGTGAAATATTTTAGAAGTCATATTGAAGGTCGAAATTTTACTATCTATACAGCTCACAAGCCAATCACCTTTGCTTTTTGCAAGAAGCGAGCCTCTAGCTCTCCTCGTCAAGAGAGACAGTTGGATTATATTGCCCAATTTTCAACGGACATCAGGCATATTTCTGGACAACAGAATATAGTAGCGGACGCACTATCTCGAATCGATGAGATTAACAGCCCTACTTCTATTGACTACAGGCAAATGGAGAAAGCGCAGTGTCAAGATGACGGACTTATGAAGGCAAAAGTTCAAATGGTGATTCCTGGCTCTGAAGCTTCAATATGGTGTGACGTATCAACAGGCCACATCAGACCATTTGTACCCGCTTGCATGCGAATGCAGGTAATCGAAAGTGTACACAATGTTTGCCATCCTGGCATCCTGGGAACGACAAAGACAATAAAACAAAGATTTGTTTGGCCTAACATGGCGACAGACATAAAAAACTTTGTCAAACAGTGCATAGCTTGTCAAAAAGCTAAGGTCTCTCGACATACGGCTGCACCATTAGCAACGTATTTACTACCAGAGGATCGATTCCGTAATATTCATATCGACCTGGTTGGACCTCTCCCAGCGTGTAACGAGTACCAGTATTTACTCACAATGATTGACAGGTACACACGATGGCCCGAAGCAATCCCGCTGAAAGATATGACTGCAGAAACCGTCGCTACTGCACTGACGACATATTGGATTGCCCGTCACGGAACCCCGGATACACATCAGTTCGGATCAGGGCAGACAATTCGAGTCCTGCCTCTTCAAAAAACTAACCGAATAGTTTAGAATAAAGCATTCTAGGACCACCACGTACCATCCACAAGCTAATGGTATGATCGAGAGATGGCACCGCACTTTAAAAGCCTCTCTCATGGCTTGTGGCGATCGAAATCGGGTCGAAAGCCTCCCACTAGTTCTACTTGGTTTGAGAGCAACGGTACGTGAAGATCTGAAGTGTTCACCAGCTGAATTAACCTACGGTAGAACCCTAAAATTACCTTGTGATTTCTTCACAGCAACACAGCGCGATGAATATCGGACGTCTACAAAGTACGTTCGAAGCCATTAAACCAACTCCTGCCAGTGTTCATGGTACAGGAAAGTTTTTTGTTCACAAAGATCTACCTAACGCGACACATGTGTTCCTTAGAACTGACGGTGGAAGAAGACCACTGCAGAATCCGTACGATGGCCCATACAAAGTGGAAGAACGTAATGAAAAAACATTCGTAATTATTGTAAAAGGAAAACCTAAACGTGTCACAATAGACCGTCTAAAACCTGCTTTTGTTCCAGTAGACGAAAATGTATCTGTTCCTACATCTGTTCCAGTATTACCTCCAGAAATAATCAGAACCACAAAATCTGGTCAAAAAGTTCATTTCCCAGACAGATTAGGACAGTTTAAAGCATAAAAAGTCATTTCTTTTCCTAAAATATAAAAATGATCTAATCTATATACTTAGATATAAGCAAACCTTATATACCTATACTTAGAAATTTCACACTACGCTAATGTCTTAAATATATAATAGCTTAATATGTCTTATATTGTTCATGCAAAACAATGTATCACATATTACCATAACTGTACAAAACATGTTTTTTATAATTTAAAAATATTCCGCATTAAGCGATAATAGTTTTTAAGTTTTTTTAATACTTTAACCCTTCCGCAAATAGCGATGAAATTGCAACTTGCATTTAAAGTAATTACGCTTTACGCGTTGAATCATCTGTATAATTTTAAGCATTTTTAGGCTATTTTTTAATATCAAATTCACATATGATAAAATTTTTTTAATGTAGTAAAGTTTAACCATTATCACTCAGAGGTTCAACGACACACACATCTGACTGAACATGACGTTGAAACTTCATACCTTTATGTGATAATGGGCCGTTTTCTGAGTGATTTCAAAATATCCAAGAGATGGCAGCACGGTGTTAACCGGTCCTCCTGTCACATATTCTGTCGACCAATGATCTGTCATTTCGATAGCCATTTTTTTTTCCTCGAACAAACCTAGTTTGCTCGATTTGTAAGTAAAATGCACAGAAATTACGGTCAGTGGACTATTTTCCAATTGAAGGAAGAATTGAAAGGACGTAATGCCAAAACTGTTAAAGGTTAGTAAATACACCACTATTGCTTATTTATATTGCCAAGATAATTTCTTTTCTAATTTATCAATAGTTATTATCATAATGCGTTTTATTTAAGACTCGAAGACTATGATAAACTTCATAATTTCAATCCTGCTGGCGTTGCAGACGAAGATGTCTTGGAAATGGTTACGCCAAAGCCGGAAGATTTTCAAGACATCAACATGGCCTCTAATATTCCAGCACTGACGCGGGAAGAACTACATAAATTCAGTGTTTCCTGAGAAAGTTTGAAGAACACCGACAAAGCGTTAAGTATGTATTCTGAACAATATTTGCTGAGTGTTCGAAGTGCACATGAAAATGGCACAACCTATATTTTAGGAAAGTGTGCTTCGGAAACATCTTTCTTATGCTGTCTATGTACACTATAATTGTAACACTATATTGGAATGCCAATGTGAGTGTGCAGCCAGCTATGCACATTGCAAGCACGTATTTGTGGTTCTACCTTATGTTACTTAAACCAGGGCGGGTAAGTGGTGGACAACCACCAATCAGAATGTAAATAAGTAGTAATATAAATACATGTCATCCAAAATTATTATTGGAAAAATAATATCTTGTATTATTTTTAATATAATTATTTTAAATAAAATAGGATTTAAAATGTTTTACTAAGTGTATCTATTACTATGCATGGCAGCTGTTTTGCCTTCTGAAGGCATTGATTTGACAAACTTACTTGAAAATATTTATGTTTTTATTCTGCACTAGTTGCATATTTAAGTTGCTAATCTTATTTTCTTTATTTTAACAGGTTGACGGTTCACAAAGTTGCTCACGCGTTGACCAATGCTACAACATAACTATATAATATTAGGATGTAAAAAAATAAAAAAATGCCAAAACAATAAATATTTTATGTATAATGTTAATTATTTGTTGTACTGATATGTTCTTCTATGTGTATAATGTTTGTAAATGTTTTACGACACATTTATATTATGTCTGTAATCTTGTTCTTTTCATATTGACCTCGAGAAGAATTTTTTAAATTAAAAGAAACGGTTTTTATTCCAAATAATGTCAGGAATTACTGGTTAAAGTAAGTGAAGTACGTCCCTTAACACATTTGTTTAATACATATAACAAAAGGAACTTCAAAGAAGGGTTAAATCGTGCGTGCTGATGGATGAGCTCTTCGGGAAGTTATCTTATTTTAAGTTAAGTTATCTTATTTATTATAATCTAAAATTTGAACAATATTTACATTAACAGTTTTTGAAGTAAAACTTCTTTACGCACGCTCGACACTTGGGGGATAAACTGGTGCCTTACCAAAAGCGTTACGAAAAATCACATGCCAACGCTAATCGATGAAACGGTGATCGGAGGAGGGTCTTAATCGATGCAAACAGTGATCGGAGGCGGGAGAAGGAGAAGGAGCTAGAGCTAGCTAACGAGTACTACCGTATTTCGTATTTTAGCATTATATACAGCGTGTACCCGGCATAAGTTAGTGAAGTTTTACTTCACTCGTGTGGTCTAAAGCACACTCATTTTTTTTTTACATACAATTTATTAAGCATCTTTATCTATTATACTTGATCTAAAATTACACAACATGCAACATATAAATATTATATCCGATGAAAGTATTGTCTCGGTATAGTTCATAGGGGATTTCAAAATTTTATGTTTTTAAAAGTCCTATTACTCTTTGTTATTTACAGACTTGGTGGATGCCAATAATTAGTACGCGTGTTCGGTTATAATGTTTATTAACAATTTAGTACGGATTGACTACTTCTATCTTCTGAGCTGTCGGTTGGGTAAAGAGAGCGAGCAGATGCATCCGTCATCTTTTATACCTCTATCTGTCATCTCGCTCTTACACATTCAAAAAGCAGGCGTACCACCTAAAACCTTTCTTACATCCTCCCCTACTAAAATTGAACGCCCCTATCTACATATATTATACCGTATTACTACATATTCACATTACAATTTTATTTTATATATTTCATTTTCTAAACAATTAACACAACATATATTTTTTTTATAAAATTAACTATCATATGCCGCGTTTCTTTCTGCTTCCCTTCTCTTGTCTCGTCGTCCGTCCACTCCTCCTCCTGGACTGCGAAGTACCTTCATCTTGGACGAAGTCTTCCCTGCCATGGGTTAGACCTGAAACATGGAGAAACAGTATAAGAGTCACTTCTATTACGTAACATACCTGAGAGATTAACTTCATCCGTCGACAGTTCCATTGTGTCAGACGTACCGAATTCCGGCTTATCTCCCTCCTGCCATGAAACATGTAATTTTTTAATCTGGTCTAAATGTCTTTTCCACACCCATAACCTATTACCCTGAGCTCTGAAATCTCTAGTCATCACTTTCTGACCTATATTCAAATCTGACTTATTTCTACCCTTATAATGTCTTTTCTGATTGACTTGACTCTGAATAACCTTTTGCTTTACTTCGTGTTGACGAGTAGAACCTGAACTATTCGTTCTTTCATCAACCTTCCTAGGAATCAGAGAGTCGAATACTGTTCTAATTTTCCTTCCCAATAATAATACAGATGGTTCACACCCTGTTGTTGTATGAACGGTATTTCTATAGTCAGTTAAAAAGTTACCTAACTTTTCTTTATAATCTGAAGGAAATCTATTATTTTTACAAATTTTTTTAAGAAAATTTTTACAGGTTTTAACAGCATTCTCAGCTTGCCCATTGCTACTCGGGTGGTTAACTGGACTAGTGATATGTTCCATCCCATTTTTCTTACAAAAATTTTCAAAATCCTCAGAACAAAAACACGTACCATTATCACTAACTAAAGTTGCTGGAAAACCGAATTGTGAAAATAACCTATGAAGTACTACAATATTTTCTTTTGAAGACAGACTGTTTACTTCCAGACACTCGATCCACTTCGAAGAAGAGTCTTCCACAATTAAAAAGTTTTTATTATGTAAGCTACCATGATCAATATGCACCCTGAACCATACTTCAGGTTCATAAGGCCATACTGCTAATGAACTCTTTTGTGATTCTGGTTTAATTTCTAAACAATCTCTACAATTTTCTGTTATTTTCTCCAAATCTTGATTAATTTTTGGCCACCAGACAAAGCTTTTTGCAATGCCTTTAGTCTTAAAAACCCCTAAATGAGATCTGTGTAACATCTTTAAAACTTCTTGTCTTAAAGACTCAGGAATAACAACTCTATGTTGATACAAAATACACCCATTTATCAATGACAATTCTAACCTTTTTTTCCCAGAAAACTCTAATAAAATTACCATTTTTTGCCTTTTTTACTGATGCTGGCCAACCCTCGATAAGAAATTGTTTTACATGACTTAAAATTTCGTCCTTTTCGGTCTCACTTCTTATCACGTCTAAAGACAAATTAAACCCGTTATTTTCAAAATAATTAATGTAACCAGACTCTATATTATCTTCACAGCTAACCTTTTCAATTGGACACCTGCTCAGAAAGTCTGAACAATTATTTTTCGACTTTACGTATTCAATCGTAAAATTGAACGATCCTAACATCACTGCATAACGCTGTAATCTTGACGCCGCAATCTTAGGAATTTCTCTATTCTGACCGTAAATTTTGACCAAAGGCTGGTTATCTACAGCTAAAATAAATTCTCTGCCGTACAAATATTGATAAAACTTCTTAATCCCAAAAATTATAGCTGTTGCTTCAATATCCAAAATCGAATAATTCTTTTCCGCTTTATTTAAAGTTCTGCTTGCGAACCCTATTGGTCTTTCTACGCCATTCTTAAATACGTGGATTAACGTTGCTCCGATTCCATTCATACTTCCATCCGTGACAAGTTTCACAGGAATATTCTCGTCGAAATGCGTTAAAATCCTATCCGAAGTTAATATTTTTTTTATTATCGCAAAACTGTTTTCTTGTTCCGTACCCCATTGAAACTTAACATCTTTTTTAAGTAACTCGTATAAGGCTAGCATTACACTTGTAAGTTTTTTCGTAAATTTACGACTTCTAGCCAATGGGCGCATTGGATTTTCAAAATGCAAGATGCCCATTGGCTAGAAGTCGTAAATTTACGAAAAAACTTACAAGTGTAATGCTAGCCTAATGGTGACAATATATCTGCCATGTTTGGAATAAAATTACGATAATAACTAACCATACCTAACAAACTTCTCAATTTATTTAAATCACTAGGCGCTGATGCGTTTAAAATAGCTTCTTTATTCCGCTGACACGGTTGAATCCCTTGTTCACTTATTTTATAACCTAAAAACTCAATAACTTTTAAATTGAATTCACACTTTTCACTATTCACCGTTAAATTACAACTTTTTAACCTCTCTAAAACGAGACACACGTTTTTTTCTAAGTCGATTTCATCTTCTCCTATCACAATAATATCATCCAAGTAGAACGTCATGTTCCGTAATCCTGATAAACAATTTGCCATTGCTTTAGCAAAAACTGCTGGCGCTGGTGATAACCCAAACACCAACCGTTTATATTGAAATAATCCCAAGTGGGTATTGATTGTTGTGAAACGTCTACACTCCTTTTTCAAAACAAACTGGTTATATGCGGATTTTAGATCAATTTTAGCAAAAACCTTACCTCCATTCACTTTGGTCAATAATTCCTCAATTCTAGGTAACGGATACTTGTCAATTAATAACTGATTATTTACTGTAGATTTATAATCACCACATAATCTAATGCTACCATCTTTCTTGATCACTGGCACGATTGGACTCGCGAAATCACTATTTTGAACTTGCTCTATAATACCGTTAGAAAGTAAATTATTTAATTCGCTTTCAACTTTTTCCTTCAAAGCAAACGGCATTACTCTGTGATTACAAAATATCGGAACGGCAGAATCTTTTAACGTTAAATTCACTTCATACTTGTTAAACTTTCCTAATTTATCCGTAAAAACTTCTGGAAATTTTTTTACTAATCGCTCCTTTAATGTATTTTGTTTTACACAATTAACGATCCCAGTTATTCCCACGTTAAAGAGATTCATGAAATCACGTCCTAAAATCGAAAGTGACGAGCTACTGACGACAATAATTTTGAGTCGGTGTCGTAAACCGTTATACTCTAATATCGGTGTGAAAGTACCTACCACACCAATGAACGTATTGTCAAAACTCCGTAAGCTCACGTTTTCGTGCAATAACTCAATACTGCTGAATTTATTGAAATAACACTCTTCGGGAATTACGCTACAAGATGCCCCAGAATCTACCATGAATTTATTATTTATTCCGTCGAGTGAAACTTCTATATAATATGGCTCAATACTTAGTACATCACCAACCATTCCATCCGATAACACAATATTCACGTTTTTACGTGTTGTTACTCGCTTATATTGTTTTGCTAAATGACCCTTAGTACCATAAATTTTGCATACATAATTTTTGAATTTACATTCTACCGCCGTGTGATTATTATAACCACAAACCGTACAATTACGATTTGTAACTTGATGAACCGGCGATCGCGCACGATTATTACTACTGTTTCGCTTGAAACTATACCCATCTCTCTTTTTCACATGCGTATTAGGTGAGACACGACCTCCACCGACTTTTAAATTAACTAAAACTCTGTTATCAGCTGATTGAGATTGAGTTGAAGCTACAAGTTCAATACACTCTGCTACTTGCACACATTTTTCGAAAGTATATGACTCACTATCGAGGAATAATTTTTCTCTAATCTTACCGGGTTTACAACCTAATACAAAGAAATCCCTTAATTTCTCTGATAAACTATTCCCGAATTTGCAATTGCTAGAAAGAGATTTTAAACGAACAGCAAAATCGCGCACTGACTCGTCATTCCTTTGTTTAGCTGAATAGAACTGTGATCTTTCTTCAAAAAAACATTTTGTCTCACAACAATATTCATTGAGCTTAGATATCAAATCTTTTAAATCAACCTTTGTTACTTTTTTTGGAATGCACAAATTTACCAGTAGAGAAAAACAATCATCTTGCAAAGCATTTAGGAAAATAGCTCTTTTTTTAACATCCGATGCGTACTTTTCATCATTCACAAGGAGGTACTGCTCGAGACGGACCTTGAAGTTCTCCCAGTTACCGTCACGCAAACTGAAGGACCCCAATCCTGACTCCATGCTTCCTCTGCCCAGAAGGTACCCACAAGACAAGAAAAGAAAACAGAAAAAAACTTCCCAATGAGATTTCTCCGCTCTCCAATCTGCTCCTTGGACCCTCTCAGGAAACCGCTCCTTGACCCTTGCTGGCTGGATGGCTCTTCCCAGACCGCTCCTAAGACCTGGTAACACCGATCCTTGACCCACGGTGCTGCTGATGGCTGCCCCAGACCACTCTTGTGGCCCGGACCCCTCCGATCCTTTGACCCTTGGAGATGCTGCCGCTTGAGGCCCTGGACCCTTCCGTGCTTCCCCCTTCCGAGAAGCTGACTGGCTCCAGTGGCTTCTTCTTCTTCACTCCTTTCAGTGAAGAAACAATAATTTCGGTTCGGCCTTTTTTACCGACCCGAACAATATGTTGCAATCCGAGCTTATTCCGACAATATCGCGTATTTTTTTTTCGTGCGAAATCTCGCGCGTCGATTCTTTTAATCGATGTTTTTACGATTTCCGTAGGCTGCGCAACTGTTATTTACAGACTTGGTGGATACCAATAATTAGTACGCGTGTTCGGTTATAATGTTTATTAACAATTTAGTACGGATTGACTACTTCTATCTTCTGAGCTGTCGGTTGGGTAAAGAGAGCGAGCAGATGCATCCGTCATCTTTTATACCTCTATCTGTCATCTCGCTCTTACACATTCAAAAAGCAGGCGTACCACCTAAAACCTTTCTTACACTCTTTCTATGTGCGCCCTTTTGCTAGCAACTTTTCTGTCATTTTTTAAAACACTCCTAGTGATTCTGTTTGTTTTTTTGATAAATGTAGGAATTTTTATGGTGACACCATATGGTGCGAAGATGTCCTGGACATTAAAACCTTTGTCAGCCATAATAGAATCACCAACATCACACAGGGATAAAAGGTTGCTTTTTTCAATGATCTGGCGATCACTGGCAGAGCCTGCATAAAACCGCGAAAACTCGTTAAATATCACTTCAAAGACAACGGATAAGTTCATAGACAAAGAGAATATATTATCAGCTATTCGATAAAACAAGTAGCTGGCCAAGGAAGCGTTTTAAATAATTACAATAAATATTTTACGAATGGTAGAAAAATCGGTCCATTTTTGGACCGATATCAATCGCAGAAAAATAAAAGTGGTCGATTTTTCGACCGAAATCGTTCCAGTGGATAAGGCGTCCTGTCAAAAAACAAAACCATAAATTTTTAACATTCACGAAATTTTGGACTCTTCCTAAAATGCCGTAAGTAATTAATTTATTGGGTTTTTAACGCATAATTATATATCTGTGTTATTGTGATTGACTTATCTATCTTTGAAATGCGTTTTTAATTAGTTTGTTTCTAATATATTGTTTTGGTTGAAGTTTTTGTGTAAGAATACGTCAACTGAAGACGTCATCTGTTTTTGATTTACAATAATGTCTTATATACTGCACTCGCGCATTTGAAATATAGATATTCCATCACAGTGATTCAAAACAAAGAGATATATATAAGTTTTATTTGAATTGGTTCATTATTAATACAGATATTTGCTAACCAATTATTTTAAGTCATATGTCAAAAAGTTGACTCTTTTTTACATGTAAAATGGTGTAAAGCCTTCGTCACACAATAAAAATTTAGTAATTTAGTTGTATAATTAATTAATTTCTTCACTTTTACCAAATTTGTGCAGAAACAGTTGTCGTCCAGGGAAAGGGAGCACTCCACGACCCAATAATTATTTTCAAATTTTATATTAGTGCAATATTTAACAAAATTTAAACATTTAAGTACTTACATTAAGTGTTTTCAATTTAAAATATATAGAGTGGTGCTGACTGCAAGAGGAGGCAGAGGAAGAGGGAGAGGTGGGGTACGAGCTGGTGCTGGACTAGCTGCACGTGGACGTCAACGCAGAGCTGCAATTGCAGCCTCGTCTGGAGTGTTAGTATTTTTTAATGTTTTTTTATGAAAGTACTTTGCTGTGGCCGTTGAACTCATCATATATTTGTATTTATTTAAACAGCGACCCTGCTTTGCTACTGGTGCGAGAGGATCGCGTCAAGGCCCTAAAGGCTGTTAGGGCCCTGCCTGCTTCCTTCCGGCTAGAGCTGGAAAGCCGAAAATTCAAGAAGCAGGCGGCGCGCATTTTGCTCCCTACCGCACCTCCAAGAAAAACTAAACAAAAGTAAGCAATCGTATTTAGATGCTTGATACAATATTATTGTTTTTTCCTGACTGCGTTCCACTCTTACAGTGAGAGTTGGTAAGATCAGCGCTCTGTGCATTTGGCACATTCAGTGCATATTTTACAGAGTTCTAATTTTATTGTTTATTTACATACTGTACTTACTGTTTCACACGTGAATGAGAACAATTTATATGATTTATGTAAATGTTTTCAGAATTCCATCTCCGGAGAGAACAACGTGTCCCTTTTCACAAGGGACGCCTTCACCGTTGCCACGACCCGTACCACCACCGTGGATGTCCACTCCCGCACAGACCCAATCAACGGCTCCCAATGCACCAATTATGCCTATCCGTGTAGCATCTCCCGAGCCGTTACCTGGGACATCGCGGAGTGCCATTCTACGAAGAATTGTCGGCGTTTGGGAACGGTGAGTTTATTTTTTGAAATGTCATACCAGTGGCTCAATATAAAATCAATTATCTATATTTTATATTGATATCCCTAGCACAGTTTCACTGTTGGTATATTGGCAGGAAATAAGCATAGTACTTAAAAATTCCACATAACAAACATACAAAATGTATTGTTGTTATGACGTGGATGCATCATTACACATCTTTTTTTTTTCTGTAACGGGTATTGCAGAGTGAGAAATAAGACATGCCGAACTTCTTTGCGAGGATTACATTTGATTCACCGGCTTCTAAACGGTGTAATACAGCATTTTTTTCTTAAATTGAAAAAACACTTTCGCTTCACGGGACTCATTGTGTCGAGCTTCCTAGTCAAAAGCGAGGCTGTATTGGTAGGTGGGTTTTGTAACCGGACAAATTATCATTAAAATAGGTCGCTTTACGTAGTTGGTCACTTTAAACGGATACGTTTTCCTACTAAAAGCTATGAAACCTTACTAGAGTTTACATTATCGTCACTTAAAACAGTAGACCGTTAAATGCAAAGTCATTATATCCAAATTCTACTGTAGATTTGTGTTTTCTTTTATTTCAGAGTCAGACATGGGCAGAAACAGTAACGTGGACGAGGCAGCTGTACTAGAAGAGTCTGTACTTGGAAACCGTGAGATATAAAACTAACTAACTTACCTTCACGCCATTTCGGTAGGCAGAGAGGATGAACCACCATGCAACTCGATTTTGGCACACACACTCTTTTCTTCATTCCATACCTACCTGACTGTGCTATTCTGACTCCTGACATTGCCCGCCTCAAGTATTTGATTAACTTTTTATTTATTTTTTTATATGAATACCTCACAAGAGCCTCAGCTGGAGCCAGTGAGACTATGGCATCCTCAATCGGGGTATGTTGTGAGGCTGAAGGTAGCGGGGAGGGGAAGGAGGTGTGGAAGAGGGAGGTGGAAAAGTACCTGGCTATTCAGAACTGGTCACCAAACACGGCTAAAGCCATTTCAAGCAACGTTTCAATTCTGAATGGGGTCTTACACCAGGGCGATACTATGGGTATCTTCCACTCTGGAACGTGCCGCAAATATAATATATATTATTTTAAATGAATTTTGTGTGAAAATAACACTAATTATTCAAATATAATTTATTTGATTTGATCCCGCGACCATCGTATTGCGAGTCATAAGCCGTACCAGAGGCAGTGGGTTATCGTAATATAGACACATTAAATTAATTTGGGTTTTCTGTTGTTTCAGAAATGGACAGATCGAGCGACGAGGATGACGAAGCGAGTGACGTCGACCACGAAGAGAGCGATGAGGATACCTTCTGCATGCCACCAATACCTTATCATAATATTATCAACGTTTCACCTAACTCCGCTATGGCCATAGACTTTAGTAGACAAGACCAGGTAGATAGTGAGGCAATGCGTTCGATTCTGCCGCCTGAAGGTTACTCTTTCGATTGGTCTAAAGATATCTTACGTTTTACTGGGATAAGGGAGACTTTCACAGGCACGCCGGGACCAACTTTCAATACCGACGAAATGGGCAAACCTGTGGATGCCTTTCTTAAAATCTTTGATGCAGATTTCGTTGAACTGATCGCGAGAGAGACCAACAGGTATGCAGATCAATGGATTGCGAAAAAACAATTTAAGCGTCATGCGCGTACCAATAAATGGGCTCCCACGAATAAAGAGGAAATGTATGTATTCTTGGCAATTTTAATGTATCAAGGTATTAGTCCCCTTCCTGTTGAAAAAGACTACTTCTATTCAAAAAAACTCACCGCCATGCCTTATTTCAGCCGAGCCATGGATTATAATCGTTTTCTTCTAATTAAAAAGTTCCTTCACTTCACCAACAATGAAAGTCTTTCTTCTGATGCACCATTATCTGTGCGAAGGTTACAAAAGATTCAGCCCGTCTTGGACCACCTGTCAAATAAGTTTGAGACTTTATACCTGCCCGAGCAAGACATCTCTCTGGATGAATCCAAAGGCCGTTTGGGATTCGTCCAGATGATCAAAACCAAAGCGGCCAGTGCGGGTATAAAGTCTTACGAGCTTTGTGAGTCCAAGTCTGGCTATCTTTGGAAATTCCAAATTTATACGGGGAAGACCATTTCCAGACAGGCTGAATCGACAAATCCAGACCAGGAAGATATGACGGAAGACATAACGGAAGATATGACGGACGACATGACACAGGCCAACTTTTTGGGTGCTCACAATATCTGCCCAGTTGGGGCTACTGCAAAGATAGTATACGACCTGGCCAGCCCTCTGTTTAACAAGGGGTATACATTAATAATGGACAATTTTTATAATAGTCCATTATTGGCACGATGCCTCAAAAGAAATGGGATGGACTGCATGGGCACATTGCGGTTAAACCGAGAATTTGTGCCCTCTGCATTTAAGTCCCATCTCCGGACCAAACTGAGGGAAGGTGAGCTTGTATACTCAAACTGCGGGGACCTCAATGTAATGGTTTGGTAGGACAAAAACCTGGTAAGTATGTTGTCCACCTACCATAAGGCAGAAATCGGGGCAGTTGAAAAGTTTGGTACCTGGACTTACAAACCTCAACTCGTACTAGACTATAACAAGGTAATGGGGGGGGGGGGTTGATCGAAAGATCAGCTTTTGTCAGGCTTCCCCATTGAACGACAGCGAAACCTGGTCTGGTACAAGAAGCTTTCAGGAGACTACTAAGCGTTTCGGTGCAGAATGCGTATATATTGTACGGCTCAAAGCTCCGCAAGGAAAATAAACGCATTTTGTACCGAAACTTCAGGAGTGAGGTTGCGGATGAACTCCTTCTGCTGTTCTGTCGTAGTCAAATTGACACGACTGTGCGGACCATTGGCCTAATAGCTGAAGGAAAGACTCTGCGACCTATCCTGAAAGGCAACCACTTCGTGGTCCGTAGCGGGAAAAAGGTGAATGTGCGTGGTGCAACATAAATAACATTTTCAAAAGGACCCTTACAAAGTGTGATGTGTGTGATGTGGCATTATGCTATGATTGCATGAAGCCATATCACACTAAAATATAGATTTGCTGAGGTTTTTTTTTATTCATTTTTTTCTTTTTTGGTTTTTTAGTTATGAAATGCTAATTCATAAATTTAATTAAATTTGTTTGAACATCAATTATGATGGCCTGGATGGCTGGACTTATAATCATTTCTTTCCGCATACTCACGTCTCATGTTATGTTGTCCTCAAAGGTTCTATATGATAAGGTTCGGTGGACATTTAATATGTATATTTCAATTCTGATCATTGAAATATGCATGTTAACAAATGCACAGGTATTCTCATTTTTCCCTGTTTATTGTACACATTAAATAACTCGTTTTATTTTTATGTCTTAATTATATTTTGTCAATTTTTCTGTAAAGATGCTTTTCCAGATCTAGTCACTGAACATAACTAAGCCAATTCAAGCAATGTTCAATTCTGAATGGTGGTCCTCACCAGAGCGATACTCAGAATCTCACTCTATAGCGAGGCACAATGAATTATTATGTATTGATTTTCTTAAATTATGAATAAACCAATAAACTGAATACATTTTTATTATGACAAAAGGTGTAAACACTGTTTAAATCAATATACTGCTCTTTCATTGTAACCATACAACTGTAATATTGATTTTAAAGGATATTAGGGGCTTAATAAATAAATCAATTATTGGTTCCATCAATTATTTTCCCTCCCCCATTTTTTTTTCGATACCTTTGCGTTTAGATATAAAATTATCACTATGATTTTATTGCAATTCTACGGTCATACAAAGGTTTGATATATATATACAAATTTATCATCATTTTACATATTCCGATTTACCCTATGTAGATTGACCTTAAGGTAGCTGTCAGAAGTGATTTTTGGTCAAATATTGGTGAATTTCATCAACTTTCAAAGTATCCCCCTGAAATATTGGCAATGTTTATATCTATGATATATATCTCACTTTAAGCCTTATTTCCTCGTTTTGCACGTAATATAAAAACATGGTTACAAATCTCCAGTTCTAATTTACAATTATTTAAAAAGTAGCACCATGATTTTGACATCGTGAAATAGGCTCTCTGTATAATTCATCAAATGAATAAAATAAAGCCAACACGGCGACTATGCTTATTAATAATTGTAGACAGTTAATGTATCTTCCTAACGTTATACCAGTTTTTGTGGTAAATTTATTATATAATATAATACAGTGATTTCAATTTTGACGCGTCACGCACTCAAATTTTACAAAATTATTTTCTGACCAAACTTTTGAAGAGATCTTAACATGCAAAAAAATATTTTTCTATTACATTCTTGCATCTGTGATTATCAAACAGGCCATAGAGAACATAAAAACGTAGAAAATATTCTATAAAGATTTTTAAAACTGCCACTGGCGGCAATTTCAAATCCCAAAAACGCAAATTTCGCGCATTTATAAAGTTTAAGATTTTTTAATAATTTATCTATCAATTCTAAAAATATAGAATAATTATTAAAATATAGGTGAATTCATTGGCTGTATAGCACTACAATCAGTTTTATGTCTCCGTATTAAAATTCGGAGGTTTGATTTTTTTAATGTTGGCGGAAAATATTCAAAATCGTCGCCAAAAAACCGCGAGCAATCGGAGAAAAAAGTTTTTTGACGCGCGATCGTTCGAGTGGATAGCTTGGAGACACATAATTTATGAGGCCACTAGGAGTAGCACCGATAAGTACTTTAACAGTATTTCTGTTTTTATAGGTAGAAAAGGTTGCTTGCTGGGCAGTCGGTAGTGTAGGCCGTTTAATTGGACATTCCGTGCCGTCAATCATTAACCTCGTGTTAGGGTATTTGTCTCTAAAATCAGTTGGAGAAAAAAATTTTAAGTTTGATTTTGATGTCCAAAGGTTGAGCTCTTTCCACTGCAGTGATATGAATTTCACCCACGTAATAAAAATATTAGAAACGTCTTTAATATATATAAGATACATTCTTGCAATTTCAAAAAATGTTTTGTGTGTTCTCAATAATGTTAAAAAAAATTGTTCAAATGTATTTATATTATTGGGAGGATTACCATAAAAGTATTTTAAACAGTGTGAGGCTTGTCCTAAGGATTGAAAAACAAACAGCACTTTCTCGTATGACTCTAAACCGGTATAAAAATGAATTGAGGCAGGGTCTTTCTTGTATGTCATTATACTGAACTCAGAGTGTTTTATGGTTTGACTTGAAAATTCTCTTGTTAACCTTTCCTTTTTATTATCTGTCTGAGTGTCTTTATCTAGAGTCGGTCTATCACACGGAGTATCAAAAGGCAATATGACTTCCACTGCCACGTCTTATAGATTCACAGGCAACGCCGCGTCTTGTAGATTCACAGGCAACGCCGCGTCTTCTAGATTCACAGACAACGCCGGGTCTTCTAGATTCACAGGCAACGCCGCTTCATCTTGTGGTTTTGGTTTTGTAGAATTTATATATGTTTTTTCACGTTTCAGATGCCTTTCCAGTCTTTTTCTTAATTCTTAATTACTTCCTTCTACTTTTATCCAGGGAAATATTGAAGGAACTACACCTTTCAGTAGCTTTTGCCTGTACAGTACATCTGAAAATAAAATTAGGCTCAAACTTCCATACTTGCATGATATAAAATACAAAACGGTATACGTTAAGAAATAATAACAATTTGATTTTTTTTCCTAAAACACTCCTACTGAAAATTAAATTACAATTACGAGATACACAGACATTGGACGAGAAATGCACAGTAAATTAGATTGCCAACAATGAAGAATCAGCCGCCCAGAAATCTCGTGCCAGACAGTTTGATAACCGTGTAATTAAATTATTGCAATAATTAAAAATATGGTTAATTTAAAAAAAGGAAATAAGATATTATGTCTACCATAATTATTAATGTTAGTTGTGATTGACTACACTTATATTTACAGTTATTAGGTACGTTTGTTAAATAATGTCAACTGCGAAAGAAGGCTAAATATTGTGTATAAAATTTTGTGCATCCTATGTCAAATGTTTCTTTACTTGTTCATTATACTATACAAGTACTCTTTATATTATATTGGGTATTCAATTATAGTAAGATATTAATTAAATGAGTCATGTACTTACTGTTATGGTTAATATCATTGACTACATAATCTGAAATGAGCTTTACAGACTACAGATGTAAGAGTCGGTGCCCATTATAGACGTCTGATGGAATGAATCCATTTGGATTTTAAGTCTCTGTCTTTGGGAAACTCGTGCCGACCCCTATGTCTACACATAGGAACACTACAACAGGTTGACGGCATTATTGTAATATTTAAAAACACTAAATTGCGTCAAACGGCCTAAAAAATGTATGGGATCTGACAATTAAACACAAAAAGTTGGACCGGTTGAACAATAGCGCCTCTAGCGACCAAAATCTTGCGAAAACGGCCCATTCTATCCAAATGTTTATGGTAACGTGTAAATGTTATTTGGCATTTCATAGGTAATAACAATAGTTTGCAATGAAAATAAAAAAGGAATATGCCAGACTGGATGAGAACGCTGCCCAGTCTCATTTTTGTTTAATATTACTATCTCCATTAGTATGTAGAGATAATAAATAACACGTTTCGATAAACAGTTGAAGATAATTTAAAATACTTTTAAAAAAACAATTCCTGTTATATTAAATTTAAAAATGTACAATTGTGTGTTATAATCACTTACAACTTCTCAACTTTATAATTTTTTCCTTTTCAATTAATGTATACTACTATATGTTTCTTTTTTATATATCGTTTAACAACTGGGGGCGAAGAATGTAGACGGTACCTACCAGCGAACAGCATAAAATAATAATTAAGATTATTTCCTTATTATGGCAACATTCTGTGCCCAACAGAGCGGTCCGTCAGTTCGCTGGCGGAGCCATTCTTGATTTTTCGTTCGTCTCGACTCGACTGGTTGTGCCCTTTTGAATACCGTCTACATTCTAGAATCTTCCATGTAAAATTTATTGTCGCGTATAACAATGTGTTCAAATAAACTCAGTGAATTTCAACATTCTTTTATTAAAAACAACCTTCTGATATTGAGAGTCCTTTAGGACCTGTTTTAACCCACAGAACTAGTAAAATCCTAAAACATGTACAAATTCTAAATAACAATAAAACATCATAACAAATACGTGAAGAACAAAACACGTTCAGTGCGTAATTATAATAATCTAGCTGCAGACTATTATGAATATCTCGCAAAACGCATAGAAACCATTAACATTATCCGAATAAAATTATTATTGCAGCTGGTGGACTGGTGGACTCGTATACAGAGATGCACGGATGAAATTCCCTCTATATCTTCTTTGGGGATGCTATGTGAAGGATCTTCTAGCGGAGAGGAAATAGTGAACATGGGTTTGAAAAAATGTTATAAATATTTTACCTTTGTGAAAAGTCAACTCAAATGTTTTTAATTATTTGATGAACTCCATTTAAATGTTGGGGAAGCTAAAAGTTTGCAGCTTTTCGTAGGTTATGTAATAGTATATGATTATATTATACTAGTTTCAAAATAGATATATACTAGATTTAAAATGTAAAATTTTATAGATAAATATTATATACCTACTGAAAAAAAAAATTATGTTACAAATATTAACGTACGTGTTCTAAGATAATAGATTGCTGAAGTGAGTGTGAAATTTGTCCCCTATGTACTGGAAATCATAGAGGATGAAATGACATTATCCATAATTTTCCCTTATGCACTGAAAATCAAAGAGGATGAAATGACAGCATCCGTAATTTTCGTAATATTCACCTTGAATATTGGAGAAATTAGGTTCATATTTTCTAAATATTACAAGAAATATGAATTGAATTACACCATTAATTTATTTTATGTTCTTTTAATTCATATACATTATCTTACAATTTTTATTTTTACTTTGATTTATTTTTAATATGCACCTCTTGCACAATCTTTAGACTAACTTTAATTATAATCCTACCGTTTTTTTTTATTATGCTTACTGTTTTTATTTTATTTTTACTGTTATACATTTTTAGGTACAAAAATCTAATGTATTAACTTATATTACCCACGCACAGGCTGCGCCTTAGTGGGTTCCCTTTCCTCTTATTATAAAACTTGTAATGTGAAATATATAAATTGGGAAAAAAAAAAAATAATAATAATTATCGAGATATCGTGTATGTACTAGTTGACCTTAGAGGGTTTTTTACACCGTGATCAAAAAGCATTTTTTATCTGTCACAAGTGACATAAATACAATATAGTTATTTAAAAAATACCCGCATTCAAATAATGCATATTGTGTCCAAATTTCAAAGCAATCGGTGAAGAAATTTTGAGGATTTAAGATTTTGATCAAACGAACCTAAATATACAGTTTTTATTTATTTAGACGATTAAAGCGTTTTCGGGCTATTAGAAAGATATTAACACTTAATTACAATATGTAAGTATGACAAGATACAGGAATATACATATTTTTTATATCGCAAACTAACCACACATGGCATAACTATATATAAAAATAATGCAAATACTAATACTATAGTGCACATCGAATTCAAATAACAACACATGATATTGTAAATTAAACAAAGCTTATAATATAAAAGAAATATTCATGTTTGTTGTAAAGCAGAAAAAAAGAAAATAATTTTTCTCGTTAGATTTAAAATAGCTGGAACTGAAATGGTAAATAAATCAACGTATATTAATTTTACTTTTATATTAAAGCAAGTATGTTCGAACTTGTATAGAATCATCAATATGTGTGTTAAAAAACTAATCAAAATGTGAATGCAATGTACTCGTAGGTAAGGTAAAGACTATTATAAGAATTTTTTAATAACATTTTTAATATAGCCTAAAAACTAAGAACGTTGCAATTTCAGTTATATCAGCAATTAAAAAAAAAACAAAACTAGCTTATAACATATTTCTTTTTTAGAAAATTTGTTACTTTTGACCAAAATCTATGTATACACAGTATTTTTAAAATATAACACTAAAAAAATTAACACAAACAATTTATTTTTAATTCATGCACACAAAATACCTAAATAGTTACTGTCACATTCTACACTACTGCTTTAGGATAGGGGAAACAAACTGCTTATACAGGGTGTCCGGCGGGAAAGTGAGCTACCTTCGGGAGGTGATTCTACGTGATGGTAGGAGTATTAAAGATTCTTTTTCTTTCGAGTTAAGGACGAATTCGTTGGCAGAAAAGTGTCTCTTTGGATCTCCTTTCCGACGGCATGAATAGTTACAGTAGGGACATGATAAAGGTTTTTTACCACTGTGGGTAAGAATATGACTTTTAAGATTTCCCTTTAAAGAGCAAGAATATTGACAGTCGGGACATGGAAAAGGTTTTTCACCACAGTGGGTAATCATATGTCTTTTAAGATTTCCCTTTGAAGAGCATGAATATATTTAAAGTCTGGACATGAAAAATGGTTTTTCGCCAATGTGGATAATCATATGTCCTTTAAGAATCCCCTTTGAAGAACATGAATAGTTACAATCGGGACATGAAAAAGGTTTTTCACCACTGTGGGTATTCATATGACTTTTAAGATATCCCTTTGAAGAGCATGAATAGTTACAATCGGGACATGAAAAAGGTTTTTCACCACTGTGGATAGTTATATGTCTTTTAAGATCTCCTTTTGAAGAGCATGAATAGTTACAATCGGGACATGAAAAAGGTTTTTCACCACCATGGGTAAACATGTGCATTTTTAGATCTCTCTTCCGATAGCATGAATATTTACAGTCAGCACATAAAAAAGGTTTTTCACCACAGTGGGTAATCATATGACTTTTAAGATATCCCTTTAAAGAGCATGAATAATTACAGACAGCACATGAAAAAGGTTTTTCACGACTGTGGGTAAGCATGTGCCTTTTTAGACTAGAATTCCGTTTATATGAATAGTTACAGTATGGACATGAAAAAGGTTTTTCACCACTGTGGGTGATCATATGTTTTTTAAGATTTCCCTTCGAAGCGCATGAATAGTTACAATCGGGACATGAAAAAGGTTTTTCCCCACCGTGGGTAAACATGTGCCTTTTTAGATCTATCTTCCGATAGCATGAATATTTACAGTCGGGACATGAAAAAGGTTTTTCACCACCGTGGGTAAACATGTGCCTTTTTAGATCTATCTTCCGATAGCATGAATAATTACAGTCGGGACATGAAAAAGGTTTTTCACCACTGTGGATAATCATATGACTTTTAATATTTCCTTTTGAAGAGCATGAATAGTTACAATCGGGACATGAAAAAGGTTTTTCCCCGTCGTGGGTAAACATGTGCCTTTTTAGATCTCTCTTCCAATAGCATGAATTTTTACAGTCAGCACATGAAAAAGGTTTTTCACCACTGTGGGTAATCAAGTGACATTTTAGATCACCATTCCGATACCATGAATAGTTACAGTAGGAACATGAAAAGGGTTTTTCTCGAGTATGGGTGCGCAAATGTCGTTCTAACGCTGAATGGTAATTGCAGGAATAGTTGCAATGATGACAATGGTGTTGTTTTTTTCCAAGACCTGTCTTCCGGAAGCCGCCTGAAAAATATTATGCATAAAGCTTATAAACATATAATAAATCTAAGCAGATACAGTAAAATCATAAAAGCATTGGAAGACCATAAATTGTTTACTTGAGCCTGCTCAAAAACTTCTTTGACTGTTAAGCAGGTTTTACAATGTTTAATTAACAACGACAAAAATTCCATGGCTCTGGAATATGTTACATGTAGAATTATTTTATATGAATTCAATGTGAAAACACAACAAATTATTTATATTCTGGTCGAGGACCTTACCACTCCTTAATTACGTTTTACTTACCGCCAATGCTTTCATCAATTATTAAACTAGTGAACTCAGTGCAAAAATAAATTATATTTAATTTTTTGATGCCCTGATGAAAGGCAACAACAGAATCAATAAAGTTTAATTTTGTAAAAAAAGGATAAATATTCTGACTACCTGCGATCTTGGTAATCTTTTCGGAGTGCTCTAAGCATTCTTTTTTAACATCTGGGAGGTCTATGTCAATATCTGTATAAGGCATTCCCCCTCTAACTTCTTCTCGGGGTCCTGATTCTGTCTTGATGGTAACAGTTTCAATATCACCTGGAGAAACGAAACACAATACGAATAGTGATATGCTGAGAACAAAAGTGTATAACATTAAAAATTACGATCGCCCCTCTCCGAGTTAACACTATATGAAATGATATTTTGATTGTGAGAAGCGTTTTAACACTCGTAGAAGACGCCTGTTGGCGGGTAAAGAGTTAATTAATATGGAAAAAAATTATGATTAAAAAATGTATTTCATAATTGACTAAAACCCACAGATTTGTTGTGAAGTATCAAGCAATGGGTTGGGTCTTTTGGCAGGAAATTGAAAATATCGAGAAGAAAATTCAAATCTGAATTATAAAACATCAAAAAGCAGCGAAACAAAAATTTTTACAGATTTGAAAGAATTTTGTCAAAAAACCAACAATTTCTTAAAATCAGTAGTGGCAAATTACTTAAATAATTCGCGGTAAATCCTAGAAATATAGAGATTTATTGTGGAATAATAACGAAGGCGCACCAATCAACTTACGATAACTGGAATGTTCCCGGCTCTAGTAGACGCGACTGATATAAATGAAGGCACGCAGCGCTACAGTTCAGTCAGTTCTCAGAACTCAGTCATTGAGTGAATATACAACAAACCACCGACTCCGCGAGAACTCACACTTGGGCCTAGGTCTTGCAACATCTTCCCCGGCGGATAGGCCTTGAGACACCTTCGTCAGTCTGCACCGGCCGCGCTATGAGCCCTTTAGCGCTCTCATCATCTGCCGTCGAGGTCCACCGCATCTCCGGCTTTCATCTCACTAAAGCACCTAGAAGACCTGGTAGTCCATGATCTTCACCACCAGTGATGAACAAAACCACTCAGGTTGGTGTCCGCCGCAAACGCCGAGCTACCGATTTCCAGCAAAAACCACACTCCATTGCCGTTCGTCTCTGCTTCTACAGTGTTAGGCATCGGCGTAGTGAATTTACCAACAGCGTCGAACATCGGTCCGGAGTCACCGCTACAACTACACTGACTACTCCCTTAGGTCAATATGATACAACACAACTCTTTCATTCGACTCTCTTTACCGTCACCCCCAACAAAAAGCTACGGTAACTTTGCAAGAACTTCGGAAAGAAACGAACCCACCTTCTTCTTAATTGTTACGGAAGATATGATCAAAACGGTTTTTTATGTCCTTTTATATTTTGTAAAACAGAAATGAAACCTTTTTGTTTTTTTTTTTAGAATAACTTAATGAGTAAATTTCAAATTGTAATATTTAATTATTGAAGACAATATGAGAGATTCTTAAAGGAAATGTTAAAACTGAAAATCAGAAAAAGGTACACATATAGGGCTTGAACCCAGGACCCTCGATTGCCGGGGCGCAGTCCTTCCAACTTAGCTAATGGGGCCCTATCTTCTTCGGTCATATGAAACTGTATCATACTTCGAATAAGAAATACTAACATTATCTTCATTTACTCGTAGCGTATTATGTAGAATAGATATGTAAGTGTGAGCATGTCCTTATAGCCAATCAAAAACCTGCAGTTTAATGTTATATTTCCGATCTATTTTACATCGGTGTAACAGTTATGTACAAAAAGAAATACCTGAATTGCTTTCGGAACTGGATTCCGGACATTCTTTTTTGATAAAACGATAATCCATGTCCGCAAGTATCACAGGAACACTCTCTTCTGCACTTGTGCCTGGTTCTAACTTGATGGCGGTGGAATCCATGCTTTTACGTAAGGATCTGGTGATTGAAGGATTCCTTGGGAGAAAGATGGATGTTTTAGTTCAAGTTGTTCAGATCAACGAAACGAGTAAAGCAAAATATTAAAACCCCCAAAAAGTGACAGCAAGCCCGCGGAGATTCATCCATAGACATTACAGAATTAAGAAAAAAAACCAAGTACATAATGAACATCAAGTGTTGCCATTTTAAAACAAACACATGGCAACAAATGTTACGTAAGAACAATTACTAAAAAAAAATTTATATAAATAAATATTGATACGATGGATTTATCAGACATTGTTGCATGTGGAATGTTTTATGTCAATTCTGGGGCTAGCACACACTGCAATAGGAGACGCACAGATGAAGAAAAAATAAGGCCAAAACGACGTTGGAGTGTGTGTCCAACTTATCATAAAAAGAAGAAAACAGGACATTTTCATAATTTTTTTAAAGACATGGCGGCAGTAGACAACGATCAATTCCAGAAATTTACAAGAATGTCGCAGACCAATAAATTGTTAGGACAAATAAATATAATAAAGAATATGTTTAAAAAATTCGTAAAATATCGATTAACTCCGCGTAAATATTTGTTCACAAAATTACTGTTGCATTTTCAAACAGTAAATACCAAAGAGAATCGATAAAAAATACATAAATCTCAGTATATATCTTAGCTTTCTGCATTCTATCTGCAATACTCCAATCACACAGAGCGATTTTAGTTCATTAAGTCGAAGTTGAATGACACTTGAAAGCTAATCGACAAGTGTGATCAGCCTTTCAACAAAGTTGATCATTTTTAAGTTGAACGACGAAAGTTGAAGGCCCGTCTATTTTTGTATTTCAAGTATTTATTTATTTATTTTATTTTTTGCCTATTAAGACTTTTACATACATATATAACAATATTTAAAAAATTCTACTCGTAAATAGTGTAGGAAATGACTGTTAAAACACGTATATAAATGAAAATATTGTTGAATTTGATTCACATAGTATGTAGGCACAAAATGTAAAAATAAAAAATCAAAAATTATATTTTTCTTTCAGCCGACAAAATACTGATAACGTGCAAATTACTGTAATATTGTCAATTTAAATAGCTTTATCAAAATGTTCCCCTACTTGATGAAAAAAACTTCAATAAGGTATGCTTATATAATGAAATTGATGTACTAAATATATTGTGCGACTACTTTATTTCCCCCCACATGTGGCAAAACTAACGCGAATTAATCCGCTGCTATACGCAAGCGAGCATGAGAAGAGGAATCTTCATTCCTGTTTTAGCGTTCGATTCAACTGCCAGTACTACCACTCTTTCTGCCACCGTCACCGCGTTCTGTATAAATTATAATATTCGTCCTCACGAATAAACTAAATCAATTGTGCAGACACTCGTTTCAATCTCCCATCTCCTGAACACAATTTACGGTTTGGGCAGGCGCCGTAAATTGCAGCTAATTACCAAAATACAAAACACTCCGCCACAAAGTAAATGAACACCACGCAAATAAAGTGACTAATAAAAAACTGACATAAAGGCAAAAATACACACTACCTGGTAGATATAATATAATAACATAATGAGTAGTGTCATTAGGTGAAAGGAAATCTACAAATACATGTCATTTGTACGTATAAAACACTGTTCATTCATAGCGAATTTGAGGTTATAAAGTCCTTTACTTAAATTACTTCTTGGAAAGGTGACGATACCTTACGAAATTCATTTACCAACGTAAAAAAATACAGAATAAACATGAAAATTATAAATAATTGTACAACTTACGGTCGGTTTTACTTATTGAGAAAAAAATGCGTCAATTGGTGTTAGTATTAATGACTAATTCAGGGGAAACGTCAACATTTAGCGCGCTAATAAATATGCCAATAGACAATATTGGCATTTCCGTAAAGAGATTTATAAGATGCAAACATATCGACGCCAGACGACGGTAAAATAAACCGAACTTAAGGCGAAATAGGTAGACTTGACCTGAAATTTGGCATTTTCGAGGTCACTTTTAGACGTATGGACACTTTTCTAGAAAAAAACACAAATTGATTTCGAAAGATCGTTATTTTATCTTGTAAAGTAAGTTGTAAAATTTTGGAAAATGATATTATTTTCATACCATAATAAAGTGTTACCGTTGGACGATATGCAGATTTGTTGCATTTTCAAAGGCGAAGTTGTATCATACAACAAATATTTCAAATCATATAATAATACAGTATAAACAATCAATAAATTATCTATCATATATATGTATAAGAATTTTGTTTTTATTTCAAATAAAATTACTAATAAATAAATCCGAGGACGCGTTTTGTGACGAAAATCCCTCAATTTGACTATTTATTTATGACCTTACAAATTGGTATAGTTGAGATTTTTTTACAAAAATAATTTACTATGATATTATTGAAACATTAATAATAATTTATGACCAAGAAATATATTCTTAAAGTATATAATAGTAATTAATTTCGATTCGCGTTTATTGTTTGTTCGTTGTTTCTGATTACCGCGGCGCAAGCCGAAATTTTATCATTCCCCGCTGCGGCAGGGCGGCGAGCGGACGTCTATTTCACGCCAGTCTACTTGATAACATTTTAACGAAATTCCTCGTTTAAAAATGGGGAGAAAAATACTATCGGACAAAAGTTTTATAAGAAAACAAAAATTTCGTCATCAAAAACGTACATGGGAGAAATATTTGCAGAAAAAAAAAATATTAGTCATATTTAATTATCCTTGTACATTTTACGTACTCTATATGCTACAGGGTCGTTCAAACGAATCAGTCAGAATACGCATATATTTTTTATAACATTTAGCGATAATTTTGTGTTGTTTAATTTTCAGGGAAAATAATCACCTACCGACGAATGATTGTGATTCTGAAGCAAATATTGTCTCTAAAATTCCGTCGGTATGTGTAATTTACATTAATATTATTAATATTTTATTATGTAAATAGGTAATCCCTACAATATATTGTGAATCATGGATATTATGGTGACCGAAACCGTCAATATCGGGGTATTTATAAACTAGCAATTATTCCCGGCGTTACGCGAGTTACACGCACAAAACCATACCCTTGTATACATGGTGTCGGGAAACGCGTAGTATATTACTGTGACCGATTCAACTCTAATTACCGCGGTAATTATAAACAAGCATTTACTACCCGGTATTGCGCGATTTACGCGCATGCAACATTACCACGTGTACACGGTGTCGGGGAACTCGTGGTGAAATTACGGTGACTGAAACCGTGAATGTCGTGGTAATTATAAAATATCAATAATTCCCGGCATTACGCGAGTTACACGCACAAAACCATACCCTTGTATACCAGCGCCCTTGAGGTGATTTTGCACAAAAACGGCGCTATACAAGTCATCCAATTATTATTATTATTATTATTATGGTGTCGGGAAATGCATGGTATATTACGGTGACCGATTCAACTGTAATTACCGCGATAATCATAAACCATAATTTACTACCCGGCGTAGCGCGAGCAACACGTATGCAACAGTACCTTGTACACACGGTGTCGGGTAACTCGTGGTAAAATGTTTCCAGTCATGGATTCAACGTTGGGATAAGTATATCTCTATTCAAGCACTGTACTTCGAAGGAGATTAATTCCATTTCCACGTAAACTTATTTGTAATGAAATTTTCTTAGTTACACATTAAGCTGTACAATTTCTGTTTCGAAATCTTCCTCATATAAATATATTTAACTGGCTACAAAAGAGCAGGCAATCCCGCATTTTAGTCTATGCGTATATGATTCCCGTCAAAATAACGGTTTTGATTCGTGATGTGCGATTCAAATCATGTTTCTGTTAATAATTTCTATTCTATTGTCCAATTCCCTATTACATTGTTATAATTCAACATATTTAGTATTTTTAGTGTTACTTTTTGTCAGTTTCATAATGTCATATTGTGAATTGAGCTTTTTGTTTTAGAAGAAAAAAAACGAGGTTATTTTGATATACTTACTTTAAGTATTAGAAATAAAACTTACTGGTAATATCTATCTTACAAACGGATAAATATGTAAGACGAGAGATTTTTTACAATCAAACTTAATGTTAATCACTTTTGTAAAACCTATGTAAAATAAAATTAAAAAAAAAACAAGTGAATAAAAATATTTGAAAAATTAAAAAAAATGTTTATTCAAATACCTACCTATTTTGTACCTGCTTTCAACGCACTGCATTTGTATTTATTTATGTTTACGCACTCCGACGTATAATTTACAAATATGTATGTAACTACTTATTAGGAAGAAAGCTACAACCGAAAATTCAAACACAATAATTGTTATTTCATCGGAACCATGCTGTAGGTTTCGACCGCCGCGCGGAGTTTACGGCTGGCAGTGGAATGAATATGGTATTTCTGTCTCGTTCTAAAAAACGTCCGATCGCGAGTCTGTCTTTTGACGAAATTCGAATTCTCGGTCGCTGGTTAATACGCCTTAATCCATGGAGTTATAGAGTACTGTTTTAAGTCCGATGTGAATGATGTGATAAGTTTGGCCAAACAGAAATGGTTCTTCCACACTAACGATCGTGTGGTGGCCACCTAGAGAAACTGCTGCCAACCCGAGCGACAATATTAAATCGTTACTCCACTCTGCCATTATGTGTTAACGGATTAGAGCGAAAAAGATAATACGTAAACGTCACTTGTACGCAAATGTCACTTTTGTTATGATTGCCTGCCGTTCGCAGAGATGTGTTGACAGCTCGGACGGCCGGTTCGTGCGGGTTGGCCATAGCGATCGCCTCGAAGGCGATCCCAGGCCAACTCAAACACCAACCTTCCAACCCAAACTTCCAACGCACGAACTACCCCTCCACACGATCGTCCAAACGTTTGAAGTTGGAAGGTTAGCTTCGGTGTGGACCAAGCAAAACGTATTCGTTTGTGCAATCGAAATATACCGAGTAAGCCCCCAGGAAAGCTGTACGACAAAAATGATTCCTTATTATTAATAAATCAGCAAGTTCTCTAATACACAAAGCCTTTTCTTTTTCGTCTCTGAAGGTGGACCAAAAACTTTGAATTTTCCAGGCAAATGATTCAGATATGTATTTTTTTTATATATATCAACAAATTTTAGAGCTTTTTAAAAGAGATCAGTGTCATTTATATTTTGCGATGTGGCAGGTTGCAAAACACTGACATTGGAAACAATTTCATTCATTAGAAGGGAACGCGATTTCAGTTGATTAATAATGATGTCCAATACTCGATAAAATGTGTTATTTATGGCCTTTAGTTGTGTCTAACAGTTGATTATATGTAATTGTATAAAATTTATAATTTTTACTAAATTTTTATTTAAATGTTAGGTTACTTCTGACTTCTGAGCTCGCGGCCCAGCGGAAGCCGGGGCCCGGGCACCCGCAGGGCCCGTAGCATTTTGTCAGCCCTGCCACTCTATAGTTTCGCCCATAAATCAACTATCTATAGATTGATAACTCCGCCCTCTTTCCATACGTTTGCTTTCGTCAAGTTTTAACCATAGATCTGGCAAATTTGAATACACCACGCATCGCCGACGTCACAGCACACCATCGACAAAGGATAGAGGAAATTTAAAAAAAAGGCGCAACCATAGACAATTTAATTCTGCTTCGGAACCTACCTAGAACCCAATTCATTAGCCTAAAACATAAGTAAAATGTCACCCAAGACCACAAGGTCCCATCTGACAAAGCCCTGTCCTAAGAAAGAAATGACCTTTAAAGTAACTTCTTTTACAGCTCATTTTCTCAGGACAGCGTTTTATCAGAAGGAACCTGAAAAGCAAACTCATAATTACATGTACAATAATTTTATTTTTTTAAATATAAACATGAAATACAATAATATAAGCACAAAACACATTTAAAAGGTGAAATTACTGTATCAATATAAAACTAGCTGTTGGAAATGATAGTTATTTTCTTTCAACATCCAACGGCAATTGAAAAAAATATTGTCAATAAGGCAGTCAACGATTCAACCTACTGTTTTAGCGTCTAATTACATTATTATTATTTTTGTTTCCCTCCTACTTATCTTATTACTTAAATATTTATACCTTTCATATATAAATAGTAAGTATATAATACTTGTTAGTTTAAAAAACTTTATATGCCTTTTAGATATTTTTAACTTAGGAATAGTACACAACATAAAGAATGTAACAGTGTAAACAGAAAAGTAAATTTAACAATAGGTTATTGTTTTAACAATACATATTGGCACCTGATAAATAAATAGGGTATAATAATAACAAATAAAAACACCAAATACAATAGTAAAATTTAAAGAAGGTGTTGAGAGAATATTCATTATGATGTCAAGTATGTAATAAAAAAGTAGAACTATATATAAACTAGACATATGAAATAAACTAATTCGACTATTTTTTTATTAACACTAGTCGTTGACTGAAAATGGGCTGCAGACTAATACAGCCAAACTGAATAATGTAAACTCCGCATCAGAGAATATTTGGCTTAAAATTACAAACGATAACAATATTTGACTTGTATATTTATTTTTTCGTTATTATTCTACTACTCATATAGAGATGTCAATAGAAAATGAATTGGCAAGGATACACCACAACCATACAATGGACCTGGTTTAATGAGGAGCATGGCAGTACTAAGATACTTAAAAGACGCTTATAGGAACAAATTGTGGTCTTAATTGGTTTTAACTTATTAAAATAAATTAGTTATGACAACCATTTCTTCCTATATTTAGCATATTTTAAATGTTGCAGTACTGCTATTTTCTTCATGGAGTCAGGTCCATTGTATGGTAGTGTATCCTTGCCAATTAATTTTCTATTGACATCGGTACACCATGCATTGATTATAAATGGTACAGTAATCTTGATAATGAATTGAATAAATTTTTTTATGTTCGTAACAATTAAGCCAATCAAAACATATATATTTGGCAATGGTTTCTTCAATAACGGGCAAAAGATATAAATTTTCGCAATTATAATTCAGTACATACTCGACGACATAATGAATTTCAAGAGCGTTGATAGCAAATTTCTTAGTGGGATCATATGGGTCACCTATGCAAGATATTTTACATCTATGTTCTGCCATCCCCTGTGCAGCAACAGCAACGCTGCTGGTTGCAGAGAAGACATGACTGGGTCTTGCACTCATTTCTGGAAAAAAATATATCATAGTTCTTGAAGAAATTGAAGTAAAGATTGACATATTAGAGGAACAAAACTAACAATACTATTCCCTTTTAAGTAATATAAAACAGATGTGTACCTTCATTTTCTACTAGCTTCCCCTGTGCAGCAACGGGTACGCTGCTGGTTGAGATGTTACGCTCTGAAATAAATATAATTATTAGATTAACCGAATAAACAAAACATATTATTATTATTATCATAGGCTGATGCAGTATAGAATACCTTTTAGGATGTAGTCATGATACGTGCTGAACACCATTCTCGAAATGGACTCTCAGAGGTTATGGTTGGAAACTTGTGTCGAATAGTCTCTGTCCGTACATCCTTTCACACAATACGTTTTAAGGACTTTATCGGTAGGCACATAAATGTTATTTATCACACATAAATCAACTGTTTCACACAACCAGATATTTGACAATTTTATGATGACAAACAACGGCGTCTGTCAAACTTTTCTTACAGTTTTTTAGAGGAAGTGAAATGGCAGGAAGCATGAGTCGGCCACCTAGCGGCGAGAACACGCATTACACCGTTTGCGAACCCTCTCTTTCTGGCGCACGAGTCTTATGGTAAAGTGAGCGAGAAACAAAAAAAATACGCATCGCCTACGTCACAAACATAGATTTTTACCATGTCTATAATTTGTGTTGACGTTTTTAAGCGGAGTTATACCCCCCTGGTTTCGCCACCGTGTGAAGGGAATATACCGAGTTTTTTGGTAATAATTTAAAGTAGGATTTGCGTGTCATTATTTGCATATTCCGTTACAACATTCCAGTCCCGACCCTTTACTATGACGACAGTGTCATCCGTGAAAGAAATATCTTTTTCACTGAGGTTTTGTTTAAAAATACAGTTAACCAACAAGATGTAATCGCCGTGGAATATATATTTTTTCAATCATCAAAGGAAATAATGAATTCTGGTCTCTCCAATCAAAACGTAAACAGAGGTGGCATCTAGTGGGGATACAAAGTATTAAAAGTTCAGGGGCGTGAACATTTTTATAGTATTATCTACGCCAAGCAGGGCCGCCGAGAGGGCACGTTAGCCAAGTCCGAAACTTGGGGCCCGGGCCTAAGGGGGGCCCGGGACGGGCCCCGGATATTTTACTAAAAAATGCCAATGACACTAGGAACGGACGTGGGCCGGGCGCCCAGGCCCGCACGCTCCGTAGGCCCAACTGTCAGAGCGTGTTCACACACAGCCCACAGCTATAATATGCGAGGGATAGCCTATTTTTTTTTTTTTTTTTTTTTTTTTTTTATTAGTGTCTATTTATAAGGTTTGATGATATTTACATTATATAAAAATCTATAATATTTCATTTATATAGTTTCTTCTTAGTCCTCCTCACTAGGTAGTCCTGTGCTGAGGCGGACTGGTAGATTTCTTTGATTTTATGTTATTTAGTTTCTATCATGTTTTTAGTACATTTTCTAGTATGTCTGCATTAATTTCTTTCACCCATGTTTTGATTTTTTCCTTAAGCTTATTTATCTTTTCTATCTTTTTCAAACTTGGAGGAAGGATGTTGTAAAGTTTGGTTGCCAGATATATGTGGTTTCTTTGGCCAAAACTTGTATTGAATTTTGGAACATCTCGTATATCCCTCTTTGAGGCTCTTGTATCATGTATCGGAGTTTCATTAGAAGATTTTTTGTTTTTAAAATGATGTATTAAAATATTCTTGGCATATATTTGTTTTAAATTTAGAGTGTCAAAACACTTGAAAATATCTTTTGAGGGGGTTCTGATGGGTAATTTTAGTATGGTTTTTATAATGCTCTTCTGAGCAATATCTAAGTTGTTAATATTATTTGCTGTAGCAGATCCCCATACTAGAATTCCGTACTCAAGACGGGAATGAACTAAAGCATAAAATACTTTTTTGATGTCTTTCCTGGGTAGTATGTTTCTTAGGTTTTTGAAGAAATATACAAGTCTCGTAAGCTTTTTAGTAAGTTCATTTATGTGTATGTCCCATCTAAGGTTTTCGTCTATTTCCACTCCTAGATACTTAATACTTTTTGCCTTTGTTATAATAGGGCAAGAGCAATGTGACTTATTGTTTTGACACTCGTGCAATTTTAGATTGTATTCTTTACCCGGTTGACCTCTTGAGTTTATTGAAAAGGCTAGATAATTAGTTTTAATTATATTGAGCGTAAGAGAGTTCATCCGAAGCCAATTTTGAAGTGCAGTTAGTCCATGTTCAGCCTCTTTATAAGTGTCCATCCAGTCCTTTTCGTGGAATAACATAACAGTATCATCAACGTTCGCCGTACATTCCAAATTGGAATATATGGCGAGCGATATGCTGAATTACGTCATCCCACGCATGTGTGTGAACACGTTCTCAGAGCGTGCCACGTATAATGTACAACGTCTATATTTATAAATCCAATGTAATATACTTGTACTTGTAAATTATAATAATAATAAGAATATTATAAAATTTGATTTTGATAGAATCAGCACCATAACCATTATACCTCTTAAACACGTACCGACATCTAAATTGTACGGGGTTCTCTTCACATCTGTCAAAAATTCAAACCAAATGAAAAGTTCGCAGAGAACAAACAATAAATCTTTATAAACAATAAAAATTTGCCTGAAATCAAAGTGATGCCATATAAAAAAATTAAATCAGTGTGGAATTTTACAAAATTAATAGGAACATTTTCAGTAGACGAGACATTTTCATGTAGTGACGACACGAGCCCAAATAATGGATTTATTTATTTAAAAATAAAAATAAATGTACATTTCTACAAAATTTTACTAACATTTTCGTAATCTTAGTAAAAAGATCTATCCACACGGTAGAAATTCAGTAAATGCTGGGTCGACTATAAAAATAACATTATT
This sequence comes from Hesperophylax magnus, assembly GCA_026573805.1. Classification (NCBI taxonomy): domain Eukaryota; kingdom Metazoa; phylum Arthropoda; class Insecta; order Trichoptera; family Limnephilidae; genus Hesperophylax; species Hesperophylax magnus. The sequence goes on along the minus strand of JAIUSX010000144.1, from coordinate 661,179 downwards.
CAACAACACATTGATATTTAGATGTTATAAAAAACAAAAACGTAAAAAATATGTGTTGAATGTGGCTTCGATTTTTATTTGCAATATAATTTACTTGATAGGCTAATTTATTGAAACTTGGCTCAAAACAGCCAAAATAGATATTTTTTTCTTATAAGTTATTAACAAAGCCATTAATTATACTTACAACTAATTAGCTTTAAGAGTAGATATATAATAAAGTCTGCTATGTGTTTGTTGTATCAATTAATACTTGTTGTACCAATTAATATTCATTGAGCACTTAAATATTTTTGGAATTTTAGTAAAAAGTAACTGAAATTACGGTAAAACCAATCACCATGTACAATATTTTATTTTTATTTAAACCACTGTTTTAAATATCCACATACAAATAATAATGCCCACGCACAGGCCTCGCCTTTGTGGGATTTTTTTGTTACTCTCTTTTATTTTTTTGTTATTATGTATGTACCTGTATATATATGTATCAAAAAAATTTTCAATAAAAAAAAATAAAAAAAAAACACGATTTTTTCCAAGTCGTTATGAAATCCATGCAAGTGGCCTATTGAATTGTAAATGGTGATGGCGATTTTTCTGGAAATTTAAGGCCGGATTCTTCCCAAAAAAGATATCTTTTTGCCAATTTTCTTTTGGGTATATTCGGCATGTCTATTGAAGTTTAGTTTGGAATCTAATATAACTCCTAAGTATTTGATTTCAGTAACATTTTCAATAATTTCACCATCAATTTTAATTTTGCTTTCACTGAATGTCTTCTTATTTCTAATCACCATACATTTTGTTTTTAGTTTAAGCTTATTTATTTTTAGCCATCTTGATACATCATCTAGTTCATTATTTAAAATATTTATTAGTTCTTTATAGTTATCTCCAATTAAGTATATAAGTGTATCATCGGCAAATAGTCGTACTTTGTGGTGTCGCGAAGCTGCGACTCCACTATATATTTTAGAGGTGGTGTGATATGCCACACGCCCAAAGGACCAGTCCCAAACTACTCCGAATGATAGATTATGGGACGATTTATGCATCCGACAAACCCGATGGACAGTGCAATAATCAAAGGTATAAATCTGGGCTTCTGGAGCACAAGATAAGCCCAGATTGGAAAGCAGGAAAGATGGACTCACCCGTTGATGACTATCACACGTCTCCAGGAGTATTTGTTGATTTCACTTCACAAAATATACGTATAATCGCCCTGTCTGATATTAATTATCACTCCGAACTCTGATAAGCAACTGACACCACTTGTCAGATTTTACATGTGTCGCAACAATATTTTTATCATGGTGACATTTTGGGATGGGTAAAAGGGTAGGTAGAACATTTGCAGGATTTTGTATTGACATTACACTTGTCCATTAAGCCTGTGGATGCATACCTAACAATCCCCTGTATATTGCGCGAACACTTTGCATTTTGAAAATATTTTCACCATGTCATTAATATAGACTTATAGAGTATGAACAATAGGGGTCCAAGGATCGATCACTGCGGTACTCCTAATTTATTTTCCATTGGTTTTGTAAATTGATTATTTATTTTTGTTACCTGTTTTCTGTCTTTCAAATATAATAATTTAATTTAGCCTCAAGATATCTTGATTAACGAAGAATATGTAAATACACACAAACAAGAAACACAATTATTTTATTTTGAGTATTCACCATAACTTTTTAAACATTTCCATTGAATAATTATGCTTAATTCGAATGATTGGTATAATGGTATAAGAAAAGGTAATGAAGTAGTATTCCCAGCAGTAGCAGGTAAGCATGAACTTATTAATTGTTATCTCACCCCCCCCCCCGGTAAGTTGCGGGGAGGGGGCCCGGTATAGTCTACTAGACTTGGGGCCCAGATTAGCTGTCGGCGGCCCTGCGCCAAAGGATAAATGCCACTAAACATGAGGTGGATGAGAGTTAGTTTTTCATTAGATAAGCACCACCTACTGTAGTTGTGAGTTAATGTCTTGAGAAACAGCCATTAACAGGATTCTCACGAAAAATTGCCCAGTTTGACCTCTCCATATGCCGAAGTAAAAATTTTTTGTGAGAAGTGACGAGTTTGTCAGTGCTTAAATTTACGATGCGAGCAAAAAAAATACTACCCAAAACATACCCAGCAGTACGCAAGCAGGAGATAGCCCAGCGCAGTGCGCTGCAGGGCTTCAGTTCCTCTCGTCTTCCCGCCTTCACTCCTGAGGAAGTCGAGTGCGTCAAGGGGACCAGTGACTTCTTCGGACTAAACCACTACTCCAGCTCATTATGTAACCTCGTTTCTGCCAGGATTATGCTTATTGTGATGCCGTATTGGATCGTAATTTTATCATCCAAGGTATAATTTCATAGTTTCAATAAATTAACGATTTTACCTTTTATGTAGCTAAAATTAACTGTTTTGCTGTAATAAAATACTGAACTTGTAGGTATTTGAGTTTTTAATTTTTTGTCACTTGCAGAGAAATATAAAAATTTGATGCTTCAAGTCATTTTACCATTTATTTTTTAAATATTTTAGGCCAATGAATGGGGCAGGCTCCGAATGATAATGATTTGTCTATGGACGCGTATTTTTTTGAGTTTCCTCTATCCTCGTCGATGGTGTGTGTGACGTGCCAGGGGGGTATAACTCCGACAAAAAAGTGGGTCAGAAAAAAAGACACGGAAATCTCTATGGCTGTGTGACGTATATTTTGCACAAACCAGTGCGCAGTTCATGCATGTTTATACGACGCGTACGCCGCTGTCAAAGCATGAAAATGTCATGTGCAATGTGAAAGGATGTACTGACACTACATCAATTCGACATAGGTTTTCGAGTTTTAAGGAGTGCCAGATTCTGTTTCGCGAATGGTCAATAAGGATTAATAGATAAGAATTTATTCAGAAGCCGATATTGACGATGTACGCAAGAGTGTGTGCATCGCATTTTGCAATTGATTGCAAAAGATCGAATGGTGCGTTAAGAAAGCTCGCATTGCCAACACTTAATCTTTCAGGTACGAATCTCTCTTTGTTTGTTCCTAATGTATTGTATAACTTATCTTAATTTAACCTAAGAATTGAATCTATTTTTGTTTTTAGACCGCACCTGTGACGAGAGTATTGTGCCAGGATTCTACAGCGCGTATAGTGATGCACTCCAAGATCATGATTACATTTTACAAGGTACAAATGTCTTCTAAATTACATCGACTTACCTTATTAATTTTATTCATATTATTATTTAATCAACTTTTTTATTTCAGAGCGTAATTTTTTCCCCAAACCTAGCGGTGTGCCCGTTGCTGCCAAAAGGGTTTCAGAAGATAGTGAAGGAACATATCTGTTTTATATTAAGTGGAAGGAAATAGTGTTCTATGTTTTGTTTTGCTAATTTGATAAATATTTTTATTTCAGGGCGTAATTTCTTCCTTCTTCCTTCTTTTCAGGATAAAGAATTTCTCTTTTCTGATGATGAATACATGACCTTACATATAATATCTTGTAAAATATATACGTATAAATGTAACTCGTATTAAAACGAAATACAAAAATCTTCTGTGTTTTTCATTTTACTGTTAAAATCAGAGAAATATCAAAATTCGATACTGTCGTAAAAAGAACATTTCATATATGATAGTCTTGTAAACGTTCTTAGTTTATTTAAAGGGTTTTAAGTCATTTTAGTTTATTTTTACGACAGGTTGATTGTTCATCTTAGAAAAAAATTTTTGGCTAGAGAATGGGGTAGGCTCCGAATGAAAATTATATTATTTAAGATTTTCACGGCCAAAAGTATTTTTGTTATTTGTTTTTGGGGTGTTATGCCGTGTTGCGCTAACTCCTTCTTTAGCCAACGTTCCGGACAGCATTGCAGTGTCCATCATCAGGGCAGATGTGTTATTTAATAACTGTCCGAAACTTTGGCTAAAGAAGGAGTTAGCGCAACACGGCATAACACCCCAAAAACAAATAACAAAAAAAAGAGTATTATATTGTCTACGGTTACGCCTTTTTTATAGTTTCCTCTATCATAGTCAATATGGAGTATGACGTATGGTGTAGCGATGGGCGGAATCGATGAATTATCGATGGTTTACTCGATCTTTTTTACCATTCGAAATATCTCGATTCATTGTCAGAATTAATTCGAATGCAACTCCGAGACAATCGTTTTGAAATGTGATTGGTCAGAAATAATCGATGCCAGCCAAGCGTCGTGATTGGTCAGAATTAATTCGAATGCACGGTCCGAAATAATCGTTTTCAAATGTCATCGAAAGTGGAATCGAGACAATCGCTCTGAAATGTCAGAAATCATTCGAATGTTCAGTCCGAGATAATCGTTTTCAAACTGTCAGAATTCGTTCGAAAACGCAAATCGATTCTAACATTCGAGAGGTTATATTTCGAGATGTCAAAATATCTCAGATTGCTTGACAAACGAAGTACATTGTTGGCTGCCTACTGAAGCATGTTGATGTTATAATCAACCTCGTGTGTGAATTGTAAATTATGAATTAATACTTTTAGGTGACGATTTACGTTTCCAGTAGGTAAAGTTTATGTGTAAAAGATTTTCATGGTGATAGTTTTTCACAATTGAAGGTTTAATACCTACCTATGTTATTTTTAGGTTATGTATCATCTATTCGGGACATTCGGGTAGTGTATATTTAAAATAAAATAAACCAATAACTTAGCAAACACCATTTTTATATTTAATGCTGATCGGGTTTCACTACAACCGTAGCTTCTTCGGGCAGTATACAATATTCAGTATATATTAAACTCATCAAGTGACATGTGTTCGTTCATATAAACATAATATATCTGCTACCTATGCTACGAACAAATATATTTAATTTATTTTAAATTAACATGAATGAAACTAACATCGGTGTCTCTTTGTTAGTAATTAAAATGAAACGCTCTCTGTAGTAAAATAACTTTATTTACTTAATAATAATTTGGGAATTGCATACAAATTACAAATGAATGAATGGTTTGTTTTGGGTTCTAGTAGGCGCCTACAACGTATATGAGATTTAGAGGTTATTTTTAACAAAACGGCATATAATTTTTATCTTATTATTAAGAGGTACATTATAAATATTAGTAATGGGAATTTGTACCTACTGGCTACACTAAGTAGCTATTCAGCAGGAGCTTACAATATTATATAAAACAGATATCAAAGTACAGCAAATGAAAATTACAGCACAATAATAATGTACTTAAATATATTTTTCTTTGTACTTAAAAAACTTGTATAATAATTTATTTTAATTGTACGTATGTAGATATTCGAATCTTATTAATTATTTATAAAAATGTTAATTGCATATGCATACATATTTGAAATTCGTGGCTAACAGGAATAATACTAATGTTGCTAGCAGACAACAAGGGAATTATTGCCAGGAATGAAAATTAGTGATTGAAATTTCGCTAGTACCTGCTTACCAAAAATATTGCCATACTAATGAAAATAAATTACAACCGGAATATGCAAACAATTTTTTTTACGATAGGAATACGACGGAATACATTTTTGCCCCTGTCCGTAGCTATTGCTCCCGCACTCCGAGCGATTCATTCGAATGGATCATTCGATTCTTTTGATGTTTAGGTTAAAAAAAGTCGATTATATAAATATTTCGATCATTCCCATCACTAACGTTTGGTGACGTATTTTTGCAGGTGCAGTCTTTTATCTATGGTAAAATTTAGGACCCATGGGCTCAGTACAAAAAACCCGAAGATATTGTTCTAGTGAGTGGTTCATTTATGATCACAAGTTACAAAATGAGTCACTGACAATAAATAGTTGAAAAAAAATAATCGTACATGTCAACATCTCTTGAAAGTTCCTACTTGACATGAGTTTGTTCGCTGTTGTTTTATGGCAACACTGGAATATTATCAGAAACTCCATTTTTTCTGTAATTTTTTTTATTTCTATGGATGTAACTCCGCGTGCAACAAATCATGTTGGTTATGTTATTTTGGCTTTACGTTGCGTCGATTTGAACACCTTGAACGAAAACATTCCATCCTTCTCTGAAGAAATCCTTCGACCTCATAACAAAATTAAAGCGAAAAAGAACTACCAGATCCTTACGCAAGAGCATGGATTCCACCGCCATCAAGTTAGAACCAGACACAAGTGCGGAAGATTTGCTTTTTTTGATTTTGATTTTTTGATTGTCTATAACGACATGCTCACTCCTATAATCGACCTAAGCTACTCTTCTGGGTTATGTTACTAATATTCTATCTAATTTTTGTGATTGGGCAAAGTTGTGAGGGGTGTCTGGGAAGAGGGTTTCGGTTGTCGTTAGGGACTGCTGTAATTCATACCTTGAAGAGTCCTGCTCTAAGTGAAGTAGAAAAGGTAGACGCCGGTAGAGCCGTTTTTCACAAAGCCGAGTCAGTGAAACGACGCGTTCTGATGAAGTCGAAATTAACTATAAACAGTAGAGAGATCATGCTCAGTAGCCCGCAACAACATGAGTGACATTATGCTCAAATGCTCTCAACCGTGCAAAGTTAATGTGGACTCCATTAGAACGGGTTGTTTCACCGACTTGAGAGAGCATGCAAAATGTCACGTTTGTTGTTGTGTGACATTCTGCATGCTCTCAACCGATATTGATGATATTTATTTTAAACTTTCCATGAAATTTCAGTTTTTTTTACAATTTAATATCCGACCCTACTGTGTATTTATTTATATAAAGACGCTCTTTTGAAGTTCGTTTATATGGGATTAGTAAATATAATTTACTATTAGACATGCCTGAACTGCCTTAGTAACAACCTTTTGTATTAGTTTAGTTATAAATAGGAGATATCCAATGACTCGGCATACTTATTTCCCTCCCTTCGTATTATGGGCAATGAGAAATACATATTATCGTTCTTAATACCAGAATGTCAGCACTGAAATAAATCTCTGCTTTTAGTATTACGTAGTGGTACTCAAAAGCTTTTCGATTTATGAATTTCTTGACTGTCAAATGCATCATTTAGAATCTTATATAGAAATACTCCCTTGTCTGACTCCTCTTTCCATATTAACCGGTGTTTACTGGTGCAACATTTTAATTTTTCAGATGACTTGGTTCTCTTGTTGTTGATACTAGAATGTTAACACTCCCGCACCGGACGGGGGGAATACACTTACACTAACGAGAGTTTTATGCTATATCTAAGTTGTTTTTTACACCACATACTCTGTAATTTAGTTAATCCTAAAAAAACTATTTGGTTATCGATCTGCATTTAAAAAATATATATTTTATTTCTAGTTTCTTAGATATTAAATAATTTGTACAAAATTCCGGCAAAATTCCTGTCCCCTGCCCCGCACCTCAGCTTCATAGCATCGGCTAAAATTCCCCCGTCCCCATCCCCACTATCCGCTCACCACCGAGAACGATCCAGCGAGCTACGAACTGGACCGTAAAAGTTGCATTTTATGGAAAGGGCTAACTCCCGGTCGCGTACACTGCACTACTGGTATTTCCTTTTGCGATGCTAAAATGATCACTTGCCGGACAAAGATCGGCCTGTCTAGCTTGCATCCGGTAAATGTTTCATGTTTAGAGACAACATTAAAATTATATCTGTCTCTGTTTCTCACATGGAAAAGAAATCGGTCAGAAAGAGACACATATTTTGTATACATTTTTAAGTAATTTGAAGGAACTTGAATAAAAACAGAGTACTTACTATATGGTTAAAAAGTCTATCGCAAACGTCTGTTAAATTTTATATTGGGTTATAGTTGCTAATTCTCTTAATTTTCGTGGTAAATAATTCTCTGCAAAACCGGACTAGTTTCGCCCTGCTATGGGCATCTTCAGACTGGTAAGTAGTTCATTCACACCTACTTATGAAATGGTGTTTATAAATTAATATCTATTTCAGGATTGTAAAATATTTATTCTGTACTTTTAATATTAGAATTTATGTAATCAGTCGGCATGTATTTATTGCAGTTTCTTACGGCATATTTACCAATGTTTTAAATTAGATCATAAAATTCTATGGTTTTAATTAATTTGTGTGAAAGCCGCACAAGAGCCCCAACAGTCCCATCCAGTAGAACTATGGCATCCCCAATTGGGGTATTTTGTGAGGCTGAAGATAGTGGGGATGGCGAGGGGGAGGATATGGGTAAGACAAAGGTGGAAGTACATGCATATTCACATCTAGTTACCATATAGGCTTAAGTCATTTCAAGCAACGTTTGGATTCTACATGGTGGTCTTTCACTAGGGCGATACTGAAAGCATCTACCGCCCTGCAACTTGATATTATATATTTTTTTCTTTCATAAATATTACAGCATCCGTTGTCGAAGGGTAAGGCTCTAGACTATTAAACCGGAGGTCGCGGGTTCAAATCCCGGTGTGCGCAAGTAAATTTTAATCTTTGTGATATTTCACAATTTACTGACTAGAATTCATTTAGGTTGTTGCTTGAAATAACTTTGACCTTGTTTGGTGACCAGTACTGAATAGCCAGCTATTTCCCCAACTTCCTCTTCTCCATCTTCTTCCCCTCTCCACTACCTTTAGCCTTACAAAATACCAGTACCGGCTCGTGACTTTTGGGTCTACTATTAATTGTAATATTATCACTCTTTCAAATTTTATTTGATTGATTTGTGTTATTTCACAATTAATTAATTAAAATAATATAAAGTCTATTTGCGGCACGTTCTAGAGTGGAAGATACTCAGTATCGCCCTGGTGTAAGACCACCATTCAGAATTGAAACGTTGCTCCAAATGGCTTTAGCCGTGTTTAGTGACTAGATCTGAATAGCCAGGTACTTCCTCACCTTCCTCTTTCCCTTCCCCACTTACCTTCAGCCTCACAACATCCCCCAATTGGGGATGCCATAGTCTCACTGGCTCCAGACGGGAGCAGTTGGGACTCTTGTGAGGTATTCACTATAAAAAATAAATAAAAAAAGTATCGCCCTGGTGTAAGACCACCATTCAAAATTGAAACGTTGCTCCAAATGGCTTTAGCCGTGTTAAGTGACTAGATCTGAATAGCCAGGTACTTCCCCACCTTCCTCTTTCCCTTCCCCACTTACCTTCAGCCTCACAACATCCCCCAATTGGGGATGCCATAGTCTCACTGGCTCCAGACGGGAGCAGTTGGGACTCTTGTGAGGTATTCACTATAAAAAAAATAAAAAAAAACTCTAGTACACCTAAAAGTTCCGAGCCGCCACTCCAACATACCCCATTTGGGAATGCCATAGTCTCACTGGTTCCAGAGGATTGGATAGGAGCAGTTGGGACTGTTGTGGTGTTTTATATAGAAAAATCAAAAACAGGAATATCTGAGGTTACAGTAAAATATAATTTACTCCACGTTAAGTTCTAAAAATACCTTTTTTTCACTATATTCGAAAAATTCGTTGTATTTCGAACCCCTCGACATACAAACGAACCCATTATTTATGGTAAGGCAAACACTACGATTTGACCCTAAATGTAAATATACTACATAATATCATAAATTAGGAATTATAACCTTCACTAACATCTAAATATTCCATAATATTCGAAATAACATCCGTACCTAGTTTAGTAGTGGTAGGTTTTTAAAACTTAAAAATATGTATTTATAAATAGATCCATCATTTACGGACCACCCTGTGCAACAAACTAGCTACGCTGTAATCGCCAATCGCCAGTCGACATTCAGAATCGAGGAGTTATGCTCGTTATCGGCCCGCCTTCCCTGTTTTGTATGGAAAAAGGCGCATTATTATCTAAATTCATTAGAATATTAACTACGACTTTATTTATGAAAATATTTTGATAATGACTTCTGAAACACTTCGAATATACTCCCCCCTAATTATTACTAAAACAAATTACACAATATTATGCCATTAACATCCTTTAATAAGCAAAACAAATTGGGGTCTCTAGTGACCCCCCTTCGGATCTTATGTGATTTTTTTCTCTCCGGGACGAAAAGGTTAATATTGATGCGGAAACATTAATTCCTTTCAGTTTTTTCCAAAGTATTGCCAATGTATTGTTTTTCGTTTCTCCAGGTAATATTAATGTGGAGACTGTTACCATCAAGGCAGAACCAGGATCCCAAGAAGAAGTTGGAGGTGGAATTCCTTATACTGATCTTGACATAGACCTCCCGGATGTTAAAATGTAATGCTTAAAGCGCTCTAAAATAATAAACCTGACCGCAATTAATTCGATTTTTTTATATTAAATTTAATAGATTCTGGGGTGGTGGTTTTTCACCGGACCATTATTTAAAAGAATTTAATGTATTTGGGCTCTGACTAGGAGTTAGCGGTATTATTTAAGTGTGGTTTTTTTTATTGGTACAATATTTTTTACATTTTTAAGTTTTCCAGTAATGTTGGCCTCACTGGGGGCTTGCCCGTGCTGAGGCCTTCATTTTATAATATGAAAATATAATCTACATAATACATTTAATGAGAAAATAATACATTTAAAATATAATCTTGTGTGTTTGTGAGTGATGTGTGTTTATATTGGTTTTGTTGGTAATATTGTCTTTTTTGTTCTTTAATCCTTATGTAATTTTGTGTGTGAATTTATTTTTATTTTCCTCAATTTTAATTTCATGTTTTACACTGTTGAAAGCTTTTATAGCATGGTATTGGTAGTGTCTTTTTCCAAAGCTTGAATTTAATATCGGAGTTTTTATGTTTTCTTTGTACGCTTGTCTAACTGGTCTGTTAGTATTATTTTGTGTATGTTGAAATTTATTTTTTTCGTCAAAAATGTAGTTAAGCAGTGTTTTAACGTATAATTGGCGTATATCTAGTACGTCACAGCTGTTGAATATTTGGTGTGTATCAGTCAGTCTATTTTTTTTAGTATTAACTTTAAGATCGTTTTCTGTGCGATTTCTATGTAATTGAAAGCTGAGTTTGTTGCTCCTCCCGAAGTAATAATTCCATATTCTATTATTGATTGGCAAAGTTAAAAATATATTGTTTTCAATTGTTTTATTTTATATATGTTTCTTATGTTTAAGAAAGTGTTTATTGTTTTGAGAAGTTTATTTGTGATTTGTTTGATGTGAGGTATCCATCTAAGGTTATGGTCTATTACGATTCCTAGATACTTTATTTGTTCTGTTTTTTTCGGTTAGGGGTTAAGGTCCTCGATTGCGAGTTTAATTTAATTAATTTATTGCTATTACGCATTTAATTCTTAAGAATAATCTTGTGGAACGTTCTGGAGTGGTGGATTTTTTACTTGTTTATTTTCTAAACTACCAGAGCAGTTAGTGAGAAAGTTTGCAATACGTGCTCTCAATTATGCTGTATCTGCATACGCTTATTAAATATTTATCTCATTTTTATCGTTTTCAGGCGGATTGCTAAGGGCGCGTACTGGGGAAAAACAATATTCTTGTCATTATTGTGACTATTCCTGCTCTCATAAGTCGACACTTGAACTCCACCTGTGCACCCATACTCGAGAAAAACTTTTTTCACGTCCTCACTGCAACTATTCATGTTCCAGAAAAGCTAGTCTTAAGATTCACATGTTTACCCATATTGGAGAAAAATCTTTTTCATGTCCTGACTGCAACTATTCCTGCTATACAAAAGGAAGTCTTAAAAGTCACATTTTTACTCACTTGGAAGAAAAACCTTTTTCGTGTTCCAACTGCAACTTTTCGTGTTCTACAAAGGGGTATCTAAAAATTCGTATGCTGAGGCACAGTGGGGAAAAACCTTTTACATGTCCTGGATGCAACAATTCCTTCTATTCAAAAGGAAATCTAAAAAGTCACATGTTTACTCACAGTGGAGAAAAATCTTTTTCATGTCCTGAATGCAACAATACCTTCTATACAAAAGGAAATCTTAAAAGTCATATGTTTACACACAGTGTTGAAAAACCTTTTTCATGTTCCAACTGCAACTTTTCGTGTTCTACTAAGGGGCATCTAAAAATTCATGAGATGAGACACAGTGGGGAAAAACCTTTTTCATGTTCTGGATGCAACTATTCCTGCTATACAAAAGGAAATCTTAAAAGGCACATGTTTACCCACAGTGGAGAAAAACCCTTTACATGTCCTGAATGCACCAATTCCTTCCATACAAAAGGAAATCTTAAAAGTTACATGTTTACTCACAGTGGAGAAAAACCTTTTTCATGTCCTGAATGCAACAATACCTTCTATATAAAAGGAAATCTTCAAAGTCATATGTTTACTTACAGTGTAGAAATACCTTTTTCATGTTCCAACTGCAACTTTTCGTGTTCTACTAAGGGGCATCTAAAAATTCATGAGATGAGACACAGTGGGGAAAAACCTTTTTCATGTTCTGAATGCAACTATTCCTGCTATACAAAAGGAAATCTTAAAAGGCACGTGTTTACCCACAATGGAAAAAAATCTTTTTAATGATCTAACTGCAACTTTTCGTGTTCAACTAAGAGGCATCTAAAAATTCATGTGCTGAGACACAGTGGGGAAAAACCCTTTCATGTTCTGAATGTGTAACGTATGTTAACTCTACATACTCAATAATAACAATGCTTGTATTATAATATTTATTTGAAAGAAGACTATCACGGTTCTGGACTGAGAGCTCATTCCCGCTCATACGATCTCTTATATACGTCTCGTACTCGCTGTCTCGCTCTCATGCTGTCCCCCTTACACACATACACCACACCCCCACACTTAAATCATAATTACATCTTTTTATTTTTACAAATTTATATAAGCCAAATATATTTAATTATTTCCATTATGTATTTAATTTCCAATTTATATGTAATTATGTATGTTCTTGACTCTTCATTCGGTGTAGCATGGGCGTTGTCCTCGAGGGCGTAACCTCCCCTCCCATGGTGTAGGTGACCTGCAAAAATCAGAGGAATTAGGAAACTTGGTCATGTCCACGTCCGAGAGTGGACCCAGGTCCAGCAAATCATCAGACCTGTCACTCTCCCCCCACCTAACCTTCCTCTCTGAAATTTGATGATGGTGGCGTTTCCACACTTGTCCTGTAGACATAATTTTTACTAAATAAACCCTATTCCCCAATCTTTTATAAATTTCTCCTAAAATCCATTTGTTTTTATCACTTCTCAAATCCCTGGTTAAAACTTTAGATCCAACATCAAAGTACTTTTTAATTTTTTTTCCTCTATAATACTTTTTTTGTTTTTGCTGACTCAATAACATCTTATCTTTAATCGTGTTATCAATCCCTTTAAAACCTTGACCTTCAACATTATCTAATATTGGAATGATTGTATTAAAAATTGATCTAATTTTCCTTCCCAAAATTAATTTACTAGGTTCAATCCCCGTAGACATAGAAGGCGTATTCCTAATATCAACCAAAAATGTTAAAAGTTTATCCTCAAAATCAGCAGGCAATTTATTATTTATCATAATTTTTTTTAAAAAATTCTTTACCGTTCTAACCCCATTTTCGGCAAGTCCGTTAGAAGCTGGATGGTTGACAGGAGATGTCAACGATTTAATATTAAAATTATGACAAAATTCCTTAAAAACTGTTGAAGTGAACGCTGTACCATTGTCACTTACTATCTGCTCCGGAATTCCGAAATTAGAAAATAATCTTTTCAAAACTTTTATTGTACAAAACGAATCTACTTTATTTACGATGTGACAGTCTATCCATTTTGTAGTTGCATCAACGATTATCAAAAAATTGTAACCACCAAAAGGTCCCATGAAATCAATATGCAATCTATTCCATATTAATCCACTGATTGGCCACGTCTGTAACTCAACTTTACATGGAGTGGGTAAACACTCCAAGCATCGAACGCACTGCTTCACAGTTGCTTCTACCTCTGAGTTCATACCTAACCAAAAACAATAATTTCGAGCAAGATTTTTAGATTTAACAATACCTAAATGCGATTGATGTATGAAATTCAATATGATTTCCCTTAATTCCCTCGGAACCACAAATTTATTATTATAAAATAAACACGAGTCATAAGTCGATAATTTATTTCTAAAATACCAGAATTTTAACAAGTCATCCTTTAAAAACTTTTTATCCGGCCAACCATTGATTACGAACCCAGTAATGCTTGCTATGTTTACATCTTTAATCGAAAACTGCTTCATCGTTTCTTTTGAAATTGTCGTTTCCGCCTCAATTATATTTAAAAAATCCGATTCAATCTTATCAACGTTCAGACTACCAATATAATTTAAGAAATATTCGCTACCGTCGACCTCGTCGATACAATCACTTAAATTATTATTACTATTAACCGGCAATCTAGATAAGAAATCCGCTTTGTTCTCACCCGACTTGACATATTCTATATTATAGTCAAATGTTTGTAAAATCAACGCATAGCGCTGTAGCCTATTTGCCGCTAGTATTGGCACTTGTTTTTCAGTGTTCAAAATATGTACCAAAGCTTTATTATCACAAGTTAGAACGAATTTATTACCATATAAATATTGAAAGAATTTTTTCAAACCAAATATTATTGCACACGCTTCCTTATCTAGAATGGAATACCTCAATTCCGTTTTTGACAATAAACGGCTAGCGAATGCAATCGGTCTTTCCATGCCATTCTCATATACGTGACATATAATAGCAGATATACCTATATCACTCGCGTCTGTAATTAGCTTGATAGGTAATTGTGGGTCAAAATGCACCAAAATATTGTCTGACGTCAGCAGTTTCATAACTTGCTCAAACGCAATATTGCATTCCTGAGACCATACAAATTTTATCCCTTTTTTCAACAATTGGTATAAAGGAGACAAAATACCTGACACATTCTGTATAAAAGACCTATAGTAGGAAATAACTCCCAGCAAACTTCTAAGTTCCGAAACATTTTTCGGTACACTCATTTGGGTAATAGCATATATTTTATTTTCTAAAGGCATAACTCCTTTCTGCGAAATTCTATAACCTAAATATTCTATCTCTGTTTCTAGAAAAGAACACTTATTTTCATTAATAGTTAATCCGCAATCACTTAACTTGCTAAGTACTGCTTCACAAATAGAAAATAATTCCTCTTTAGAATTCCCAAATAAAAGTAGATCATCTAAAAATACACGAACGTTCCTAAGTCCACCAACTATCGCCGTAATGACTTGCATAAAGATGGCCGGACTCGTGCTTAAGCCAAAAGGCAATACTTTATATGCAAATAAACCTATATGCGTACTAATCACACATAATTTTCTAGACTTTTCGTTCAATGAAATTTGTCCAAATGCATTTCGTAAGTCTATCTTAGCAAAATATTTTGCACCATTCAGAGATGAAATTAAATCGTCAATACGAGGTAGTGGGTATTTCAACTTCGCTAACATAGGATTCAATGTTGTTTTGAAATCAGTACAAATCCTAATTGAAGCGTCTTTCTTTTTTACAACAACAATCGGGCTTGCAATATCGCTTATTTCTACCTTTTCAATAATGTCTTCATGCAACATTCTCTGTAACTCTATCTCTACTTTCTCACGTAAACTAAAAGGTAATGGCCTCGGATTTACAAACTTTGGCCTAAAGTCCGAATTAACTTCAATGTTTGCCTCATCATTTTTAAGCCTACCCGATTTTTCTGAAAAAACATGAGCATATTTCTTCTTTAAACTTTCACGAAAAACAAGATGATTATCACAATTAATCTCACTGAATTTTACAGAATTTATTCCACTTAATCCGATACCGAAAACTTGTAAAAAATCTCTACCAACTATTGTAGAATTACCATTTTTAATTATTACGAACTGTATTTTCGCACTTTTACCTAAAAATGACACCTCTAAATTCACTTTACCTAAAACATTTAACTGCGTTCCGTCATACCCTGACAAATGAACATTATACTTTTCTAAATCGTAAGAAACAAAATATCTTAAATACACTTCATATGGTATCGCGTTTATCGCAGCTCCCGTATCTACCAACGCCGGCAATATTATGTTACCAATTAACAAATCTATATATGTGGGTTCCGGCCCCACATTATTATTAACCACGAACACCGAATTCAACCGTTTATTTTTAGTACCTACATAATTTTTATTGTATTTACACAAATTACTAGGATGACCCGATTTGTTACAATGATTACACAAAATTTTTTTCCAGCAATCTCTTTGCAAATGATTTTTTTTTCCACACAAAAAACAAGTTTTTAACGTACCATTAACCGGTGATTTACTCCGCATTGAATTTTTATTCCTGGAAGGACTATCTTTCCTGGATTTATGGAAATACTCGCTTTCCTTATGAACAACATTTAAATTCGGATTTACTTTTTTAAAAGCCACAACATGTTCCCACGTCGCCGCTAGATTAATGCAATCCGTAAAAGAAGTATTGATTGCCTCTACGAATAGCTTGTGTTTCAATTTTTCATTAAAAATCCCAATAACGAATATGTCCTTTAAACATGGTTCCAATCTCAGCTCAAAATTACAAGATAAACTTAACCCTCTCAATCTAGCCGCGTAATCTTTAACGGATTCGCTAGGAAACTGTTTACATTTATAAAATAATTCACGAGACTCAAAAATATTTTTAACTGGTTTGCAATGTGAATCAAATAATTTACATAAATCTTCAAAAGAACAAACAGAAACCTTTTTTGGAAAACATAAATCACATAATAGAGAGAAAGTTTCTTCCGTGAGGCAACTCAGCAAAAATGCTCTTTTGCGTTCTGGTGACAACAACTTATCATCATTTAAAATGAGGGCCTGATCCAATCGTTCCCTGAACAATGACCAGTCTCCCGTTCTGTAACAGAACGTCCCCAAATTCTTACAAATCGCCTCCATTGGGAGAAGAACTGAAACAAGTTGAATAAAATATACGTATCTCAGCCCTTCCAGAGGTTATGCTCCGAGCCCCTGCCCTGAGCCTGTGAATCACCAACGTCTCAGCACCCTTTTCTGGCTCCGTCTCCCTTCAGCTGCGGACACGATCACCTTCCAAGGTCTTCCTTCCCGCTGTAGCGACAGAACCCCGGTCCCGGATTCCGGCCAATTCACCCTTGATGCCGATCTTGATCCTGGATCTTCTGCGTACCCCGTGTAACGGTGTACTCTCGACAAAATGTTGCAATGTCGGCTCCCACACACGTGTAAAATTGCGTTTTTACCGCGCAATTTGCCCGGCCCGATCTGCGTGCTCGCCTCGGCTGCGTGTGAATTCTCCAATTTGATAGCCTTTTATTTTTCTTCTTCTTCCTTCAAAATTTAGCGATCCAACGCCCAAAAGCGCCAGACTATACTGTGATCACCAAAAATTCGAATAATCTTCTTGAATCATCTGATTCTCCGTAAACTTTTAATAATTTACGAACTACCGTGCTGCGCCACTGTAACGTATGTTAACTCTACATACTCAATAATAACAATGCTTGTATTATAATATTTATTTGAAAGAAGACTATCACGGTTCTGGACTGAGAGCTCATTCCCGCTCATACGATCTCTTATATACGTCTCGTACTCGCTGTCTCGCTCTCATGCTGTCCCCCTTACACACATACACCACAGAATGCAACTTTTCCTGCTATACAAAAGGAAATCTTAAAAGTCACATGTTTTCACATAGTAGTGAAACTTTTTTCATGTGTCGACTGTAACTATTCATACAATTTTAAGAAAGATTTTAAAAAACACTTGTTTATCCACGGTGGGGAATAACCTTTTACATGTCCTGACTCCAACTATTCATGCTATACGAAGGGATATCATAAAATTCACTTATTGAATGCAAATATTCATGTTCCACATAGGAATTACTTAAAAAACACATGTTACGCCACAATGGGGAAACACCTTTTTTAGTGTTCCTAATGTAATTATTCATGTTTTATAAAGGGAAATATTAAAATTCACATGCTTACCCACGGTAGAGAAACACCTTTTTTCATGTCCCTACTGCAATAATTCATTTTCACTAAAGTCATCTTCAAAACGTTACATCTCGACTCACAGTGAACCAAAATCAGTTCCGTGTGTAACTATTCGTCTTTAGTAAAGTTTGCCGGATATTCGTAACATATATTTGCAATTTGATACAGCAGGCTTTTTCACAGAATAGGTCGAAACTAACGGGTTCTCTTATGGTAAACGTTTAGTTTTTTCCCCTTTGAAAACAAAGGAACAAATGATTAAAATCATTAATTAAGTTGCACAAATCAATGGTCAGATTCAATCAAATAATTTTGTTATGTTGATTAATTTTTTAATTATTAATACATTATTTCATTATACCTAGCCTTTCTCATTAAAAATTTAGGCGTATTAGGTCTATAAAAAAATTATATATAAAAATGCAAAAATCAGTAATTTTAAATACATGTAAGTTTACGAAAGATTTTTTTAAATATTTATGTTCAGGGATTAGTGGAATTTGTAGGCCCTGTTAGAAGTTCTACCGAGCCGAACCCTCTGATATGAGAATATCTGGAATCGGTGAATTATTTTCCCATTTGATCTCAGGTGAGTTGACGTGTTGTTCTTGTATTGTTTTGTATTTATTTTGCTTATATAATGAACTTGCATAAAAATATAAAATTATCATATCAAGGCGCCGAAATTCAATAAAATATTAACGGTCGTAACTGGGGACCGATGTCAGGAACTCTGTCTTACTGGGACAACATTCTACCTCTGAGCTTCAAAGAACAATTTTTTCTGACATTTCGTTAGCATAATTTCAATTTAATTAAAAACACTATAACCGGAAATGAATTCCTTAATTTTTTGGCTACCTTTTTTTTGTAAGATTATAAGTTTCCGAGGCATGGAATGATGTTTTGTTTAGACGTACTAATATAATGTTCTCTGTTAAAAGATATTTCATTTTTTGAGTTTTTTTTAAATAAAATTTCACAATAATTTCAACATAATTCTATAAATAAAAAATGATTCTTGAACTTTCAATTCAGAAAACTTTTCGGCTGTTGATTGTTGGATACGAGATAGAACACAAGTCAAAAAATCTTAGATAAATAACGGAAAATAATTAATCTTACATTTTTATGATACTTTACTGACTTACCTTTGTATTATATGAACTGTTTCTTTCTCACAAATGTATAAATATAAATATGGAAAATTTTAAATACTTTTTCATTTAACTAGACTTTGCCTTCTAATGACACTTTAATTCCCAATTTTAAACTCCCACCACTTCTAAACCTTTCACCTTTTTCCTATCCCTCCTCGCTATAGGTGATGTACAATGAATTTTTAACTGTAGTGTAAATCTAATCCTGATGATGTGAACATCTTTCACGAAACATGTAGATTGTGTATATAAATAAAAGTGATGTAAACAAAGTTATTTGTCGTTATAAAAACCTATTATACTATTAATTACGTATAAATATCTACATCAATTTTCTGTACTGTCCATAGACTAAATTAGACAAGACACGGCAATACGGCATATCCATTGAAAAATGTACCCAACACAATTTTGGTTTGGTTCAAGTGCACATTTATGAAAAGTTTCACGCATTGTGTCGCAATGAGAAATGGGCACTATGCATTGCGTTTTGTATTTTGTTGGTCTAGAGTTTACTTATTTTGCTTCCCAGCTATAGCTGGACAAGTTCATTTTTTCAATCACAAAAATAACCCAGTTCGCTGCCTTAGTTCTTGTATGTTCAATAGACCATTTAGCAAATTTTACAGGAGACGTTTTTTTGTTTTTACAGGCAAATTCTAAAAAATTCTCGATTTTGGTCATTTCGTTTAATACAAATGTGTAACAGGATATTATTAAACATCATTTTTCGAAAATTGAAGGTATAATATGCCCATATTATGACTTTAAAAGTGGACGTTGAACATGGCTTGAAAATAATGAATGATTATTTTGGATATTGAACATATCGTCTGGAGATTGAACAATTCGGCTCCCATAAGTTTGAGGTATTTTTTGTTCAATTAGCCAATTAGTGGTAAATTGTATATACAGGGTGATTTTCAGATTTCAAATACTTTACTTTTATCTTAGTTAGTAGTTAACTTAAAGTATTACTTTAAAATATACAAACAGAGTCCTTGAGTTGATTTTTCACAAAAACTGCTCAATATAAATCATCCAATATTTTGGAAGTTTGAAAGCAATGCACAAGTACAAAGGTACCTACCGGTAATATACTACTATCGATTGTCGGTGCATGCGTGATGTGAAATATTCTTACATCGTACGTATTACGGCCTCCGTGGTCTAGGGGTACTCTTGACTAGAAATCCGGAGGTCGCGGATTCAAATCGCGGCGTGCGCAAGTAAATTTTATTTGATTCATTTATGTTATCTCACAAATTATTCATTTAAAATAACATATAGTCTATTTGCGGCATGTTTCAGATAGAACGATATGGTGTAAAGACCACCATAATAATTGAAATGGCTTTAGCCGTGTTTGGTGATCAGATCTGAATAGATACTCACATACCATCTCTCTTCTCCTTCATCCTCCTTCCTCTCTTTCTCCTCTCCATCTCCTTCCCCTCCACACTACCTTCAGCCTCACAATATACTAATATACCCCAATTGGGGATTCCATAGTCTCACTGGCTCCAGATGGTTGGGAGCAGTTGAGACTGTGTGCGGTATTCCATAAAAAATCCCGAGTGATCCGTAAAATTATTAAAGTTCAATTTTCAGTTTAAAATTCGTTTTTTATTTTATTTTTTTAAAGAAAGACAAACATTCCCGGGTTACGAATAACCTGACAATATTTGAAAATCTCCTATTACCATCACAATAAGTTGAAAATGTTGCTTGTGTTGTGATGGAGGACTTAGCCAGCCGAGGAATTGAACACACTACGCCTGGGTGGGACCCGAACGCGATGTCAACTCGGCCACCGACCGGACTGTTTCGTTACCTACATTTGATAAATGTAATTTTTAAAGTTTACTTACTTTAGAAAGATTTTTTTTCTTTCGGAAGGTCTTATTTGCCGTGAGCTTATTATTTATGTTGATTATCGTGAGTAAAATATTATTTTTTAAATACTTTAAGCTCTTAAAATCCTAAAATTATAATATCCCGCGATTTGGGTTATGGGTGTGCGCTATTTAACATTACATTTATTGTTGTTAGTCGTTTGCCTATTTGGTTTTATTGTAGTTCCTACATAAGAATATGTTTATTGTTTTTTATGTGACTAAAAAAAACAAAAAATCAGAAACTTTTAATTGAATGATTTCAAACATGAAAGATTTGGACTTCGTTTTCATCAGCGATCTCAGCAGTGATAACGGACTAAATATGTGTTGTAGATGTCTTTCAATCAGACTATGAGTACAGTCGACTTTTTGCACATTTCCGTTTCCTGGCTCTTTTGTTGTATTTCTTGAATAAAAATAAGTTTTAATGCACTAATATAATTTATTAATACTCATTTTAGGTAAAAGTCCTAAAATTGTAAATAAATAATAAATGAAGCATCCTGTATATTTTTGCCTAGCAAATTCAAGAAGTACATATAAAATATGGTGAAAAAGCCTATAAATGACATAATTTTAAGAATAACCTTTCTATTTGAGCTACTTTTCTAAGGTTTATTGATTTTGGAGTCGGTGAAGTCATTTTTTAGTTCAATAACAGTATATATTCGCAATTAAACGTATTTTTAGTGGAACAATTTCGTTGTTAGAAAACAACTAAAAATCAACATGGCCGCACATTTTAACTAGCCGGCTCCTGATTGGTTGAAAGTAGAGATTGAACATTCAATACCTCAACCTTCTGCGGGATGTTGAACAAATATCTATGAACTTTTAAAAAATATTATATTCATAACTTTGAGTGTTTGAATGTTCAATATCCAGGAGATTGAACAAATAAGAACTGAAACATTGTTCCGTGAGTGGATATTGGCACTCGAAAAATGCTTAAAACGTCACTTAAAAACCAAAAAATATGTTTTTTTTAGCTTCATTAATGCGCAATAGGCTAATGAACATATTGGCATTCATAACTCAGTTTTGAAAAAAAAGGTCTATTGAACATACAAGAACTAAGACAACGACATCTGTCCCTCGGTTTATCTGTTCAGTGTGCTTATAGAAGCGATTTATTCCTAAAATCATACGATTATAATTGTTTCGTAATCCGAATTGCCGACTTTCATAATTACAGAGCGGAAAAATGCACAGCGCATTTTTCATGGTTTTTCGCTAAACATGCATTTTTAAAGTGATAAGAGCAAATTTTTTTCTTTTTGCGCTAAAAAGGGGCAGTTCCTGTAGTAAATGATCTTATTAAAGTTATCTTTACCAGCCTCCCAAATTGTTGTAAAACAGTTTTAATCGGATTAAAATACTAAGATTTTTTTTTAATACTTCAACAAAATGTGTTGGTGACTTTTTGAAAATAATGTGCCTGTTGTAGAAATTATAAAAAATATATTTTAAAACTTTATTATGTAATGCTCCTGTTTTATCAGTAGATGTTGAGAGAAGTTTTTAAATTTTCAGTCACATGTTTCCTGATAAAAAAATTTTAATTTTCTCTTCGAAAACTTTGAAAAATACTTAGTGGTCAATTATGAATTGTAGGGCATAATTTGAATATTCAGTTTACATATTATTTTTTACTGTTCGGTCTAGTCTTTTTAATATCAATAAACTACTTTTAAAAATACAATGAATGTTTCCTTTTATCGAAATTACCAGGGTCAACAGGGCGGGTATGGGTACCGCCGCCCCGGAAACCATTTATTGGATAACAAACACCTCTTTTGTAGGTCACCCCGAGTGGTTCGTTACGTTAGTTTAGTAGGCAGGAGTGCCCGGGTTCTCGGGATGAGGTTTGTCCAGGTCTCGGAGGTGCATGCGTCTGCCCACTAACTCTGAAGAGAGACCGGTTGAGGGAGACCCTTTCACCTCTTCAGCCGAACTCCCTCTACACATCACATTGCACCGGAGTGGGAGGGACGGCTTTATACGACCGAACTCATTGACTCCCATATTCCTACCCATCCTTCATACCTTTTTCATTCCCATAATATCTTCTCCTTCACTCCCCAAAAACTTCCCCAAAAATAACAAGCCAAGAATAGTAAATTGAACAATTTATTTTTATTTTTGTTTCATTTGTATTGATGGCAGCACTGAACTTCTGGGAGGGTTCCATTTACAAGCGTTGGAGCCAATTCCTGATGTAATAGATGTCTAAAAGTGAAACAATATTTTCATTTTCTACATTATTTTTATTTTGTATTTATATATTTTATTATTTTTTTATTGTTACTCTTTATTTTATAAATAACATGGAACTCGCGGGATCGAACCACCCTCCCTGCAATCTGGAATAAACGAGGCAAAATAAAACAAAAACCTTTCACAGCGCCCTTGAGATTTATAGAAGTGCCGTTAGTTAGGCCCTGTGTGGACGCAATACGTTGCAAGCTATAAATAAATAAATTCAACAAAACTGTTATTAGAATTACGTATTTGAAATTTATTAGAATAAAAGAAAGTCCGCTGAAGTAAATTAAGTTTGCAAAAATTAAAAAACTTTGGCTAAAAAATAGAAAATGATTTATACAATAAATTATTAATATTGTATATTATTCTTTGAAAAACCTGAAGTAAGTGTAGTTATCAAGAATTTATTTATTAACTGGTTGTATCCCGCCACGCATTGCTATGGCTCAGTGTGTCTGTTTAGGTAGAGGGACAAAAGCGCGTGTTGCTTCTACGTCTAACAGATGGCGCTGTCAAAAGTCGAAACATTCTGAATTATTTTATCTGTTACTTAATCCATCCAGCATTTAAGAGTCATTTATGACCGGGCTACCATATTTTATAAATGCATTTTTATTTATGTTTTCTATCATGCGGAAATACTTAATTTTTTAAGGTTACAAAGAGAAATAATAATTATTTCCAGTTTGCTTCAAATATTTATAGACCATTAATAAAATACTAAAAATAGCCAAAACGAATTATCCATATTTCCCTCCGCTATCGCAACTATCGGTTTATCTTTAAAAATTATATTTTATTATATGAACGAGATAAAAGTGAAGGTACAGATTTTATACATATTCCCCAAACAAAACGAATGTGTTTCCAAAATATCCAGTTTTCTCAATTTTTATATGATTGGAGTAAAAAATTAAGTAAAAATATGGATAGCGTTTTTGACAACATTATTCACGTTTGATATTAAAGTTTTATTATTTAGAAATAGTAATGTTTCTTTTAAATGCTTACATCGGAAAGATAATTTTATATATTTTATTTGTTTTTACAAAAAAAAATTAAAAATGGTTGTATATATTGCATTTGAAATATTCATACAAAGAATACAATGGAAAGTGTAAACTGCAAACTGGACAAAAGTGCTGAAAGTACTGAAGGGTTATCCTTTGTATTGAGGCATAGCAGGCTCCCTTATATTGACAACATTCCAATAATCCGAACAAACATTGCGGGATCTATTATTGAGGATGGAAAAAATGTCAGATAAAGGAATGTGGTTTATGAGGGTGACAATAGGATTGGGTGCTCCATGTTTTGCCAAGGAATCCGCAAAAGCATAACTCACAATGCCAACATGTCCAGGAATCCAGCTCAGAGTTATGGTTTTACCTGAGCTTTGAGAAGAAGCTATCTGCACTCGAATAAAGCGTACAAAGTGATCATAAGGATGAAGAAAAGGACTGGATTTAAGTCTTTTGAGGGAACTGAGAAAATCAGAGAGATCAAGGGAGTGTTTAAAATTATTTTTCGTTATATATTTGAGAAATTCAATTATTTCAATGCACTCGGCTGAAAATTGGTTTTAAATTGCACGTGATATTCAGTTATCAGAATTATTATGGTAACCGTTTATATCTATACCCCAGTTAAGAGAGTCTGCATATTTGGAGCCATCAGTAAATAAACTAGAGGAGTTGGGCCATTTAGATGAAATAACGTCACTAATGTCCAGGCGATCATCGCGAAGACAGGACCCAATTTTATTTATTTATTTATTTATTTATTAGATACAAATAATAACATACATATTAAGGAAGCTTTGGCTGTCCAACTAGGAAATTTTCCCGTTTTAGGACAGCCAAATTGCCTGGTTTAGTTAACATTTGTACAATAAATTGGTAGGTACATTATTTTGCAGCAGTTTTGTACAAATAAATCAAAGTTAGAAAGTTAGTTTCAAGTCCGGCGAATTACACTGAACACTGGAGTCAAATTATTATTGTTACGGTGGTTTAGTCAGCTGGTAGCTAAGGTGGCACAGTAGGTACATGGAACTTGTATGCCGTAGGTACAGTGGTGCCAAACAGTTTTAAGTAGTTTATGTAAAAGTTTTTAAACTTTCGGTCATTAATATTATAGTAATTATATATAGTTCTTTACAAACAAAAACTTTTATTGGTGGTATAACCTACGTTCTTTAAAGAAATACCTCAAAGAAATTCTTTAAAGAAATTTCGACCCTTTCCGGATATCCATTTTTGGACACCGGCTGCAAAGTGAGTAAGTGTACTGGATCTTTTGATGTCTTTATTTAGTGCATTGTATATTTTTGGTGCGATGTATGTGTATTGTCTTTGTGAGAAAGTGGTTTTTGTTATGGGGATTGTGCATTTTCCATGCGTTTAGTAGCGTGTATGTATATCTTTTTGAGTAGAATTTATCAAACCATTTTTCCAGATATGGATGAGAACTATCTTAATATATAGTTGGCGAATGTCCAGGACTGCTAGTTTCTTGAAGAGTGGCTCTGATGGGTAAGAACGGGAACATTTGAAGATGATCCTTAACAAAAGTTTTTGAACAGTCACTAGAGGGTAGAGAATGGATGCAGCACAACCTCCCCATCCTATAATGCCGTACGTAGCTATAGATTGGAATAAAGCAAAATAAACACTTTTGAGTGTTTTTATATCGAGGATTGATCGAAGAGAATAAAAAATATAGCACAACTTACGGAGTCTTTTTGTTATGGAGTTGATTTAGGCCTCCCAGCGTAAATGGTTATCTATAATGACACCTAGGCATTTTATTTCAGTTGACGGTTTAATAATTGGGCATGAACAGCTTGTAAAGAGAGATAGTGGGGGAATGTCTAGATTTTGTGGGCAAGTGTGAATAATTAGTTTAGGAAGGTTTTCTGAGAGAGTTAATTTTCGGATTGAAAAATGTATATATTGTGTTTTTTTAATATTTAGGGTGAGGAGGTTGGAGTCCAGCCATTTTTTAATTTTGTTCAGTCCAGAATTCGCCTTCTCAATTGTTGTTCTCCACATTTTACTCGTAAAAATGATTACCGTGTCATCAGCGAAAGATATTATATGACCTTCAATATCCAAATTCAACAAGGAGTTCATATATATTAGAAATAAGAGCGGGCCTAGAACACTTCCTTGGGGTACGCCGTAGGAGATGGGTAAACATTTACTCCTGTATTCTTGATCGGAGTGGATGACAGTTGTTTGTGATCTCTGCGTGAGGTAGTTTTTAAACCATTTCAGGGCAGTACCTTCTATCCCAATCTGTTGCAGTTTATCACCTATAGAGAGGAGGGGTATAGAGAAGGTGAAAGGTTTAGAAGTGGTGGGAGTTTCAATTTGGGAATTAAAGTATGGGGAACTGAGAAAGAACCTACAAAATCGGGTAAATTTATTTTAGCGTGCCCAACATTCCTTTCCTGGCAACACTGGTTTACGCTAACTAACTGATTGCGAGGCAAGCTCCTACTATTCTGGCTGGGAAATCAGTTCGATCGATACGGTGTTTAAATTAGTCCTCAATCCCCCATATAAAAATCCTTCTGATAATCTTGTGTCGTGCATTTTGTTATACAATTATATTATTATTAAATATAGCGTATTGAATAAATTCAAGTGATTCCAATAGTGTTCTTTTCTTTTAACAAAAACTCCGCGACCAAGAATGTACGGGCGATGTACGCATCAATTTTACGCATCACTCATTTTTTGGTGCTCAACTGCTCCCAATCATCTGGAGCCAGTGAGACTATGGAATCCCCAATTGGGGTATATTAGTATATTGTGAGGCTGAAGGTAGTGTGGAGGGGAAGGAGATGGAGAGGAGAAAGAGAGGAAGGAGGAGGAAGGAGAAGAGAGAAGGTATGAGAGTACCTATTCAGATCTGGAACCAAACATGGCTAAATCCATTTCAATTCTGATAGTCATGCCACAAATAAACTGTACGTTATTTTCAATGAATAATTTGTGTTTAGGTATACGGGTGTATACTTACTGGACTAAGTATGTGTGGAGTCAACACAATGGGATAGAAATGAATTAAGCGACCGAGCGGTAGTAGGTGCATTTATTGACTGGTCTGATAAAGAAGAATACAGTTTATATATCCTCCGTGGGGGGGGGGTGAGGTGAGGGGAACATGTCACCTAACCGCCACATCCCTCCCCCCCTAGTGGAAAGGATAACAAAATATTTCCACAGAGAAATTTAAAGGACATAAACAAAAATATTAGATACAGAATTGTTTCAATATAACACATTGTAAGGAACAAAATATTTGAAATCACTAAGATAAACTTAAAAAAAAAGTGAACAAATTTAGTTGCTCACATGATAAAATTTTGTAAACATGTTCAGTTTCATTGAATACATTAAAATAAGAGTTCGATTGTGAACAAAACATAGAAATTATAATTTGAGAGAAATCCCTCCATATTATTAGTTTCATAATAAAACACAAACAAAAATCAATGAATAAATCAAGCAAAATACATTAAAGACATCTTGGTTAATCGAGGTAAAACATGAAGATAAAGTTGAATGATTATTTTACAAAAAACAAAAAAACAGGTTACACAAGTTCATTGCATTATTTCACCGTGCATTATGTAAATTTTCACTTGGAGTTTAGAATTACTTGTTCGTTGCACATTATATTGGATGTTGACGGGGAAGTTAGCGGGTCTAGCCCCCGCTCCCTCTCTCTCCGCGACTCGTTCCATGATGCGGGCGGTTATTTTATTGCCGCCAAACTTCCATCCCAGGAACGACAGTGCCAAAAAAATAACTGAGCACACCAAAACCAATGACACTATTGACATGTGGTGTGTCGTTTGGCTCGAGGCCTCTCCTCCAGCCTGAGCAATAATTACTTCTTCTTTAGATGACTGTCCACCCATGATGCTATTTTATGAATGATACTAATTACGCTTTATATAGCAAGAAACTGAGGGCCCACTACTGCAGTTGGTGGGATTGACCTCTGTTGAACTCCAAGCTTGCATCAGCGAATTGATTCCAACGCCCGTCGCTCCCAGATGAACTTGAGTGCAGCGTCAGCGATCTTGGTAAATTGCTTGTTGTCGTCAGATGTTGACTCAGCGAATTGTTGGACATTGGTTCCAGAGCTCGGCAAATCTATTGACCTCTACAGGTGTATTATACACATTTAAGCAAAGCGCACTGGTTTCTTTATGGTTCGTCCAACACGCGTAACGTATTTTGCTGACGGTGTGTCAGGTTTACTGTGCCCTTTAGTCATTGCTGCAGTCGGGCTGCTATTTGCTGAATCAGTTGGTAGAATTTGTAGGTATGCTGGTTTTAGTCTGTCGACTGACACGTTGACCTCTTTTGAACCTATTAAAATGCTGAACGATTTTTCTCTGCGTTTGATGACTTTATACGGACCTTTGTACGGTGGGGTGAGTGCTCTCTTCACCTCGTTTCTAAGAAACACGTTTTTGCAATTTTTTAAGTCTGGGTGCATGAAAATATTCCTTTTATCTTTCGTTGGTCGTCTATTTGAAAAAAAGCTGTTTTTATTTATTTATTGTTTGAAACATTTAAAGAGTGTTAACAATCATTACATTTATATTATTTCGGTGGGAATGTGCACAGATATTAACACCCCAATTAAAAATGTTCCCAGCATGCGTAAACAAGGTTTAGTCGATATTAGGCGGAGATGCTCGTAGTGAAAGAAAAAAAAATACAAATATAATAATAATTAAAAAGAAATATAAAACATGAATATTAAGTATGAAATATAAAATATAGTAAATGTACAGAGAAAGGATAAGGAAGAAAAGTAAAGAAAATAATAAAGCAATTATATCTCTCCATAACATATCATGGTAGAAGATGGTTGATTTGTTTTTTAAAATATGCGAGACTGTTTGCGAATATATCTATAAGATCGCATTCAACTGTATTGTACAGACGACACATTCTAGATAATGAATTGAAATATGCAATATTGTTATTAAATATATCAATATGGAATATATTTTGGCTCCTTAAATTATGTCTATTAGGGACCTTAATATGAATATTGCTCAGACAATTAGTGGTAAGAAGTTTATCATGAATAATTTTATATAAACATATTAAGTCCGCAAATTGTCTTCTTTTTTCTAATGTCGTAAATTTGAAGTTTAGTAGACGTTCTTCATAAGATTTGAGTGAGGCATTTAATCCAAGTTTATATGATAACAGTCTTAGGAATTTTTGTTGCACAGATTCAATACTTTTAGAATATTTTATATAATGTGGGTTCCAGATAACACTCCCATATTCCAATTTGATTCTGACCAACGAGTTGTATAATGTTATAATGGATTGGGGGTATTTAAATGGTTTCGATATTCTATGAATGGATCCAATCATTTTCATTGATTTACTTATAATATCATTTATGTGTACATCAAACATAAACTTTGAATCAAGAGTGATTCCTAGATCTCTTATAGTGGTGACTGCATTTAATCGTACATTATTAATGGAATATGCAAAATCCTTTCGTTTTCTGTTACGAGTAAAAGTAATAATGTAACATTTTTCAATATTTAAAAACATATCGTTTTGAATGCACCAGCTATTTAGTGTGTAAAGGTCTTCTTGAAGCTTAACATGATCACAATCAGTGGAAATTTTGCGGTAAATCTTGAGATCATCGGCAAATAGAACAAAATCACAGCGTAACATGGGGCCAAGGTCGTTAATAAAGATTAAGAAAAGCAGTGGGCCAAGATTGGACCCCTGGGGTACGCCTGATGTTACAATAATGGGAGGTGATTCGTACCCATTGATAAGTACTAATTGTGTTCTATTTTCTAAGTAAGACTTAAGCCATCTAAAAAGATCACCGTGAATACCTATTCGATCAAGCTTCTGTAGTAGAATAGAATGGTTAACTTTATCAAATGCCTTTTGAAAATCTGTGTAAATGGCATCTACTTGAGTTCTTTCATTGAAAGCATTACAAACATAATCACAAAAGTCAAGAAGATTTGAATTTGTAGATCTGTTGGGAACAAACCCATTTTGATTGATGCATAATTGGGGTTTAAAGTGTGAAAATACAGAAATATATATTATAGATTCAAAGACTTTCGCAAAACAAGATAAAATGCTAATTGGTCGGTAATTTTTCACAAAAGATTTATCACCAGATTTATGTATTGGAACAATATGTGCATTTTTCCACAAGTCTGGGAAAGTTCCTGAAGATAATGATTCATTATATATTAAAAGAAGTGGGTTAATCAACGCGCTGGAACAACATCTTACAAACAAGGGAGGTATTTTATCAGGTCCTGGGCCTTTGGATGTATCGATTTTTTCTAAACAAGATTTAATGGTTTCCTTGCTAACATCGATTTTTCCAAGATTAAATTGGTTGTTTTGTGAAACTTTTGGCATGGCAGTATATAACAAGGGATTAGATTGAGTATAAACGGATGCGAAATAATTAGAGAAAAGATTGGCAATGTGTTGTCCATTATCTGCAGATATAGAATCCAGGTGCATTAATTTAGGAATGCAATTGGTAGTACGCAACGATTTTGAGTATGCCCAGAAAGCTTTTACATTTACTTTTATGCCTTGTTCAACAGAATTTATATATGATAAATAGCATTCTTTTTGCATTTTTTTCGATCTTTTTCTTAGAATACCAAACTCAGCATAGTCTAGTGGGTTTTTATATTTATTGGCCCGCAGTCTTACTTTATTTTTCTCTTTGAGGAGCTTAATAAGAGTCTGACTAAACCATTTGGGGTAGTGATTTCTTATTTGTGTTTTTTTTTTCGGGATATGTTTATCAATAATATCCCACAAAGTATCATAGAATAATTGTACCTTATTGTTGACATTCGAGTTACTGAAAAGTGAGATCCAATTAACATTTGACAGATCTAGACGACAAGCTTCATAATTTCCTTTCTTAAAATTGTATTTAATAGGGCAATGATTATCTTTTAAGTATTTCAGTTTTTCAAGTTTTAAAATCATTTCGAAAGGGGGATGATGATTGTCGACTTTTGATAACCCTGTTGTTCTAGACAGATTAATATTAGTTTCATCACAAAAAAGTAGGTCAAGAATATTAGAATTTCCATTAGGAATATAATTGAATCGGTGAAGGTTACACATTGAGGCCAAGTTGACAATACAGTGAGCTTTATGACTAGTGTGGTTGGACGGAGCTAGTGTTATGTTGTTATATGATATGTCAGGTGTCCATTTAATCTCAGGTAAATTAAAGTCGCCGATAATTATAAATTTAGATTTCGGATTACTATGTTGTAGATAAATATCCTGAATATTCTTGATTCTATTACAGTAATCATCAACAGATAAATTGGGAGGAATATATAATACACAAATGTAGATAAGTGAGTTAGAATATTCGTGCGGTTTTATCGATAACCATAAATCTTCACCATCACTTTCCCAAGATGATTTGCGTGTTGTCATTAATTTTTTATCGACTGCTGCTAAAACTCCACCGCCTTCTCTGGATGCTGAACTAGTGGATTCGCGATCTCTTCGAAAAACTAGGTAACGCTCGTCAAACAATTCATTACTAAATATTGATGAATTTAACCATGTTTCAGTGAAGCAGATTATATCATAATTGTTGATTGAAATTTCATTTTTTATGTCATTTGTTTTAGTTTTGACTCCTCTAACGTTTTGATAAAAAAATTTCAGTTCCATTTTGTTTTGTTAAGATTTTGACAGATTATACATTCTACATATAAATTAAATTGGGAAATTTAGGTGAGAGAAACCAAGGAGTCATGATCGCGGATCAACAGTACGTGAGCAGAGTTTTCATTTTTTCGTACTAAGATCCGTCCATTTCGGATCCATACGAATTTATGATGAGTTTCTTTGGCTTTCATCCTAGTAGCTGCATACAGGGCCTTATTTGCGGGAGAGAGATGTTCACTGACGTAAATTGGTGATTTCGTGCCATCGATGCCTATGTGTGTAGAATTTAGTTTGTTCGTCTTGTTTTTTTTATTGAAGTTGGCAACTGCAGCCAGCACTTCATTCTTTACCCTCACGCTTGGAAGCTTCACTATTATTGACTTGGGTCGGCTGAATTCAGGATGGACCTTGGGGACCCGATGTGAGTGAAGTATTTCAGATTCAGCAATGGGACGCGAAATTACGCTTCCAAGTTGTTTAATGATGGATACTAAGTTCTCAGATCTATTTTCAGGAACACACTGAATCTCTACATTGGTTTCTCTGGCCATTTGTTCCATTTGGGATACGCGCGTGTTAAGATTACGCATTTCTGAGTGAAGCCTCGTATTTTCGGCTTGTAAGCTTTTGATGGTGGCTAGTGATTCCGAAAACATTTTTTTTTAGGTCCTCGTATTCAGCGGAGATGAAGTTGACGGACTTTTTTAACTCCGGTAGAATGTTGAGTTTGTCGTGAAAAGATTCGAACTCCGATGCAATACATCGTCGAACTATAAGCATTATCTGCTCGACATCCGGGTTCTGAGGCGACTTCATACCGCACGCAGGAGAAGCAGTAGACACTCTGTTCCCGCTCGAAGATTGGTTGACTTTCAGATCATCTTTGCAGTCAATACAGGTCCAGATATCACGCTTAACACCCATCTTCCTAAAGTTCGTTTCTTTCATGTTCACACAGAAGAAATGGTAGTTAAGCAGACATGTAGAGCATTTTATGCCATCACCGGAGAGTATTTCAATCTTACAGTGTTTACAAGACATATTTATATAAAATAATTTATTGACCCGGGATGTTTAATTTTTTAGCGCCTGTTGGTTGGCAAACTCCGCAGCACCTTTGATAACTGATACCGACGCCTGTTGGCGGGCAAGCTGATGGTGTGAGATGTTTTTGAAATGATCCATAAGTTTCCTGGTGTAGTCCGTGTCGTTAATTTTTGGCTCGGAAGGCACAAAAATATCTCCAGGTAAAGTCAAGGTTGTCCCATAAACCATTTGTGCTGGGCTGTAACCTTTATCGTCTTTGACTGCTGAACGTAGGCCTAATAAAATTATAGGTAACTCTTGTGACCACTGGGTGTTATCTACACATTTTGCCATAATTGCAGCTTTCAGCGTGCGGTGGTAGAGTTCTACCTTGCCGTTGACTTTCGGGTTGTAGGCGGTAGTGTGAATTTTTTCCATGCCCAGTTTTTTTACTGTTTGATTAAATAGGTCAGATTCGAACTGTCGACCCTGGTCTGTTGTTAAATAAGTCGGACAGCCAAATCTCGAGATCCAATGAGTTATTAGAACATCAGCTATATTTTCAGCATCGTTTTTTTTAACTGGAATTGTTTCTGGCTATGAGGTTTCTCTATCTACCATTGTTACGCAGTATCGGTTTTCCTGTGAGATTGGAAGTGGTCCGATTATGTCAATATGTAGGTGTTTAAAACGAGATACGTCATGGAACTCGCCAAGTGGTGAAATTGTATGCCTACTAACTTTAGCTTGTTGTCATGCTAAGCATTTTTTTACCCATATTGCTACGTCTCTGTTCATTGCGGCCCAAAAATATCGCTGCGTTATCAAATGTCTAGTCGCTTTGATTCCAGCGTGACTCGTGTTATGGACAGAGTATAACGCCTTTTCGCGGAATTTCAGTGGTAGGTATGGCCTTTTTCAGCTGTTGTAATTCTTCGTCTTTGTTTTGTTCTTCTGCAAGCTCTTTGTTATCGAATAAAATGGGAAGGCAAATTTCTTCGATTCGTTACAAAGCATCTGCGACGGGATTGTCAGCTCCTTTAACATATTCGATTTTAAAACAAAACTGCGAAATAAAATCCAATTGTCTGATTCTTCGAGAGGTGTGTCAGAAGTTGAAATTTTCTTAGTAAGCGCAAACGTAAGGGGTTTATGATCTGTATATATTATTAGGTCCCTTCCTTCTGTCATGTTGCGGAAGTGTTTAATTGACATGTATATTGCTAATAATTCGCGGTCGTAGGTACTATATTTTTGTTGCGTTTCACTCAATTTCTTTGAGAAAAAACCTAAAGGTTGCCATCTGTTGTCAACTCGTTGTTGTAGGAAGAACCGACACAAGTTTCAGATGCATCAGTCATGAGGGCTAAACTTACATTGAGAGCAGGGTGAAACAGCGTAACGGTGCTTTTTAAGCTATCTTTACACTGTTGAAATGCCTCCTTTGCTCCTGATGTCCAATCAATAGGTGTTTTGTCCTTTTTCATAGAGTTATGTAAAAAAGCGTTGAGTGGTGCCTATATCTGTGCTGCTTTCGGAATGGAGCTGCGGTAAAAGTTTACCATTCCAAGGAATCGACGTAGTTCCTCAATGGTGGTGGGTTGCGGAAAATCGGTAATGGCCTGAATTTTCTCCTCGGTAGGGGTAACTCCATCGCTTTTCACACAGTATCCAAGGAAATTAAGCTCCTTCTTTCCAAATTCACATTTGCTTGCGTTGATGGTCAAACCGGATTTATCCAGTTGGGATAATACTTCCTGAAGATGCTGTTCTTCATTTTCAGAAACAATTAAAATATCATCTAGATATGCGAAAACATAATCGAGTCCACGTAAGATCATATCGATAAATCTTTGGAAAGCATTTGCTGCATTGCGAAGTCCAAAGTTCGTTTTAGTAAATTCGTACAACCCAAAAGGAGTTAAAATTGCTGTCTTGGGAATGTCCTCTGCTGCGATTGGGATTTGATGATAGGCTCGACATAAATTGTTCGACATAAACTCACCAGATGACACAACTGTTCTTCCTAACCTAACTTATAATTTCTCCAAAGCTGACTATTCTAACATGAATCAATATTTTGCAAATGAAGACTGGTCATTTCTTCACCATAATAATACTATTAACTATAATCTTGAATTATTTTACAAAATTATTAATAAGGCCATTGAAAGCTTTGTACCACTTTCACACTTCAAGGAAGCGAAGTTCCCAAAATGGTTCAGTGGCGAGCTAATTAACCTAGTTATCTGTAAAAAAATTGCACACAAAAACTTTAAAGAATCGAACTCTCTTATCGACTACAAGATATTTCACAACTATAGAACTCAATGTAAAAAACTATCAAGAAATTCATATTTCAATTATATAAATGGAATCGAAAACTCTATACCTTCTAATATACAAAACTTTTTCACTCACATTAACTCTCTTAGAAAAAACAAACAAGGTTTACCCCTTTCAATGCACTTCAAAGAAAAGAGTAGTACTGACATGAATGAAAAAGTTAACTATTTTGCTGATTATTTTAAAAGCGTCTATGACGAAGATATCCCAGACAATTATATACCACCTTCGTCGCTTAACGAGAGAGACACGGGGTGCTTCCCTGATACTTGGAAACGTTGTTATCTAACTCCTATATTTAAAAAGGGTAATAAAAGTGATGTTACTAACTACAGACAAATATGTAAGCTATCCGTAATTCCTAAACTTTTTGAAAAACTATTAATTGATAAAATTTCACTATGTATTAACCATCTCATTGTTCCGAATCAACACGGATTTTTGTCGGGTAGATCAACTCTAACAAATCTCTCGTTATATGAAAACTATATATCAAACGCATTAGCTAACAGAACTCAAGTCGATTCCATATATACGGACTTTATCAAGGCCTTTGACAAAGTATGCCATAAAATTCTCCTGATCAAACTACGTAAGCTCGGTATTGACGGAAAACTTTTAGAATGGTTTGCTAGCTATCTAACTGATAGAGTTTTACTTGTAAAAATCAATTTGTTCATTTCCAATCAATTTATAGCTACCAGTGGTGTACCACAGGGGTCTCATTTGGGCCCAATATTATTTTTACTGTTTGTAAATGATATTGTAAATATATTTGATGAAGATATTAATGCGTTACTTTTCGCAGATGATTTGAAGATATTTAAAGTAATCAAAAGCGCTGAAGATTGTATCTGTCTACAAAATAATTTGAATAGGTTTTTTGATTGGTTTTCTCTTAACAAACTTAATCTGAACATAAATAAGTGTTATTCAATAAAATTTTACAGAATAAATCAACCAATTATTCATTCATAAACTCAATAACTCAATCCTTACCTCTGTCGAAGAAATTAATGACCTGGGGATAACTTTCGACTCTAAATTAAATTTCATATCGCATATAAATAATATTAATAATAAAGAAATGAAAATGCTAGGCTTCATTCTTCGAAATTCCAGAGGTTTCAAGAATATTTCAACATTAAAAATTTTGTATACATCCCTGGTTCGTAGTCAAGTCGAATATGACTCCTCAATCTGGTCCCCCCACTACAAATTACATTCAGATTCAATCGAAAAAATTCAACATAAATTCCTAAGACACATTAATTTTAAACTCGGTATTCCCATTGAAAATATAAATTATAATTACTTGATGAAAAATCTAAATTTATTAAAACTCTCAGATCGAAGAATTATATCCGACTTAATATTTATGTTCAAAATTGTAAATGGTAGTATAGACAGTCCTGATTTAATTAACCTCATTGAATTTCATATACCCACGAGAACTACTCGTTCTAAAATTTTGTTTAAATGCAACAATATCAGGACTGAGTATTCCAAACACTCGCTTGTACCTAGGTTGCATGAATTTAGTAATAGATACGCAGATGTGGCAGATCTATTTAACTGCACGAAAGGTAGGTACAAGAGGGCTATGCTATCAAATCTTTTCAATCAATATTAATTTAATCTAATTCTACCTTATTTGCACTATAGAAACTTATGTACTTGTATCTCTTGTTTACTTACTTACTTACTCTCTTATGTCATTTCACAATCAAATGCCACATATATTTGTATTTCTTTTTTTTTTTTAAATATTTCTACGATTTTAACTGTGACATGTTATCATTGTTTATGGTATATGTATACCGTTGATATTAAATAAATAAATCAAATTTTTCAAAAAATTTGTCGCTTGTTAAGTGCGTAAGTGAAATCTAATATTCTAGGGATAGGATAAATATGCCTCGCACCATCTTTGCACGACCCATGTAGTTTTATATCAAACCACATGGGAACATATACCCTCATGATAAATGTGGTTAATATGACCAGATTTTCTGATGGCGTTGCGCATCCAATATACAGTCGTAGGATACGACTCGCTGTAGTAAGCCATCGTGCATGAGACATCACTCCTGGGTTTCTTCTGGCAATATCAGGATGACAACGTCCGCTGGAAACTGTTTTGAAAATATCGACCAAGTATTTTTGATCGGTGCTTAAATCAGCATACAGGACATCGGTCGAGTACTCCACATCAATATTTAAAAAATATTGAACCGGCAAATTATGACAATTAAGAAGAGCCGAACCTACGGGGCCGGAAAAAGCACGAGGTCCAGTAGTTGTGCCATCCAACTTAATAATCAAATGGCGTAGAAGCAGCTCGTTGCAATGAAAAAGACAGATTAGCTACTGTACTGGACGATTTAAGTGTCTCTCCATCGTTCAAATCACACCACCAGTTGTTCCCGTGTTAAAATTTGTACCATCACAACCAATTGCTTTTAAATGGTCAAGTGAAATGTTTTGACAAGCAAAGTATTCTATAATTGCTTTGGTTATATTAACGGCAGTGCCTGACCTAGGGGTAATATGGGTCAAGAAATGAGATCCTGGTTCCACGATTAACGATACGTGTTCTTCAAGTACCGTGCTTTTATAATATTTCTGTCCTTTTTTATATTAACGAAAGTCTTGTCCTTTCGACCATCAAAAAATAATCCAC
The DNA here is from genome assembly GCA_026573805.1 of Hesperophylax magnus. Classification (NCBI taxonomy): domain Eukaryota; kingdom Metazoa; phylum Arthropoda; class Insecta; order Trichoptera; family Limnephilidae; genus Hesperophylax; species Hesperophylax magnus. Next base: position 623,084 of record JAIUSX010000144.1, on the reverse strand, counting down.
TTACTTTATCCAAAGTCTTTGATTTCTTGAGTATAGATCTGGTACGCAGACGTACGCGATATCCTGAACCTGTCCCAGATATTGGAGAGAACTGTAAAAGATGGAGATTTGCTGGTCGTCAGAAAAGCAGTGGTATTAGTCTTAAGTAGCCTACTTTATTTTGCGATCGAAGAAGATGATTTTGATGTTGAAGTAGAAGATAATGATACAGTGTCTACAAATTCTTTTTCTTCACATACCTGGTCTTTTATTTTAGTGAGATCTTTTCTCTTTCTCTTCATAGATTTTTCCATTTGTTTCGTAGTCGGTGTGTCAACACTGCCGATAAACATTTTTCTCTCACCTCTTTGGTCTTCCAAAAACTGTTTTTCTTTAAGGGAAACTTTCCTTGCTTTCGAACAACTACAATAATTGTCTTTACATTTACAAGAACAAATATCGAACAGTCGGGAGCTTGTTTCCTTAAATTGAGATACTTTTTTTTAAAGAAACTGTATTTCTTTTGTTCTTTTCTGTCTTCAACGGGAATTTATACTTAAGATGATAAACCTTAATAATTTTCGAAATTCTTTCTTTCGAAATAGTTGGCAAAGAAGCTTTTTCCCATATTTCTAAAATACTTGAAATTACCTTCAAAACAATATCACGTAACGGAGGGTCTTTGGGGGCATGGATCGATTTCCACTCCGATCGCTCCCACTCACAACACTTCAATACGTCTTCGTACGTGGGCAACACATTGTCTTTAAGCACCTTAAAAGTACCAATAATAGGGCACGTGGTTAACTGCCTAGTATTAATTTAGATCATTTTTACACTGTTACCAAAAAATACGCGTGACTTCTCCCTTCGAAAGCAGTTGATCGACTAAGGCCTAGGGCAAATACAGAACGGCGAGTAAAGCGCGCAGCCCGTGCGACGGCGAGGCTAGGAACTGCGGGCGGGAATTTTTTGGTGTCGTATTACTACAAAAATAATAGATTCTAGTTATATACAGTAAAGCTACATACTTTATTAAAGAAGATTTCATAAATGCACATGGTTAAACTGATCCAGAATACTTTATAATGAGACTGAAAAAAACTAATTTTTAGCATATTTTCTCCAACTTTAAAGGCAAAGTGGAGCCTTAAGATATTTTTTGATTTTTTTTCAAGTATATTATTTTGATGTTTTACATACAAAGACAACTTTTTATAAGTAGCGTCAAATGGAATTCTGAAGAAAAAAAAATCGGCCCACACTATTATACAGGGTGTCCGGCGGGAAAGTGAGCTGCCTTCGGGAGGTGATTCTACGTGATGGTAGGAGTATTAAAGATTTTTTTTTTTCGAATTAAGGTCGAATTCGTGGGTAGAAAAGTGTTTCTTTAGATCTCCTTTCCGACGGCATGAATAGTTACAGTAGGAACATGATAAAGGTTTTTCACCACTGTGAGTAAGAATATGTCTTTTAAGATTTCCCTTTGAAGAGCATGAATAATTACAATTGGGACATGAAAAAGGTTTTTCACCACTGTGGATAGTCATATGGCTTTTAAGATTTCCCTTTGAAGAGTATGAATAGTTACAATCGGGACATGAAAAAGGTTTTTCCCCACCGTGGGTAAACATGTGAATTTTTAGATTTCTCTTCCGATAGCATGAATATTTACATTCAGCACATGAAAAAGGTTTTTCACCACTGTGGGTAATCATATGTCTTTTAAGATTTCCCTTTGAAGAGCATGAATAGTTACAATTGGGACAGGAAAAAGGTTTTTCACCACTGTGGATAGTCATATGGCTTTTAAGATTTCCCTTTGAAGAGCATGAATAGTTACAATCGGGACATGAAAAAGGTTTTTCCCCACCGTGGGTAAACATGTGCCTCTTTAGATCTATCTTCCGACAACATGAATATTTACAGTCAGCACATGAAAAAGGTTTTTCACCACTGTGGGTAATCATATGTCTTTTTAGATTTCCCCTTGAAGAGCATGAATCGTTACAATTGGGACAGGAAAAAGGTTTTTCCCCACCGTGGGTAAACATGTGAATTTTTAGATTTCTCTTCCGATAGCATGAATATTTACATTCAGCACATGAAAAAGGTTTTTCACCACTGTGGGTAATCATATGTCTTTTAAGATTTCCCTTTGAAGAGCATGAATAGTTACAATTGGGACAGGAAAAAGGTTTTTCACCACTGTGGATAGTCATATGGCTTTTAAGATTTCCCTTTGAAGAGCATGAATAGTTACAATCGGGACATGAAAAAGGTTTTTCCCCACCGTGGGTAAACATGTGCCTCTTTAGATCTATCTTCCGACAACATGAATATTTACAGTCAGCACATGAAAAAGGTTTTTCACCACTGTGGGTAATCATATGTCTTTTTAGATGTCCTTTTGAAGAGCATGAATAGTTACAATCGGGACATGAAAAAGGTTTTTCACCACTGTGGATAGTCATATGGCTTTTAAGATTTCCCTTTGAAGAGCTTGAATAGTTACAATCGGGACATGGAAAAGGTTTATCACCACCGTGGATAAACATGTGCCTTTTTAGATCTCTCTTCCAATAGCATGAATATTTACAGTCGGGACATGAAAAAGGTTTGTCACCACTATGGATAATCATATGACTTTTAAGATGTCCTTTTGAAGAGCATGAATAGTTACAATCGGGACATGAAAAAGGTTTATCACCACCGTGGATAAACATGTGCCTTTTTAGATGTCTCTTCCAATAGGATGAATATTTACAGTCGGGACATGAAAAAGGTTTTTCACCACTATGGATAATCATATGACTTTTAAGATGTCCTTTTGAAGAGCATGAATAGTTACAATCGGGACATGAAAAAGGTTTTTCCCCACCGTGGGTAATCAAGTGACATTTCAGATCACTATTCCGATAGCATGAATAGTTACAGTAGGAACATGAAAAGGGTTTTTCTCGAGTATGGGTGCGCAAATGTCGTTCTAACGCTGATTCGTAATTGCAGGAATAGTTGCAATGATGACAATGGTGTTGTTTTTTTCCAGGACCTGTCTTCCGGAAGCCGCCTGAAACAGATTATGCATAAAGCTTATAAACATATAATAACTGTAAGCAGACACAGTAAAATCATAAAAGCATTGGAAGAGCATAAATTGTTTACTTGAGCCTGCTCAAAAATTTCTTTGACTGTTAAACGGGTTTAACAATGTTAAATTAACAACGACAAAAATTCCATGTCTCTGGAATGTGTTACATGTAGAATTATTTTATATAAATTCAATGTGAAAACACAACAAATTATTTATATTCTGGTTGAGGACCTTACCACTCGTTAATTACGTTGTACTAACCTCCAACGCTTGAATCAATTATTTAACTAGTGAACTCAGTGCAAAAATAAATTATATTTTTAAATTTTTGATGCCCTGGTGAAAGGCAACAACAGAATCAGTAAAATTTAATTTTGTAAAAACAGGATAAATATTCTGACTACCTGCGATCTTGGTAATCTTTTCGGAGTGCTCTAAACATTCTTTTTTAACATCTGGGAGGTCTATGTCAATATCTGTATAAGGCATTCCCCCTCTAACTTCTTCTCGGGGTCCTGATTCTGCCTTGATGGTAACAGTTTCAATATCACCTGGAGAAACGAAACACAATACGAATAGTGATATGCTGAGAACAAAATTGTATAACATTAAAAAATACGGTCGCCCCTCTCCGAGTTAACACTATATCAAATGATATTTTGATTGTGAGAAGCGTTTTAAAGGTCGTAAAGGAGTTACTTGATACGGAAAAAAATTATGATTAAAAATGTATTTCATAATTGACTAAAAATCACATGAAGTGAAATTCGAATATGTAAAAATGCAAGATCAAATAATACAAAGAAACGACCAAATGGTTGAGGGGATTTAAATAAATGCAATTGCATCATCTTATACAGGTTTTATCAACAAATAAAGTTATTCCGCGAGAAGAAGACTAACTAACCATCACGCCGACAGAGAGGACGGACCACTAAAAAAATCGCTCTTGACACACTCTTGCCTAATTCATATTCATACATACTCTTTTATAATTCTGACTCTTGAGATGGCACGACTCGAGTAACTGGTTCACTTGATCGTGCCATGTCTTCCTCGGGCGTCCCCGACTTATGCTTCCATACACATTATCATCAATGTTCTCATAAAAATTTTTCTTCGCTCATTCACTCTACATGCCTAAACCATCTATGCCACCCTTTCTTAATCTTACTCATTACGTTTACATCAGCCTTGCACTCTTTACGGATCTTCACTTTTTTCATAGATCATGTATGGTTTTACCACACATACGCCTCGGGGATCTTAATTCAACAGAATTCAATCTACCATAATCCTTTCTCTACCAGTTCTATGCCTCACTTCCATACATCAGAATAGGTACCAGCAATCCATTGTGGACTGCTAACTTCGCTTCTTCCGACAGTTTTTTATTAGCGCCAACTGCGTTCAGTCCTCAATTTATGGAGTTACCTGCATTTACCCTACTTTCAATATCTCTGTCAGCCATCCAATCTCTCGTTAACATCCTTGCTAAATACAAATCCTAATCTGCCTGCTCCAAGTATTCCTCATGCACACTGTTTTCGTATTCCCTCTTTTAAAGACCATTACTTTTGACATACTTATAATCATCATAAACTCATTCTTCATACATAAGTTCATCCTAGATAGTCGATGCACTTGTAAAAAATGATACACAACGAGCTGCTTAGATCACTGTATAGGGACGGCCACAATTCAAAAGATTACCAGAAATATTTCGATAAAATACGACGGTGAATGGAAAGATCACCGGCCCGTGTCTAATTGTTTATCGTCACAATTGAAGGTGTTTCTTGAATTTCCCAAAATTTTCTAAGAGTATTGCTTAACGAATTTGTTTCAACAAATAAAGACGAAGGCGTTTGAAATGACGAATTTTCCACCTTCCCCATTATAATGTAACCGAATACACTGTTTACAGCACATGGAGAGCCGTGAATTATTTCATGGCCACTATTAAATATATCCAAGTATACGTCAGCTCCTAACAAAAGGTCTATTTTGCCCGACATATAATATGATTCATCAGCTAATTTTAATTTTGTAAATTGTGACGTCACACTCGATGGGAAATCATATGACGGATGATTAGAAGTGATTTCTGTAATCACGACAGTTTGACATTGAAGAATAGGCCATTTTTTATTTCGAGGTTTTATAAAACATTTTGTTTTTCCATGACGAGAATTTATACTAGAATTTCCTAAACCGTTCAGTGAAATACGATGTGCCTTAATTGACAAACCCAAGAGCTTAGCACATCTTTCCGTAATCAGAGAGATTTGACTCCCACAATCCACGACGGCGCGGATAGGTATATAATTGTAGGGGGCAACCCTACCTTTCTGTGACAACCCTGGAGGTCTTGCACACGGCCCCAACCATTACGTGACTGCGATGACAGCGCCGCCAGGAGGAGAGAACGCGCAGCGCACCACGCCGGCCAGAAGCTACGTACCCGTCCCGCGATCAACAGTTTACTTCAACTTGACGCTCAGAGCTTCTCCTGAGACGTAAATAAATCAATCAACAATCAATTGTGTTTTCCCTTAACTACCTTCTGATTCCTTCTCCCGTGGATCCCACCATAGGCATTCGATCCCACATTGGTGACCTTCCGACAGTGAACACGCGATCTAGTGAAGTGTAATCATCTGAACTTTCCTCCTGGCGCATTCCCGAGTGCCAAAGAGACGATCTCTGCGTCAAGAGTATCAGACGAACATTTACATCAGTTGTATTTTGGTAAAGTGAGTGATTTTGTGCAGCAAAAAGATGACGCAACAAGGCGGCAGCGTGCCGCCTGCACCGGCCGAACCCCTCACCCCCGCACCTACCACCACGGCCGCATCTTAACCCACGCCCGCACCAACCGCCGCGCCTGAAGTGGACCGCGTGGCGGTTCGCATCCCGCCTTTTTGCCCAACGGATCCGGAACTGTGGTTCGCGATGGTAGAGCGCAGTTTCGAGGCGGCAAGGGTGACGGTAGATGCCTCCAAGTTAGGTTTCGTCCTGGGAGCCCTAGATCCAGCCTATGCCCAGGAAGTGTGAGACATTATAGTGGCACCACCGGATGTCGGAGCCTACGCTTTATTCAAGAGTGAGCTCATTCAACGCCTCAGTGTCACGCAAGAGCAGAAGACGAGGAGACTCTTCGAGCACGAGGAACGAGGAGATCGGCGGCCGTCCCAGTTCCTCCGGCACCTGCGCACCCTCGCCGGCAACACAGTGTCTGACGAGATATTGAGGATTCTGTGGATGGGCCGACTACCTCACAGCACACGGGTGGTCCTCGCCACACAACAGGACACCCCGCTGGATAAAATGGCTAACCTCGCCGATGCCATCGACGACCTTGCGACAATGCCCTCCGCCAGCGAAGTTTTCTCTCCAAGATCGATAACGGAGGCAAATTTAATGGATGCGATAGCCGAACTGCGCGGGAAAATCGCCGCTCTCGAAGTCAGGGATCGTCAACCCAGGGATATGAGCCCAGTTCGCCGCGATAACCGCTCCAGGTCGCGACTTTTCCGTAGCCGCAGTTGTGCCAGGGGTACGAAACCATCGGACGTATGCTGGTACCACGCAACGTTCGCACAGGGAAACGCCCAGGGCTACAACTGATGGCGACCAGTACCTGCAGCCCACCGAAATTAAGTCGCCTTTTCGTCACAGACCGGGTAACACGCACAAAATCCATCGTGGACACGGGCACGGACCTTAGTATGAGGACGACCTCCTAAACAATCTTACGAGCTGGCAGCCGCGAACGGAAGCACCATCGCCACTTACGTCAACCTGACACTTACCCTCAATTTGGGGCTCAGACGTGACTTCACCTGGAGTTTCGTCATCGCTGATGTCTCCAAGCCTATCATCGGCGTGGACTTCTTGGCAAAATTCAACTTGCTGGTTGACGTCCGCAACGGAAAACTACTCGATCAAGTGACGAACCTGACCACGACAGGGACCAGGAGCAACAACAACACTCCTTCCATAAAGATTCTACCACATTCTGTTGCAACGATTTCCTGATCTGACGCGCCCGGATGGTACCAGGAGGGAAGTTCGACACGAGACTAGGCACCACATCAGAACCACTCCAGGACCTCCAGTAAGCTAACGACCACGCCGCCTCGCCCCCGACAGGTTGAAGCTGGCCAAAAAGGAGTTTGAGACAATGGTATACCTTGGAATAGCTCGTCCTTCTGAGAGTTGTTGGGCATCGCCACTACACATGGTACCCAAGAAAGACGACCAATGGCAACCGTGCGGAGATTATCGGAGCCTAAACGCCAGGACTATTCCAGACCGCTACCCTGTTCGCCACATTCAGGATTTTGCTCAGTCGTTGAGCGGCACTCGAATATTCTCCACCATCGACCTCGTGAGAGCGTACAACCAAATTCCAGTGGCACAGGAAGATATCCCGAAAACGGCCATATCCACACCGTTTGGCCTGTTTGAGTTCCCCATGATGTCCTTCGGCCTCCGCAACGCAGCCCAAACCTTCCAACGTTTCATCGACGACGTCACGCGTGGACTCGACTTCTGCTACGCCTACATTGATGACATCCTCATAGCCTCATCATCAGAAGAGGAACACATGGCACACCTCGAAGTATTATTCCAACGCTTACAGGAATACGGTGTTGTCATCAACGTCGCAAAATGCCACTTCGGTGTACACGAGGTCAAGTTCCTGGGGTACTTGGTGTCCAGCAAGGGTACCACACCCCTTCCCGAGAAGGTGGAAGCGATCAGGAGCTACAACCGGCCCCAAACAATCAAAGATCTTCGACGCTTTCTGGGAGCACTAAATTTCTACATGAGATTTCTGCCCCACGCTGCAGACGACCAGTCACCACTTAACGATTTCCTACAAGGGAACCTAAAAGGCAAACAACCCGTTCCCTGGACACCGAAGACCATAGAAGCCTTTGACAAATGCAAAGAAGCCCTTGCTCAAGCAACTTTAATTGCCCACCCAAAGTGCGAAGCTCCTCTATCCATCATTAGCGACGCTTCTGACACCACAGCTGGAGCCGCACTTCAGCAGCGCGTCAACGGAAACTGGGAGCCACTTGTTTTTTTTCTCGAAGAAATTCAGCCCAGCCGAACGAAAGTACGGAGCGTACGATAGAGAACTTCTTGACCTTGCCGTCAAACACTTCAAGCACATGGTAGAAGGCAGGATGTTTACCATCTTTACGGATCACAAACCAATCACTTTTGCCTTGCAGCAGAAATCTGAAAAATGCTCGCCAAGGCAATTCCGACACCTGGACTGCATCAGCCAGTTTACAACTGACATACGTCACGTGGCAGGCAAGGATAACATCGTCGCAGATGCCCTCTCCAGAGTCGAAGCAATCGATACTCCTCTGGACTACGCAGCGGACCAAGTTAACGACGCAGAATTAGAGAATTGCCTTCAGGGAGGATGCAATCTGCAGCTCAAAAAGGTGCGCATCCCCGGTACCGATGCAGACCTCTACGTTCATACGTTCTAGTGGCCGGAGGCATTCCCCATCAAGGACCAAGAGGCAGAGACAGTAGCACGCGCATTTTACAAAGGATGGATAACCAGATTTGGCACACCACTCCGCATCACGACCGACCAAGGCAGACAGTTTGAGTGGAAGCTGTTCAGGCAATTAAATTACCTGGCAGGAACGACCCAAATACGCACTCCCGCGTACCACCCGGCAGCAAACGGTATGGTGGAGCGGTTACACCGCCAGCTGAAGGCAGCGATCAAATGCCATCAGAGTAACCGCTGGACACAAGTACTTCCAACTGTCTTAATGGGCATCAGAGCAGACTGGAGAGACGATCTCGCGACCTCGTCAGCCGAACTGGTATATGGTAAACCACTTCGCTTACCAGGAGAATTTCTGATTGCACGTCCATCATCATCACCCGAAGTCGACACCGGCAACTTTCTCAAGGAACTGAGACAGCATTTCGACGATTTAAGGCCAGTAGAAGGCACTCGCCATGGTGAAAAGCGACAATTCATCTTTAAGGACCTACCAACAGCAACCCACGTCTTCCTGAGAGACGACACGGTAAAAAGTCCACTCCAACTACCGTACAGTGGTCCGCACGAAGTCATTCGCCGCAGTGAACGCACGTATACGATTCGTGTTAAAGGCAGAGAAGTCACCGTGACTATCGACCGACTAAAACCAGCCTACATTACCTCCGAACCGACAGAAATGGCAGCAACAACGACAAATACCACACCCAACACCATCGAGAAAACTGATCGAACTCACACCACAACACGCTCAGGCCGACGTGTGCGATTCCCGGATCGCCTCGACAAGTGACAATATTTTTTGGGAAAATTTTTATTCTTTATTTTTATTTTCGTACAGATCACTAACCAACGATTGGTAACCCCTGTATTGAACTTATTATCAACAACACGGGTACAAGCCACTTTCCGATAAGCGCTGACGCAAGGCATTTCAAAACATTCTCGAGAACAATGGATGGCATGACATCATGCTGACGACGGCTTACATAAACAAAACGTTCACAGCGCATTTCGCAGAATTCCTTCATATACACGAGTACAACGAAAATCAGAATTAGCAAAATCGCTTCTGCCGACGAATTCGCTGAGTAAGTACCTAAGGCTGTACTATATAGCTTGCATTAATCAAACAATTCTCAGTTCGAAAATAACCAACAATGGGTTCACAACAGACCAAGGAAGAGATCTTCGTCACCCAAGATGGGAATACGACCGTACAGCACTTCTCGCTTTCTACACTCGTCATACTCTGCACCTTAGTAACCGCCGGCATAGTTTACCTCACGTGGAGATGGTGCCGCAATAGGATTAGAAGACAAATCCTGAAAGAAGGCGCACCAAACATCCCGATTCAACAATAACCGTGTCTGATCGACTTCAACGGCCGACTTCAAAGGTATCGCAGCTGAGTCTTCAATCTTCAATCTCAAGCCGACTCAACTACTGGGGGCGGAGTACTGTAGGGGGCAACCCTACCTTTCTGTGACAACCCTGGAGGTCTTGCACACGGCCCCAACCATCACGTGACTGCGATGACAGCGCCACACAGGAGGAGAGAACGCGCAGCGCACCACGCCGGCCAGAAGCTACGTACCCGTCCCGCGATCAACATTTTACTTTAACTTGACGCTCAGAGCTTCTCCTGAGACGTAAATAAATCAATCAACAATCAATTGTGTTTTCCCTTAACTACCTTCTGATTCCTTCTCCCGTGGATCCCACCATAGGCATTCGATCCCACATAATCATTATATTGATTTCGAACCTCAAATTGTACAGTTCCTAACAGAACGGTAGAAACGCTCGGAATCGTTGTTGCGGCCAGGGTTGTACTTGAATTATTAAATTCATTTTCGCCCGATGGTTCGGCGGCAATGTGCAACATTGAATGGTGTTTTTTATTACAAACCTGGCATGTGAATTTTGATACACAATCTTTTACATGGTGCTGTTTCAAACAATTGAAACAACGGTTTAAATTTTTATTTTGTCCCTCCTTTTATGGGGGCCCAAAGATGTAAAAGACGCACATTTGTAAAGAAAATGTGCACCTCTACATAATGGACAATGAACGTTATTATTATTCTTATTGGCAGATAACAACGTTTTAAACGAACCCTTTTTCTTTTTTGTAGTATGTGGAGATAACATTTATAAAATACGCGTTTGATTTCTTAGAAACTCGAAAATTGAATCCAACCCTGGAATCTCTTCACCGGACAATTTGGATTCAAATTGACGATTAATTGTCAGATCCATCGATCGTATCATAATATGACCAGCAAATTTATCAAAGATATATTATATCTTCATAGCCTCTATAGCGGCGCAATTCTCTTGAAACGTACTAGTAACCGCGCTCTACCTGACGCAGACTCGTTTTGTAAAATTTCATCAACAATTCTAGAATTTTGGTATTGATTTACCAGAATATTCCAGGCAATGTCATAATTCTCTTCGATAAGAGGCAATGATTGTATAAGTGCCAGTGCTGGCCCTGTAATTACTGATAAAAGATAATGGTTATTTCCTACATTAGTATATGCATTGCTGTCATGTATAAGACTTTTAAATAAGGAATGAAATGAGCACCAACTTTTAATGTTACTATCAAAAGTGGGCAGCTTTATCACTGGTGCACGAATCACCGAATTACTTGCCGTTTTAGGAATTGAATTTTCATTATTACTAGTGATAACGCTTTTCATTGATCTCGAAATACATTGAATCAACATTATTCGCAATGTTTCCTAGTTCTGACATTTCTGTAATCTTGTCTAACGACATTAATTGTTCCTCAATCTCGTTTTGAACTGATTCAAATTCTTGTAACCAATCTTTTATCTTTTCACATCTAGCAAGAAACGTATCTTTTTTTCTTACTATCATCATAAATGCTCGCTATGAGCTCTTGCGTGATACGAATACGAGATACTATTCGCTCACGTCGGGATTGCAACAAAAGTACTTTTATCTCAGCCATTGTATTGAGAAATTAATCTGCACAAAAATGCCGAGTGAATACAACAATTTATTTTAAATATTAACAAATTTGTCACCAGTTAAGTATTTTTTACTACCTACAGTCAATTTTCGCTAACATCACGGCTGATGCGAATTTCACACATAGATCAACTTTTATGAACAATTTAACCTTGAAATAATTAAATAAACCACAATTTTATTCAATTAATATAAATTATCAGGCTCGAATGACCAATGTTGGGGACGGATATAGCACCGTCGCAACGCGGAATAGTAGGATTGGAAAGGTTCGGAATGCCGACTTACCTTTTTCTATTCTTCCACGGTTTTCTATCCTTCTTTGCGCTGGTTCACAACAAATCACAAATTTCACAATGCGCGAGCTCACGATGGCTTTGATTTTCGACACGGTCGATAAAAGGGGCTCCGTAATCAAACGATGTTGACAGGACGAATATTTTAACTCAACTAAAGTTTACTTAGTCGGCATAGGTGAGGAGAGGAGTTGGGTCAATAGGCAACAATTATTTTACAAAGGATAGAAAGGTAGGTAGCAAGATGCTAGGTGCCAACAACAGGTATAACCGAAAGCTTTGGACCCAATAAAGTGGAGAGCACAAAACATGTCTTATTTTGTAATAGCATCATTTTTTTAAGAAAGAAAAAGTCAGGATACAAAAATTACCTTCATAAAGATTTCATCGACGATCTGTATGCGAGAATTGTGGAGTCACTACGCACTGCCACTAAACAAGCATCACAGCCAAACAGATTCCGATCAACGATCCTTATAATCTAACCGCAAAATAAATAATAGTGATTCAAAACACAAAGAAAACATTTCAATTAAAGTATAAACGCACTACGCTTTAAATATCTAAAATAAATAGTGGATAATACCAAAGAAAATTAATATCTGTGCATAGAAACAGTTACTGAAAACAACATAACCTCAAACGCCAAGACGTAGTGTCATTGTCTATGCAAGAGGGCCAACAATAAATACTAAGTAGTTATTGCCAGTACTAATTTTTCAAACGTACATTGTGAGGGGTATTTCTGAACAAATAATTTAGTGATGTCAAACACTCGTAGCAAAAACCAAATAATCGCTGATGAAAAACCAGACATGGACAAAATTATCGAGTACATTGATAAAAAATTTGAAAATTTGAAAAGAGATTTATTCATCAAAATTGAATCTCAGGCAAAAGAGACTACAAAACGCATGGAATTCATCAGTGCCCAATATGATGAATTTATAAAAAAAATGGATGCCACGAATAATATAAACCAAGCTATTCAAACTGACTTTCAAAATATTAAAAAAGATCTAACAGAAAAAAACAATATAATCAAAAGACTTGAAATCAGACTGGCTGACATTGAAACTACTTCAAGGTGTAATAATTTAGAAATAGCTGGAATTCCTCAACAGAACAGAGAACAACCTATTGAAATTGTGAGGAAAGTTTCTGCCGCAGCTGGAATCAATCTAAAACACACTGATATAACTGACGTCAACAGAGTCCCAGACAGACGAAAGGGGGCTCCACCTAAGCTTCTTGTCACCTTTTGCGAAAAAAGACAAAAAGTTTCCCCCCTTGAAAAGAAGAAAGAGATAAATTACGAAGAAATCAAGGATCTGACTACATCTCCAATCTTCATTGGGGAAGATTTAAGCCCGTACCACAAAGAAATTCTTTGGAAATCTAAACAAATAGCCAAAGAAAAAAATTACCAATTTGTATGGTATAAACAAGGAAAAGTTATGCTGAGGAAACAGCAACATGAACAAATTATCTACATTAAGCACTTAGATGATATAGTAAAAATAATTTAATATAAAATAAATATAAAAAAAAGGGTTACCATCTACTTAATAATTTAGTTTGCTAAAATGAATACCACAATAATTACTTCTGAACCAAAGATTTTAACAACTTTAAATAACTACTTCAAAATTCTACATACAAATATAAAAAGCATAAATAAAAATTTCTATGAATTGCAAATTCTATTAAAATCTATCGGACTTCGCTTTGACATCATAATTCTCACTGAATGTTGGATTTTTTTTTATATTAACTCCACACAGGAGGCCCTGAAGAAAATAATTTCCCTCAGGGCCTATGTCATCTTTGGGGATGCTGTGTGGAGGGTCTTTTTGAGGAGAGGAAGGAGTGAACATAGGTCTTGAAGAGTCCCATGTTGTAGGAGGGAGGAAACACAGAGGCCGGCAGTTCGTTCCACAGCCGAGCTGTTGAACTTAAGAACGAATCGTAGAAGCGACCCGTTCTCATGTGACAAATGTCAACCGTGTACAAATGTTGGGCACGCGTTTGACGTGTATCCCGACTACGCACCGGTGCCGAAGGGATCAATGACGCTAGTTCCTCAGGGCATCTTCCATTGTAATACCGATAGAACAAGGACAGCATACCTACCTGACGCCTGTGCTCTAAAGATTGCAGTCCGTTTGTTAAGATTGGGGAATCTATCAAACGGACCGCCCGTTTTTGCACAGAGTCTAGGGTTTTTTTCAGGTATTTAGGGGCTCCGGACCAGAGATGGCTGCCAAATTCGACAGTAGGGCGCACTTGCGATTTGTACAGGGTCAGCAGTTGTGTATTATTAAAGTATCTGCGGGCCCTGTACAGTACGCCCAGCTTCTGAGAGGCCAGCTTTACTCTGACTTCGATGAAGCCCCCGTACCTGAGCTGGTCACTTATAGTTATACCAAGCATATCAATGGAAGGCCTGTTCGGAAGATTGCTTCCGTTGAAGGAGGCTAGATTATCATTTGGATCCCTTTTAGACGTAATCAGACAGGATTGGGTCTTTGAAACATTAAATTCGACGAGATTATTTTTACCCCAGGAGGAAATACTCTCGAGATAACCGTCCATTCTCTGCTTCAAAGCCCTCCGAGCCGTTGGAGTTTGTGTGCCCTTTGGGGGCTTGTCAAACAAAAAGTAATCATGAACTGTACTGTCATCCGTGTAACAATGAATCGGTGCACATGTCAAAAGGTCATTGATGTGCAACCAAAACAAAGTCGGAGACAGAACCGATCCCTGTGGGACGCCAGCATTTATGGAGTGCGAGGAAGAGGTGAAACTGTCAGCAACCGCCTGAATCGACCTATCCCTCAAAAAGTCAGCAATCCACGTACACAGGGATGCGGGTAGTCCGTAAGAATGCAATTTGTTGACAAGTCCTCGGTGCCAGACCCGGTCAAAGGCCTTGGATATGTCTAGTGCAACCGTTAAGATCTCACCGTGACGTTCCAGGCACCGCCCCCAAACATGCGTCACATACGCGAGAAGATCACCGCACGAGCGGTTCCGCCGGAATCCGTATTGACGGTCGTTGATAATTTTGTTCTTCTCGAGGTATGTGAGCAGTTTGTCGTTGATCATACGTTCCATCACTTTGGACAGAACTGATGTGATCGCTATGGGGCGGTAGTTGGCCGGGTTGGAGCGGTCACCTTTCTTGGGAATAGGGTGAATGACCGCTTTTTTCCAACCAGAGGGCACAGTGCCACACTTCAGGGACATTTTGAAGAGCTTTGTCAAAACTGGAACTATTTCCGCAGCACACCTCTGCAATACCAGGGCAGGTATTCCATCAGGTCCACTAGCTTTGTTAACATCGAGCCCCCGTATGACGTGGAGTACATCCCGATGCCGGATCCTCAGCTTTTTCATATAGAAGCCGCAGTGAGGAACCGACGGCAGAACAGCACCTCCGTCATCGAGGGTCGAGTTTTCCGCAAACATTTTCCCTAATTGGTTAGCCTTTTCGGTGGCGGTGTTTGCTAGTGAGCCGTCAGGTCTGGTAAGAGGTGGCAAACTGGGTTTGCAAAAATTCCGACCTATTGAGCCCGCAAGCGACCAGAATGCTCTGCTGCCAAGCGGGCAGGCAGCCAGCTTTTTGCTGATCTGCAGGTCGTGTTCGAATTTTGACCTATTAATGATTCTCTTGAATTCCTTTGCCGAGTTGTTGTATGCTGATCTGCTTTCGGGCGTTCGAAATGAGTTGTAGGCTCGGTAAGCCGCGTTTTTTCGTCGAACTGCTTCGGAGCATTGTCGACTGAACCACGGCTTTGAGCCCACACCAGTTTCTTTAGTAGTCGATTGTATGAAGCCATCCATCGCCGATTTGATGACTTCACCAATCTCCTGGGCACATCTTGAAGGGTCCGAAGTCCGAAAACAAACAGCTATGGGTGAAGATTTATGAGAAATCTTCACCCATAGAGATTGCTGGATATACTACCTACTCAACCTTAATTAGTAATAAACAAAATGATGGCGTAATTGTCTACGTAAAAAAACGAAATAAAAGCTGAAGTGAAGGAAACCACAATAATAAATGCAAATTGTCTTAAAATTAAAATTGGAAATGAATCAACTGTACTAGCAATCTATCGATCACCTTCATCTTACAATTTGGATCCTTTTATTAATTCCTTGGATGAGGTACTCTCGCTACAAAAAGAAACTAAAAATGTTTTTCTTATTGGAGATCTAAAAATAAATATTCTCGATAACGGTCACCCCCAAAAAAATGAATATCTGCAGACATTAGCCTCTCATGGTCTTAAAAGTCTTATAAATGAACCCACTCGAAAAGTTGAAAATTCCAAAACCTGCATTGACCATATAATGAGTAAAACTAAAAAACATACGCAATCTGTCATATACGAATCAACAATAACTGATAATTTTACAACAATCCTAGCAATAAACCAAAACAAAGCAAGAGAAATTCAAAATAGACCGTCGATAATAGAAAAAAACAGAAACAAACTGGAATGCTGTTAAGCATAATTTGCAATGTACTGATTGGGAAAAAATTCAAAATATTGACAACACAAATGATGCGTGGAATAGCTTCATTGATATAATCCAACTTAACATAGTGTCCAATACCAAAAAAACTACGAAGAAAATTTCACACAAGAATATACACATAAAGCCTTGGATCTGACAGAATATTATAAACTGCATACGAAAAAGAGACGAATTACATGAAAAACTTAAACAAAATCCTTATGATATACACAAGCTGCGATACTATAAAAGATATAGAAACATCTGCAAAAACATTATAAACACCACAAAAGAATCCTATTATAAAAATAAAATAGAAGCATGTAACGATAATCCCAGAAAAATGTGGCAAATCATAAATGAACTCACGAATTCTAAATCCACCAGTAATACATAAAAAATCGATGAACTGAACATAAACAAGGTTCCCACTCTATATGCCGAAAACCCTGACAAAATTCTTGATCATGTTAATGATTTTTTTACAAATATTGGATCAAAATTAGCCAAACAAATTACATTACGTGTTAAAAATGATGCAGACAAACCAAATGAAGCTCGAAATCTGGAAAGAGAACTTAATTTCAAACAAATAACCGCTGACGAAATCAAAAAAATAATTACTTCCCTAAAACCAAATGTGTCATCAGGGGATGATGTAATCTCAACTAATGCAATAAAA
The DNA here is from genome assembly GCA_026573805.1 of Hesperophylax magnus. Taxonomy (NCBI): domain Eukaryota; kingdom Metazoa; phylum Arthropoda; class Insecta; order Trichoptera; family Limnephilidae; genus Hesperophylax; species Hesperophylax magnus. Next base: position 605,952 of record JAIUSX010000144.1, on the reverse strand, counting down.
CATCTCAATGAAGAAATTACCTTCCCGCTGACACACCTTATCAATCTATCTATAGCTAAAAGCGTATTTCCCACCTCCCTTAAAGAAGCTACTGTTATACCTATTTATAAACAAGGATGTAAAAATGATATCAATAACTATCGACCAATAAGCCTTCTCAGTACCTTTTCTAAAATATTGGAAAAAGTACTAAAAAAACAACTTATGATGTACCTAGAAGATAATAACCTAATATCGAAATCTCAGTACGGTTTTAGAAAAAACTTGAGTACTGCCGACGCCATAGACGATATCATAAATACGATCACGAAAAGCTTAGACCAGGAAAATAAATATTTGGCAATTTTTATAGACCTGCAAAAGGCCTTTGACACGATAGACCATAAAATCCTTTTCAAGAAACTTAAAACAATTGGGATGTCAAACACAACTCTAAATCTACTGATAAGTTACATGTCAGAACGTTCACAGTGTGTTAAAATTGATAAGTGTAAAAGTAAACCTCTCCCAATCAATTACGGTGTACCGCAAGGAAATGTCCTAGGGCCTTTATTATTTGTATATAAATGACATCTGCAACTTACACACCAACGGAAAAATCATTAGTTTTGCCGACGACACTGTCATTTTATTTAATGAAAGTGATTGGATAACCACCAACAAAGAAGCTGAAAACGGGCTTATCCTTCTGCAAAAATGGCTTATGCAAAACTCACTCACACTTAATGTTAACAAAACTAAATATTTAACGTTTTCTATAACGGCTAGAGGACAACCAGCTGAGGATGATGCTCTCAAATTACATGATTGTCAAGGAAAAAACGAAACGCAATCATGCCACTGCCCCACCATAACACACTCTAGAAGTATAAAAAATATTTATGTGGGAGTCCCTCCCACATAAATAGTATTACAAAGAAACTCACAAAGCTCATGTACTACTTTAGAAATATACGCAATATACTAAGTATAAATGATTTATATAAGGTATACTATGCTCTCTGTCAATCACGCATAGAATATGGGATTATTGGATGGGGATCTGCCTCAAACATCCACATGAAGCAGCTTATTAAAACTCAAAAAGCAATAATAAAAACAATCCTGAAAGTACCCATAAGAACTCCATCAAAAGACATTTTTAAAAATTTTAAAGTGCTCAGTATTATAAAACTATACTCAAAAAATGCTCAAATTTACAGAAAAATATGAGTACCCTGCTGACCAACACAACTATATTACAAGGAAGAAATCCTCAAAACTACGGAACATCCCAAAATTAAATATTGGCCAGAAAAATCATCATTTCCATGCTACAAAACTATATAATGCCCTCCCAATTGAACTCAAAAACACAACGTAGACACAAAAGTTTAAAAACGACATCAAATTATGGCTAAGTAAACATGAATATGAGGAAATCAATAAAATTATGAACTGAACAAATGTGAAGACAATTAAAAAAAAAAAAAATTTTTGTAGAAATTAACAGGGAAATCACGATCTACACCTATACAAAAACCTACAGTCCGCCTCGGAACAGGAATACCTAGTGAGGAGCACTGCGAATAACATACTTAACTTTGTAATTATAATTGTCGTTAATAAAAAAAAATAAAAAAAAATAAACCACAATGTGTAGATTTATTGTGAAGTATCAAGCAATGGGTTGGGTCCTTTGGCAGGAAATTGAAAATTTCGAGAAGAAAATTCAAATCTGAATTATAAAACATCAAAAAACAGCGGAACAAAAAAATTTTTACAGATTTGAAAGAATTTTGTCAAAAAAACAACAACTTCTTAAAATCAATAGCGGCAAGTTACTAAAATAATTCGCGGTAAATCCTAGAAATAAAGAGATTTTTTGTGGAATAATAACGAAGGCACACCTATCAACTTACGACTGCTGGAATGTTCCCGGCTCTAGTAGACGCGGGTGATATAAATGAAGGCACGCAGCGCTACAGTTCAGTCAGTTCTCAGAACTCAGTCATTGAGTGAATATACAACAAACCACCGACTCCGCGAGAACTTACATTTGCGCCTAGGTCTTGCATATAGGCTTTGAGACATATTCGCTGGTCTGCGCCTAGGCCTCGCGGCATTTACGTCGAACTGAGCGGGCCGCTTCCTTTATGAGCCCTTTAGCACTCTTATCATCTGCCGACGAGATTCAGGGCACCTCCGACTTTCATCTCACTGGAGCACCTGGAAGACCATGATCTTCACCACCAGTGATTAACATAACCACTCAGATTATCTTCACCAACAGCATCGACCATAGGTCCGGAGTTATCGCTACAACTACACTGAATACTCCCTAAAGTCACTATGATACCACACACCTTTCTCACTCGTCTCTCTCTACCGTCACCCCCAAACATAAAAGCTACGGTTACTTTGAAAAAACTTCGGAAAGAAACGAACCCACCTTCTTAGTAAAACAGAAAGGAAACTTGTTTTTTTTTTGAATAACTTAATAAATAACTTTGAGTAAAACCTCAAATTGTTATATTTGATTATTGAAGACAAAATATTAAAGATGGAACTTTTGAAACAGAAAAATTAGAAAAAGATAGTTGCATCTAGCGCTTGAAAGCCAGGACCCACGCATTGCGGGGGGGCAGCTCTTCCAACTTAGCTAATGGGGCCCTATCTCCTTCGGTCATATTAAACTGTATCATACTTCGAATAAGAAATACCAACATTATCTTCATTTACTCGTAGCGTATTATGTAGAATCGATATGTAGGTATCAGCAATGAGCGTGTCTTTACAGCCTAGCAAAAACCTGCAGTTTAATTATATTTATTATATATTTCCTATCGTATTTTGCGTCTGTGTAACAGGTATGTACTAACAAAGAAATACCTGAATTGATTTCGGAACTGGATTGCGGACATTCTTTTTTGATAAAACGATAATCCATATGCATTTCCGCAAGTATCACAGGAACTCTCTCTTCAGCACTTGTGCCTGGTTCTTATTTAATGGCGGTGGAATCCATGCTTTTACGTAAGGATCTGGTAATTCGATTTTACTTTTACATTATAATGTGGTTGAAGGATTTATTATGAGAAGGATGGCTGTTTTAGTTCAAGTTGTTTAAATCAACGAAACGAGTAGACAAAATATTATAACCAACAAAAAAAGTGACAGCAAGCCCGCGAAGATTTAGCCATAGAAATTACACAATTAAGAAAAAAATCGAGGAAATCATTTAATTCAAGTGTTGCCATTTTAAGTCAAACACCATCGAACAGATGTTACGTAACAACAATGACTTTTATGATTATTTACATCAATTGTTTTAATGACTGTGAAAAATTCACTTTCGCTGCCTTAATGCTTGTATGGTCAATAGACCATTTAGAAAATTATACAGGAGACGTTTTCTTGGTTTGTTAAGGCAAATTCTAAAAAATTCTCGTAATTGGTCATTCCGTTTTATACATATGTGTAACAGGAAATGTTTAAAGATCATTTTTCTTAGATTGAAGCTATAATATGCCCAATCCATATTATGACTTTAAAGGTGGACGTTAAAAAACATGGCTTGAAAATGATGAATGATTACTTTAGATATTGAACATATTGTTTGGAGATTGAACAATTCGGCTCCCATAAGTTTGAGGTATTTTTTATTCAATTAGCCAATTTGTGGTAAATTGTATGTACCGGGTGATTTTCAGAATTCAAACACTTTACTTTTATCTTAGGTAGTAGTTGACTTAAATTATTACTTTAAAATATACAAACAGCGTCTTTGAGGTGATTTTTCACAAAAACTGGTTTATATAAATTATCCAAATATTATGTAAGTTTGAAAACAATGCACAAGTACAAAGGTACCTACCGCTAATATACTACTATCGGTTGTCGGTGCATGCGTGATTTAAAAAAATCCTGAGTGATGCGTAAAATTATTCAAGTTCAATTTTCAGTTGAAAATTGGAACTGATTACTATTAAAACAAATAAAGTAATCAATATTTTTTTATTTGAAATGTGTGTTGGTTTGTTTTTTATTGTTTCGTTGCCTTCATTTGACAAATGTGATTTTAAAAGTTTCCGTACTTTAGTAAAAAAAACATTTCTTTCGAAAGTTCTTATTTGCCGTGACCTTATTATTAATGACGATTATCGTGAGTAAAATACTATTTTTTAAATACTTTCAGCTTTTAAAATCCTAAAATTATAATATCCCGCAATTTGGGTAATGGGTCTGCGCTAGTATAACGATACATTTATTATTGTTAGTCGTGTGCCTTGTTGGTTTTATTGTAGTTCCTACATAAGAATTTATTTATTGTTTTTCATGCGACTAAAAAACAAAAAATCTGAAACTTTTAATTGAATGAGATCAAAATTGAAAGATTTGGACTTCGTTTTCATCAGCGATCTCAGCAGTGATAACGGACTAAATATGTGTCGTAGATGTCTTTCAATCAGACTATGAGCAGTTGACTTCTTGCACATTTCCATGTCCTGGCTCTTTTGTTGTATTTCTTATATGTTGTATTCCTATGAAACACTAGTATATATTGAATTATTTCGCGGATAAGAGATAAGCCGCCATAGCTCAGTGGTCAGAGCTGTCAATCGGAAATCGAAAGGACACGGATTCAAGTCCCGTTGGCGTCATGTATCTTTTATTAGGAGATTTTTCAATGTGGATGAGTGTTTCAGGATAATAATTATTACTTATAAAAATAATTGTTACCCTTTGTGCTATGCATAAAAAATCTTGTCTTAAACATTAGTTTACCAAAAAAAAAAAAAATTATTAAGACTTATTTTAGGTAAAAGGCCTAAGGGTGTAAATAAATAATTGAATAAATAAATAATAAATGAAGCACCTGTATATTTTCCTAGCAAATTCAAGAAGTACATGTAAAATATGGTGAAAAAGCCTATAAATGAAGTAATTTTAAGACTTACTTTCTTATTTGAGCTATTGGTCTAAGGTTTATTGATTCTGTAGTCGGTGAAGTAATTTTTCAGTTCAATAACAGTATATATTCGCAATTAAAGGTATTTTTAGTTGAACAATTTAGTTAGTAATTCATGTTAGAAAACAACTAAAAATCAACATGGCCGCTCATTTTAACTAGCCGACTCCTGATTGATTGAGAGTGGAGATTGAACATTCAAGACCTCAACGTTTGGCGGGATGTTAAACAAATATCTATGAACTTTAAAAAATATATAATATTTATAATTTTGAGTGTTTGAATGTTCAATATCCGGGAGTTTGAACAAACAAGAACTAAAACATTGTTCCGTGAGTGGATATTGGCACTCGAAAAATGCTGAAAATGTCACTTAAAAACCAAAAAGTTTTGTTGAGCTTCATTAATGCGCAATAGGCTAATGAACATATTGGCATTCATAACTCAGTTTTGCAAAAAAAGGTCTATTGAACATACAAGAATAAGGACAGCGCTTTATTGATTTTCATCACTTCTTACGTAGCACGCAAAACCTTCTTGCTCAGTTTTCTAAAGTATTAGTGCATTAACTTTACAATATTAGTGCATTAACTTTACGAAACTAATGTGTAAATATTTGGTGCGTGTTGTAATGTTTGAATGTGAATAAAGCCAGGAGTGTGGTACTACAAAATTTTAAAAAAGAAATGTATATTTGGAAAAAAAATGGTGCCAAGGAGCTTACTGATCATTTTTTCACCGAGCCGTTCGGGTTGTGTAGGTCAAGACGCGTAATTTGATACCCATATCGTATGTACGGTTTTTGTAACCAACACTCTTGAAAAGTCCAAGGGAGTTTCCCTCTGGAAAAAAACATTGCTTTATAAACACGCAACACGGGTTGTATAGGTCGAGACGCGTAATTTGATACCCATATCGTATGTACGGTTTTTGTCACCGACACTCTTGAAAAGTCCCAGGGAGTTATATTTTGGAAAAAGCATTGCTCTATACTATACTCTACCACAAATGTATTAAAATATATGTAAGTTTAGAAAGAAATGGATATTTTGAGAAAAAAATGTTCAAAGGAGATTACTGATCATTTTTTCACCGAGCCGTTCGGGTTGTGTAGGTCAAGACGCGTAATTTGTTACCCATATCGTATGTACGGTTTTTGTCACCAACACTCTTGAAAAGTCCAAGGGAGTTTCATCTTGGAAAAAAATATTGCTTTATAAACACGCAACACGGGTTGTGTAGGTCGAGACGCGTAATTTGAAACCCATATCGTATGTACGGTTTTTGTCACCGACATTCTTCAAAAGTCCCACCGAGTTTTATATTGGATAAAAAACATTGCTGTGTAAACACGCAAAATGTAAAAACTTTTATTGGAAAAAATTATATTAAAAAAAAAACAATTAAATAATCCGTTTTTAATATTGAATACCTTTCCAAAACTTCTGTGCTCCTGGTAGATTACAGCGTCCTCGAGGTAATTTTCCGCATTAATAGCTTTATAAGAATTATCATTACGGAGGAAAAAAGACATCATTTCAATCTTAATTTGATTTCATAAAAAAATATCGGAAAAATGCATACATATCGCAATAAGGTACCTTCTCGTAAAAAAATAAGGGGATCACACTTTTAATATGAATTGCTCCCGGGGCAATGGTAAAAATGTGCCAAGGAGCTTACTGATTATTTTTCACCGAGCCGTTCGGGTTGTGTAGGTCGAGACGCGTAATTTGATACCCATATCGTATGTACGGTTTTTGTCAGCGCCACTCTTGATAAGTCCCAGGGAGTTTTATTTTGGAAAAGCCATTGCTCAATTAACACGCAAAATTTAAAATGAATGAATATTACTATATGTATATAAAATTGTACCTACCTATGTATGCTAATTATGGATATTCTTTCGATGCGACTGTTTCAATTGTACTTGTCTGATGTATACTGCAACTATATTTTTATTTTATATTTTTTAATACTTAGATATTTATTTATATTTTTTGTTATATTAACTTAACCATGTCATTTTATAAAGTGTTGTCTGTATGTACCTGCTGACAAATTGTAAAAGCAGTTTAGAAGGTAAAATTGTAAAATAAATAAAAATAAACAAATTTAAAAAATACCAGATCTGATTTAGAAACACCGCTTAAGCCATTCAAAGCAACTCTCCGATTCTGAAGTTATTTGGGGAATGAAAGATTTTGTGAGGTCACAGCGTTTGTCGATGCTCACGCAGTTAGTCGACTTGATCAATGGCGAATTTCCCAGGCTGAAGATCGACACCGCATTGGTGGAGACCGGAATTGTAGATGGTGTTCAGCACTATGAAAGACGTTGAGTCTTCTTGGTACTCTAGAGTGATGGATGAGTGACAAAGGTACGATTGACCTGATCGGCAGATGATGCGAGTGCGGATGAGCTCTCGATGTGAGAGATGCCGGAAGGGGAAAAATATCGCAGGGCAAAGGCGCAGACCAGCGAAGATATTACAAGGCCGAGGCGCTGCTGTAATCTCGCCGAGTCGATAATAATTTGTAGCCTCTTCTTAAAGGTCGTGCAACGCCGGGCGTAGTAGGTCCGTGGCCCATGGTGGCGCTGTGAGGTAAGAATGGGCCGGGGCGTGGTGGCCGGCTGAAGCGGCCGCCCAGTTGATTTAGCGGCGGGGGCTCGTATGGTACCCACTTGTAAGACTTTTGCAAGTAGGTAGTTGCAGCGTACATTCGATCTTTTACTAGTAGGTTCTAATGCGATGCGGGTTGCATGTATCCACGTTCCAAAACCTTTTAGTAGCTACCGCTACAGTTATCTTTTACTAGAGTGATGCCGAGAGTATGTGCTATTTAGATGGAAGTAGAGTCAACTGCTTCGACCCGCGCCAACTTCGCCACAGTGTATTTTACTTGTCTACACTTTGTGTCGCTACGGTCACTGAAATTACTCATTTAAGTTGATGTTGAGCCGTATTTTTAAGTCGGCTTGTTTATGAAGCCACGTTGTGTTTAGTTTTCTCAAGTTCTTAGCGGAGCGGTCTCGTATAATTAGTGAAAGTTGTTGCGAGATATTTTCTACTTCAATTCTCATTGTAATGCCTGTGTCTTTGCCGCGCGGTTATTTATGGAATTCATAATTCTGTTTTTAATTGCCGGCAACCCGGGCGTTTATTGCAATAACATAATCAAAATTACAAAGATGAAAGTAACCCGCCACACTAGAAGATTTTTGTTCTGAGGCGGGTATATATTTGAATTTGAATAGATTATCCACGAAAATATCTACTTCAGCACACTCAATCTTATTATACAGTCGACTCATTTGGGTCAGAGGGCTAAAATAGGCGATATTATTTTTGAAAATATTCAGGTGAAAAATGCTATGGTGTCTTTAACAATGGGAATTGGGGACATTTATTTCAATATTGTTAAGACATAATGAGGTATCAAGATAGCCGTGGATAATTTTGAGCAAACATTATTTTAGTCAATTGCCTTCTTATTTTAAGTGTGTTAATCTGAAAGTATTTACGACTTACGTCGTATGATCTAAGATGGTCATGTAGTCCACATTTGAAAGTGTAAGCATTTTTTTTAACCGATTCTATAATTTTTTCATACTTGCAATAATGTGGATTCCAAATAGTGCTTCCATATTCAAGTTTACTTCTAATTAAGGCATAGTAAAGGGTTAAAAGGGTATGTGTAAACAGTATAAATTACGCAGATTATATGGTTCTTCTAGCACCGTCACATAGCGAACTAACGAAAATGCTCCAAATATGTGTAGATTTTGCTAAACATCATAATCAATACTTATACTATAATTAACATCGAATCCAAATAATAACACATGATATTGTAAATTAAGCAAAGCCTAAAATTTCAAATAAAATATGTTTATCTGAACGTAAATACAAAAAAATATTTATTATTTTGTGAAAAAGAGAAAACAAGATAATAATTTTCTCGTAAGAATTAAAATAACAAGAGCTGAAATGGTAAATAAATCAAAGTATGATAATACGTAAAGAAAGTATGTTCGAATTTGCATAGAATCATCAATATGTGTTTCAAACATAAAAAGGGAATGCGATGTACTCGTAGGTAAGGCAAAGACTATTATAAGATTTTTTAGTGGGATTTTAATAACATATTAAATTTAGCCTAAAAACTAACGAAGTTGCTATTGCAGTTATATTTTAATTTTATCAGCAATATAATTTTAAAAAAAAACTGGCTTTTGTTTTCTCTCTTTTCAGTAAATTTGTTAATTTTGACCAAAATCTATCTATACATAGTTGGAGAATAAGTCGATTTAAAATTTAATTTAAAAATTAGTGTGAATTAATTTTTAAAATACATATATGAATTAATTATTTTTTTAATATATATAATATTTGTCACAATAATGTGCAGTTCTTATTATTTACAATGTGCTGATTCATCATTAATAATTCTACTCTCTTGAGAGCTGGTTGATCTTATAATCTCATAGTGCGAACTCAAATATATTTTGTGCTGATCTGCCGTCTGCCACCGAATTGAAGATCAAGGAGTGTAACTCAATTGCAAGTGGGATTCTCTGGTGAGTCTTTTCTGTTCATATGTATTTTGGTGGCTGGTTAAGTTGTGTTTTCCTGCAGAGTGAATTTATTGATCAATACATTTTTTTTCATACTTATTTAAAATATTCCCTGATGGTCTATGTTATTTTTACGCCAGATCATCATCCAATAGTGTTTTTAAAATATAAGCCTAAAAAATTTATTTTTAATTCAGTGCACAAGAAATAACTAAATACGTTCTAGACTGCTGCTTAAGGATAGTCTTTATTATTTGTCTGAAACAAACTGCTTATACAGAGTGTCCGGGGGTAAAGTTCGCTCGTCAACTTCGGGGGGTGATTATAGATGATAGTAGGAGTGTGAAAGATTAATATTTTTTTACGAATTCATCTGGAGTTCGTGGGTAGACAAGTGACTTTTTGGATTTCCCTTCCGTCGGCATGAATAGTAACAGTAGGGACATGAAAGAGGTTTTCACCACTGTGGGTAATAATAATTGGATAATTTGTAGAGCGCCGTTTTTGTGAAAAATCACCTCAAGGGCATATGACGTTTAAGATTTCCCTTTAAATAGCATGAATACTTACAGTCGGGACATGAAAAGGGTTTCTCACCACCGCACAATGCATTGTCCCTTGGACAAAAATACAAAAATCGACATTCGAATTTATGAATTTTAATTTTGCTATTGTAAAGATGATGAGTCATAACTGCCATGACATTAATCTTAATTACTTTGATGACGTCATTGGCTAGTTATGCACCCTCAACTTAGGGATTACCGACAGCGATGCGCTAATCACATTATCAGTTGCATTTTAGCACTTGAGTAAGACGCATCGTTTATACAAAAATACCACGTTTTTATTATCAAACCACAATGGAATCTACTGGCACAGGTATGTACAATGTAATTATTTTTAAATTATTTAATTTTTTTCTTTAGTTGTTCTGTATTGTGGCCTCAAAGTTGTCACCTAAATTTCACGCCTGATTAATGCGTTACTCAACTTTGAAGGCATTTTAAAAAATAACACCAAATATCACCGCGTGGTTTTTACGATTTATTAATGGTCAACTAATAAATTTTCATGTCCCAAAAAATTGGCTGCGTCTGTCCACGACTAAGGATTTTATGATTTTTTTATTCAGACGGAGGTAATTCTATCAAAAATTTCGAACTCGCAGAAGTGTTCTTCGAAAGCGAAAAATCCGATAGACAACTGGCTGTTTTTCAGAAAATATGTTTGCTTATGAATTTTATTGACGTCGATGATGAAAATCGGGACAAGATAAGGACTTTCAGCAGACTTTTTTGTTTAAAATTCAACAATTTGCTGAATGACGTTTCACGCAATCGAGAGAAATTTCGTGCACGCAATGAGACGTGGCTAAACCAACAAATACAGTTACCATTGTGTTTAAAAGGTCTACGAGATATAACCAATCAGCCTGGACCAAGTCGTACCCGTGGAGGACCCCTCAAGCTATTCGAGGAAGCTTCGCTCAAGACCAAAAAAAGGCGCGTATCGGAGCTCGTGTCTGGAAGAAAATCAGACGAGCTGCAGTTTGCTGCGAATGTGGCTAGGGGTACACCAGAAAAGGATGGGACGTCTTCACTAACTCCTCATCAAGCACTAGCCCTGTATCTCGATCTAGATCTATCAGAAAGTAAATACAAAGTGTTAAGAGCTGCAGTAAATGCTGTGCACCCAAACTGCTTTCCAAGTCTTTACCAGCTTAAGAAAACGAAGAATGTTCTCCTGCCATCGTTAATCACAGTCACTGAAACTTCATCTGAAGTTAATTTACAAGAACTTCTGCAACTAACTGCACGGAGAATTATCAATTTAGCTACATTGGAGGAGTGTAGCGATAACTTAAAACTTGTATGTAAATGGGGTTTCGATGGCAGTTCGGGTCACCGCCAGCATAAACAAATATTCACGGATGCTTCAAGCACTGATAATAATAATAATAATAATTGGATAATTTGTAGAGCGCCGTTTTTGTGAAAAATCACATCAAGGGCGCTGAAATGAATATATATTTATTATATATTTCTGATAGCATTGGTGCCATAAAAATTGATTGATCTAGATTCTGGACGAGACGTTTGGGTAAATCCAAGACCATCATCGACACTCTACTGCAGACCAGTAAAGTTTATTTTCCAAAAAGAAAACGCAGAGCTTGTGCGCAATGAGGAGGAGGAGATGAATGGGAAAATCAGTAATCTGCAAGCTTGTGACCTAGCTACCGAGAGTGGTCAAAGATGTTGTCGTGTTAACTGCGAGATGTTGTTCACTTTGATGGATGGTAGTGTGAGCAACATATTATCCGGTACAAACTCCACGTCTAAGTGCCTAATCTGTGGAGCAACTCCAAAGGAGATGAATACGGAAAACGTGTTGAATCGTCCACCTAATACTGAGAACTTTCGATTCGGTTTGTCCACCCTACACTGTTGGATTCGATTTTTTGAGTGTATTTTGCACATAGCCTACCGACTACCTGTCAAATCCTGGCAAGTTAGGGGGGAGGGGGAAATATGGGCGCGAAAGTGCAATTCCGAATTTGGCGTACGAGACAAGGAATATATACTATAAGACGAGAGTTTTTTTCTTCTCAAAATGTCTAAGCAGGAACGCGTCTGAAAAAGATAACGGATAAAGATAAATTTAGAGTATAACGTACAGTTACATAGTAAAAGAGAGCTCTAATTGTTAAATTTAACCAAAAAGAAAGGGTTTTACCCGTTGTCTTTGTAATCCTTTCAATGCGCTCTAAGCAGTCTTTTTTTAACATCAGGGAAGTCTATGTCAATATCCGTATAAAGAATTCCCCCTTTAGTTTCATCACAGGATCCTGGTTGTGCCTTGATGGTAACCGTCTCTACGTTATTACTACCCGAAAAATGTTTTAATAAAAACATGGTGATGCCAAGAAGCACAGCGTATTCTATATATATCTGAATTTGAAATACGAGGTCGACCAAAATGACTTTAAAGGAGTGGGTATCAATAATTCGATATCTTTAAGATTTAATGGTAATATTTTCTTCGACAATGATAAAATATTAACAATTATGGATTTAATCTTAGAACATTGTAGATCGGGGAATCAGGGTTATTTAAGTTTAAGATTATTAAGAAATATCTCAGAAGTCCGCTCCAGTGACCCATGGATACTTCAAGAATGAAACAACATTTATACTTGAGCCTCTTCAGAACGGAGTTTGGTTGTTTATTGGAAATTGAATAATTATTTCAGACAGACGGTTTCTTAGAATTCCACCAATTCGCCAAATTTCAAAGTTGATTTTTAAGTTCTGTGAAGGTTCTCAAACAACCCGTTTTGAATGTGTAATGATACTTGCAACGGACGTTGTTGGCCATATTTTTCCATTTCTAAAAATATCTTAACTTTTATTAAATGTGGCAACTTTTAATCTTTACAAACAAACAAGTTTTTTACTACCTCTCTACAAGTGACTTCTGCTCATCACCTGCCTCGCCTTGCCTAGTCTCCGCTCCAAATCTTCAGGTGTTTACCTCTTCAAGATCAGCCGGCCCTGTTAAGCAACCGCCAAACGCCAGAAGCGAGCAGAGACAACAGCACACCCAGTGCCCAACATTCACCGGGTGCGGGAGGCAGACAGCAATAACCTTCTTCAACTTAAACAACTATCATCACTAGGATCCGGAATCGCGGTGGCTTTACCAGTGCTGTACTCAAGGGAAAAATAATTACCTACTTATGAAACACTTATTTTTAGACCGCTTTCCAGTTTTAGTATGCCAGGAGTCAAGTATGTTGTCAACATTGAAAAGTTTTCTCGGAGAAGCCTATTAGAAATAACTTTCACACCTCTTATTAATAATATCTTTATTTAATGCTTACCTGTTGTGAATTCGAACAGAATGTACATTGTACATGATGCAGGATCAATTCATTTTGACGTCAACATTATTTTTATAATACAGTATAAGAATCCGTTCCATATTTTCTGGTGATAAATTATACCTATTTTCAAAAATCCACTTATATATAGAAAATGATCGTTCAACATCGACAGATGTCAGCGGAGCAAATTTATAGAGTTGTGTTGAATCGATGGTAACATTTAAATTTTCACTAATGCTCCGTAATTTATCGTAGCCAGGGTTTCTATTTAATATGGCATCGAATCTTTTTTCTGCCCACTCTTCATTGCTCCACGATAAAAGAGTCCTTATTTCATCTATAATTTCGAACGATTCGACGATAGTAAGCTTAGGATCCTCGAGTTTTTTAATAGCATTTGGAATTGTTCCGAAATATTCCATTATAAAAATTAGGTCACCCTTAATACTCGCATCTTCAAACAATAATTTAGCTTTCGCTATTGCCACAGCGTCCTTTTCATTTAAAATTGAAACGACACTTTTTATTTTTTCGAAATGTTGACCATAGTAAACAGCAGCTTTGAGCCAAGTTCCCCAACGCGTTAATATCGGCTCTGGTGGTAGTGCAATATCTGGAATCATGGTTTTAAATATGTCTACTCTTGTTGGTGCTTTCAAAAATATTTTTTTAACACAGGAAATAAGATCATCCACTTTCTTATACAGGGTGTCCGGAAACTCGTAGTACAAGCGGGAAACTGGTGAATCTACATCACATTTGGAGTCGATTTTGTAGTATATTTTTTTTTTTATTTGAGCTTTCGTTATCGAGTAAATCGAGTTAGAAGTTGATTTTTTTTTTTTTTTTTAATCAAATTCTTATAAATTATTACTGAAGATCAAAGTACCCAACTAATTAAAACTATTTGAAAGTAAAACAAATGAAGAAACTCGGATTTGAAGCATTATTTTGAAATCACCCTTCATTTAATCCGGTGTAATCATAAAATATTTCTGCTCTGCAGGGTTAAAACATCTGTTGTTCAACCCTAAACACCAGAAAAAACTTTAACCCTAAAATAGCCGAAAAATATTTTTTTTTTGGTTTTTTTTTTTTTTTGTGAAAATGCTCAAATCAAAAAACTTTATGTTTATTTGGGTTCCCCATGTGGTGTAGATTCTCCAGTTTCCCGCTTGTACTACGAGTTTCCGGACACCGTGTATTTATTCCGCACAGTTGAAGCGACTAGATTTAGTGAATGAGCCAAACAGGTAAAGTGTATCATATTGGGAAACACATCTTTAAGTTCGCGTCCGGCTTTTAGCATATAAGGGGCAGAGTCTGTTGTTAAAATTAAAAGTTTTTCGAAGTTATTAACTGCAGATTCCTGCCACAAAAAAATTAAACTGTTTTTTACAAAATCCTTTATGGTTTCGGCATTGGTTTTTGGTAAAACCTTGCTAGCAATCAAATATGACCGAGTTACAATGTCTCCTAGCGGTTTTACGACCAGATTAGCTATATTGCGTCCAAACTTATCGGTCGTTTCATCAACTGTCGCCCATATATATGAATGTCCTAATTTTTTTCTGATATCGTTAATTTCACTACAAAACACTTTATTTAAATACACTTTTCGGAGAGTAGATTCACTCGGAAGATCCATAGTCGAACATTTACAACACAAATATTTCGAAAAAAAAAGACGGAAATTAAAATTGTCTAGTTTTGTCCATGGAATATTAGAACATATTAAAAACATAGCTAAATCAAAATAGAAATCTGTTTTAGACCTATCATTTGTCTTCATTATCAAATGATTTCTGCTTGAAACGTGCTTAGTTACTGTATATTTTTTTAATTGTTTTAAAGAAATATCACACACGTCACAATAAATCACCCCACGGTCAAATTTTAGCTCAAGATGAGGTTTTATCCACTTATTTATTAGATTAATTGAATGTACTATAAACGCGGCCATGGTGATGATTGATGAATACTAATTCGTAACTAACTTCTAAAAAATGAAATATTTCCTATCAGCTTGTCGTTTAAAAATATTTGTTTTAAAGTAAGACATACGGATTTACCATTACCTACTGTCTCTTTTCTTTCTCACATTTTGTTCATTGAATAGAAAAAGACGAAATTATTATTATCGATTGCCAACGTGGTACGATAAACAAAAGTATCGGATTTCATATTTCCTGGGTCGAGCTTCAGTTAACAAGTCAAGTAAAGTCATTTTTACCACAAAAAGGACAAAGAGCAGTACGTCATATAATATTATTTTAGTGTGATTGATATAAACCTTTCCACATAAACTCAAATTTTGTATACCGTAGTTGAATCACAGTACTGGCTTACATAGTGATACCAACAAGGAAACTGTATTGTCTTTTATTAATATTCTTTAAATTTAATTTCCATCTTGATTTCATATTTTCAATATATATAAAAATCAATGTATGTTTGGATGTCTGAACTTTGGCGATTTGTTGTTCACACACCTGGAAAGGTTTCTATGTACCTAAAAGTGAGTTCTGGCAACATAAAATTTGTGCATAAAATCCATTGTTTCCTATCCGATTGCAAAGAAACTTTGGTGAGTTATTGTGTGGATGCAAGAGAAGGTTTCTATATATAATGGTGAGCTCTGGTGTTTTGAAATTTGTATAAAATTCCCTTATTTCGTATACTATTCATCTGATTGGGATAAAACTTTGGCGAATTGTTGTGCAAGTTGTTGTGCACACGCCTGGGAAGGTTTCTATACATAAAAGTGAGCTCTGGCGTTATTAAGTGTGTATAATTTTTTTTCCTTTACTATTCTTCCTATAGCAATGAAACTTTGGCCAGTTGTGTGGATGCTAGGAAAGGTTTCTGTAAATAATGGTGAGCTCTGCGTTATGAAATTTTAATCAAAATTCTCTTTTTTCTATATCATTCATCCTATTGTGATGAAATTTTGTTAAATTTTAGTGTTGCGCGCGGTTAGTGTCAAAACAAGCAGGGCGAGAAGGGAAGGGAAAGGGAATAAGAATAATAACATGACATTTATAAAGCGCAATTCTGTGTCATTTCACTTCAAGTGGAATGGGGACGCGTGGGTAAGGACACGTAGGGATTATCATTCTTTCTTTAAATGGTATAGCAACGCATGCAGGGCAGGCGCTAGTATTTCATAACAAAAATACAATCCATATCACAAAACATTCAGACTGAAAATCCAATATATATTTAGGCACAAAAATGTGGTTATTCCGTTATTGGACGCGGTGGACTCTCTTGCTGCAGCAGCTGGTCCAGTTCCTTCACCACCAAGGATTCTTGCTGCAGAGTCTCCATCTTCTATCTTCGTAGAACGTCACAGCGGTGCTGCCAAGGTCTGGTATCTGTGAGAGGATAGTGTTTCAGCGCTTTATTAGCAGCAGACTGGACGGATGACGTACCTCGTGCTGGCACTGTTGGTGGCCGCGGTGGACTCTTTCGCTGCAGCAGCTGGCCCAGTTTCTTCACCACCTAGGATTCTTGCTGCAGAGTCTCCATCGTCTATTTTCGTGTCACCTGTTCCTATACTTCATTTTACTTAACTTAACTTCACTCTATTTTTGTAATATTTATATTTTCTGTAATACCTGCATCAACTGTAAAGCGCCCCTGAGGTGATATCTCACAAAAGCGGCGCTATACAAATTATCCAATAAATCAAAATATTCCCCGTATGAAAATTAATTTCTTTAAAAAAAAATGTAAAATTGAGAATTTGTTCAGACCAAGCCTCTAGTATGTATACTACATGCAGCTGCAAAAGGACAGTATGTTTAAAACGAATTTAACCCGTTGAATAACGATAATTTAATTGTTTTGCCTTTAATAATGAGCGTCCCTGGAATTCTTCAAAAAGCCACCGCGATTCCGGATCCTAATCATCACTATCGACCGTAAAGGAGCATCACTATCGGCTGAAGACACGGTCTGGACCCGGCGCCCATATCTACAATCTTGTGCGGATTCACGTTTAATACAATACTCATGTAATACTCGAGGATTTTGAAACTTTTGCAACCTGTATAATCTTTTAAATATGCTTCTATGTAAACCTAAAAATATATACTAATAAAAATATTGAGATGATTTGCATATCGCCGGTTTAGTGAAAAATCACCTCAAGTGCGGTGTACAAGTATATAATATATTTCTACAAAGATCTATCGGATAGTAGTAGGATAGATTCTATCCTATTACTAACCATAGACTAGACGATTTATTATCAACTTTTGGCTAAAAGATTGCATCCACCGGTACGTCGATCACTAATCCAAAACTAAATATACAATTCATGTGATCAACGAACGTGATGATATTCCAATTTATTTACATTCTGTATAGGCATAAAATATAGATACTGGGCCATACTTACCTGAGAGTTCACTACAGATTATCACTGTTTATTGTCTATTAGATAAATTTATTAACAGTTTGCGCTCAGATGACATAATTGGAACACGTGTAATTGGAAATGAAATTATTAATAATAGTATTTATTTTATTAATAGATAATTATGTTCTTTAATGAACGTGTACAAGAGAGGAAACGAAACTCTTATGTTGGGCGGTACAAAAGAACAAATATTTTATCAAATTAATTAAAGAATTTATTTTCCCAAATGCCATTCGTCCCTTGGTATGAGACAGATCGATTAATATATAGGCTCCGAATAATGTAATTGCTTATCACAATCTGCCCTAAGATGTACGATGGGGCCATTTCATTGATGGATTTAAACACCATCGAGCAAATTTGTACTACATTCTTTCAGGGCACTTAAGTCAGTGAAGGTTACGAAGTGTGCGAATGTTTAGAGATACCGGTTATGAGCGGTGCTGCTTCATTAAATATGAATTGAAGTTTGTCGGTTTGATATTTTGGAAAGCTGGCATAAATGCCGTTACACTAAGCGAGACGTGAGACTACGTAAGAGTTGATTTGTAGTTTTGTTGCCTATGTAGGAAGGTTTCTTCGGAATGACATGAGTTGTCTTAGGTGAAAAAGGAATATAATAATAATAATAATAGGATAATTTGTAGAGCGCCGTTTTTGTGAAAAATCACCTCAACGTGGTGCTTATAGTCCTTTTAATTTGACTCCGAAGCGAAAAGTCCGAATCTAAATTGACACCGAGAAGTTTGACTGCTGTTTTTGGGATGAGATCGCTGCCGGAAATAAAAATAGGTAAATCGTCTATGAAATGTTGACGTTTGTTTGTGGCCACCCCGAGTATATAAATATATATTTTGAAAGTTAATACTAAACTCCTTAATGAACGCAAAAAATAATTATTTTTATTTTTCGGAATAACTTTATTGAGTAAAACCTCAAATTGTAATATTTAAATATTGAAGACAATATTAGTGATTTCCAAACGAAAATCTGAAACAGAAAAATCAGAAAAGGATACGGTCACATCTAGGACGCTATGTGACCGTATCCTTTTCTGATTTTTCTGTTTCAGATTTTCGTTTGGAAATCACTAATATTGTCTTCAATATTTAAAAATAATAATCATGATAATATGATGTGCTGTCTGTAAAACATTACAAAACAGACAAGAATTCCGAACATCTGTAATATAAATTCAATATTGTTTACTTTTGCAACTTACCGTCTGTCAAAGTTCTCGCCGCATACTGCAAGCATTCTTTCTTCACATCCGGGAGGTAGATATCTATATCTGTATACGGCATCTTACCTCCACTCTCTTCCTGGGACCCTGGTTCCTCCTTGATGGTAACACTCTCTGAGTTGGGAAGATCCATGACCCTCTGTGATAGCGTTCCGTTTTAATATTAAGATGGTTATTGGCCCCACCTAAAAATTAAGTAGAACTGCATTAATTCTTAAAATAAAACCTTCAGTTGCAACGAAATATAGACGCCTCAGGTGCGATCTGTACCACGCTACAAAAATATCATAGGCGGTTATTTGACCTCGTTCATCAAATATATCGAATATCAAGGTGGAGGTATAAACTGTGTCGCCCTCCATTATCACTCTACTTTAAAATATATAGAACTGTCTCATTCATACCTCGTTTATTGCGCTTGTAAGAGTCAATCAATTGATCGATTAAAACTTGAATTATGATTGCAATAAATAACTGCCCGGCAAAAGACACGTTATAAGACGTTACAGTGGAGAGTTAAAACATAAAATAAAGCTTTAATTAAATGATAGAAGAGAGAGCGCTTAGTTAAGGAAGTAAAAGAACTTAATACAATGAAAAATTCACAAAATTACTGAATCTAAATGACGATATCTGGTATAAAAATAAGAAACGCATCATTAGTTTCTGCATTTCAGGGTTTAAAGGAAAAAAGTTGTGATTTTTTTTATTAACAATGCGTAAAAACAAGACTTAAAAATATGACAATATAATGGAATTATCTAATTGGAATTAGTTTTCTGTTCAGGGTAAAGATTTAACAATCTAACCAATCGCGTAATTGGCATTTGTGACAGCGGCCGTAAGTCTACAATGAACCAACCTACCTACAAGAAAAGTAGAAGTGCAATAATTAGAATAACTTCAGATAGATATAAATGCGATGGTCACTGAAACAATACCAAACTGTATGATAAAACACAAAAAATGTTAGTTAATACAATATTGCTTTAGAATAGCGGAGGAAGAATGGTATAACGACAGTAACATTGGCGTCACCTGTTACACTGACACTAAATTCCATAGACAATGACAAATCGAAGAAAATAATCATTAATAAGACAGCTGCCGACAGTTCCTACCTTTGATAAATAAAAAAAAATAATATAGAACTATAATATAATGTATGGAATACAAATCATATCAAGTTTTGATAAAACCCAAATCGATTTTGATCAAAATAATTTTCAATACTAAAAATTTAATTTATAAATTTTCTTACGAACAAGGATGTGTTGAATTAGTTAACTTTTAAAATCACACACACAATAAGTGTAATATTAAATTTATGAAACATTGAAATTTGTGTATTTTTGAGAAATTTTATATAATTTTAATGCATTAAACATGCATAATGCCCAAAGTTTACTTAATAAATGTTTGTAAATTAATTAAACAACAAAAGTTGCACAAATAATTCGGAAACGAGTTATGGATGAAATGTAAAATCCGATGCCTAATCATTTTTATATTGATACCTGTACTGATGATACATTTTTATTTTTAATATGAAGACCGCACAAGAGACCCAACTGCTCACAACCTGAGCTAATCTAATGAGACTGTGGCCTCCCCTAGTAGGGTATATTGGTCGGTTGAATGTAGAGGGAGGGAAGGAAATGGCGATTTTTTGCATAAATATAAATAAGGATATAAAAATCCTGTCCATAAATAAAGGGGCTTTATCAGATGACCAGCTTTTTTGTCCAGCGGTATTTTGTTTATTGGATTCGTCATTCGTCAGTCTTTTGAAAGTGTCATTAATCCAAATTGCATAATTGTGAAAAATTTTATCAATCTTTAATCTCTAGTTGTACGTCAAATTGACAATACAACTTGAATCAGTTATTAGTATTACCAAATTCTAATATTATTGGCTAACTATTTCACGAACTTTTTTGTTGTAGGTCGCATTGGTCATCACAAAATATGCATTTAAGCATGTCCTAGTTTATAATATAACTCAACAGTCGCTCAGTTTGATTTGGAGCAACTGCCGTTATAATAATAATAATAATATCTTTATTGTGACAAATTTTCAAACTATAACTATAGAAATACATGAAAGACTGTTTTGTGTTCATTGGTTTATAAATTAGATGAGTATATACTTTTATCACCGGAAAGTAATATATAAACAGTAGGTAAAATAAATGTCAATAAAAGAAATGTGTAGTTATGTGTTAAGGTTTATTTATCCCTCCACTCAACTATACTAATACTATTGATTTAAATAATTGCCAAATCACACTTATAGATGTCTTTAACTCCTTAAAAAATCTCCCCAGTAAAACAAGCACTGGTCCTGATGATATTCCAGAAATATTACTGAAGGAATGTCAATTTACTATATTTAAGCCAATTTGTTTGTTTTATAACTTGTCAATATCATCTGCCACTTTTCCAGACTCCTGGAAAGTTTCTTATATCAGACCTATTTTCAAATCAGGCAATAGATCTAACGTAGAAAACTATAGACCCATATCTATATTATCCCATATTCCTAAAATATTTGAGTCAATAATCACGAAGAAAATCACACCTATCTTTTAAAATGTACTGATCGAGGAACAGCATGGATTTAGATCTGCTAAATCTACTACTACTAACTTACTATCCTTTACCAATTCCATCGTCAATGGCCTAGAAGATACCTCACAAATATATGTTCTATATACCGACTTCTCTAAAGCTTTCGACAAAGTAAACCACTCAATCCTTATGGCCAAACTATATGCTATCGGTATTAGAAACCCCTTGCTATCATTCTTTAATTCTTATTTAAGCAATAGAAAACAAAGAGTTAAATTAAACAACTGTGTGTCTACTATTATTGAAGTAACGTCCGGCGTACCTCAAGGAGCACATCTAGCACCGCTTATTTTTACCTTGTGTATAAACGACATTATTAGTATTTTTTCTCATACACGCTTTTGGCTTTTGCGGACGACAATAAGATTCTAAAGATAATAAAAAAATCACGATGACTGTCTTCTTTTCCAATCGGATATCGACTCTTTCAATGATTGGTGTAAAATTAATTGTTTGAGACTAAATGTCGATAAATGCAAAATTATATCCTTCTATAGATCAAAAAAACCGATTGTCTTCAAATAAAAACTTAATAATATTTGCTTAACAACTGTTACATCTATTAAAGACCTTGGTGTCTCTCTTGATAGCAAGCTTTCTTTTCGGGATCACATAACTGCAATCGTTAATAAATCCCTCAAACTACTTGGTTTCATCACTAGAATCACTTCGGACTTAAAAAACGTAAATACCCTTAGAACTCTTTACTGCTCCTTGGTTCGCCCCTATCTTGAATATGCTTGTGTTATTTGGTCTCCTTTTTATTCGGTCCTCATTCGACGCATTGAATCTGTTCAACATCGGTTCTTAAGAGGGATTGGTAGGAGGCTAGGTTTAGAAAAAGGCAAATACTCATATGATGAAATTGAACTAACTCTAAACCTCTCTCCTTTGGAAGTCCGTCGGGAAAGAAATGACCTCATTTGCTTCTTCAAAATTATAAATGGTATTATTGATTCACCTACTCTACTGCAACTCATTGCCTTCAATATCCCCTCGCAAAGACTCAGAAATAATGAACTGCTCTTCCTCAACCATCATTCGACAA
Source organism: Hesperophylax magnus (assembly GCA_026573805.1). Classification (NCBI taxonomy): domain Eukaryota; kingdom Metazoa; phylum Arthropoda; class Insecta; order Trichoptera; family Limnephilidae; genus Hesperophylax; species Hesperophylax magnus. The sequence goes on along the minus strand of JAIUSX010000144.1, from coordinate 583,186 downwards.
ATTATGGATATTATTCACCATTGTCCAGAATGTGTAGACTGGTAAACTCAAGTCAAAACCTTAACTTTTTTGGGATAAGTCTAAATGATTTTTGCCAGTCGCTAAACAAGTGACGGAATATTATAAGTGTCCTGTGGTCCTGACCCACAGCGTATTCTTGACTTGATTCGACTTGTCACTTTATTTTCTTATACTATATCTACCATATGTCTTTGCTTTCGTGTACCTTTGTCTACTCCTATATTTTTCATTTTACTTTATTCGTGTTATTATTTTGTAATTTGGACGATGTCCGTTAATAAATAAATAAATAAATCATAGCCCGCCTCACTAGGCTAAGCCTGTGTTGAGGCAGCTATTTACCAAGTTTACTTATAGTACTATAACGTACCTACAATTATATAACAATAAGAACACTCAATAGTTAGGTAGCATCAATATCAATACATCATTTACCAAGTTCGTTTATAGTCCTAATAATATACCTACAATTATATGAAAATACATACAATAATTAGGTTGTTTCAATAACTGCGAATTTGGATGATTGCACCGGTAAAGGCCCTATCATTACTTTTGATCCAAATTTTTACGCTATCTTTAATTTTTTTGTGAATGACATGTTTTTATTTTATCAGGAAGAATGTTGTAAAGTCTTGTCGCAAGATATCTAAAGTTTCGTTGTCCAAAAGTAGTGTGCGTTACAGGAATTTGAAGTAAGTCTTTGTTATTGCTTCGAGTACAGCGAGTATTAGATCTTTTTTCGTAGTATGTATGTATATTTGTGTATAGGCGAGTGAGTATTTGTAAAGAGTCAGGAAATTTGCTGGTTGATATATTTCGTCCTCACATTGAGATCGAATTGGGAACTAGCCCAGTCACCATCAATTTTCGCTGCTCAACCCTCCATCCTTCACCTTTTCATCATATTCATGTATATTTGTAAGGAGCTAGGAAATCTGCTGGTTGACCATATTTCGTTCTCACATAGAGATCGAATTTGAAATCAGCCCAATCACCAACAGACCTTTCTCGCTCAACTCCATGTATGTTTTTTTCATCCCTCATTATCCCTGAGGTTAAGTTCACGAATCTGGAAAGTGAAGTGTATAGCGTATCGTCTGTCTGTAAGACAATCTTTATCCATGAAATTCACTTCAAATAATCTCTCCTTTTCACCCCATTCTAAGGTAATCAACACACATATCTTGTAATTTTGAAAGTCGTAAGTTGCTATCGCTCAAGCGCTAACACCGGCCATTGAAGGCCAACTTCTTTCAGAAACTTGGTGTTACTACTGTACAACCACCTACCTATACCTTGTATTTGCTTTTGATACAACAGTATCAAATAGGTAACCTCGCGCCAGTCGTGATACTTTTTGTCTTCCCAAATCTCGGGATACCCATAATGTAGTCAGCATATCGATTCTCTCTCTTCTCTCTAACCAACTACGTTTTTTTTGTCTTTCGTCTCTTCTTTTGAACACAAATTGTTTCTCTCCAAACGTTTTTGCATCATTGGTCTACCAGGCAGGTAAACTTCAAGAATTTTGGCTCTAAAAATAACCTGTCCCTGGATTAAAAAGAATACCAGCAGTCCTCCTCATCACCTGCAAGCTGAGCTTCACTTCATTGCCGCTTTCACTTCCATCATTCACATCTCTCCAATTGATGCATACCAAAAACACCCGACCGCACCCAAATTAGGTGTGAGTCGTGCGTGCAGTTGCAAATCAAGTTGTCTCACCATTCAAACAATATTAAAAAACAACCTCCGAGCATGTCAGCTCAGGGTTAGTTATGTTCCTGCCAAACCACTTGCCGTTGTGCAAATCAACCACTTGCCGTTTTGCAAATCAACCACTTGTCGTTGTGCAAATCAACCACTTGCCGTTTTGCAAATCAACCACTTGCCGTTTTGCAAATCAACCACTTGCCGTTTTGCAAATCAACCACTTGCCGTTTTGCAAATCAACCACTTGCCGATGTGCAAACTCAACATAATAGCCATTGTGCGCTTAAACCATCAATCAACTTACTGGTATTACTCCATGTTATTACCAACTCCATTTCACCTTGACAACCACTGCCCCACCACATCAGCATAATGGAATTCATGCTGGTACGACAACAGAACCCGGATACTTCTCGACCTCCGCAACAACTTCTCTCAACCACAACCAAGAAGCACAGTTCAATTTCTAAGGCCCTAGTGAATACTTGAGTGCAATCTCAAATGGGTCAAGTTACAGTGAAAGTGTAACTTCATAACTTCAGTGAAATTACGTCCACTTGGTACTTTACGAAAACACTACGCTCTTTAAACTTAGCTTACAGACCAATGAAATTTTAGAGTCCTTTTTTTCAATCGCATAACCTTGAATGTTTTCTCACCATTGCATAACCATGTATTTTTTTTTCTTTTTTCAAATAAACACTGCAATTTACTCTCTACTTCTCTCACAACAAGGTGAAAGGGATTTTTCTGCGCCTATTGCTTCATTACCACGTCGCCTTTTACTGGCGGAGGGGGAATGTGTTATGAAGCCCAGTCACCCTATACATTAAAGCACAGTCACCCTATACATTAAAGTACGGTCACCCTAGATCCCCACCCCGCGGACAAAGCACGCAAAACAAATGGTCAAGCGCGCCGTCGCTCCCGCGTGTGCCGGCCGCCAGTCAAAATCCAACCTCGGCCTCGGACACTGTTCCCTGCGCCCCGCTGAATCATCGCTCACTCGAGCATGACGCAATCCTTACCGGAACCCGCGAAATCACGCGACCGAACCGCAACATAAACGGACTCTATTGTGGCCACGAGCGTCCAGCATGACATGGCGAAGCAGTAAGCAACTCCAGAATTTTCCCCCTTTTATTGTGTTCAATTCATAAATTCACCTAGTTACCAATTCACCCTGTTGAGGGGGAGAGAGAATTCGATAATATGTGTTCTTTAAAGCTAATATGTGCTCCCCGTGTAATTCTACTGTAATAAACCTTTGTCCTACAAGTTCTGTTTTGTGATAATTGAAGTGACCTTTCCCCATATACTGACCGTTGGGGACGTGGAAGTGAACAGAGAGTCCCCCACGCCCTGATGAACTTAGATTTTCACCTGTCTACCACGAGCTAGCCTCACCTGCCCATGGTTCGATTCCAATTTGGGGCCTAAACACCATTTATATTACACTGACTTCCAAGATGGGGGCATTTTACATTACAGTAGGATGATGAATATTTGAATTAGGAGAAACCTTGTGTGTAACAAGCAAGGTACCCACGGAAGATACCACAAATCAAAACCACCCAAACCAACCCAAACTAACCTAACTCAACCTAACCGAACCGCTAACCCAACGAGCTACTTCCATTGCTCAGAAAAAATGCACATTGTCAACAATCAATACTGATGCATTCACTATAATTTAAAAAAAATGATACAAAAAACGAAAAAATTATTGTTGCATACAACGAGATATTAGAAGATTTGTATCAATTCCTTTTATTGAATAATCAATCAATTTACAGAGTATAATCATTTATGATTACAAAGATTACTAAATTTATGTTATAACGCATACTGGCCTATAATTTGTGACTTCTCTCTTTTTTCCTTTTTTTGAAAATAGGCATCAAATGACTAAACTTCCAAAAGAAACACACCTGATGAGAGTAACTTCATAAATAACTTATGTATGGGATGTGATAATGAATGTTTACAATTAACTAGGAATCTAGGTGGAAATTTATCGGGTCCTGCGGATTTGGGGGAATCAAGACTCTCCAGATTATATATAACGTCATCTATAGTGACTGCACAGTCAGATATATTAAGGTTCTCAACCAAATTAGAACAAGAGTACTTACTGTCTACACTTTTACTAACATATATTATACACCACCATAAAACTCAGCAAACAGATTAACAGTTTCCTGTAGATTTTGTGATAGTTTACAATCGAATGACAAATGACATAGTACTAGGTATATAAGTTCAATTTTCTTTTTGGAATTTAACATATTTAAAAAATAAATTTGAGTCCTCTATGAGAGAGCCTCCGACAACACACAAGTAACTGTTATAACATTTAGTAGAGAGCTTATTACATTCTGTCCTCAATTTATGAAAGGAAATATGATCGATAGCCAGGCGACTTTGTAATTAAGTCTATCAGTTCTTTTGAGAACCATTTCGGCAATTCAGTTTGCCTGTAAATTGTCAAGGGTACAATATTTTTGATTGCAAAATTAACAATGGAGTAAAATTTAACAAATTGTACATTAATATCAGTGTCCAAGAATGACGGGTCAATCTGTTTAATTGAGTTGATGTTTAAATAAGCCTCGACCAATTGGCTGGCACAATTCAACACATCCATCGTTTCGTTCTGGTATTATCATTTTATTATGCACGAGCTGTGTGAGAGTCGTAGTTGCTTCCGAGAATAGTAAATAAAATCAAGCTTTTTAACATCAGCTAAACTAAAGATTTTAACGTTTTTCGTGTATATCATTTATCTTGCATTTCATGGAGAATTTTGAGGTGTGGTTAAAATTTTCAATTAAAAATGTTTTACGGAAACCTTTAACTGTGAGTCAGCATGTGGTTCATTAGAAAACCCTTTCGAGAATATTAATCGTTGAATGTGAAACATGCAATTTTTTTTCCTGACTCTTCTGTTAATTATAACGTGTCTTCTCAAATCCCCCTTTCGAGTTCATGGTTAGTTTCATTCGGAACAAAAAAAAGGATAACTCCAATGTGAGTCATCATGTGTCTCGTCAGTTGGTATTTTTGAGAAGACGAATTGTTGGACTCGAAACATGGCTTTTTCGAGAAGATGTATAATTGCACTCTGAAAATGAAAAAGGTTTTCTCCCCTGTAAGTCCACATGTGTCTTTTCAGAGAGTCTTTTTGAGAACATGAATAGTTGCACTCCAAACATGAAAAAGGTTTTCCTCCTCCGTGATTCAGCAAGTGTCTCTTCAGATTGCTTTTGGTAGAATATGAATTGATGCACTTGGAACATTAAAAAGGTTTTTCTCCACTGTGAGTTAGAATGTGCCTTGTCAGATTGCGTTTTGTATAATATGAATTGATGCACTTGGAACATGAAAAAGGTTTTTCTCCACTGTGAGTCAGCATGTGAATCGTCAGATTGCTTTTTTGAGAAGATGCATAATTGCACTCAGAACATGAAAAAGGTTTTTCTCCACTGTGAGTCCGCATGTGAATCGTCAGATTGCTTTTTTGAAAAGATGTATAATTGCACTCAGAACATGAAAAAGGTTTTTTTCCACTGTGAGTCAGCATGTGGCTTTTCAGAGTGGTTTTTTGAGAAGATGCATAATTGCACTCAGAACATGAAAAAGGTTTTTCTCTACTGTGAGTCAGCATGTGGCTTTTCAGATTGCTTTTTTGATAAGATACATAATTGCACTCAGAACATGAAAAAGGTTTTTCACCACTGTGAGTCAGCATGTGTCTCGTCAGATAGCTTTTTCTAGAATATGATTTGATGCACTTAGAACATGAAAAAGGTTTTTCTCCACTGTGATTCAGAATATGAAACGTAAGATCAATTTTTCGAGAATATGAATTGTCGCACTCCGAACATGAAAAATGTTTTTTTCCTGCATGTGTGCGTAAGTGCCTTTTGAAATTCGACTTATGAGAATGGGAGTAGATATAATGAGGCCAAATTATTTGTTTTTCCACAGGATGCGTCAAGACGATATCTGTTGAAGAAAATAAAATAACACGATTATAAATGCTTAGTACCACTTAATATCTACACTTAGCATAAGAAAGGACAGAAATTGAAAAAAAATTTAACAAATCACGATGTCAGAAATAGTTAAATTTCAGAAAAGAAATTGTTTTTACCGGATTGGTCAATTCTTTCAAAGCGTTCTAAGCATTCCTTTTTAACATCCTGCAGGTCTATGTCAACTTCCATACAAGGGAATCCCCCATCATTATCTTCTCGGCGTCCGAGTTCCGCCTTGACGGTTATAGTCTCCACATTAATGCAAGCTATAAAACAACATGTACGTACATTGACAATTAATGTTAAACAAAACAATCTTTTTAAAAATTAAATATTTTTGATAAAATACATAATTTTTTAACCCTGCAGAAGTGAGAATCAGTTGAAGAGAGTTCAAGGTTCATTTGAGAAAATTAATAAGAATAACCCCGGATGTCCGCTTTAGGAAGGAAAAGGTATTTGTTCTTGAGCACCTTCAGTATGGAGTTGTTTTAAGTCAATGAAATGATGTTTTCTTCCATCGATGTGTATTTTTAACGTATGAGGATGATGTGGAAAACTTAAGGAAACGAGCACTTATTGTGTGCATTGGCGGCTTCTGTGATCGTAGGGTATGGGTTTCGACTAGTAATTTGGAGGCCCCGGGATAAAATCCAAGCGTGATACATGATATTATATTCCAGAGTGGGAGATACTATCGGTATCGCCTTGCTATAAACATTTTTTTTCATTTAAAAATCGATTGAAATTATAAGATCTGAATAGGCAGTTACTTCCACCATTCACCTCCCTCCCCTCCTTTTGACCTTAAGCCACACAACATACTATTACGCCAAGAGCTTAAGAGCAGTTGGGACTCGTGTGGAGTATTCTCCATTGGGGTAGGGAGGTTGGAATAATAATATATATTTTATTTAACATAAGCGATGCAACTAACTGGCTGTCTGAGTACTCTCCGCATATCGCAAACATTCCTTCTTTACATCTGGGAGGTCAAAGTCCAGATCCGTGTACGGCATTTCACTTCCGCCTTCTTCCTGTAGCCCTGGTTCCGTCTTGATGAAAACAGTTTCTGGATTTACTAAATCCATGGCACAGCTGTCGTAGGCTTCAGTAATTGTTACAATATATATCTGAAACATAACATAGTTGTAGGGGAACCTTATTTTAAATGAGCCTTATATTTTGTTTGGTTAAATATATTGTCAAAACAAGGACATCTTATGTGAAACATTTATTTGGAAATACATATTGTGACTATCTCGACCTTAAAGTTGACATTTGAAATCTGGTGAAAGATTTGTCGGATAACTCAATATAACTAGAACCATAAGTAAAGTTAAGCCGGTAAAGCTTTTATTGAGTCACTAATCCGATTTTAACAGAATAATTTAATTTTAAACTAATTTAAAAAATATTTTTTATTAAAATAAGCAGACGTCTAATTGACAGTTTGAACGTTCCCCAAACAAAAGGCCAATAGATTTCCTGACTTAGGTGTACCGATAACGGCCGCTACCAAAATGATTAGCGTGATAAGTACAACTTACTAATAAATATCACAAGCACGGGAAGATAAATTTAACTTCGTGGGTTCAACTGTGTAAGCGATATAAAGTAGAACAAAAACCAGGTGATGCGACTGGGCGAATGGCGAAGAAAAAGGATGAGTCAACAAATTAGGTTAGTTTTACACAGACAATAATAAAGTCATAGACAAGCATTATGCCACCAGCAGTAATGCTTGTATATTTTATTTAACAAAAAACCGATGTATGCAAAAAGTTACAGACGGGTAAATTAATTATATTGTCTCCAAAATACGCATTTATTGCGTTGTGTTGTGTGTTAAAGTGGTTATCTCCAGCCATAGCCTGAAGAACTTTAGACTTTGCGTATGAAGATATAAACAGTTTGAATAAATGGTTGGATGACAATTAGGGAGGTAGGGGAGGGACGGGCAGTCGGGAGACATAGGCACCCCCCTTTTATTCTGATCCGGTCCCAGATTTTATTTTTTTCCTAATTTTGTAGTTTACTTTACCGACTGACAACACTGTTCATCCATAGACTATCTGTGATTTCTGTCAGTTGTTACACACAGACACGTTTGAAGGTAATGCACTCGTAAAAGTGAATATTTTGTTGTGGTTTCGGATCGTAATAAAGAGACACTAACGAAAAATATGTCTATTTTTTATAATATATCTCTTTTATATTTACTAACTTATAGGTCAAACTGAAATTCATGCTTAAATACCTAAATAAAAAGAAATACCGGTAACTTATTTTGAAAATGTATACAGAGGGAGTAATGGGCATTCTGATGTGAGGGAGGTTTGGGCATGTCCAAAGCTCCCTATTATATATTGAGTATAGGAAGATTTTTTGAAATTCTTATTACCTGCTTTAATTAAACTATTTGAATAAGTTTTTATTACAGAAAGATGCCCTTCAAATTCAAAAAGAAAGGTTTGCGATGGGAAATTCCTAAAGATTTGATATTACGAGCCATAGAAGAGGTATCAAAACAAAGATATTAGAAGAACGAGATATGCTATGTTGGCTGCCGGACCGTAGGCGGAGTACTACCTAATTAGGGTACTTTGAATACTGTCGGGACGTGTACGCACAGAAATCTGTTCTATGTATTAGTGCGGATACCTTAGCGCAAGCGAAGGTGTGCAGTAGTATTGGTGAAAAAAACCGGCGACACTCTGCAAAACAATTCCACACAGTATGAACTGCTCATAGCACATCTCGTTCTTCTAATATCTTTGTATCAAAAGGATCAAAAATAAAAACAACAGCTGATAAATATCATATCCCTAGATCAAGTTTGCAACGGTACCTTAAACAAGATTCTGTAAAGGATTCTTCGCACAGATTTATAACCTCACAAATTTTCACCGACGAAGAAGAACAAAAATTGTCAAATTACATGATAGTTTGTTCTAAACATAATTATGGATTGGCAAAGATACAAGCACGTAAATTGGCCTATGACTATAATGTAGCCATAAAGAAAACTAATATTCCTGAAAATTGGATCGATAAATTTACTACAAAAAAGACTGTTGTGCACTATGTCGGCCAAATCGAAGACATTAGTCATACCATGGCTACAATAAAATTTGTGAGGCTGAGTAAGATAAGAAACACCTTTTTTTTCCTGAAGTAGATGACGTAGCTAGTGTCCCACTAGACGACATCAAAACTAAATTGCCAGGACCAAAGACATGCAATAAAACCAAACGTGGTAGCTCTAAGTACACATTTGATAAACCTTTATGGGTTATACCTAATCTTAGATAAGTTAAGATACTATTTAAGATGTTTTTAATTTGTTGTTAACTTTTATTTTTGAATACTTTTATGGATATCAAGTGTTTTATAGGCCATGCCCAAGCCTCCCACAGGGTGTGTCCAAACCTCCCTGCCATAGGGAGCATCGGGCACTTTTGAATAACTTCTGAAATTATCTCGTAATGTTGAGACTGATTATAATTTCAAGAAAGTTCTCTCTAAAATATCTAGCCAAATGTGTGTTGAAATAAGAATCGGCAATAAATATTGATTATCTATAAGATCTAATTTTTTATGCATTTAATTGTGAAAAAGTGCCAATCCCTCCCCTACCTCCCCTACCTATCATTAAAAACTTATTACAAAACAACTAATAGACAGACAGTCTGTGGAGGATCATATAAAACTTATTACATAACATTGACACTAACAGACAGACAGTCTGGGGAGGATAATATAAAACACACTTAGCCCAATTGGAAGTTATCCAAAGAAAACTCATAACAAGGTGAGTAACTCTAGTTGCAGGTTAATACAACACAGAAAACTTGTTATCTAATGAGGCGGTAATTGACTATTTATAGAAACAATTCACATTCATTAGTAAAAGGAGCGTAACTGATGGCAATTCTTTACCTGCAACTGACGTTTTTTATACGCATTTAAACAAACAAAAAAACTAACATTTGATTCAACTTAATGACAATGAACAACAACTTGTTGCATTTACGATTTTGAAAAATATTGATAATTAATATTATATACGTAAATAATAATTTACGCGAAAATTAGCCAACCGACGCACCATTTTGACAAAACACCGATATGAAGTTTGCGCATAATTCGCGTTTGTTTGTAGGCAGTGCTGCCAACCTAACGATAGCAACCACGTAACCAGGGGCGTACAACTCCCGTCTGACCTTGTAACCCTGATGGGAGGAGTTATCCCTAACCCAAATTCTTATAGACAAAGCTGTTGTGGCTGAAAGTTCACATAAAAAATTTTGTTCCTCAAGGATCCATATTAGGGCCTCTCTTGTTTCAAATATATATTAACGATATCTGTCAGTTAAACTTAAATGGGGAAATTTTTTTATACGCGGATGATACTGCTATATTTTACTTTGGTAAAAACTTAGAAAACTTACTTGAAAAAGCCCAACTGGATCTTAATAAATTAAATAACTGGCTAATTAAAAATATATTAACTATTAACACTAAAAAAACAAATTACATGATCTTAAGTTCACAAAAAAGAAAAACGCCGTCTCATAAATCTTTGCAAATAGAAGGAAAAAACCTACAAATTTCAGATAGTGAAAAATACCTGGGACTTCATATCGATAAACACTTATCTTTTAAACACCACATACAAAAAGTAAAAGAAAAAATTATCCCACTAATTGGTGTATTTGGTAGAATAGCCCATCTTCTACCAATACAAGTGAAGAGGGGATTATACTTTAGTTTAATTCAATCCCATCTAAATTATCTCATAGAAATATGGGGAAACACAAACATCACATATCTAAACGAAATTCAAATAATACAAAATAGAGTTATAAAAAAACTTTTTAACTATAGACCAGATACCCCCACCAAAAGAGTATACCAAGAAACTAACTTACTTAAAATTAGAAAACTGTACGAATACAACATATGCCTATTAATTCACAAAATACAAAATGGCCTCATACACACAAATACTTCATTTATGAAAACATCACAAGTACATGACCACCACACAAGACAACATAATAAATTATACACAAATTCAGCAAAGACAGAGTGTGGTAAAAAAAACATAGGCCATGAGGGTGTACACATGTATAATCTCCTTCCTGATAGCCTGACAACTGTAAATAAAATAAGTTTATTCAAGAAAAAACTGTTTGCCCTCAAGATCAATGAGCAAAACCAAAATGCTCTTACTTAATAAAAATATGATATAATTATTAATATATATATTATGTCTTAATCAATGTACAGTTAAGTTAACAAAGCGAAATATGTATTTCTTTTAACTTAATAAATAAATAAAAATATTTAAAACATCTCATTGGCTTACAGCAAAAATTGTAGTTTCATCTCTCGCTCTCTACCATAGCGACTTGTGTTACAGAAAGAGAAGCTAAGCATCGGTTACGCTCCGATAAAAATTAACTGTAATTTCCAAGACGCCATTTCGAAGGTTGAAGTTGAAGTCAGTTGAAGTTTTTCGCGTACATATTTTGAATTTTCTTTCACCCATCTAAAAATAATGTTGCGTGCTAGAATTCTTCAAGGTGATAAATTAATGCCGTGTTGTGTTAAAGGTTGCTCAGACGGATTCGATAATCCGGTGCTAGCAAGAAGCAGCAAGAAATACGTTTGTTTGTGGGTGTCATTTCGCGATTGAAAGCATACGGTACTTTTGGGATTTAAAAATAATGCGTTGCCAACGCTTAATCTTCTAATCATCATAAAATATCCGGTCTATCTCCACCAATTGAAAGAAGGACCCGATCCCGTTGTTAAATACAGGTACTAACCTCTCGTTCTTTGATACAATTTCACGCAAAACCACACTTACGTCAGACTGACAGCTCTGCTCATAAATAAACTACCCACTAGATTGATAATTCCGTACTTTTTGTTCCTAGCAAGTTGGTCCACAATTTAACCATATGTATTTGTTTTGGACCTACATTTGTTTTTCGCGTTACTAAACTACGTCACACACACCATCGACGAGGATAGAGAAAACTCAAAAAAATACGCGACCATAGACAAATCATTATCATTCGGAGTCTGCACCATTAATTGGCCTAATAGTACAGTCAAGTTAAACATGAAAAGGGGGTTGTGCTTGCAAAAGGTCCAGTCATTCTGAATTTTTTATGTGTTGTTAGGACCTTAAACAGTATTAAAAAACAACTTAACCGTTTAGTCTACAGATATCAATCTAGTCTCAAATAAAAGATTATTAAATTTACAACAACTTTATTCCTAATAATATTTGACGTGGGGTGCGTATTTTAGAAATTATTTTACAAAATAAGTGACCATATCGAAAAAATTTCACTTTTTGAAAAAATTGCCTATTTTTGAAGAACTGTATCTTGAAAACCAATGGCTTTATATAGCTTGCTTTGGTCTCAAGTTATAGAAAATTTAGTCTACTTTAAAAGTATGAATAAAAACTACACCGGTCAGACCTTCCTTAACTGAGATATTGAGCAAAAACTGAAAAAAATTCGAAAATTTCCTGGTTTTTTAGGTCCACCGCCGCTCGCACAGCACTTTCGAAGTTGCAAATTTTTTTTTTAATATTGGTTTATGTCCTAACAACATATAAAAAAAATCAGAATGACTGGACCTTTTGCAAGCACGGATGTACATCTTGACTGGACTATAATTAAAGATTTACATTCCGTTATTGGCATATTAGGGAACAAGTTTATTGTTACTAGGAATAATTTGGTCTTTTAACTCATTAATTAGGTCTAATGAGTTTGTAATAGAATATTTGCCAAAAACAAAGTGATATAAATATAATATCTAACTACAAAGTAATTGTTTCATACGTTTGAATGTGAATGAAGCAAGATGTGTCTGCCAAATTTCATATTTATTATTTGATGTTTGAATGCGGATGTAGCAAGAAATGCCAAATTCATATTTAAAGAAAAATACTTCATACTTACAGTAAACCTACCCATTAAACCAATATATTCTGAAACAATATCCGTACAACTGGTACACACGTCTTTTAACAAAACAAATGGATGTGGCAACTGACATTTTATTTAATTAAATATATTTTTATTAATAATTCAAATACTCAAACTTCTGTGAACCTGGTAGATAACAGCATTCTTTAAGTGATTTATCGCAGATTTTTTTTATTTCAAACATAATTTTACTTCCATAGTGATTTGTATTTTTAATATTATGCCGTGTTGCGCTAGCTCCTTCTTTAGCCAACATTTCGGACAGCATTGCAGTGTCCATCATCAGGGCAGATGTGTAATCACATTATTAAAATCACATGATAACACATCTACCCTGATGATGAACTCTGCAATGCTGTCCGAAACGTTAGCTAAAGAAGGAGGTAGCGTAACACGGCATAATACCCTAAAACATATCACTTTAATACTTTTGGCCATCAAAATCTCAAATAATACCATAATTTTACTTCATTAAAAATGTTTCGTACGCATTACGCCAGTAGGTACCTACTTATAAAAATGGAACCAGACTGAAGCATTACTGACACTTTATAATTTTATGTGGACAAAATTTATTTTATTTGTGCCTACCTATCCAGTACCTGTACCTAATTTCTTTTGAAAATGAGAATTGAAATAGTTCCTACGCGTTTTTGGTAGGTACCTAATTTTTTTTCTTTCATTTATTTGCAAAATATATTTGTATACAGTATTTTACATGCCTTTCGACTACCACACTAGACACGTATTATCCACTCGAACGATCGCGCGTCAAAAAACTTTTTTCTCCGATTGCTCGCGGTTTTTTGGCGACGATTTTGAATATTTTCCGCCAACATTAAAAAAATCAAACCTCCGAATTTTAATACGGAAACATAAAACTGATTATAGTGCTATACAGCCAATGAATTCACCTATATTTTAATAATTATTCTATATTTTTAGAATTGATAGATAAATTATTAAAAAATCTTAAACTTTATAAATGCGCGAAATTTGCGTTTTTGTGATTTGAAATTGCCGCCAGTGGCAGTTTTAAAAATCTTTATTGAATATTTTCTACGTTTTTATGTTCTCTATGGCCTGTTTGATAATCACAGATGCAAGAATGTAATAGAAAAATATTTTTTTGCATGTTAAGATCTCTTCAAAAGTTTGGTCAGAAAATAATTTTGTAAAATTTGAGTGCGTGACGCGTCAAAATTGAAATCACTGTATTATATTATATAATAAATTTACCACAAAAACTGGTATAACGTTAGGAAGATACATTAACTGTCTACAATTATTAATAAGCATAGTCGCCGTGTTGGCTTTATTTTATTCATTTGATGAATTATACAGAGAGCCTATTTCACGATGTCAAAATCATGGTGCTACTTTTTAAATAATTGTAAATTAGAACTGGAGATTTGTAACCATGTTTTTATATTACGTGCAAAACGAGGAAATAAGGCTTAAAGTGAGATATATATCATAGATATAAACATTGCCAATATTTCAGGGGGATACTTTGAAAGTTGATGAAATTCACCAATATTTGACCAAAAATCACTTCTGACAGCTACCTTAAGGTCAATCTACATAGGGTAAATCGGAATATGTAAAATGATGATAAATTTGTATATATATATCAAACCTTTGTATGACCGTAGAATTTCAAATAAAATCATAGTGATAATTTTATATCTAAACGCAAAGGTATCGAAAAAAAATGGGGGAGGGAAAATAATTGATGGAACCAATAATTGATTTATTTATTAAGCCCTAATATCCTTTAAAATCAATATTACAGTTGTATGGTTACAATGAAAGAGCAGTATATTGATTTAAACATTGTTTACACCTTTTGTCATAATAAAAATGTATTCAGTTTATTGGTTTATTCATAATTTAAGAAAATCAATACATAATAATATCATTGTGCCTCGCTATAGAGTGAGATTCTGAGTATCGCTCTGGTGAGGGACCACCATTCAGAATTGAACATTGCTTGAATTGGCTTAGTTATGTTCAGTGACTAGATCTGGAAAAGCATCTTTACAGAAAAATTGACAAAATATAATTAAGACATAAAAATAAAACGAGTTATTTAATGTGTACAATAAACAGGGAAAAATGAGAAAACCTGTGCATTTGTTAACATGCATATTTCAATGATCAGAATTGAAATATACATATTAAATGTCCACCGAACCTTATCATATAGAACCTTTGAGGACAACATAACATGAGACGTGAGTATGCGGAAAGAAATGATTATAAGTCCAGCCATCCAGGCCATCATAATTGATGTTCAAACAAATTTAATTAAATTTATAAATTAGAATTTCATAACTAAAAAACCAAAAAAGAAAAAAATGAAATAAAAAAAAACCCTCAGCAAATCTATATTGTAGTGTGATATGGCTTCATGCAATCATAGCATAATGCCACATCACACACATCACACTTTGTAAGGGTCCTTTTGAAAATGTTATTTATGTTGCACCAGGCACATTTCACCTTTTTCCCGCTACGGACCACGAAGTGGTTGCCTTTCAGGATAGGTCGCAGAGTCTTTCCTTCAGCTATTAGGCCAATGGTCCGCACAGTCGTGTCAATTTGACTACGACAGAACAGCAGAAGGAGTTCATCCGCAACCTCACTCCTGAAGTTTCGGTACAAAATGCGTTTATTTTCCTTGCGGAGCTTTGAGCCGTACAATATATACGCATTCTGCACCGAAACGCTTAGTAGTCTCCTGAAAAGCTTCTTGTACCAGACCAGGTTTCGCTGTCGTTCAATGGGGAAGCCTGACAAAAGCTGATCTTTTCGGTCAACCCCCCCCATTACCTTGTTATAGTCTAGTACGAGTTGAGGTTTGTAAGTCCAGGTACCAAACTTTTCAACTGCCCCGATTTCTGCCTTATGGTAGGTGGACAACATACTTACCAGGTTTTTGTCCAACCAAACCATTACATTGAGGTCCCCGCAGTTCGAGTATACAACCTCACCTTCCCTCAGTTTGGACCGGAGATGGGACTTAAATGCAGAGGGCACAAATTCTCGGTTTAACCGCAATGTGCCCATGCAGTCCATCCCATTTCTTTTGAGGCATCGTGCCAATAATGGACTATTATAAAAATTGTCCATTATTAATGTATACCCCTTGTTAAACAGAGGGCTGGCCAGGTCGTATACTATCTTTGCAGTGGCCCCAACTGGGCAGATATTGTGAGCACCCAAAAAGTTGGCCTGTGTCATGTCGTCCGTCATATCTTCCGTTATGTCTTCCGTCATATCTTCCTGGTCTGGATTTGTCGATTCAGCCTGTCTGGAAATGGTCTTCCCCGTATAAATTTGGAATTTCCAAAGATAGCCAGACTTGGACTCACAAAGCTCGTAAGACTTTATACCCGCACTGGCCGCTTTGGTTTTGATCATCTGGACGAATCCCAAACGGCCTTTATAGCAGAGTAAGGATTCATCCAGAGAGATGTCTTGCTCGGGCAGGTATAAAGTCTCAAACTTATTTGAGAGGTGGTCCAAGACGGGTTGAATCTTTTGTAACCTTCGCACAGATAATGGTGCATCAGAAGAAAGACTTTCATTGTTGGTGAAGTGAAGGAACTTTTTAATTAGAAGAAAACGATTATAATCCATGGCTCGGCTGAAATAAGGCATGGCGGTGAGTTTTTTTGAATAGAAGTAGTCTTTTTCAACAGGAAGGGGACTAATACCTTGATACATTAAAATTGCCAAGAATACATACATTTCCTCTTTATTCGTGGGAGCCCATTTATTGGTACGCGCATGACGCTTAAATTGTTTTTTCGCAATCCATTGATCTGCATACCTGTTGGTCTCTCTCGCGATCAGTTCAACGAAATCTGCATCAAAGATTTTAAGAAAGGCATCCACAGGTTTGCCCATTTCGTCGGTATTGAAAGTTGGTCCCGGCGTGCCTGTGAAAGTCTCCCTTATCCCAGTAAAACGTAAGATATCTTTAGACCAATCGAAAGAGTAACCTTCAGGCGGCAGAATCGAACGCATTGCCTCACTATCTACCTGGTCTTGTCTACTAAAGTCTATGGCCATAGCGGAGTTAGGTGAAACGTTGATAATATTATGATAAGGTATTGGTGGCATGCAGAAGGTATCCTCATCGCTCTCTTCGTGGTCGACGTCACTCGCTTCGTCATCCTCGTCGCTCGATCTGTCCATTTCTGAAACAACAGAAAACCCAAATTAATTTAATGTGTCTATATTACGATAACCCACTGCCTCTGGTACGGCTTATGACTCGCAATACGATGGTCGCGGGATCAAATCAAATAAATTATATTTGAATAATTAGTGTTATTTTCACACAAAATTCATTTAAAATAATATATATTATATTTGCGGCACGTTCCAGAGTGGAAGATACCCATAGTATCGCCCTGGTGTAAGACCCCATTCAGAATTGAAACGTTGCTTGAAATGGTTTTAGCCGTGTTTGGTGACCAGTTCTGAATAGCCAGGTACTTTTCCACCTCCCTCTTCCACACCTCCTTCCCCTCCCCGCTACCTTCAGCCTCACAACATACCCCGATTGAGGATGCCATAGTCTCACTGGCTCCAGATGAGGCTCTTGTGAGGTATTCATATAAAAAAATAAATAAAAAGTTAATCAAATACTTGAGGCGGGCTATGTCAGGAGTCAGAATAGCACAGTCAGGTAGGTATGGAATGAAGAAAAGAGTGTGTGTGCCAAGATCGAGTTGCATGGTGGTTCATCCTCTCTGCCTACCGAAATGGCGTGAAGGTAAGTTAGTTAGTTTTATAACTCACGGTTTCCAAGTACAGACTCTTCTAGTACAGCTGCCTCGTCCACGTTACTGCCCATGTCTGACTCTGAAATAAAAGAAAACACAAATTTACAGTAGAATTTGGATATAATGACTTTGCATTTAACGGTCTACTGTTTTAAGTGACGATAATGTAAACTCTAGTAAGGTTTCATAACTTTTAGTAGGAAAACGTATCCGTTTAAAGTGACCAACTACGTAAAGCGACCTATTTTAATGATAATTTGTCCGGTTACAAAACCCACCTACCAATACAGCCTCGCTTTTGACTAGGAAGCTCGACACAATGAGTCCCGTGAAGCGAAAGTGTTTTTTCAATTTAAGAAAAAAATGCTGTATTACACCGTTTAGAAGCCGGTGAATCAAATGTAATCCTCGCAAAGAAGTTCGGCATGTCTTATTTCTCACTCTGCAATACCCGTTACAGAAAAAAAAAGATGTGTAATGATGCATCCACGTCATAACAACAATACATTTTGTATGTTTGTTATGTGGAATTTTTAAGTACTATGCTTATTTCCTGCCAATATACCAACAGTGAAACTGTGCTAAAGATATCAATATAAAATATAGATAATTGATTTTATATTGAGCCCCTGGTATGACATTTTAAAAAATAAACTCACCGTTCCCAAACGCCGATAATTCTTGGTAGAATGGCACGTCCACCCACAGCTCGCTGTGATAGCGGGCCTCCGGAGAGAAGAGTTCCCCACTCCGCGATGTCCCAGGTAACGGCTCGGGAGATGCTGCACGGATAGGCATAATTGGTGCATTGGGAGCCGTTGATTGGATCTGTGCGGGAGTGGACATCCACGGTGGTGGTACGGGTCGTGGCAACGGTGAAGGCGTCCCTTGTGAAAAGGGACACGTTGTTCTCTCCGGAGATGGAATTCTGAAAACATTTACATAAATCATATAAATTGTTCTCATTCACGTGTGAAACAGTAAGTACAGTATGTAAATAAACAATAAAATTAGAACTCTGTAAAATATGCACTGAATGTGCCAAATGCACAGAGCGCTGATCTTACCAACTATCACTGTAAGAGTGGAACGCTGTCAGGAAAAAACAATAATATTGTATCAAGCATCTAAATACGATTGCTTACTTTTGTTTAGTTTTTCTTGGAGGTGCGGTAGGGAGCAAAATGCGCGCCGCCTGCTTCTTGAATTTTCGGCTTTCCAGCTCTAGCCGGAAGGAAGCAGGCAGGGCCCTAACAGCCTTTAGGGCCTTGACGCGATCCTCTCGCACCAGTAGCAAAGCAGGGTCGCTGTTTAAATAAATACAAATATATGATGAGTTCAACGGCCACAGCAAAGTACTTTCATAAAAAAACATTAAAAAATACTAACACTCCAGACGAGGCTGCAATTGCAGCTCTGCGTTGACGTCCACGTGCAGGTAGTCTGGCACCAGCTCGTACCCCACCTCTCCCTCTTCCTCTGCCTCCTCTTGCAGTCAGCACCACTCTATATATTTTAAATTGAAAACACTTAATGTAAGTACTTAAATGTTTAAATTTTGTTAAATATTGCACTAATATAAAATTTGAAAATAATTATTGGGTCGTGGAGTGCTCCCTTTCCCTGGACGACATTTGTTTCTGCACAAATTTGGTAAAAGTGAAGAAATTAATTAATTATACAACTAAATTACTAAATTTTTATTGTGTGACGAAGGCTTTACACCATTTTACATGTAAAAAAGAGTCAACTTTTTGACATATGACTTAAAATAATTGGTTAACAAATATCTGTATTAATAATGAACCAATTCAAATAAAACTTATATATATCTCTTTGTTTTGAATCACTGTGATGGAATATCTATATTTCAAATGCGCGAGTGCAGTATATAAGACATTATTGTAAATCAAAAACAGATGACGTCTTCAGTTGACGTATTCTTACACAAAAACTTCAACCAAAACAATATATTAGAAACAAACTAATTAAAAACGCATTTCAAAGATAGATAAGTCAATCACAATAACACAAATATATAATTATGCGTTAAAAACCCAATAAATTAATTACTTACGGCATTTTAGGAAGAGTCCAAAATTTCGTGAATGTTAAAAATTTATGGTTTTGTTTTTTGACAGGACGCCTTATAAAACCGCGAAAACTCGTTAAATATCACTTCAAAGACAACGGATAAGTTCATAGACAAAGAGAATATATTATCAGCTATTCGATAAAACAAGTAGCTGGCCAAGGAAGCGTTTTAAATAATTACAATAAATATTTTACGAATGGTAGAAAAATCGGTCCATTTTTGGACCGATATCAATCGCAGAAAAATAAAAGTGGTCGATTTTTCGACCGAAATCGTTCCAGTGGTTATGGTAGTCGAAATTTGTATATAATTATATAAATGTAATACATGTTCATTTATTAATATATTATTTTGTTAAATGCAATGTATTTGTAAAATAGGTAATACTTTAACTGGTTCTCTAGTTAAGTAGATATCACAAGAATAAACCAACCGTATTGCAAACTGTTGATTTTAATGAGATAAAATATAAATAGGCAAATAAACAAATTACTTTATATATAATATACTTTATATTTATAATGAAAAAAAAGATAAATTAATTAATTATTTTAAAAATAAATTTTAAACAGAATTTAAATGAAAAAAAAGAATAATTGTAGTGGTACGCAACTACTTCATTCGAACGAAATTCTAGAAGAGTCGATTTTTCCAAACAAGCTTCTTGGATTTTCTTTTATTTATTTGTTTGGAAAATTCTACATAGCAACCAAATTGTTCCAGAAGCTTCTTCACCTTTTAAAAGCGACAGCATGAAGAATCTAGTCAGTCATCAATCCGCCATCAGTTAACAAGGTGCTCAACGAGTGATAATCCGCGCCCCTCACTTGCGCGAAGGACATTCTTCCCGGCTCTGCTCATGGACTCCATCGGGATATCATCATAGCGCTTTGGCCCAGATCGCCGTCCCTGGCCAACGCTACATGGATTACAGCGCCCTGGTTCCAGCGTCTCTGACCAGCGCTTCATCCACTCACCATGACCACCACGAGGACACGCAGCATCCTCACTGGTCTACACAGCTCTCGTTCAACCGCCCACAAGGTCCACTGCACCTTCGGCCTTCCCGTCAGCACTGGAGTACTGATTGCCAAGATCGCCAGTGCCTGACAGACAACGAGTCCGGTCACCAGCGCCCGGCGTCGACTCACAGACCCGCGCTTGACCTGCCATCACCGCCTGCATCCGGAGAATACTACATCTGTCCTACTTCTACTCTCATCACGGCTACCTGACTCATCAATAAATCACTCTGACCTTCACGACACGTCTTTCATTCCGTGCCTCCTCACCAGATCCCCAAATAATAAAGTAAATAAACTTAAGTTAATTGCATTCTTTAAAATAGTTCCTTCCCTTCATAAATAACCAATTCCGAATATATAATATTAGGTACATGATCACATACAGGAAAGGAGTTGAAATAGGTGAATCTTGTTAAAATAAAAATAAAGTAGGATACAAATAAAAATAATAAATAATGTTAGGGATAATAGAAATAAAATAAGTATATTCGCATCAGCGATAAAGTTTTTGTTGAAAGTTAATTTAGAGATAAAACTTTTACTCGATAAATATGAAAAAATAAAACAGTTTTAAAATGTAAGGCATTCTTTATAATATTTCTTTCCCTGAGCAATTGCCGCGAAAATTCTATTAAAATAATAAATTCTATCTAATTATTAAATCGAGCAACACCGAAATGTTCTAATTTTAGTTTCCGAGAATGGAACATGAAACATCTCGCCAGGCTTCAGCGGATGGAAACAGTACTGAAGCCGTTTTCAAATTTTTGATTGGTAAAAAGGTTACTTTGTTAACTTGATATGTCCCTAGGTATCTACGTGACTTGAATTCACAGAAAGGCCAAAGCAAACACATTCGCCCGCATCTGTCTCTGTGATTTTACACGCAGATGGAGGCGGCAGTCGGATATTATTAGACCTAAATATTTAGTCAATAGCGTGGCCGGAAATCGCAATAAAAAATTAGAAAGCTAACTTGGAAATACACCCATTAGTCGGCAGATTTATCTCTAGCCCCTCATAAAGTCGTAAATCTGAAATGGGTGTATCGTTAAGCCAGCGACCCGGCAGTAAAAACCTTCGCCCAAGGCTAGGCTATTGCAATTGTTCGAAGGTCATATTTAAAAACGTAATTTTAAAATATTCAACATTAAGTATAAATCTAGATGTAAGAGTAATTGTCAACTAAGATTAGAAATTTAATTGCAACCAGATATTAATTTAGTGTATGCATGCATATTGTTAAGATACCTAATATATATTAAGAATTTGAACCGTATGATAATCCGAATCGGCCAGACAGCGCAATCTAGCGGTGAGAATGGCGATGCCAGCGCCACGGACTCAACCAACGTACCGAAGTGGTGTAAAGCGGAACCACTATAGTCCAACACCCCACCACAGGCGCTACGGTCGCCAGATCGCGCGGGTGAATACAGCTTATTCAGAATGCTCGACAGTCACGCTCTCGCCTCTCAGGAGTCACCATCTCGCGTCCGCCGAGAAACCTCTTGCCCTCCCCCTTGGAGCAGTCGTCGAGGCTCTTCCCGTAACCCCACGAACTTCCGCCCAGGAAGCCAGAGTGGTCGCCAGACTTCCGCCCAGGAAGCTGCCCTCTCAGAAGTCGCTGCCTGCCGACTCCGCCCTTCGGAGCCTTGGCCCAGGCTGACTGATTCCGCCCTTCGAAACCAGCCCAAGTTGCCGCTTTTGTGTATCAGTGATAAGTGCGAACGTAGAGATCCGCGGTTCCAGAATCATCGTAAAGAGAAGTGCCTGAACAATTTTTTTTATATTTATCTCGTAACGTGATCCAACTTTTAAGACATTGAATGAACAATAATTTAGGATTAAGAAAAAGGACAATTAATTTTAAGAATCACAATTTAAGACTATTATTAAACCTAGATTAAGATTAACCCTTCTTTATACATTTTTGTTTTAAATAAATTTTAAGAGTGTTTTGTAACTAAGTAACTTCTCTTTTTTTACTCGTTCCTCCTTTTTCTTTAACTTGAATAGTGTTAATATTAAACTCCCATTTAGTATAGTGATAACAAACTCACCGCTAGATGTCAATGTTAAAAACTTGACATGAACTTTTTTTTGTTAGTCCAGCATTTTTTATAAAGAAAAGGCATTTTTTTGTTGCTAAAATCGCAAACGTCGAAACTTTGGCCCAATATTGTGGGACATTTTTAATGTTAACGTTTCTAAACCTTCGAATGACGAATTTTTCCAAAAATTTTAGCCGCAGAGTCCGCGTTTCGGGCGAGATGTCATCATCGAGTGAACGATGGAGGTTTTGAAAAAAAAAACAACCACGTGACATTAATATTTATATATTTTAATTATTACATGGTAATAAAAATTAAATATGTTAATGTAATAAGGGTAAAAAATCTTTAGTTTTTTAGTGAGATTTTGTAAGAAAACAACAACACCTGATTAAATTAGCTTTATTAACCTTTCCTTTACTGTGCTAAAAAAATCCACGCGTTCCGGTGCTATGTAGTCAATATACATCACATTACATTTTATGCCAAAAGTGAGAATAATTGTAATTTAATTGCTGAAAACATGAAAAAAACCATTGGCAGATGCTAAAAAAACGTGCGAGGGGTCCACATCTAACGACGCGACGGTCCGCGACCAACTGGCCTGCGGCTAGCAGTGCTAGCACACACACAGCTATGCGGTCGTAGGTATCGATGGTCTAAATAAAAATACAACTGCGGACGTGTGGATTTCTCATGTTCCCGCATAGCAAACTAAAGCGGGACATCAATAGCGTGTCGTTTCCTCGCACACTCTTCGCGTAGCGGTGTCACACGGTTGATTGTGTAGGTGTATTTGTTCCCGATTTTTAACAAAAATGTCTGATTTTTAATTGAATTTGAAAACTATGTAAAATTTTAATTTTTTAATTCAGTGCATAAATGTATAACGGAGGAATACCTAAAATCCGAACCAAGAATTTATTATATTTATAGAGTTATTCAAGTTATTAGAAGAAATGTGTAGTAAATACACACCACAGATATGGAAAGGTTAAAAACAATAATCTTTTTAATTTTCCTTTGAAGAATAAGAAAAACAAATTATTTTTGAACAAAACGACAGCAAAATACACCCTACAAAAAATGTATCTATTTCATAGTTGAAAAGTCCATTTGAAATTAAATAATAATAATAATAGTTAACTGATCGTAGACAAATTATTTATCGACGATGATAGTTAATAAAAACAACATTGTGAATCTGCACTGCTGGAAATCTAGAAATGCAATCCCGAATTCGCCATTTCAAAACCACGCAAGCATCTTCAGCGTGAAAAGTGGCGAACCTGGCGGCGGGAAATACGACTACCTCGACGTTCGTTGGGTTCGTTCCGTGACCGGTTCTAGTTTGCGCCACCAGAGTTTTCGGTAAATTCATCGCTAACTTTCCGTACGAAATCAGGCCGAGTTCACAAATGGTATGAAAAAAAAAATTCATACGATTTCGGGCTAAATTTTTCCATACTAAATTTTCAGCTCGAAATTCAAACGAAAAAGAACTTAAGATTCGATACAAAACGAGGGGCGTTGCGGTCGTTTTATGTCTGCATTTTGATTGGTAAAAAAAAGCACCCGGTGCACGCGAAAATAAACTCTCGATTCTATACGGATCGAAGAACAGAGTGGTCGTCTTTTACCTAAACTACCCCCGAAAATTTTTTTTTATTTATTTATTGTTGAGGATCATTTACAGACTATTAACTACGATTTAGAACTATTAACTACTATAGATTTAGAATACGCCCAGAAAGTCTTTACATTATCTTTTATCCCTTGCTCAACTAGGTTAATATAGGTTGTGTAGCATTCTTTAAGTATTTTTTTTTATCTTTTTCTAAGAGTAGCAAACTCGGCATAGTCTCTTGGGTTATTGTGTTTTTTAGCACGTAGTCTAACCTTATTTTTCTCTTTGAGGAGCATTTTTAGAGATTCGCTAAACCAATTGGGATAGTGATTTTTTATGTGAGTTTTTTTTTTGGAATGTGTTTATCTATAATTTCCCATAGAATATTGTAGAATAACTGTACCTTATTGTTGAGATGACAGTTGCTGAAAAGTGAGATCCAATTTACATTTGTTAGATCATGACAACATCTTTCATAATTACCTTTCTTGAAGTTATGTTTGACAGGAGAGTGATTTTCTTGTAAGTATTGCATTTTTTCTAAATTTACATTTATTTCAAAACAGGGATGATGGTGATCGATTTTTGATAAGTTAGCTGTGGCTGAAATATTAATATTGGTTTTATCGGATAGAACAAGGTCGAGAATATTAAAATTTTTGTTAGGTAAATGATTAAATTGGTGGAGGTTACACACTGAGATCAAATTGACAAGGCAGTGAGCTTTGTGACTAGAGTAATTAGATGGAGCTAGTATTTTTTTATAATATGCTATGTCAGGTGTCCATTTAATTTCAGGTTGATTAAAATCACCAATGATTATAAATTGAGATTTGGGATTAATGTGTTGCAAATAAATATCCTGAATATTTTTGATTCGATTACAGTAATCATCGACAGATAGATTAGGGGGAATGTATAGTACACACATGTAGATGAATGAGTTCGAATTTTCATGCGGTTTTATCATTAACCATAAATCTTCTCCACCACTTTCCCAAGATGATTTATGAATTGTTATTATTTTTTTATTGACTGCTGCTAATACCCCCCCACCTTTTCTAGATGTAGAGTTAGTGGATTCCCGATCTCTCCGAAAAACTAGGTAACGCTCGTCAAACAATTCGTTATTGAATATTGATGAATTTAACCAAGTTTCAGTGAAGCAGATTACATCGTAATTATTGATTATAACTTAATTTTTTATGTCATTTGTTTTAGTTTTAATTCCCCTAACGTTTTGGTAGAAAATTTTCAGATCCATTTTGTATTTTATAAGACATATGTATACAATCAGTTAAAACACGGAGGATTACTGAGATAGTTTAAGGAGTGAATCCTTGTTTTTTACTAGCACTGAAGCAGAAGTGTCATCTTTTCTTAAGTAAACGCGCCCATGCTTGACCCACACGTACTTGTAGCGAAGATCTTTGGCGGCGCGCCTAGCAGCTGCGTGTATATCCTTGTTGTGTGGAGATAGATGTTCGCATACATAAATGGGGGAAGAGTCCGGGAATCCAAGATGTTGGCGATTCAATTTGTTATCAGCATTCCTACGATTAAAAGCTTTCACTGCTGATAGTAGTTCGTCACGTATACAAGGGCTGGGTAGAGCTAGAATAATATTTTTAGGTCGAGAACCTGGAACGGCATTCGGATGATGAGGTGTTCGGTGGCAGGACTTAATATCATCTTCCTTTAATGTGTAGTTGACAGCAGTACACAATTTAAATGCCAATAAGATGTTAATATATGTATGGTTCAACTTCGGCATACATATTAAAGACTTATTATTTTCAATAATTTGCAGCTGTGCTGGAAAAATAGCTTTGTGAAAGTAGTCATTTGCTTGACACTCTTGACCATATTTTTGTAAAAAGGTGACCTTTGACAGCTTCCATAGCTTATGAAAAATTCCAAGTGTAAAATTATGTACAGAAAAGGTTCAAAATGGATGGGAACATCCCTTAATAACTAAGGATGGAATCAAATCAGTATAAAATGAAGTTTTAGGTTGCCATTTATTATTGCTAAATTGAAATCTACAGTTTCGAAGTTTTCAATTAGAATCTTATTGCGCTTTAGTTGTTTTTACGGGGTGTGTTTTTTAAGAACTCTATTAGCAAACATGAACAGTTGCAATCGGAGGACGAAAAAGATTTTTCTGAAGAAGAGCTGAATACTAAAAAAATGAATAAGGCAGTAGGATCATGAACACGGTTTTTCTCGGGTATGGATAAGAGTGTGACGTTTTAACGTTCTATTTCGAGAACATACATAGCCGCAGTAGGAACATGAATAAGGTTTTTCTCTAGTATGGGTAAACATATGACTTTTTAAAGTTCCCCTTAGAGAACATGAATAACTGCAGTAGGAACATTAATAGGGTTTTTCTCCAGTATGGGTATGCATGTGAAGTTTTAAAGTTCCCTTTTGAGAACATGAATAGCTGCAGTAGGAACAAGAATAAGGTTTTTCTCCGGTATGGGTAAGCATGTGACTTTTTAAATTATCTTTTCGTGAACCTGAATAACTGCAGACGGAACAAGAAAAAGGTTTTTCACCAGTATGGGTAAGCATGTGACGTTTTAAATATCCTATTTCAGAAAATGAATAGTTGCAGTCGGAACACGAAAAATGTTTTTTTTCAGCGTGGGTAAGCATGTGACGTTTTAAAACTCCCTTTTGAGTATATGAAGAACTGCAGTCGGAACATGTAAAAGGTTTTTCTCCAGTATGGGTGCGCAAGTGTAGGGCTAACTTTAACTTGCGTGAGCAGGAGTAGTTACAGTGGGAACACGAGAAGGCGTTTTCTCCAGGATACTTCCCCAGGTTCGTTATCGAGTCTGAAAAAGATGGTGGATAAAGATTAATAAATTTGTATCTAAAAATTTAAACATTACTAAAACGAATCCAGAAAAAACATTTCACCTGCTGCCAGGGTAGTACTTTTAGATGGCTCTAAGCATTCCTTTTTCATATCCGGCAGGTCTATGTCAATTTCAGTAAAAGAAAACTCCCCTGCATCTTCTTGTCGGAGTCCTGGTTCTGCCTTGATGGGCACAGTCTCAACATTAATGCTACCTGGAATAACAAATAAATTTAACCCACGGAAAACATTGATCACCGCGCCGTCGCCTCGTCCCTTGGTCACCTCGCTTATATAGGTCACATTCTTCGAGAACAATCTGGAGATTGTGAGTAGATGGGTTGGCGGTTTCGCTATTATTCTAGCAGCATACATTCACCGTCTAACTAGTAGGTTCCATTTTGATGCGCATTGCGTGTATTAAATTTCTAGAACCTACTAGCATACTTAAAAGAGTAGTATAGTGTAGTTACTGAGAGGTGTAGTCAACTAAAAGTGAAAAGTGTAGCGGTATGCTCGTTGCACCCAACGGAGACTGTCAAACTATTCCAAAATATCAACTCAACCCAACCGAACCCGACCCGAACCCACCCTACCCATCCCTACTCATCCCAACACCACCCAACCTAAATCATCCCTACCCAAAACGAATCAACCCAATCCAACCAAAAGCACCTCTCCAAACTCAACTTATATCACACTTTTAAAATTACTTGGTACATTAATTTATTTATTCATTCGAATTCGATCTCGCTAGTGAAAAGAGAACATAATAATAAAAGCCATTGAACTAATAGTAAGCTATGAAAAGCAATTGACCTTATAGAAGTACTCGTGTATACTGGATATAAACACTGTATTTACTAATTTTATAATCCAGTTTAAGCGATATTATGCTATTATTGACATCAAAAAAAGTTTATTTAAAAAAAAAACATTGTAAATAATTATCATAATCAAAGGAGAAACTTAAATGAATTAAATGTCACCTCAAATCATGTAATAAAATAATTCAGCTCATTAAAATGGTTTTTCAAGTACGATTATACTGGATATGCAGATTTATAAAAATATTATCAGGTAATGTGTATTACTCGCCCTTTGGTGAATTCTTTCAGAGGGCACAAAGTATTCTTTTTTTAATACAAGGAACCCCGAGATTAATTTCAGTATAAGAAATGTCAGTTGATTTAACGGTGACTCTCTCTAGATTTTAAAGCTCCGTTGCACCCATTTTACCTTTTAAGAGAAAATAATTATTCATAAAGTGGAACCAACAAACGGGATGACCCAGTCGCAAAATATCATTGAAAATATATCGTCAATGTTTTGCACGACTGTATTAATATTTTCACGGTCGCAAAAATGGCTCTAACTTACAACGTTATATAGGCATCTACTATTCCTATATAATTGAAGGTAGCACACAGACATTTGCAACAGAAGTTCCTACCGATACCCTCTTCTCAAACCCCGCTCACAACGATACCCAACCTAATATAGTTCCCTCATCGGCACACTGCACAGACTCTCTCGTGAGGTGTCAGGTATTTAATTAAAATTAAAACAAATAAAGGTAACATGTCCCAGCAGAATAGATTAGGTAGAAATGAGCACGCCGATATAGTCAAGAAAAACTTGCAGTTTTATTTCGCTTGTTGTTGGCGTTTGTATAATAGTTGTGTACCAAAAAAAAGAAAACAAAATACCTGAAATATTTTCGTTAATGCTTTCCGGACATTCATTTTTGATAAAATGATAGCCTACATCAATTTGCGTAAGTATCACAGGAATACAATCTTCCTCACTTGTGCCTGGTTTTAACTTGGTGGCGGTGGAATCCATGCTTTTAAGTGAGGTTTTCGGAGTTCTGATTTACTTAAACTTTATAACGAGGTTGAAAGATTTCTTTAGAGAAATGATTGATTGATTTCGTCAAATTGACTAAAGGAGTAACGCCAAATAACATAAACAATTTAATGTGACAAGAAGCATGATGAATGAGGTTTATCCATAGATACCATAGAAAAGAAAATAATTTTCAAGCGTGTGATGAAATCTGAGTGCTGCCATTTTAAATAATATGTTTGGGTTCCTACCAGAGGGCCTCTTGACGAACGTAAAGGCCCGTTTATAGTAGGAATAAGCAGTAAGAATAGACTGAAAAGCCGTAGAAGTTGAAAGATATGAATCCTGTGTATCCGTTTATAATAGATGGCAATAATCTGTAATTTTTTTCCACACCGAAAAAATGGTCCAACTTTATCTTTTACGATTACGGATTGCAAAAAGCTGAGATATATACTGAGATTTACGTATTTTCGATCGATACTCTATGGTATTTGCTATTTGACAATCGAATATAATTAACTAATTTGTGTTGCAGAAGTCCTAACAATTTATAAAAATTGATGCGAGATTCTTGTAAATTCCTTGAATTGATTGTTGCTACTGCCGCCATGTCTTTAAACAAATTATGGAAACGTCTTGTTTTTTTTCATTTTATGATTGATTGGACGCACACTCCTATGTCGTTTTACCTTATTTTTTGTCAACTGTGCGTCTCCTATTCAGTGTGTGCTAGCCCCAGAATTTTCAAAAACATTCGACATGCAACAATGTCTGGTGAATCCATCGTTTATAAGATGGAGGAAGAATTTACTATCGGTTGACAGTTGACATAGACAAGTGACAGCGGCATAGTCACTTCTATGGGGGTATTCTATTCTATTCCTATTCCAATTATAAACGACGATCTAAAATATTACGGATTACGGCACCGGCCTATTCTTATTTCTATTATAAACGGGCCTAAGCTTGTTCAGTTTGAGAGCAACTGAAAAACTGGCCCTGCGATAATCATGTTTTATTTTTTAAGTTCTACGCTTTTAATACTATGTTCGCAGCACTTGATAACTGTGGAAAATTATATGGACGGTAAATTTTGTGTTTAGTACTTCCTTGGAAATATTTCTATTCTATGTCGCCATTATTGTGTATGCATAACCACAATATTATTGCTGACAGATGATTTGACCGCTGCTATAAGTCTTGTCCTGTTTTCAATTCCAAACTCTATTTCACATTTTAACATACCTTACACTATTCCATCCACGTAATTAAATCAATGCTTGCGATTTTTATTGGTAAGTTCTAATGCAGATATATTTGATTGCTTGCAACTCCATTTATTATAACGGCCGTTTTCCCAAATCGAACTGAGCGTCCCTTGATTCTTATTTTAGCCTAATACATGCTCAAACGTTCACCTTCGTGGTAAGCAATGCGATCTACACACAAACATTAATAAGTTCGGGAATCCATTTGCCAATATTAAAATTTGCTAACCGAGAAAAATTAAATCAATTTAACTATCAATTTCGTGTGTCTATTTTTAGATTTATATTGTCTGTTCACAAATTATGGATTGCCGATAATATATAAGCGGAAAGGGCAGATTCAGTCAATGGTATATGGTATAATGGGTTATAACGGCATAATATAGTCAAGCTGACAACTTGAGGAATTGCTTTATTTAACTACAAAATCCATATTATTAATTTTTTTCTGTATTATGTTTTCCGTTACTTAAAAATATTTTTTCAATCTTGCAAGCATTTATCAAAAGTAGGAACTGACTTTTTATAGTTTGTGGTCTATGGAAATGTCATTGTAACTTGTAAACGTTCCCATTGCGTCTGTCAACAATTTTTAAAATTCAATATTTTGGTAAGCAACTTAAAGCATTTTTTAAAATAAAAAAAAATGCACTTAGTCTTTTTCTCTGTGATTTTATTTTTAATAACAAAAATGTCTAATGGTTTTTGAATAACCAACTTTCTAAAATATGACTTATGTTTCGTACTAAAAATATATTTCCTTAATAGTTTGCTTTCTTACTGATGTGATAAAGTTAACATTCGTTATGTTGTTGAGAATTTGAAATTCTGTTGCGGGTCTAATTTATTTTGAGCTGGGACCAACTACCATCATTGCATTAAATCAGAACGCTATCAACAAAGGCCATGGATCTTCCCAACACAGAGAGTGTTACCACCAAGAAGGAACCAGGGTCCCAGGAAGAGAGTGGAGGTGAGATGCCGTATACAGATATAGATATCTACCTCCCGGATGTGAAGAAAGAATGCTTGCAGTATGCGGAGAGTACTCCGACAGACAGTTAGTAAATGTTCAACGTTGATTTTGGAATTTTTAACAGACAAAATATATAGTTCTTGTTGACGACGTCCTTTCTCGTATTCTGTAAAATATATCTTTTCAGTTAACTGTCAAACTAAGCAGACTTATAATTTCATAGAACAATGAACCGATTCCTTCAGTTAAGACCTCCTATTATATGTAACATGTTAAAATATACATGAGTATTACAATACATTAGAAAATTATTTAATTGCCAATAAATTACCAAACTCCATACTGAAAAGGCTCAAGAATAATTGGTGTTCCCTTCTTGAAGCATTTTAAACCTAAATATAAATTAGTCTATTTTCTAATATCGTGCTTCTACAAAGTTCTTCAATGTTATCGTTCATTGTTAATATTTTTCCTAAAATTTGTTTGAATGAAAACAATATTAATACATTTTATTGTATTTTAAACGTCCAGAGGGCTTTTTCACACGCACAGCATATACTTTTATATATTTGATTAAAAAATTATACAATTGAAAATAAAAATGCACAAGAGTTACATAAATACAGGAAACAGAAAAAAATAATACATTTAACAGAAATCCACCAAATTAACGTTAATATTAATAAAAATTCATTCATTGTGTGAATTTTTGTTACCATGACTGCGTAAAGGTTGTATTGGGGAAAAAAACATAGTTGGCCTGACATAATACATGTGTTAATTGTTAATTCGTGTCTAGTCGTTCGTTTAGGTAGTTCTTGTATCGAATTTAGGGTTGAAAAATTCTAATAAAAAGTTAGGTTGTTTATTTTTCATCTGTTTGAATATTTAAAATATTCACGATTTTTTTTATGAGCTTAAACAGGATATTAATATTTAAAAATTATGAAGCGTACACATTTTTTATTGCTTTCTGCATAATGAATACGAATTTTGCAGAAATGTGTTTTTTTATATTACTTTCTCGGAGAATTATTTTGATAGTAATAAACTGTTCTTCTCGACATATCAATGTAAATTTTTCCAGGTAGCATTAATTTAGAGACTGTTACTATTAAAGCAGAAACAGAACTCCGAGAAGAAATTAGAGGTGAAAATCCTTATACGGATATCGATATACACTTCCCGGATATTAAAAACGAATCCTTAAAGCGCTCTGAAATGAATTCTCAGGCAGCAGGTAAAGCCGTGTTCATTGTAGGTAAAATTAACAATTCATTATCACGTTTTTTTTACTGTACCTACGTACACATAATTTATCTTTTTTCCGTAATCTTTTTCAGATGCATTCCTGAAAATCTTCCTGGGAAGAAAAAAACTCTTGTCCTTATTGTAACTATTCCTGCTCTCGTAAGTCATATTTTGAAGTGCACTTGCGCACCCATACCGGAGAAAAACCTTTTTCATGTTCCAACTGCAACTATTCATGTTCTACAAAGGAAGTCTAAAAATGCACATGTTTACCCACAGTGAAGAAAAACCTTTTTTATGTTCTGAGTGTAATTATTCATGTTCTACCAAAGGATATCTAAAATATCACATAATTTCACACAGTGGGAAAAAACTTTTTACATGTCCCGATTGCAACTATTCATATACAAGGAAGATAAATCTAATAAAACATATGATTACGCACAGTGGAGAAAACAGTTCTCCTGTTCCGAGTGTCATTTTTCATGTTTTACCAGGGGACATCTAAATTTTCATATGTTTGCGCACAGTGTAAGAAAACCTCTTTCGTAACCCGATTGTAATTATTCATGTTCTGCAAATTTAAATCTAAAAATTCATATGTTTACTCACAGTGGAGAAAAACCTTTTTCATGTATCAACTGCAACTATTCATGCTCCACGCAGGGGAATCTAAAAACCATATGCTTTCCCAAAGCAGAGAGACATTTTCATGTTCCGAATGTAATTATTTATGTTCTACATAGGGAAATCTAAAAATTAATATTTTTACCCACAGTAGAAAAAAACTTTTTCATGTTCCCCAGGTTATTATTCATTTTCTACCATAAAACATCTAAAATACCACATCTTTAGTGGAGAAAAATCAAAATTCATGTCCCGATCTTACTCATTCATGTTCTAGAAAAGGAGGTCTAAAAATTCACATGTTTAACTACATTGGAGAAAAACCTCTGTCATTTCCCGCCTGAATCTATTTGTGTTCTTAGAAACCACTTACTTTTTCACAGTGCAACTATTCATGTTCAAGGAAAGGAAATCTCAAAATTCATATCAGACCCACAGTAAAAAAAAAAATTGTACCCAGAGTGTAATTATTCATTTTGTATGTAGGGTAATACTTTAATGTAATTACTGTGATTTTAAATGTATTGAAGTTTCATGAAAGATATTTGAACATGTTTCGTGTTTTTTTTAAAGCTCTATTTTAGGTGTAAATGTTCTTATCCACCAAAGGAGGCTGAAAATTGGAACAAAGGTTCAGCCCTTTATAAATGGCATTCCTGGATTTTTATTTTTTTAACAGTAATTGTTAATTGCATTAATTCGTATCACGAAAACAACATATACACTAACAACGTTAACCAATAACGCAATCAGATGATAACATAGAATTGAGATATTTATGTTTATTACAAGTATTGTAAAAAAATAAAATTTGCTGTTTTCATAAAATTTTAATTATTTATTGTCAAAACTTATATAAACTTACTTCGTTAAATTGTGGATACAGCAAAAAAATAATATTTCTGAAAATACGAGTAAATTTAGATTTAGGTGATTTTTCAATACAATCGAAGACTGAACACAAAGAACGAACCCTTTACTATAGTTTCCTAGTGCCCTGAACAGCTTCAATTTTCTGTTCCTTTGTCTCATCAGTTGAATCTGTGGCAATTGGGTTATCGAATTTCCCGCCATAATCAACAAAGGCTTTTTCAGAATTCTTGCACGAGTTGCCGTTGCAGTGAGGTCAGAAATGAAAGCATTCCAAAGTTGGCTTTCTGCAGATGCACTTTCCAGCGAAACCTCCTTCAATGTCGGTACTGGATTTGTATTTATTAACACATAGGTACATTTTATTTACAGAATTCAAAAATAATAAATCAAACCTTCTCTTCAAGCGGCAAGAGAAAGACAATAAATTAAATTAATTGAAAAAACTTTTAGTTTCAACTGGCAGATGTCATTTATATATATTTGGAATAGGAGGGGCCCCAGTATAGATCCTTGCGGAACTCCATAGTTTATACTCTCTAACTGACTGTTATTATCTTCTATGCTAACATATTGTTTTCTGTTTGATAGATATGATTTAATTAATTTGATAGCTGGACCGGTTACTCCTGTTTTTTTTCTATTTTTTTAATCAGTATTTCATGACTTACGGTGTCAAAGGCTTTTTGAAGGTCTACAAGAATTGCTATGACATAGTTTCTATTATCTATGCTAGTTCTAAGTTTATTTATAAGATCATTAGTTGCAGAAAGAGCATTTACTATGTCGATATCATTAAATAATTTGGTTTCCCATAGTACGAAGACGCTGTAAAGGGAGAATAGGCAATGCCTAAAGCTATTGCCGTTGCGTTTGGTAAAAATTGTATTTGTCGTGTTGTTATTGTGGGTATTGTATTATATCGTAGTTTATGAGTTGCAAGAGTTCGCAACAGTCGAAACTAAAGTTTAGTATTTAGAATAACAAGGTTAGCTTGTTTATCTTGCGTATATCTTCTAATGTATAAGTAATTACTCTATTTATTCACCAATTCCTAGAATTCATCACCTTGCTAACAAACACTGTGAACTTATTGATATATTTGGTGTTAATAATTTTGTGAGTTTCAAAAGGTAACTAATTTCAGACCTATTTGCTAGTTATTAATTTGTATTATTTTTATATTTAAAAAAAAAAATCAGTCTTGTCTTTATACCCTCCTACGTTTAACACACACACTCCTCAGTTTATTTTTTAGACGTATATTAATGACTGTATGAATGTACGGTCATACTTGATATGAATATTATACTTTGATTTACTTTACCATTTCAAGTACTATATTAATTACGGCGTTGGTATTTTGCCATTACTTATTAGTTTTTTTTAATAAATACAACAGACATTATTTTTCTTCTTTTTTTAAACATTCGTTTTATAATACATATCAGAGCAAATATGTTAAGCTGGTTAAGTAGCTACATATCTGGTAGAACTTTACTTGTTAAAATAAAATCTTTTTTATATAAACCATTTTTGGCCACTAGTGGCGTACCGCAAGGTATGGCCCAATTTTATTTATTGTTTTTATAAATGACATAGTCAACTGCTTTAAAAATGTCAATGTACTGCTATTCGCCGACGATATTAAATTATATGAAGAAATAACCTCCTTAAACGACTGTCAAGTTCTTCAATCTAATATAGACATGCTAAATAACTGGTGTTCACAAAACAATTTATATTTAAATGTAGAAAAATGCAAAATTTTGACCTTTTCCAGAAAAAAAACATCACAATTTTTTGGCTATTCATATATAAAACAAATTTAGAAAGAGTAAAGGAAATGCGAGATCTTGTCATAATAATGGATGAGAAACTAGACTTTACGGCCCACATTCAACAAACTGTGAATAAGGGTATGAAAACATTAGGTTTTATATTAAGAACAATTAAAAACTTTGAATCTTTACAAATCATAAAACTATTGTACATATCCCTTGTTAGAAGCCTGATAGAACATAACTCCATAGTTTGGTCGCCCTTCTACAATGTACATATTCATAATGTTGAAAGAATTCAAAGAAAATTTCTACGCTTCGTCAATTTTAAACTTAACATCCCTTTAGAACACATAATTTACCAGTCATTATTGAATCATTTAAATATTCCGACATTAGAAAACAGAAGAAAAATAAACGACCTAACCTTTTTATTAAAATTATTGAACTCTAAATTCGATTGTTGTGAACTCCTGCATTTAATAAATCTACACATACCTACACGAACAACTAGGCAAATATCAACATTTTACGTACATACATCTCATTCCAACTATAGTTTTCACTCTCCAATACAACGTTTACACAGTCTTGGTAACAAATACTTAAATAATATAAATGTATTTGACAATAATTTGAACTTGGCCAACTTTAAACGGAGTATGTGCGAACTATTTTTACCTAATTTGTAAACTATTGTTATATTTTCTTATTATCATTATGGTTGATTTTGTGGGTTTTGGCAGATTTTATATTTTTCGTCTCACTTACTCTATCCATACCTATATTTTTAAAATTCTTATATTTTATGTAACATATTTTGTCAACTCTGATATTTTTTTATGTAACCTGTATTTTGTTAACACTGATTTTTTTTAAATTTTTTTATATATAATCTGTATAACTAAAAAATAAAGATGTACATTATTATAGGTAAAAGCCCTATGGGCGTTTAAATAAATAAAAATAAAAAAAATAAATAAAATAAAATATATATTTACTTTTTATTTACCTGACGAGTACCTAAAATATTTTCCTGCTTTCAGTCTTACTGGTTTGAACATGAACAATTATTGTTAACATGAATAATTATAAGCAAATACGAATGTACAATGTAGGTACATACGGACTTTATATTTTGCTTTATTTACAATTTTAGGTGTTATTATTTGGATTTGATGTTAATCTTAGATTTTTTTCGTATGTAGTTATGCTATTATCCATGTATTATGTTACATAATTTACATACATAAATTGTCAATTATCTCTGTAAAAGCCCGATAGGGCGTTAATTAAAGATTTTTTATTTATTGTTATTAAGTTTAATTTGTAGAACTCCATTTTATTTTTTATTTTTTTATATATTCAATAATATTATTATTGGGTTTATAAAAACAGTTTATTTTTAAACAAGTTCTGCTGTGTAATTATTATTACGCGTGACAGCTGTTTCGCCCTCTGAAGGCATTATCAAACTGTGGGTAGCCCACTTACAGACGATACATTTATATTATTTCTAGGTAGGTATTTTAATTTCAATTACTGATTTCTTAATTGATTTTTGAGTAAGATATTAGAAATTATTAATGGTTATTACCCCAGCAAAGTTTCCCCAATTAGTGTAATGTTAAAAATTTTAACTGAATGTCTTAATGTTAGTTATTCCCAAACGATGACTCATAGGGTTATTTTAATAGCATAATTAAGTACTTCATAGTGCACTCATATTTGAACTAGGTTTGAAGATATCTAGTAGGGGTGAACGAATTATATTTGTTTGTTCATTAATTAGAATAGCTTTCGGATTATTAGAGTTTTTGTTAATTTCTAACTGTTCTAAAAGGTTCAGTTTACGGCCTTTATTTTGTACGTGTAACGATAATAATAAACCAACTCCGTTACACGTACAAAATAAAGGCCGTAAACTGAACCTTTTAGAACAGTTAGAAATTAACAAAAACTCTAATAATCCGAAAGCTATTCTAATTAATGAACAAACAAATATAATTCGTTCACCCCTACTAGATATCTTCAAACCTAGTTCAAATATGAGTGCACTATGAAGTACTTAATTATGCTATTAAAATAACCCTATGAGTCATCGTTTGGGAATAACTAACATTAAGACATTCAGTTAAAATTTTTAACATTACACTAATTGGGGAAACTTTGCTGGGGTAATAACCATTAATAATTTCTAATATCTTACTCAAAAATCAATTAAGAAATCAGTAATTGAAATTAAAATACCTACCTAGAAATAATATAAATGTATCGTCTGTAAGTGGGCTACCCACAGTTTGATAATGCCTTCAGAGGGCGAAACAGCTGTCACGCGTAATAATAATTACACAGCAGAACTTGTTTAAAAATAAACTGTTTTTATAAACCCAATAATAATATTATTGAATATATAAAAAAATAATTAATTAAAGATATTAGAAGAACGAGATATGCTATGTTGGCCGCCGGACCGTAGGCGGAGTACTACCTAATTAGGGTACTTTGAACGGAATCGAGACGTGTGCGCACAGAAATCTGTTCTATGTATTAGTGCGGATACCTTAGCGTAAGCGAAGGTGTGCAGTAGTATTGGTGAACAAAACCGGCGACACTCAGCAAAACGATTCCACACAGTATGAACTGCTCGTAGCACATCTCGTTCTTCTAATATCTTTGGCGTTAATGAATAATAAATAAATAAGTATATATATATTTTTAAGTGTAGTTGATAAGAAATGATTTATGTATTCTAGTGGGATATTATAACAAGAGTAAGTACTTAAGCTACTGTGAAAGTAGTTACAGAGCAATATGTAGTTACTTTGTTGATATTAGTAAAAATAAACAGGAAAAGTTTGTAATGTAAAGCATGTTTGTTTTTATCAACCCTTTATAACATAAGACTGGGTGTTTTACAAAACAGGGAAAAATTAATATTAATATAAAATATGCATTAAAAAAATTGTAGACCTATTACAAATATTTTAATAAAGTGAATTTTAGGTTAGATGTTGAGTAGTGGCGGTAAACATCGACTAAAACCTTTAAGCTAGTCTGTTCTGAAAAGGAGAATATTTACTAGCAGACTCTTAACCCTAATCGATTTTATAGGTACATTAAGGCTTAACATACGTCTCAGAAGCGTACACATGTAAATGACAGCCTGTAGGCCAAAATATACATACTTGTGCCCTATTTTTCGAAGGAAAGTGAAGGTTGGTATATAAATAAATAATAAAACACAGTTTTATTAATGATCGGGAAGCTCCCGTTGGCCACTGAGTTCGCTAAATAGCACGAGCCGCTAACTTCAACCGTTAGAAAGAGAAAGAGAATTTTAGATTGTGTGTACGCCTCGCAGGCGTAGATAAGGCTTCTAGTGTTAAGATATTCGTACAAATTTAAATCATATTGTCTAGATTCATTTTTCACAATAGGAAAAAGGTTTTAAATTTGTTTCAATATATCTTTTTATTGGAATTCCACCACAAATTGAATCAAAATAGAAATATGAAGTGAATATTCGTAAAATTTATTTTATAATATCGTTTGTTGTTTTACAAGCTGTATTTCTTATATTATGGTTTGTGCATTATGATTTAAATTATACCATGTACAAGTCAGAATGCGTAGCTATTGTTGTTCCTCTAATCAGGGCCAGCCCTAAGCCAAGTGGCGCGCGGCGCAAGTAAAGTTTTAGGGCTCCTTGTCAAAACCAGTAGATGCCTAGGCCCTAGGTAGTAGATAGGTGATCTCTGTAATCAATTTTATTTGGATGATTTGTTTTTATGAAAGTTAATCTTAAGGGTGGTGTGTTAATTGAGGTATTATCAGCCTTGCAAGATCAGCGCCCGGAGCGGACTGCTCCAATTGCGCCCGCACAGGGTCGGCCCTGAGTCTAATTCTTTTTTATATTTCTTACTCGACATCATAATAAATATCTTTCAACACCTTCTTTAAAATGTATTTTGTGTTCATATGCTTATATTTTTGTGAAGGGTCAAATTAAATACTATTAAGTTGTCGAAGTAAGACTGTTGGGGACGGAAAAGCATCGTCGCAACGCGGAATAATAGGATTGGAAAGTTCGGAATGCCGACTCACCATTTTTTTCTATTCTTCCACGGTTTTCTATCCTTCTTTGCGCTGGTTCACAAACAAATCACAAATTTCACAATGCGCGAGCTCACGATGGCTTTGATTTTCGACACGGTCGGTAAAGGGGGCTCCGTAATCAAACGATGTTGACAGGACGAAAAATTTAACTCAACTAAAGTTCACTCAGTCGGCATAGGAAAGGAGAGGAGTTTGGTCGATAGGCAATAATAATTTTACAAAGGATAGAAAGGTAGGTAGCACAATGCTATAGGTACCAACATTTCCGCCCACCTAATTTGAACGAATTAATAATTATGATACAAAATTAAACAATAGGTAAATAGTTCATTCAAGTTGTATCCGTAATGCCTCGAAGAAAACAATTAAGAAAAAAAAACTTTTATTAAATTGTAAAATCATTTACACGTACAACTGTGAGTTTCTTAAATAAACTTTACTCTGGAATTTTTTTCTGGTTCTGATACATCCATATAAAGTACTTGAAGTAAATTTTTAAAAAAATTATCATATTTTTCAATAGCAAAATAATAATGTATAATTTGATATTTGATATTTCACATTAAAGGTATTTTCTTTTTGTATTCAATGTGTTCCAAACATCTTCAGATTTCTGAAAACTTCCCGAACGGGTTTTGCAAGTCGACAACTCAATTATAAAATATATGAACGATATACCCCATTATAATTAAGCTAAGCTTGTTTGTACGGGGAGTGAGTTTTTGTCGTAATTAATTATTTTTTTTTAATCCAAGGTATTTGTTTTAGAATTGCCCATTATTTCTTCACATTTTGAAGTTAGAATTGATGTAGTTTGCCTCCCGATACCTACTCCAAATAACCTAATTAATATATTTTGACTTCCGATACCAACTCCACATAACCTAATTGATGTATGTTGACTTTCTAAACCAAATCCACATGACCTAATTGATGTATTTTGACTTCCGATACCTTCTCCCCATAACCTTATTGTTGTATTTTGCAGGGTATATCGGGCGGGCCGCTGCAGGTGAACAACGAGGAGGCAGTGGCGTGCACTCAGTTGCTGGTAGCCATACACGCTACCGAGGAGCCTACCAAGACAGTGTTGCTGACCACCAGGCTGTATGGAGTGCTGGCCTGGATCGAGAGCGTCGTCTGGCCATAGTAGGATGGCTTAACAATTATACTAGGAGGTCGCGCAGAAATTGGACGTTGTAGAATACGGAGGTTGTAATAGCATTGTTTAGTATTGAAACAACCTGGTTTATACCTAAATTGCCCTTTCCTTTGTTTATGTTCAATTTTCTAAAGGACTTGCCTTCAAAGAAAGCAAGCAAAAAGATTTGAAAAATAGAAGCCCACATCATTAAGTTTCTTTAGTTTTGGAATTTCATTGTCGTTGAATATAGTTGCATATTTTCGCTCCTCTAATCTCTACATAGTTTAAAAAAAAATCACTACCAGCGTGTCTGTTTGTGCGCTTAGTTCTTCCAAACTATGCATCAGAGTTAATAGGGTTTTTACTAGAATTTTGAGAATTTCTTTCGGAATACATATAATACATGGATGTTAAATTTATTGAAAATAGAAAAATTCGAGCAACGCCGGGTACACACCAACTATTAATTAGTATTTATCTCATGAAAAGATTGTAATAGTACAAATTATCAGCCCCAATCATCACACATTAATTAAATATTGTATATTGTCGTGTGTGATCAAAACAGTTTGTTTTGTGGAACGGTGCTTAGATATACAACTATAGACTATAGTGCTTACGAACCTTCAATAAAACACCAGAACTTTTGAACACAATTGAAGCAAGATCAATAACAAGGAAAATCCTCCTTTTCCCATTCCTTATTTTCCTTGATAAATAAAAAATTGTTTGATTTTTTCAACTTGTTAAAATTACAGTCCATTCATCCAGAAATATACACGCGCCGCAATGTAAAATTAATGATAACATTGTACAGATTCAAGAAGCTTATGGTCCTGATAGGTTGATGTGTAAAATTCACTGGCCATCGCCCATAACACACATCTGTACATCGGTTTATCTCTTCAGCGTGCTTATAGAAGCGATTTATTCCAAAAATAATTATAGTTTCGGAATCCGAATTGTCGACTTTCATAGTTAGAGAAGGGATTTTTCACCAAACATGCATTTTTTAAGTGATTAGAGCAACTTTTGTGCTTTTTCCGCTAAAAAGAGGCAGTTCCGGTAGTAAATGACATTATTAACGGTACCAGCCTCCTAAATTGATGTAAATCAGTAAAGTAAAGAGAGTAAAATAAAGATTTTTTTTAATACTTCAATAAAATGTGTTGGTAACTTTTTCGAAATAATGTGCCTGATGTAGAAATTATAAAAAATATGCTTAAACTTAATAATGTAATGCTCGCATTTTATCAGTAGATAGAAGTTTTCCAATTTTCATAAAAAAATGTATAATTTTGTCCTCGAAAACTTTGAAAAATAATTAGTAGTTAATTATTTTTACCTAAGGCATACTTTAAATTTACAGTTTTCGTATTATTTTTTTTGATCTGTTTAGGCTTTTTTATATCAATAAACAACTTTTAAAGATACAATGAATGTTTCCTTTTATCGAAATTACCTTTCTCAATGGCGGGTGTGGGTACCGCCGCCCCGGGAATCAATCATTGGATAACCAACACCTCTGCTATAGGCACCCCGAGTAGTTCGTTACGTTTGTTTAGTAGGCAGGAGTGCCCGGGTTCTCGGGATGAGGTTTGTCCAGGTCTCGGAGGTGCATGCGTCTGCCCACCAACTCTGAAGAGAGGCCGGTTGAGGGAGACCCTTTCACCTCTTCAGCCGCACTCTCTCTACACATCGCATTGCACCGCAGTGGGAGAGACGGATTTATACGACCGGACACATTGACTCGCATATTCCTACACATCCTTCATATTTTCATTCCCAAAATATCTTCTCCTTCGTTTCCTTAACTTCCCCAAAAATAACATGCCTTGAATTATTTTCTTACCGGCTTCCTTTGGAGAGCTAATGTTTATATATTTAACCATAGTTATATTTTTTATTTCATTTGTATTATTTGTTGTGAACGTTGGGCCGGCTTTGTGCAGGTGCAATTGGAGCAGTCGAAAACATATTTCCAAACGATTGTGAGTTTTATATTCAAACAAACAAAAATCTATTTATTTTTTCAAAAGAAACAAACATATTGTGATTTGACATTTTAAATAAATGAAATGAAAATAATCGGATTTAGGTCATTTTATTGATAAATTTTATTGTCTACCGGTTTCGGTACCTCCGTACCTTCATCAGGACAGTAATCGATTCAATTATTTCAATGCACTCGGATGAAAATTGGTTTTAAATTACACGTGATTTTCGGTCATATATATGAAAAAAGTTAATATATAAA
The DNA here is from genome assembly GCA_026573805.1 of Hesperophylax magnus. NCBI lineage: Eukaryota > Metazoa > Arthropoda > Insecta > Trichoptera > Limnephilidae > Hesperophylax > Hesperophylax magnus. The sequence continues at coordinate 539,777 of JAIUSX010000144.1, read as the reverse complement.
ACCCAGTTAAGAGAGTCTACATATTTGAGAACCATCAATAACCAATCAACCAGAAATAACGTCACTAATGTCCAGGCGATCATCGCGAAGACAGGACCCAATTGATTTAATTAATTTTGGACAATTCGTTGATATTATACTTCATAAAAAAATGAATTTATATAACACAGTACAGAACATTATTGTAGTTATTTTTACGTAATTAATAGTATAATAGGTTTATTATAACGAGAAATAACTTTGTTTACATCATTTTTATTTATATACACAATCTTCATGTTTTGTGAACGATGTTCACATCATCAGGATTAGATTTACATTAAAGTTAAAAATTCATTATTAATCACCTATAGCGAGGAGGGGTAAGAATAAGGTGGAAGGTTTAGAAGTGGTGGGAGTTTCAAATTGGGAATTAAAGTGTCATTAGAAGGGAAAGTCCAGTTAAGTGGAAAAATATTTAAAATATTCAATATTTATATTATTTATATTTATACATTTGTGAGAAACACACAGTTTATATAATACAAAGGATAAGACAGTAAAGTATCATAAAAATAGAAGATTAATTATTTTCAGTTATTTATGTACGATATTTTGACTTGTGTTCTATCTCGTATCCAACAGCCAACAGCCAAAAAGTTTTCTGAATTGAAAGTTGAAGTAACATTTTAAATTCATAGAATTAAGTTGAAATTATTGTTGTTTTTTTTTGGGGTGTTATGCCGTGTTGCGCATAACACCCCAAAACTCCTTCTTTAGCCGACGTTTCGGACAGCGTTGCAGTGTCCATCATCAGGGCAGATCCGGTAGATCCGAAGATGTGTGAATTTTGGTTGTCGAGTTTGTGCTTATTTATTTGTGGCCTGGGCCCATCCAAGTGCGAAATGCCAACGGAAGTGGCGACATCTTGTGGCGAATTCTGAAAGCTCAGTATTTATGTTAGCCTGGGTCCCGTCCAAGTGCGAAATGCCAACGGAAGTGGCGCCATCTTGTGGCGAATTCTAGAATTAGAAAACCGATTGACAGCGATTAGAGTAGATGTACCCAGTATCAAGGTATAAATGCAATGGTTTTATATTGTGTTATTATATGGTATTGGAGTATACTTAGACATGTTATTTGCGTTTAGCTTTGGTGTAGCCGTCAATTACCGGATACCAAGAGCTGTTGAGCTTAGCTCCGTCGTCTCTATTGATATTAAATGGATTTTTGTAGATTTCAATTGCCTCCATAATCAGGCGTGATCTATAAGTTTTGGGTCTTCCCAGGACCTCGGGAGCAAATCCAAAGTAATGGCCGGTTTCAATTAAGTGTTCGGCGATTGCCGATTTATCAGGGTGGCCAAGTTTACAAGCACGAAAATGTTCTGCTATCCTTTTGGAAATCGTCCGCTCTGTCTGGCCTATATAAACCTTGTCACAACCAGAGCAGCTGAGTTTGTACACTCCATCTGCTTCCAGAGGAAACTTAGTCTTTGCAGACCTCAGTAGGTCTTGGATTTTGGTGGTGGTTCCGAAGACAGTTTTGATGTTTTCTTTTCTCAACAGCCTGGCAATTCTGTCTGTCACATTGTGAACGAAAGGCAGGAAAGCACAGCCTTTTGAGTCTTGTTCAACTCTGTCTTCGTTTGTTGTAGATTTGGCTCTTAAAATTTGCCTTGTCTGACTTGCCGGGTAACCGTTGCGCTCCAGTGCATCGGTCAGTTTTATAAGTTCTGCTCCAAGTTTTGTTTCTTCACATATTCTGGTCGCTCGGGTCACCAACGTATGGATAAGTCCTCTCTTCTGCGCTGGGTGGTGATGCGAATCAGCGTGTAAGTATCGATTCGTATGAGTTGGTTTCCTATATACGGTATGTCCTAGGCTACCATCGTGTTTTCGCATCACCTCCACATCTAGAAAAGGCAGGATTTTATCTTGGTTTTCCAGCTCCATTGTGAACTTAATTTTGCTGTGGAGAGAATTAAGATGGTCCAGGAATTCGTTAAGTTTCTCCGTTCCATGAGGCCAAATGGCGAAGACATCATCGACGTAGCGCCACCATACTTTAGGGACAGCTGAAGCTGTATCAAGTGCCGCTTCCTCAAACTTCTCCATAAAGAAGTTGGCTATTACTGGCGATAACGGACTGCCCATTGCAACTCCCTCCACTTGCTCAAAAAGTTCACCCTGAAACGCAAAGTATCCCGTTTTGAGGCAGTGTTCAAAAAGTTGACAACCAACCAACCAACAAAAGTTGTCGACAACCAAAATTCACACATCTTCGGATCTACCGGATCTGCCCTGATGATGGACACTGCAACGCTGTCCGAAACGTCGGCTAAAGAAGGAGTTAGCGCAACACGGCATAACACCCCAAAAACAAACAACAAAAATGCTTTTGGCCGTGAGAATCTAAAAACTTACCTAAGTTGAAATTATATTAAAAAAAACGCAAAAAAGGAAATATTTTTTAAGAGCAGCGATTATATTAATACGTCTAACCAAACATGAAAAATACAGCGAAACTAAAAGGTAACGATCGCAAATGGGGATCGAAGATCGAAGACCCAGAACCAATGATAAGTTGAATATTCATTCTAGATTTGTATAAAAGTCAACAGTTGCCCCATATAAATAAAATAAGATCGCAAAGGAATTTCCGAGACACTATCTATGTAGGTAACCAAAATATATTCGGGTGAACCTTATGAATAACTAACTAACCATCACGCCGTTTCTCCGCAGGGATGGGCAGAGGACGGACCGCCAAATAACTTGGTCTTAGCACACACTCCTCGTCTCATTCCATGCCTCAGAAACTTATAATCTTAAAAAAATAAGGAATTCATTACCGGTAATATTTTTATTAATTAAATTGAAATTACGCCAACGAAATGTCAAAAAAATGTTCTTTGAAGCTCAGAGGTAGAATGTTGTCCCAGTAAGACAGAGTTCCTGACATCGGTCTCCAGTTACGACCGTTTATATTTTCTTGAATTTCGGCGCCTTGATATGATATTTTTTTATAAATTTCCGGCTTTATGTCCGGGTTAAATCTTCCCATTGGAAAAACTAAACCCTTCCACACATTTTTCCTTAAATAATCAGCTAGTAAATCAACATTATGCAAGTGCATTATAAAAGCATAATAGGTACAAAACAATACAAGAACAACACACCAACTCATCAGAGATCAAATGGGAAAATAATTCAACGACTCCAGATATTTTCATATCAGAGGGTTCAGCTCAGTAGAATCCTAACAGGGCCTATAAATCCTACTGATCCCTGAGCATAAACATTTAAAAAATCTTTCGTAATCCTACAAGTATTAAAAATGATTTTTGCATTTTTATATATAAATTTTTTGATAGATTTAATACGCCTTAATTTTTAATGAGAGATGCTGGGTATGGTGAAATAATTAATTAAAAATTAAATACTTAAACATTGATTGACAAAATTATTTATTAAAAAATTACCATTGATTTGTGCAATCTAATTAATGATTTTAATAATTTGTTCCTTTGGTTTCAAAGGGGAAAAAACTAAATGTTTACCATGAGAGAACCCGTTAGTTTCGACCTATTCAGTGAATAAGCCTGCTGTATGAAATAGGAAATAAATGTGAGGAATATCCGGCAAACTTTACTAAAGACGAATAGTTACACAGGGCACTGATTATGGTTCACTGTGATTCAACATGTAACATTTTAAAGATGACTTTAGTGAAAATGAATTATTGCAGTACGGACACGAAAAACGGTGTTTCTCTACCGTGGGTAAGCAAGTGAATTTTAAGATTTCCCTTTGTATAACATGAATAGTTGCAGTAGGAACAATCAAAGATGTGTTTCCCCACTGTGGCGTACCATGTGTATTTTAAGTAATTCCTATGTGGAACATGAATATTTAAAGTCGGGACGAGAAAAAGATTTTACTCCACTGTGGGTAAACATGTGAATTTTATGATATCCCTTTGTAGAGCATGAATAGTTGAAATCAGGACATGTAAAAGTGTTCGGGCATAACGCTAATAAATTATAATTATTTTATTACCTACATCCTATTGTTCCCACCTTGCCATCGGGAGATAGGGATTTTGTCTGACCGGCGCGTGCCAGTACAATTTCTACCATCTACCGATACGCGTCTCGGGTCATACATTTCAATGGACATTTCTTTCGTGGTCGATACCTAGTGACGGAAATAGATTAATTCTGTGTGAGTTTGGTGCTACCACGGAAGCTGTAAGGAGATACTAGTACAAGGTAGGACTTTCCCTTAATTCTGGTGGCATCCTCAAATTCCTATTCCCGTTCCCGTATATCGATCAATTTGAATCCGACACAGACGCTAAAGTTTTTCAAGAGCTATCGAAACATTGGTCCTTCGAGCCGGATAAGATTAGTTTAATGCGAAGAAATTGTATTCAAATAGTTTTATCCACTGGAACGATTTCGGTCGACACTTTTATTTTTCTGCGATTGATATCGGTCCAAAAATGGACCGATTTTTCTACCATTCGTAAAATATTTATTGTAATTATTTAAAAAGTTTCCATGGCCAGCTACTTGTTTTATCGAATAGCTGATAATATATTCTCTGTCTATGAACTTATCCGTTGTCTTTGAAGTGTTATTTAACGAGTTTTCGCGGTTTTTTTGGCGTCCTGTCAGAAAACAAAATAATAACTTTTCAACAGAAATATTATAACTATCCCCCTGAAATATTGGCAATGTTTATATCTATGATATATATCTCATTTTAAGCCCTATTTCCTCGTTTTGCACGTTATATAAAAACATGGTTACAAATCTCCAGTTCTAATTCACAATTATTTAAAAAGTAGCACCATGATTTTGACATCGTGAAATAGGATCTCTGTATAATTCATCAAATGAATAAAATAAAGCCAACACGGCGACTATGCTTATTGATGATTGTAGACAGTTAATGTATCTTCCTAACGTTATACCAGTTTTTGTGGTAAATTTATTATATAGTATAATACAGTGATTTCAATTTTGACACGTCACGCACTCAAATTTTACAAAATCATTTTCTGACCAAACTTTTGAAGAGATCATAACATACAAAAAATTATTTTTCTATTATATTCTTGCATCTGTGGTTATCAGACAGGCCATAGAGAACATAAAAACGTAGAAAATATTCTATAAAGATATTTAAAACTGCCACTGGCGGCAATTTCAAATCACAAAAACGCAAATTTCGCGCATTTATAAAGTTTAAGATTTTTTAATAATTTATCTATCAATTCTAAAAATATAGAATAATTATTAAAATATAGGTGAATTTATTGGCTGTATAGCACTACAATCAGTTTTATGTCTCCGTATTAAAATTCGGAGGTTTGATTTTTTTAATGTTGGCGGAAAATATTCAAAATCGCCGCCAAAAAACCGCGAGCAATCGGAGAAAAAAGTTTTTTGACGCGCGATCGTTCGAGTGGTTAAATGGTTCAATAATCGTTCGATTAAAAGATTATTTCAAGTAGTTATTATTTCTTACCGCGCGCCGCGGTTGCATTTCATAGGTGGGTAGTAATTTCAGTACATGTTTCAAAATGGACAAGAATGAAACTAAGATTGTTTCTTTAAAGTTAAAAAGGCAAAGATTATTTGGGCGTATACAAGCCGCATATGATCTTATTAAAGATTTAAGTATAAGTGCAAAGTTATGTCAATTTAAGGCTAGAATGGATAAAATCGAGTCGACATATGAGGAATTTCAAAGCATACAATGCGAACTGTCGGACCTGGTTTCACTTCCCGAATTTGAGTCAATAAATGATATTTTGGAAGTTTCCCGTGTTTTTGATGAACTGTACTTCGAGGTCACGTCGGCGCGTGACACTCTCGAGGCGAATAAGAATGGTCATAATGACTCATCAGGCGAGGAATTGCAGCGCCCGGGTCGAAGTTTTCTGGCCCCAGAAATAAAAATACCATCTTTCAGTGGCCACATTAGAGATTGGCCTCCGTTTTTTAATTTATTTAGGAGTCTCGTTCACGAAAATACAGTTCTCACTAATATTGAAAAATTTCACTACCTACTAAGTTCTTTGAAGGGCACAGCATTATCCCTGGTAAAAACAATTCCAATAATACGAGAAAACTATGAATTAGCCTGGGAAACATTATTAAATCAATTTTCGGAGTCGAGAGTATTATTTATACACTATGCAAACTCTATTTTAAATTGCGATTTCACTAGCAATGTGGAGATATTAAATGGTTTACGTGAAAATCTTTCCGGTCTATACGAACTAAGACGACACAAATTATTCGAGGAATTTATTTGCCATTTTGTTTTACAAAAAATAGATTTGAATACGCGGCGGTCCTTTGAATCTAGAATTGATAAGGATGAAATTCTGAATGTCGAAAAATTAATTGATTTCTTGGCAACGCAAAACCGCGTAAATATGCTTTCAGATTTAAAAGAAAATCATAAGTCTAAACGGGTTCTATTTGTTAAAAACGATTACACGAAGAAAATTATTTGCAGTCATTGTAAAGCTGATCACCACATTACAAAATGTAAAATATTTCTTGGATTACAAGTAGACAGTAGGAGGGACTTCGTCAAAAGAGAAAGGTTATGTTTCAATTGTTTAAATCCACATCTAATTAAAAATTGCCGATCTAAATTCCGATGTAGAAGTTGTAACAAGTCACACAATACCCTTTTACATAGTGACGAAAGGTCACCTTCACCGAACCGCGATTCTGAAAACGATAACTCAGCAAACTGTAATGCTGCATACACAGTGACAAAACGCTCTATTTTACCTACCGCGCTGGCAGAATTCCTTGACATTTCAGGACGCAGAAAACGCGCCAGAATATTAATTGATTCTGGCAGTGAAATTTCGTTCATGTCTGAAAAATTATATAATGCTTTGGGATTAAAATCGAAGAAATGGTTAGGTACTGTCACTGGGGTTTTTTTTTTTTTTTTTTTTTTTTTTTCTTTATTCATGAAATATTAATGTGTACAGTTTTTACATGCTTTTCGACTACCACACTAGACACATGCCCGTTTTATGGTAGTCGAAATTTATATACATAGGTTTATATAATTATATAAATGTAATATTTGATAACTTGTTAATCTAAGTATTTTTTTTCTTACATGCAATGTATGTGTATAATAGGTAACATTTTTACTGGTTCCCAGTTCAGTAGATTGCTCAAGTGTACATCAACCGTATTTTAAACTGTTGATATTAATGAGATAAAATGAACACAATCAGCAAATAAATAGGTTACTTTACTTGTTAAAATAATGAAAATAAAGTAGAAATTATGAAATTATGAAAATGAACTTGTTGAAATAATGAAAATAAAGATTAATTAATTAATTATTAAACTTTTTTCTTTACAGAATTGAATGAAAAACAAAAATGACTAATAAAGAAAATGAGCTTAATTTAATGATGGCAGGCATTCCTTGAAAAAGTTCCTTCCCTTTATAAATAACCAATTTTGAACACTTATGACATACAAATTGTGAGTTTTTGATTTTCTGATATCAATACTCAGCGAGTTGAATATTTTGGGAGCAATATAAGAAAACTGCCGCTGGGCGAAAGCTGTTTTCGTTTGGGAAATTTTACATTTTAGGTGTGACGAGTAACGGGTGTTAATTTTTTGTTGTGTTTTATTCACCAAGTCATTTTTCCGTATGTATATGAGAATGGTCTTAACATATAATTGTCGAATATCTAATATTCTGAGTTTTCTAAAAAGTGGTTCTGATGGGTTTGTTGGCTTACATTTGAATATTATCCTTAGTAACAGTTTTTGAATTAAAACCATGGGATGAAGAATCGTTTTTGCACAACCTCCCCATCCTACTATACCATATGTAGTAATTGATTGAAAAAGTGCAAAGTATACACATCTTAGTGTTTGTAGGTTAAGGATAGATCTGAGAGAGTAGAAAATGTAGCATAATTTGCGAAGCCTTTTTGTTGTAGAATTTATATGGGCCTCCCATCGCAGTTGATTGTCTATAATGACCCCCAAGTACTTAATTTCGTTTGATATTATAAGGTTATCGCATGAACAATTTTTGTGAGGTGATGTAGCCATGTTGAAGTTCTGTGAACATGAATGTATGGTAAGTTTATGATAGTTTTGAGGGAGATTATGTTTGCGTATGGAAAAAAAGTAAGTATTTAGTTTTCTCAATATTTAGAGTGAGGAGGTTGGAATCTAACCAGTGTTTTATTTCATTTATACCATGATTTGCTTTTTCAAATGCTGAATTCAAATTTTCATCTGCAAATATGATAACCGTATCATCGGCAAAAGATATTATAGTACCACCAGTATCCAAATTGCATAACGAGTTAATGTATATTAGAAACAGAAGTGGGCCCAACACACTGCCTTGGGGCACGCCATATGTGATTGGCAAACTTGTACTTCTATACTCTTTAGCGGAGTTAATAATAGTTGACTGGGACCTATTTGTTAGATAGCTCTCAAACCATTTAAGAGGAACACCTTTTATTCCTATCTGTGAGAGTTTTTTCAAAAGTATGCGGTGAGATACAGTGTCAAAGGCTTTAGCCAGATCCAAGAACACAGCGAGGGGCTTGCGACTTTTATCGAGGTTATCAGAAATTAATTTAGTAAAAGCTGCAATTGCATCTGATGCACTAAGATCTTTTTTGACAGGATTTTATTTTCTTCGAGAAACTTGTAGAGCCTTTGTTTTACTGTTTTTTCGATTATTTTAGAGATTGGACTAAGTAGAGATATTGGTCTATAGTTATTGACGATTGATCTGTCCCCTGATTTAAAGATAGGAATAATTGTTGAATGTTTTAGAGTGTTTGGGAAAAGGCCAGTTCGAAAACTTAGATTTGTGATGTATACAAGGGGCTTAGCAATGATTGGTTTAAGGTGTTTAATTAGTTTAGTGGATATATTGTCAACTCCCGTGGAGTGTGTATTTTTGAGTGAATTGATGATTTCAGTGATTTCTTGTTCTGTTGTTAGTGTGAGAATGAAAGGGTCATAACTCAGATTATCGAGAAAGATAGTATTTGCAAGATTATTTTCAGACTTGCTATTTCTTTTTAAAATATTATTTGCTAGATCCGATCCGATTGTAGAGAAGAATTGGTTGAAGTGATTTGCGATTGTTTCTGAATTTTCAGTTGCATTTAGTGTTTTATTTGTGATGGTTATTTTATTTATGGGTGTGGTAATTTTGTCGGTGTAGCATATTTCTTTGACAATGTTCCAGATTTTTTTATTATCATTCGCAGCTTCCTCTATCTGTTTCCTATAATAATCTTCTCTGGCCGTACAGGTTATTTTTTTACAGGCATTTCTGTATCTTTTATAGAATAAGAGAGATTCGTAATCAGTGGGGTTATTTTTACAATATTTATGAAGTTTATCACGTTTGCGGATACAGTGTAAGATACCAGTAGTTATCCAAGGTTTTAGTTTAATTGTACGACTACTTTGATTGTTGTGTGTGTGGGATGTGGCATTTTTCAGATGCTTATGTAGGATGTTGATGAGAGATTCACACGCTAAGTTTGGATCGCTAATTTTGTAGAAATTTGACCAGTTTTCATTGGAAACCAGTTTGAAGAGAGTGTCATAAGAAATTTTCTTTAGTTGTATAGTGGATGCTGGTAATTTTTGAATTTTATGAGAAATGGAGGTGATAGTAGCGTAGTGATCTGTCACAGTGCACTGATATATGAGAGATTTGATATTTAGCTTACATTTGACAACGACGTGGTCTATGCAACTGGCGGATAACTCTGAGACACGAGTAGGGGCTGTAATAGCTGGGATAAATCCTTGAAGAGTTAATAAATTTATGTAGTCGTTTGCTTGGGGATGCATTGTATTTATAATATTAATATTTAGGTCACCAATAATTAGAACATTTTCATGATTTCTTATACATGCCAGAAACTGATTAAGCGAGTTTAAAAATGGTGTTATATTGGAAGTGCTCGGTGATCGGTATATAGTTAGAACAGTAACGCTATTTTCTATTTCAAGTTTAAGACAATTTGAGTGAGTTATTGTGATTTCCTTTATAGAGTATTGTATATGATTTTTTATGTATATACTAACGCCATCATTTTGTAATTGGTTATTCTGAGTACTGTATTGATTATAGTTTTTTATGTTTTTAGGAATATAGTTATCTCTGATCCAGCATTCGCTCAGAATAATCAAGTCAAAGTCTGAGTCAAGTTCTGTAAGTAGTATCATTAGTTCATTGAAATTTTTGTTCATGCTTCTGATATTCATGGAAAATATTTTTAGGTTGGATTTATTTAGGGTTTTTTGAACTTCTACAGAACTACTTGTTTCGATACATGGAATCTGCGACAAATTGTCTAAAATATTATTTATATTATCTTCCATTTTTTAAATTGGTGTAGGGTGTTGGTAGCTAAACTTTGGATGAAGACTAGAAGCTGAATAAAACTTGGCGAGCAATTTAGAAAACAAGTTGTATGTAGAGTTTTTACTGTTGGCAATGTTACAAAATAATTTTGATGTTTCAAAGCAATAGAAATAGGAATAGTATCTTTTACCGGATTCTTGATTCTGACACTAGTATAATATATGTGATACCTCAAAACAAGTACAATAAAAAAATAATAATACGATACAATAAAAGTTTTACACATGATAATTTTAGAACTATAGTTGTGATGAATTTGGTGAGAGTAGTGCCAGTGTCTCCGCATTTGAAACAAGAATTGCAGGTGTTCCGATATCTCTACGTACGTAGATCTGCCCTGATTTGATCCATGAATACTTAAAAAAAATTTCCTTTGTAGCTTTGCGGGCCAGGTACCACAAGTGGTTAGCACGAAATGTCAGGTGTTCCGCAACGTAGACTGGTGAGCTTGGTCCGGCAATCCCTAAGTTCAGAGTGTTGAGCTTCTCCTCGGGACTGGATGCTTGTTTGTGGAAGGCTTTTATATCCGATAGTAATTGTTCTCGATCGCGATTCGAGGTCAGTTTAAAAACAATAGGTCCATTTTTGTGTTTTAGTGTCCTGTAGGACGCTTCAATGTTTGAAGTATTTACTTTTGATTGAATGGTTTGGCATATATTGTGGAATATATTTTTCAAACTTTCTCCCTTTATTTCGGGTATTCACCTTACCTCTATATTTTTGGCTCTTGCCGACCTTTCGATATTTTCAAGCGAGAGGAATTTTGTTTTGTTAACACCATATTTTTATCTTCTAACTCCCGCACGCGGAGGAGAATATCTTCATACTGCTTGCTCATGAAGGTTATTGTATCCAGTATTTTATTATTTTGTAAGATGATTGCATTTTGACTTTTCAGGATTTCGCTGTTCTCTGATCCAATGGGTTTATCACAACTGATATCGTAAACTGGTGACTGCGCCTGGGAATAAGTGCCAACCGCTACGGTTGCGCACTTCTTGCATTTAATTTGAGTGCGCCGTTCCATTGTCAGTCGTCGATAAGCGGTTTCTGTGATTCCACCGCAGAGAAGATGGTATGTTCCTTTACATACTAGGCATACAAATGTAGTTCCCGTCGATTCGGGACATGCTAAGCAGTTAGGCATAGTTAGAAGATTTTTAATATTTTTAATTTATTCAATTTTCGATGGATTCTCTGGGCCTTGAACGCGCCCCGCAACTTAACAGTCGTGCGTTAGAGATTAAATAAAATAAAATATAAAATTTCTAGTTGGTTTGGTTGGGGCTCGAACGTACGCCGTTGATATAACTTTCAGCGTGACCGATTTATCCACTGAACCACTTCCGAGTTATGAGTAGGCGAGATAATAGATCTTCATATATTGTAATTCAGCTTGAGAGATGACAGTGCTGTTTTTGCTAAATCTTTCACTTTCAATATTTGATAGTTTTACTTTTATATAAATAGAATTGGATTTAAAACTGGGTGATTTAACACTGTTACACTTAGCAAAAAACAAAATTGAGCACTTTTGATGTAGTTTGAACGTAATCTTGAAAACAATTAATTTTGACAGTTCCGTATTATTTAAATTCGTACACTTTTAGTGCCTAGTGGTTAATAATGCAATAGTCAACAATGTGCAGGGTTTAGTTACTTGTAAAATATATCCCATTCAGAATCATTCTTTTGTGTCAGGACAAGCGATAGTTATTTCAAATATTACGTCCAAGCTTCCGCCCGTTAATATGCATGAACCGTTTGAAGAATTCAAACAGTTGAAGCTGGCGGATCCAGATTTTCAATTTCCAGGCGATATCGACTTCTTAGTGGGGACTGACTTGATATCAAAAATATGGAGACCAGGATGTATTTCAAGCCGTAAATGTAATTTGCTGGCCGTGAATACAATATTCGGATACGTAATAATAATAATAATAATACTTGGATGACTTGTATAGCGCCGTTTTTGTGCAAAAACACCTCAAGGGCGCTGTACAAACTTATAATACATTTGTTCAGTGGTCTATGTTATTACTTAACTATTTATGGAGAAAATATACAGTTCAATACTTACCTGATAGGTCACTTGAGATTAACACTTAATTAACATTATCTAATTGTTTATTGGCGAAATTTAGATACAGGATTTAGGACTTAATTGAAAAATTGAATATAACTGGACTTTCTCTTAGGATTGGTATATTTAATTTAATTTAATTTAAGGATACGACAGCTTAAAAAGGTAAGTTTTTAATTTAGACCTGAATTCTGTTGGACTTGTTATGGATCTTAGTTCCGGAGGGAGTTTATTCCAAGCCTTCGGCCCAGATACTCCGAAAGCGCGATCACCAAACTTAGTATTTGGCTTGCGCATAGGTTCTATCAGTCTGCCTACAGCTGCTGATGTTGCTGATCTAAGCGTTGACTGCCTCAGACCAGTGTTTTTCGGGAAGCATAGTTCAGAGATGTAGGGTGCATTTCATTGATGGATGTAAACACCATCCAGCACAGTTTGTACTGGATTCTTTCAGGGCACTTGAGCCAGTGAAGGTTACGAAGGTGTTCTGAAATGTGCGAATATTTTGAAACCCCGGTTATGAGCCGTGCTGCTGCATTAAACACTGATTGAAGTTTGTCAATTTGATATTTTGGAAGGCTGGCATAAATGCCGTTGCAGTAATCGAGACGTGAGACTACGTAAGAGTTGATAAGTAGTTTTGTTGCTTCTGAAGGAAGGTTTCTTCGGACAGACTTGAGTTGTCTTAGGTGAAAAAAACCGGTGCTCACAGTCCTATTTATTTGACTTTTAAACGAAAAGTCTGAATCTAAATTGACACCGAGAAGTTTGACTGTTGTTTTTGGGATTATATCGCTGCCGGAAATAGTAATAGGTGAATTGTCTATGAAATGTTGACGTTTGTTTGTGGTTACCCAGAGAAACTCAGTCTTAGATGGATTGAGCTTCAGCTTGTTTGAAGACATCCAACGAGTTATTGCTTCTAGACATTCAGTTATACGGATTTTGAGACTATTGATATCATTTGGAGCGCAGTAAAAATAAACTTGCTGATCGTCAGCGTAGCAGTGAGACAAGAGATCAAATGACTCGATTATTTTGGCGACATCATTTGTAAAAAGGATGAAGAGAAGTGGACCCAAAACGGATCCTAGTCATGGGTAGTCATGGGTTCATGTGTAGCACAAATGAAAGATGAAACACAGGCTTTTGTGACGTCAGCTTTAACTGCAGTCGAAAACAACGACTTAAATTACGCGGTAAGACGTTTCTGGGAAGTCGAAGAGATTTCTAACGAAATTATTCAGAATAAAGATGATAGTGAATGCGAAAAGATATTTCAGGCGACGGTTAAACGGGTTATTTGCGGCAGATATATAGTAGCGCTACCTTTTAAAAATAAATCGGAAGTAAATTTAGGAAGTACATATGATATCGCTCTTAAGAGATTATATAATTTGGAAAAACGTTTGTCGTTAAATCCAACGTTAGCGGAACATTATCGTAAATATATGAAGGATTTTATAGAGCAAGGCTTCATGTCAAGAGTTACCCAATCGACTGAGATACGGAATACGAATTACATTCCCCATCATCCGGTCGTGCAAAAAATTAGTAATGATATTAAAATTCGAGTGGTTTTTGACGCTTCCTGTAAATCAGACCGACAAATTTCTTTAAACGATTGTTTATATTCAGGTCCCAAATTACAAAATGAGATAGGACAAATTTTATTAAAGTTTCGTATATACCCGGTAGTATTTACTACGGATATTCAAAAAATGTTTTTGCAAATTCGAATAAGAGAAGAAGACACTAGCTATCAAAGGATTCTTTGGCGTTTTTCTCCTTTGCAGCCGGTAGGGCAATATACACGTTTATAGCACAGTCACGTTTGGTGTGACTTCTTCGCCCTATTTGGCAATCAGAACTTTATATCAGCTAGTGCAGGATGAGGGTGCACAATTCCCAAAAGCTTCCAAGGCACTGTTGTCGGATACATATGTGGACGATATTGTTACTGGTGATTGGGAGCCAGACAGCGCCTTTCAGCTTCAGAGGGAGCTGAAAGAACTACTTGCGAAAGGAGGCTTTCAATTAAGAAAATGGAGGAGTAATTCGCTGCCGGTATTAAAGGACATCCCGAGTGAACATCGGATCCACTCAAGTGGTCAGGTTGTATTTAATGATGAAACATCTGGTTCGTTAAAAATTTTAGGCTTAATTTGGGATCCAGAAAAGGATACCTTTTCATACTCCGTGGAAGAAAAGTTAACGGTATTTTCAAAGCGTGCAATACTAAGCTGTGTTGCTCGCATATTCGATCCTATTGGATTAATAACCCCTGTGGTTTTCAAAGTAAAATGCGTTTTGAAAGAAATATGGAAAATCAAGATAGGTTGGGATGACTCGCTGCCTGAAAATATTGTCATTTTGTGGCAAAATTTCTTAAATGGATTACCATCGTTACGTTTTTTACAAATACCTAGACATTGCAATACAATTAAACAGTCAAACTGTATTTTAGTAGGATTTTCAGATGCTAGTGAGTTGGGTTATGCTGCTTGTGTATATTTGGTTACGAAGGAAGCACACCCTAAAGTGAAATTGCTTACTAGTAAATCTAAAGTTGCGCCACTGAAGACATTGTCAATACCGCGCCTTGAGCTCCTGGGAGCTCATCTGCTTTCGAAACTGATAAAAATGACGAAATCGTCGATTGAAACTCTTATACCAATTACAGATATAATATTATTTTCGGATTCTACAATTGTTTTATCATGGATTAAGGCACCTCCTCATACCTTAAAAACATTTGTCGCGAATCGCGTAATTAAAATACTCGATCAAGTCGAGGACGCAAAGTGGTATCACGTTGTTTCAAAGGAGAATCCAGCAGATTTAGCTTCTCGCGGTTTATATCCGCCTCAAATAATAGATAATGAATTATGGTTTCAAGGCCCTCCGTGGCTAGTTCAGTCGTTACAGAAGTGGCCGTTAGCTTTACCGGAAACATTAAAGGTTGAACAATTGCCAGAGGTAAAGTCTCACGTCTCAACGGTTCATGAGCCGCATGACTATTTTAAGGGCCTAGGATTTTTCCGGTTTTCATCGTGGACACGTCTCGTGAATGTGGCTGCTTGGTCCCTCAGATTCATAAACAATGCTAGGCAACAGAGCAAGAGCGGTTGTAAGCGTGGAATTCTAACCTGCTCAGAAATAAACCACGCGACTATGGTCTTGTTAAAATGCGATCAGCAGTTTCATTTTCCTGCTGAATTCCGAAAGCTCAAAGGAGATGGGGTGACCACAGTGGCTTTTCAAAAATTAAATGTTTTCATTGACAACGAGAATTTACTTCGCGTTGGCGGGCGGCTCTGCAATTCTCGTTTAAATTACAATACTAAGTTTCCAATAATCCTTGCTAAGAATAGTAAAATAGCTGAGCTTCTTATATTATATTACCATAATATATATTTGCATGCCGGATCACGAACCTTGCAGTTCCTGATTCAGCAAAATTACTGGATTATATTTGCCCGCAATAAAATAAAGAATTTAGTCTCAAAATGTGTGAGATGCGCACGATTGCGAGCCTTACCATCAACTCCTCTCATGGCCAGCCTGCCAGAAGCTCGTGTCACACCGAGTCGCGTATTCAGTCGTGTAGGGGTGGATTTAGCGGGCCCATATAGCATAAAAGAAGGAAAACGCAGAGGTGCTAATACATACAAGGCTTACTTTGCGATTTTTGTTTGCATGTCAACGAAGACGATACATCTCGAGGTACTCTCGGATTTTTCGTCTGAGGCCTTTATCGCTACACTTAATAGATTCGTTTCAAGACGAGGTATCTGTCAAGCCATTTATTCTGATTGTGGTACAAATTTCGTTGGGGCTAAACGCCATTTGATTGGAGCACAAAATTCTTAAATAAATGTCGTGATGATGAACTTATAATGCACACATGTTCGGAAAGGGGAATAGTATGGAATTTTAATCCTCCTTCCAGTCCCCACTTCGGGGGACTATGGGAAGGTAACATAAGAGTGGTAAAGAATCATTTAAAGAGGGTATTAGGAGATAGTTCGTGAACGTACGAGGAGTTTACTACTATTTTAACCAAGATTGAGGCCATACTAAACTCGCGACCGCTGTGTTCCTTATCATCAGACCCTGAAGACATTCAAGCTCTCACTCCAGGTCATTTCTGAATAGGTGAACCGCTAATTTCAATTGCCGAATATAATTATTCCGAGGTTAAGCCTAACCGACTCAATCGCTGGGAACACCTGCAGAAAATCACGCAACATTTTTGGCAGCGCTGGAATACCGAGTACTTACAAGAGTTACAAAATCGCGTTAAATGGTACAAGGCTACACGTAACCTCCAAGTAAATGACCTGGTAGTCATTAAGGATACCAGGAGTCCTCCTTTAAAATGGCCGCTCGGCAGGATAAGGGAGGTGAAACCAGGTTCGGACGGGGTCGTTAGAGTAGCCTCAGTTCAAACTAACGACGGGGTATATCTACGGCCTGTGACAAAGCTTTGCCTATTACCCATAGAATAAATAGTAACGGTCGTATATATATATTTTTTTTGTATTTTGCATGTGTAATTTT
This sequence comes from Hesperophylax magnus, assembly GCA_026573805.1. Taxonomy (NCBI): domain Eukaryota; kingdom Metazoa; phylum Arthropoda; class Insecta; order Trichoptera; family Limnephilidae; genus Hesperophylax; species Hesperophylax magnus. Next base: position 522,668 of record JAIUSX010000144.1, on the reverse strand, counting down.
AGTTTCGCGTGCATCTAGTTTGTAAGTAATAGACTAACTGTTAGGATTAAGTTTCTTTTCATATACCTACTGTTTTCTTGTAGCTTATTTGTTTTTATTTTTTTATCGGGTTCGACCAGTTTCGATGGGTATTGAAAAATTGTTAATTTTGGCGGGCGGTATATGTTCGGGCATAACGCTAATAAATTATAATTATTTAATTACCTACATCCTATTGTTCCCACCTTGCCATCGGGAGATAGGGATTTTGTCTGACCGGCGCGTGCCAGTACAATTTCTACCACCTACCGATACGCGTCTCGGGTCATACATTTCAATGGACATTTCTTTCGTGGTCGATACCTAGTGACGGAAATAGATTAATACTGTGTGAGTTTGGTGCTACCACGGAAGCTGTAAGGAGATACTAGTACAAGGTAGGACTTTCCCTTAATTCTGGTGGCATCCTCAAATTCCTATTCCCGTTCCCGTATATCGATCAATTTGAACCCGACACAGACGCTAAAGTTTTTCAAGAGCTATCGAAACAAAAAGGTTATTTCCCACCGTGGTTAAACACGTGTTTTTTTTAAATCTTTCTTAAAATTGCATGAATAGTTACAGTCCACACATGAAAAAAGTTTTTCACTTCTATGGGAAAATAGGTCACATTTAAGATTTCCTTTTGTATAGCAGGAATAGTTCCATTCAGGACATGAAAAAGGTTTTTCGCCACTGTGTCTCAGCATATGAATTTTTAGATGCTCCTTAGTAGAACACGAAAAGTTGCAGTTGGAACATGAAAAAGGTTTTACTTCCATGTGGGTAAACGTGTGTCTTTTAAGATTTCCTTTTTTATAGCAGGAATAGTTGCATTCAGGACATGAAAAAGGTTTTTCTCCACTGTGGGTAATTATGTGACTTTTAAGTTTTCCTTTTGTATAGCAGGAATAGTTGCATTCAGGACATGAAAAAGGTTTTTCGCCACTGTGTCTCAGTACATGATTTTTTAGATGGCACTTAGTAGAACACGAAAAGTTGCAGTTGGAACATGAAAAAGGTTTTACTTCCATGTGGGTAAACATGTGTCTTTTAAGATTTCCTTTTTTATAGCAGGAATAGTTGCATTCAGGACATGAAAAAGGTTTTTCTCCACTGTGGGTAAATATGTGACTTTTAAGTTTTCCTTTTGTATAGCAGGAATAGTTGCACTCAGGACATGAAAAAGGTTTTTCTCCACTGTGGGTAAGCATGTGACTTTTAAGATTTCCTTTTGTATAGCAGGAATAGTTGCAGTCAGGACATGAAAAAGGTTTTTCTCCACTGTGGGTAAGCATGTGACTTTTAAGATTTCCTTTTGTATAGCAGGAATAGTTGCATGCAGGACATGAAAAAAGTTTTTCTCCACTGTGGGTAATTATGTGACTTTTAAGTTTTCCTTTTGTATAGCAGGAATAGTTGCATTCAGGACATGAAAAAGGTTTTTCTCCACTGTGGGTAAGCATGTGACTTTTAAGATTTCCTTTTGTATAGCAGGAATAGTTGCAGTCAGGACATGAAAAAGGTTTTTCTCCACTGTGGGTAAGCATGTGACTTTTAAGATTTCCTTTTGTATAGCAGGAATAGTTGCATGCAGGACATGAAAAAAGTTTTTCTCCACTGTGGGTAATTATGTGACTTTTAAGTTTTCCTTTTGTATAGCAGGAATAGTTGCATTCAGGACATGAAAAAGGTTTTTCTCCACTATGTGTGAACATGTGAATCTTAAGACTAACTTTTCTGGAACATGAATAGTTGCAGTGAGGACATGTAAAAAGTTTTTCTCGAGTATGGGTGCACAGGTGCAGTTCAAGCGTCGACTTACGAGAGCAGGAATAGTCACAATGATGACAAGAATATTGATTTTCCTCAGGACGTGCCCTTAGCAATCCGCCTGAAAATGATAAAAATGAGATTAATATATATTAAGTGTAAGCAGATACAGGATAATTGAGAGCACGTATTGCAAACTAACTGCTCTGGTAGCTTAGAAAATAAACAAATAAAAACTCTACCACTCCAGAACGTTCCACAAGATTATTCTTATGAATTAAATGCGTAATAACAATAAATTAATTAAATTAAAGTCGCAATCGAGGACTTAAACCACACTTAAATAATACCGCCAACTCCTAGTCAGAACCCAAATACATTAAATTCTGTTAAATAATGGTCCGGTGAAAAACCACCACCCCAGAATCGATTAAATTTAATATAAAAAAATAGAATTACTTGCGGTCAGGGTTATTATTTTAGAGCGCTTTAAGCATTCCATTTTAACATCCGGGAGGTCTATGTCAAGATCAGTATAAGGAATTCCACCTCCAACTTCTTCTTGGGATCCTGGTTGTGCCTTGATGGTAATAGTCTCCACATTAATATTACCTGGAAAAACGAAAAAAAATACATTGGCACTACTTTGGAAAAAACTGAAAAAAATTAATGCTTCCGCATCAATATTAACATTCTAGCATCAACAACAAGAGACCCAAGTCGTCTGGAAAATTAAAATGTTGCACCAGTAAACACCGGTTAATATGGAAAGGGGAGTCAGACAAGGAATTATTTCTATATCAGATTCTAAATGATGCATTTGACAGTCAAGAAATTCATAAATCGAAAAGCTTTTGAATACCACTACGTAATACTAGAAGCAGGGATTTATTTCAGTGCTGACATTCTGGTAATAAGTACCATAATATGTATTTATCATTGCCCATAATACAAATGGAGGGAAATAAGTATGCCGAATCATTGGATATCTCCTATTTATAACTAAACTATTACAAAAGGTTGTAACTCAGGTAGTTCAGACATGTCTAATAGTAAATTATATTTACTAATCCTATATAAACGAACGTCAAAAGGGCGTTATTATATAAATATATACACAGTAGGATTGGAAGTATGTCAATGTAGCCACGTAAAACTTTGCTGTCAATAACTTCGAGAATATTGTTCAGAACAAAATCTAGAACGCCAAAATAAGGGCGGGAATCGAAATTTTTCATCTGTAGGGACAGTAAATATTTTCGACTTAAGTTAAACAAATTGAGAGGCGGGTTTTGGTACCGCCGCCGAGGGAACCGTTTATTGGATAACCAACACAACTGCCACAGGACACCCCGAGTGGGTCGATACGTTTGGTGATTTAGCAGGGGTACCCAAGTTCATCGGGTGAGGTGTATTCAGGATGCGCCTGCCCACCAGCTGCTTGACGTGCCAGATCGGGGAGAGGCTGGTTTCCTAGATTCCTGCCCAAGCCTCATACCTTTTACTTCTCCAGTACTTCCTCTCCCTTCGTTTTCTTATAAAAAACCAACCCCACAGCATCCCAAAAGATGACATAGCCTATAAGGGATATTATTTTCCTTTGGGCCTTATGTTAATGGATAAAATAAAACAAAAATTTCAGGGAACGTTTAAAATAAATATCATTAATATCTATTGTTTTGGTGTTTAATTTGTAGAACTCCATTTAATTTTTTTGAATAAATTTAAGATAAATCAAATTTAATAATGTTATAATCATTATTAAGTTCTGCAAGTATTTCTGTTATTTTTACAGTTTTTAATGTGACAGCTGTTTCGGCTTTTGAGGCCAATATCAAACAGTTTGATAATGGCCTCAAAAGCCGAAACAGCTGTCACATTAAAAACTGTAAAAATAACAGAAATACTCGCAGAACTTAATAATTATTATAACATTATTAAATTTGATTTATCTTAAATTTATTTAAAAAAATGGGTGAAATGCAGATCACGCCAAACTCTGGCAATTGAATAAAAATGCACTTTCTAGATGAAAAAAGTGTGTAGAAATTCATTAAAAAAAGAATTAAGGCGCGGAAGAATAAATTGAGGGAGATACAGCCGATCAAAGTTTAATAAATTGCACTTCGCGATCTGATATTATTACCACATTATGACAGTCCGCCCATAAATCAACTATCTAAGTCCGCCGCCATATTTGTCACTGTTGTGTTGGTAGACCTAATACTAGCATCAGCTACATGCGATTGTAGCCGACTTCGTGGGGTAAATTCATAAGGCGCGTAATTATGAGTAGTGGCAATGTAGGAAACATGAAAGGCATAATCGGTATAATAGACAATTTTTCGAGATCGCTAGACACGCACCCGTTAATTGTTAGGCGATCAACTTTGATACCAAACATCAGATGAATTTAGTTTCTTAATATTTAAAGGTTTACTACGATTTTTTTAAAATAAAACGTTTTCATTTTAGGTAAGGTTGGGTTATTATAGGTGATTACAGGTTAGATTAGGTTATGTTGGATTATTATATGTTAGATTAGGATAGGTTAGGTTGGATTATTATATGTTAGATTAGGATAGGTTAGGTTAGGTTGGATTATTATATGTTAGGTTGGATTAATATATATGTTAGATTAGGATAGGTTAGGTTAGGTAAGGTTGGGTTATTTTAGGATAGTTTAGGTTGGATTATTATAGGATAGGTTAGGTTAGGTTAGGTTGGATTAGGTAGAATTAAATCACAAACCAATCTATACAAACCTAGCGTAGCCCACAAACTACTTGAAAACTGGGATATAACTCTAAAGGGGACGCGAGCAGGCGTTATTAAAGGGTCAATTTTTTGTCACAGAAAATAAAATGGAAAATAGGTATTAGAATTAAATCACAAACCAGTCTATACAAACCTAGCGTAGCCCACAAACTACTTGAAAACTGGGATATAACTCTAAAGGGGACGCGAGCAGGCGTTATTAAAGGGTCAATTTTTTGTTATAACATGGAAAATAGGTATTAGAATTAAATCACAAACCAGTCTATACAAACCTAGCGTAGCCCACAAACTACTTGAAAACTGGGATATAACTCTAAAGGGGACGCGAGCAGGCGTTATTAAAGGGTCAATTTTTTGTTACAGAAGAGTGAGCGATTTTAAGGTAGTATTTTGATTTTCTCCATTCCAGTGCCTGATTACATTATATTATTAATTCTGTTTTTTCATAATTACGCGCCTTATGAATTTACCCCACGAAATCGGCTACAATCGCATGTAGCTGATGCTAGTATTAGGTCTACCAACACAACAGTGACAAATATGGCGGCGGACTGTCATAATGTGGTAATAATATCAGATCGCGAAGTGCAATTTATTAAACTTTAATCGGCTGTATCTTCCTCAATTTATTCTTCCGCGCCTTAATTCTTTTTTTAATGAATTTCTACACACTTTTCTCATCTAGAAAGTGAATTTTTATTCAATTCCCAGAGTTTGGCGTGATCTGCATTCCTCCTAAAAAAATCATTAATATCGGTTTAGAGAGCATGCACACAATGTCACACAACAACAAACGTGACATTGTTCATGCTCTCTCAAGTCGGAGAAACAACCCGTTCTATTGAAGTCCACATTCACTTTGAACGGTTGAGAGCATTTGAGCATAATGTCACTAATGTTGTTGCGGGACACTGAGCATGATCTCTCTACTGTTTATAGTTAATGTCGACTTCATCAGAACGCGTCGAGTTTTCTATTTCACTTAGAGCAGGACTCTTAAAGGTATGAATTACAACAGTCCCCAGCGAAAACCGAAACTCTCTTCCCAGAACGACCTCACAAATTTGCACAATCACAAAAAAAATATATTAGTAACATAATCCAGAAGAGTAGCTTAGGGCAATATGAAGGAGTGAGCTTGTCGTTGTAGACAGGCAAAAACCTCCAGTTTTAATTATTATTCCCGATCGCATTTTGCGTCTGTGTAACAGTTATGTACCATAAATAAACACCTGAATTGCTTTCGAAAATAAATTCCGGACATTCTTTTTTGATAAAAGGATAGTCTTTATCGATTTCTGTAAGTATCACAGGAACACTCTCTTCCGCACTTGTGCCTGGTTCTAACTTGATTGCGGTGGAATCCATGCTCTTGCGTAAGGATCTGGTAGTTTCGTTTCACTTTAATTTTGTTATGAGTTTGAGGGATTTCTTGAGAGAAGGATGGAATGTTTTCGTTAAAAGTGTTCAAATCGACGCGCAACGAGTAAAGCCAAAATAACATAACCAACAAAAAAGTGACGGGATGCACGCGGAGATCCATAGAAATTATAGAATTAAGAGAAAATCGAGTTTCCAATGATATTGCAGTGCTGCCATAAAACAACAGCTAAAAAACTCATTTCAAGTAGGAACTTTCAAGATCTGCTTACATTTATGATTATTTACTTCAATTATTAATTGTCTGTGGCAAAATCATTTTGTAATTTGTGACATTTCCATTGCTTCAGGGGCATTCAACTAAGCTTTGGCCTTGAAATCCATTTGAAACCGCCACGCCCACCTCAAAATTCTTATAGAAAACGACTAATATGGCTAAAAGCTCAGATCTCATTGGTGAGAGCAGAAGGATTGGTTTGATCTCTCGCTCTCTACCATAATGACTCGTGTAACAGAAAGAGATGACGGAATTTTGCCGTTTGACAGTTGTCAAATCATTCAAACAAAATGAGAGTGGTTTATTTATACACGCGGGTTGTCATTTGCTGCCGAAATACTATCATTTCCGTCGAAAATATTGCGTGTTAAAGTTGTTCGTGATAAAAATACAATATAAGCCAGTATAGTGTTAGCGAGTTACAAACATATATTCAACCTACCTACGTAAGTTCAAGTTTAAAGTGAATTGACAGTTTTTAGGTTATTCGTTCGGTTTTTTTAACAATGCTTCATAATTGGTATATGTCTTCCTCCACAACGTATAAATGTTATTTATTATTTCGATAAACTTATTCATGTTATTGGTTAGTGTTATCCTGTATTAACTTATTGTTTTGGTGAAATTAAAGATTTTTAAACATATTTATGTAACCATGAGTTCATGAGGCTGAAAAATGTCGGAATTCTTCGTTGTACTGTCGGACAATCATGTTTTGGAAATTTTCTTCAGTGTTTTTGCAAATTTCTTGTCATTTTGGGTTTCTGCTTCTCAGATTAACAGGTTTCATCTTAAGGAAATGCACTGTAAATGTTTATTTTCTTAGTCAGATGAACCTTGCCCTTGGAAAACATTTCGACATTTTTTTGCTTCAAGGACATTTTTATTTTTATAATAGTTTTTTTGGGCTAGTGAATGAATAGAGTAGGCTGAGAGCAATTATGTTGTCTATGGTCGCATCTTTTTTTAAATGGCCTTGAGTTTCCTCTACCTTGTCTACTGCTCTGCTCCGCACGGTAGGTACTGCTTGTATATCTGTGGTTAAAGACTGTATAATTCCGTTAAATACAAAAAGCCCGAAGATATCGAGCTAGAGAGTGGTATATTTATGATGAGAGTGGTTTAGGCTGGCCGCATACATACGTTTTTCGTATTCGATTACCGAATTCGTTTACCGTATTCGGACATCCGAATGCACGGAATCAGTAGAAAATACATTAACTGCCGCACACGTTCGTTTTAGTTCCGAACGGAACAAATTCCTTACGCACGTTCCGAATGTGAGCCGGCGCGTTCGGAGAAACCAAATGGAAAAAACCTAATGACGTCATGTGGAACGCAGCTATTGCATACAGTTTGTTTGTGCCGACGCAAACGTACGGAAATTTCCGTTCGTAATTCAGTGTTGTCAACGGATCTTGACCTAATATCGCCGTTTCTCATACATAAGGTAGCGTAAAGTAGCCGAATTTGCTGTTAGGTGGGACATGTTTAAAATTGATGTTTTTAGGTGAAAATAAAAATTTCGTGGGGGGGGGGGTGGCTAGAGAATTTCAATAAAATAAAATTTGTCCCCAGAAAATAAAAAAAAGTCATGGAGGGGGTGGCTAGAGAATTTCAAGAAAATATAAAATTGGTTCCCAGAAAAATAAATTTCATGGGGGGGGGGGGGGGGTGGCTAGAGATGTTTTTGAAGCTGTACGAAACAATATTCCGTCCGTACAATACTGTAAATGCGTAGGTAGCTGGGTACACTTTTATTAGTGTTTCAGTCTTGGTGGATGTTTTGCAGAGATTTTAATGCCAAGATCAGAGAGGGATTGATTCCCAAGTCTGAGTCGACGAAAGGAATTTAAGACTGGCAAAACTGAATTTAATACTGAATTGAGAACACTTGAAAATATTTCTTGAGAACTGTAGACTTTGGAGATGGTTTCTTCAGGAGAGAAGTTTCTCTTTCAGGGGTAGTTTTTGAACTGACTTTGTATGGAATTCGGTTCTATATTTATAGAACGTTTTCAAATCGGGCCCTCTCGGGGGAGTTTTCACCCCTTTCGTGAGGGGTGAGTTGGTTAGGTATTTTTCCTCTTTGCAATTAACCCGTTGAGAGGAAAGTTATATTTTAATGTGATACCTTTTACTGAGTCAGTTCAATTTACCCAAACCATCTCCTCCAGTCCCGCTTGTTTATTTAATAATAAATTATACAAAGTTTCATATTGGGGTTGAAGTAAAATATCTTTGGTTTGAACATTTCCCAAAGAGTAAAAAACATATTTAGGTACAATTCTTTAAGTTATTATGTTAGCATATAATCATTTCTTGATGTTGATATTTATTCTGTGGTCGTATCTTCTGATATTTTCCCGTAAATTGAGTCTGATGTCATCATAGGTGGTCGCATCAAATTTCGTTATCAATGTTTGATAAGAGCTTCAATGGAGTATGCTGAGCTGTGATTGGTTGAAAACTCGGCGGCCATCATGGAATTCCTTCCGGGTAGTATGGAGGGGGGGTCACGTAAATACTGGGTCGCTTCCTTAGAGTGGTTCATTCCTTGAGTTGGTGGCTCCGAGTGAGGTGGTGGATGGTTATTTTCAGATGTGTTTCAGGTTCTGCTGTTATATTTCTATGTAATTATCTTGATTAATCACATACAGCACATAATTTGATTGAGAAATTATGATGTAAAGATTTCCAATTGTGTCGGCGACACGGTATCAAGCGGTTTCGGGGTTTGAGTGTTTTTGGGGTTTTGGCGTAAATATGAATTCTCTTGCAAAATTCTGGAGGTCTGGATACGTATGATACAGAAGCCTAAATGGCGATATATCGCCCTTGTTGGCAACACTGGTTCTGACAGTTCAGTTCTCGCTTCCAGTGAGAACAGTCACCAAAAACCTCGCTCCGGCGTAAAAATCTCCGAAACTTTTCTTCACAAGGAAAATCGCGGAAAAATATCAATTTTCTTTTAGTTTTGTTTTTACGTTACATTCTGGAGGAGGCCCACCACTTCCCCGCCCTGTTTTAGGTACTGATGGTACCCCTTCAGAGCTCTTGCAAGGACGCTAATTTTTTTTTGATATAGCGAGTCTACATTTAAAATTTCAAAACAAGACCTCCAAAATGTCCATGCATACAATGTTATTCGCAGTATGCAAGTGCTGCGTATTAGTAACTTGTTAGTAAGATCTATTCTATTTTGTTAGTTAAAACAAATCATATGTACAAAGTATCAACAAATCAAATAATAATTCACAGCCACCTGCAACATTGGTAAAGTGTGCGCCTCTTTGTGTGGTGGGGGGTGTCGTCGCCCGCTCACAGGCAGACCTAGGGAGAGAGAACAGGGCATTGGATAGGTTTCACGGGGACCAGGTTCCGCGCCCTTGAGCCAGGAAACCGGTTGTGCCTCGACGAAAAGTGTGAGTTGGGGTTGGGAAAAATCCCGAAGACCATGAGGAGAAAGCGTCGGAGTACCTGGAAGCAGGGCGGAAGGTCACCAATCGACGTTCAGCCCATCCTCAGTCCAGTTCCTGTCCCCAGGGGAGGCGCAGCGAGCAGACGACGACACTAGTCCCTCATCGTGATTTGGTCATCCAAGATGTGTATACACGGACGAGGTCTTATGCCACCCCAGAGTTGGGGTAAACTGGGACAGAACAAAAAGAAAACAGTTCAGTACTGCTACCAGCAAGCACGTCACTCTGTGAAACATAGAAACAGAAAAAGAAAAGAAAGAAAATTGCAAAGAAATTTATAATAATCCGGTTTTGTACATGTCGACCTAGAAGAGAGATGGATCAATAAAGCATAGGAACAATAACTATATACATGAGAAAATTTACATCATCCAATAAAATACTACGCAAATATATACAGGAAGATTAAAACAATAACTATATACATGAAAAAGAAAGAAAAAAAAAATTACAGCCAGCGACATATAAAATGAGGTAATCTCGTCGTCCGTTAAGGCCAGGAGCAACACCTGGCATTATAAAGCTATTGAGTTTAATCTAATTCTCGACTCTAAGATCAGACCATATCTCAACCCAGATCTTTGTGTACTTCCTCAGACACTCGAAATTCACCTTATTCGAAACGAGATCCGAATTACAAACCGGTCTCGTTGGTACATTTAAACCAGCCAATAATTCATCTCTTGCATCCGTCATTATCTCACAGTGCCACAGAATGTGCTCGGCTGTTTGGTCAGAATTGCCACAAGCGCAGTTTGGATGTGGTGACAAGGAGAGTCTATGTAATCTCCCTCTGAACTCTCCGTGTCCTGAGAGTAGTTGTGTCATATGGTGATCCAAATTTATGTGAGCCCCTTCCATTCTGATCTTAACTGATGGGAAGAAGGAGAAAGTCCATCTTCCCATATTCCATCTATCCCACCGAGTTTGCCACTCCTTGAGTGATAACTCACGCATTTGTTTAAGTAGACCAGGTAGTTTTTACGTTACAGTTATACAGTGTTTGTTTTAGTTAAAAAGTGATCTTTTCGTCCCAAAAGCGGGCTACAGCCCGTTTTTTGTGCTAACGCGTGTGGCCACCGCGTGGTGACGCTAAAATATTAACTTTCTTTCTGTGTTTATTAATCTCCTACTATATAAAACTTCTTAAACTTAGTATTGTGTTCTATCCTCTCATTTTACAAAACTCCCCACTCAAATCAGTTCATTTTTAAGTGTTTAAAACCTAAATTAAGTTTTTTTGTGATCGCTAGTGTGGAGGGCAGAAGCCCGCCATCTTGGTTTGCCACCACGTGGTTTCCTTTAAAATCTATCGAAGTTTCTAGATTGTTCTGGAACCTTCTAGAGGCTTCCATTGGACAACTCAGTTCAAGAACAAGTAACAAGTGTACTACGGTGAGGCATTTCTCGGCGGGCCCGACAATTTTGCGGCTTGCCCGGCCTAACTGCCGTGCACTTCCCTTGCGAATTTTATTTTTTTCTCTACTTTATGAATCGTGACGGTTCCACCTAAACTATGTCTTCAACAAGTGAAATCTCTAGTGACGAAGAAACTGATCTAAGTGTTAGCCAGTTCATGGAGTTCATATCAGGGAAAAATAAATCTAGTGATCCTAAAGACAAAGGCGACAAGCATGTCGCAGATTCTGATATACCTGGCACGTCTGCTGGAGGCATCTCCACTCAGAATATTGAAGAATTTATGCAATTTGTTAAAAAAAACATAAGAAAAACCCAAAAAAAGATAAGAGAGACAATGGAGACAAGGGTGACAAGGGTGACAAGCACGTCGTGCAACAGGATGTTCAACCTAACCCTACCATTGTTTCTGTGGGATCAAGAACCGTCAGCCAGCCTAAAATAATATTCTAATACGGAAACACCGTTTTGCGGATAGCAACCCGAAAACGGAGCTCGCTGCTAGTTCCGTTACCGACCGACATTCCTGTTTCTCTGATCTACCTTGGCGGTCGACATTTCTTGATCCCTACTAAATCCTTCTAATATTCAAATCGTGTAATAGTGTAACGTGTTTGCAATAAACTTAAATTATCAACTACGTCTTCTCACTTTATCACAACCTACACTATACACATTTATTGGCCGTTATACAGGTAAGTATAACACACCCAAATCAAACCTTTGCCAAATTGGTGACCCCGACGTGATTTGCCAAATTGGTGACCCCGACAATTCAGAACATACCGCAAGTCACTTTGCCAAATTGGTGACCCTTCGACTCAGAACAATATACCGACTTTAGTATTTTAAAATCATTTTGCAACATTCCGTCACCGCCAAGGATCAGAAAAGAGAAACAGCAATCCCGGGCAAGATCAGTAAGTAAAATCCAATTCATATATCTCTTACAAATCAATTTTTTAATATAAATGCTAGTAAATGTCCCGGTAATTTAAGGAAATATACACGTGGTATAGTTCCCATCAATACCCTATTTTGTCAATCAATCCCTAGCTTGAAATGTTTTACTATTTTTATGAAAATTAAGTGCGTGTTAAAATTAATTTCAGTGAGAAAGATCCTGAAATCAGGCTGTCAACAACGTGGCTAACCATGGCATCATAATCCTGCGATGAATTACAACCTACCCACTACAACCCACAACGGCAGCATCTACTCCCCGGACAAGGAAGATGACGCAACAACCCACGTGGACAACCTGAAGTTGAACAAGCCAACCTACCCACATATCTCAATCAAGTAACCTATATCACGATTTCTTATTGCCAAATTGGTGACCCCGACAATTCAGAACATACCTCAAGTCACTTTGCCAAATTGGTGACCCCGAGTCAATAGATCTAACTCTCTGCTCTGGATCAGTTGTGGCCAGGATGTCTAACTGGATGGTCCATGAAAGCGCTTTAATTTCTGATCACAGACTAATTACTTTTACTGTGGGGGTCCAGAAGACCCAAGCTCCGAGAACCTCCTGGAACTTTAAAACCACAGGGGCGAATTGGGATAACTTTGGGGAGGCTCTACGTGACACTTTAAGGGGTTTTCATAACGTAGCAGCAAATGATCCGGATAATTTGGGGAACTATTTTAACGCGGCCGTAGTGTCAGCTGCTGAACGGTCCTTGGGAAGATCAAACCCGAAAACCGCTTTAAGAACGCCGTGGTGGTCGAGTGAGTTGACTTTGCTGAAGGGCGAATTCAAGAGGGCTTTCAGGGCACTCGGATCCCTTAAGAGGACTGGGGGCACGCAAGAGATGATTACATCTCTTAAGACACGTGTCAGTAGGGATAGGAAAACCTTCAAATTGGCTATCCTCTCAGCAAAACGAACTGCTTGGCATAATTGGGTTAAACAAGTGGGTAACGCCAACCCGTGGGAAATCCACAGCGCAATCGAAAAAACGGGAAAAGGATCTGACCGGTATTTGACTAGTATCATATCGGATAATCCCGATGGGAACTCTGAGAGTACCGATGTGACCAGCACTCTTAATACCTTGCTGGACAAATTAGTTCCACTAGACTCAGTAACCGGGGAAAACGACCACCACAAACAGATAAGAGCTCTGTCACGGCTTCCACCTAGGATCCTTGACCATGAGGACAGAATGTTAAAAATCTCTAAGGCCGAAATTGACGTTATAATCAAGGGTTTGGGTCCGAAGAAGGCACCAGGGCATAATCGACTTAACGATATAATAGCGAAGAATGTCTGGATCCATGCCAAGGAAGAGTTGTTCCAGGTTATGGAGACATGTCTGCGTAGAGGAGTTTTCCCTACGGAATGGAAGAGAGGTGTGCTCAAGATTATCCCAAAGGGTAACGATAAACCAAGAACGGACGTTAAGGCCTACCGTCCGATTACCATCCTGCCTGTTTTTAGCAAAATCTTGGAAACACTCATCAGTAATCGGTTGCAGCAAACTCTTTCCCCAGCATGTCAGCGGCAATTTGGCTTTGTCCCTGGGAAATCTACCGAGCATGCCATCATGTATGCGCTTGAATGGGTGAAGGTTCTTCCAAAGAGGTACGTAATTGGAATCTTCTTAGATATCACTGGTGCCTTCGATCATGCGTGGTGGCCGATGTTGATTACTAAAATTAAAAATAGAGGTTGCCCACAAGACCTTTTCAAAATCAACTGTGACTATTTAAACGACCGTACAATAAAGATCGTTTATGGGGATCAAAAAATAGTCCGGAAGGTTGATAAGGGATGCCCGCAAGGCTCCATTTTGGGACCTAAATACTGGAATATTGATTTTGACGACTCCTCCAGGTTACCCTTACCTGAAGGATGCACATCGGTCGACTACGCTGATGATAAATTGTATTTGGTCTCGGGGGACAGTAGAAGGGAAGTGGAAGGAAAGGCTGAAGAAGGTTTGCGTGCAATCCTAAGCTGGGGTGTGAGAAACAAGTTGAATTTTGTCCCCCAAAAGACCGTGGGACTCTTGATGAAAGGTTTCTTCAGTAGAAGAAGAAACCCTTCCATCAAAATGGGAGCCTCCACTATTCACTTTGCAGACTCAGTCAAATATCTAGGAGTCACTCTAGATCGATCGTCCTCCTTCTTAACTCACGTTAAAGAGGTCTCCAGCAAGGCCCAGGCCCTTTTCTTTAAGCTGAGCAGAATCTCTACAACTGAGTGGGGGTTGCGTTCCCCTGCCCTGCGAATACTTTATAGGGGTATATACGTGGCGCAAGTCTCGTATGCCGCCTCTGTGTGGGAGCACCGTTTGGGGAATTCGCTTATACTCTCGGCTCTCAAGAGGGGTCAGCGAACCCCCTTGCTGGCGCTCTCCGGTGCATACAGAACCGTTGCTTCGGACGCTTTGCCCGTGTTGGTCGGTATTTTACCAATCGATCTGGAAATTAGGGAAGTGTTAACAAAAAAGAAGCTCTCCAGCGGACTACCTGCTACACATCTCGGCGTAATTCTTACGCCGGGCGGGGTAGGGACTCTCCCTGGTCTACTGAAACAAATGAGTGACTTATCACTCAACGAGTGGCAGTCTCGATGGGATAGGTCGAAAATAGGAAGATGGACCTTCTTCTTCTTCCCATCAGTTAAAATCAGAATGGAAGGAGCTTTTATCAAATTGGTTCACCACATGACTCAAATATTATCAGGACATGGTGAGTTCAGGGGGAGACTTCACAGACTCTCCCTGTCCCCACACCCGAACTGCGCGTGTGGTAGTTCCGATCAAACCGCTGAGCACATTCTGTGGCACTGTGAGATTATGACGGATGCAAGAGATGAATTATTGGCCGGTTTGGAAGTAACAACGAGACCAGTTTGGAATTCTGATCTCGTGTCGAACATGGTGAATTTCGAGTGCTTGAGGAAGTACACAAAAATCTGGGTCGAGAGATGGTCTGATCTTAGAGTCGAGAATTGAGATTAAAATCAGTAGTTTTTAATGCCAGGTGTTGCTCCTGGCCTCATCGGACTACGGGACTTTATTACTGTAAACATACCGCTATATGTAAATTTTGTAAAATTCTTTTGATATAGTTATAATTAGATTTTCCTGTTTATTTTTGCTAATTTTATTGGCATTATGTATATCTCTTTCATGTATAATTATTGTTTATAAGGATCTACCTTTTTTTTCGATGATGACCTGTAAATAACGCGACAATATAAATCTATTTCGCAATTTTCTTCTTTTATTGTGTTTTGTATTATTGTTTTTACAGAGTTAAGTGCTTGCTGGTAGCAGAACTGAACTGATTTCTTTTTTTTTGTTCTGTCCGGTGTACCCCAACTCTGGGGTGGCATAAGACCTCGTCCGTGCATACCCATCTTGGATGACCATTTCGCGATGAGGGATTGGTGCCGTCGCCTGCCATCAGTGCCTCCCCTGAGGCCAGGAACGGGACTGAAGATGGGCTGATCGTTAATTGGTGACCTTCCGCCCTGCCTTAAGGTTCTCCGACGCTTTTTCCTCATGGTCTTTGGGATCTTCCCAACCCCAACTTACATCTTTCGTCGAGGCACAACCGGTTTCCTGGCTTAGGGGCGCGGAACCTAATCCTCGTGAAACCTATCCAATGCCCTGCTTTCTCTCCTTAGGACTGCCTGGGAGCGGGTGACGACACCCCCTCACAAAAAATGAGGTGTACATTTCACCATTTTCTTTTGTCTCATAATTTTTCATTTTTGCAGGTGGCTGTAAATTATTATTTTTACCCGTTATTGTTGATACCTTATACATATGACCTGTTAAACTAACCAAATAGAGTAGATTTTACCAATAGGTTACTAATACGCAGCACTTGCATACTGCGAATAACATTGTATGCATGGACATTTTGGATGTCTTGTTTTGAAATTTTAAATGTAGACTCGATATATCAAAAAATTAGCGTCCTTGAGAGAGCTCTGAAGGGGTACCATCAGTACCTAGAACAGGGCGGGGAAGTGGTGGGCCTCCTCCTCCAGGTTCTGACGTTTATACTTTCCGAATGAAGAAAAACGAACGTTTGCGCTAGTCTCACGGAATTCCGAATACGGAAAACGAATTCGGAAATCGAATACGGAAAACGTATGTATGCGGCCAGCCTTATTGATGCACGCGGGTTGGTATTTGCTGCCAAAATACTATCATTTCGCGTAGAAAATATTGCGTGTTAAAGTTCTTCGGGATAACAATACAAAGCCAGTATAGTGTTAGCGAGTTACAAACATATATTCAACCTACCTATGTAAGTTCATATTTAAAGTGAATTGAAAGTTTTTAGGTAAATTTTTTATTTTTTTTTCCGAATAACTTTAGTGGGTAAAACCTCAAATAGTAATATTTAATTATTGAAGACAATATTAGCGATTTCTAAACGAAAATCTGAAACAGAAAGTTTATACTGTGATGTTAAGACCTGGCTGACATCGTACCTGGCCAACCGTTTACAAGCCGTAAAAGTGGGAAAAAACCAATCAAATTATGCAACCCTTTCATCTGGAGTACCCCAAGGGTCCATTCTGGGCCCACTACACTTCATCCTCTTCACAAATGATGTCGCTAAAATAATCGAATCATTTGGCCTTCTATCTCACTGCTACGCTGATGACCAGCAAGTTTATTTTTACTGCTTACCAAAAGAAATAAACAGTCTAAAAATTCGTATAACCGAGTGTATAGAAGCAATTACTCGCTGGATGACCTCAAATAGATTGAAACTGAATCCCACAAAGACTGAGTTTCTGTGGACTGCTACAAGCAGAGTAGCTTAGCAGACGTCAGCATAACATTGAAAACTCCCCAATAACCATTTCAGGAAGTGACATCACTCCAAAAACGTGCATCAAATTACTGGGTGTCAATCAAGACGCTAATTTTTCCCTTAAAACTCAGGTGAACAGAACTGTAAGCACAGGGTTTTTTCAATTAAGGCAAATTAAAGCAGTGCGGAGAAACCTGCCAACAGAGGCGACTAAATTGTTAGTCAATTCCTATGTTGTTTCACGTCTAGATTATTGCAACGGAATATATGCAAGTCTCCCCAAATGTCAAATCAACAAATTACAATCCGTTTTCAACGCCGCGGCAAGGCTTATCACCGGAGTATCTAAATACTCCCACATTTCAGAGCATCTCAAAAATCTGCACTGGCTCAAATGTCTCAAATGAATCCAGTTCAAGGTATGCTGGATGGTATTTAAGTCACTTAACGGAATGGCTCCGGCTTACTTATCAGAATTGTGTATTCCAGAAGATTCCAATTCCCGACAGTCAACCCTTAGGTCAGCAACGTCATCAGCTATCGGAAGGTTGAAGGAACCAAAGCGCACACCAGATACTAAGTTCGGTGAGCGTGCTTTCGCCGTGTCAGGACCTAAAGCCTGGAATGGACTGCCACATGATTTGAGAATGATCGCAGACTCGACAGAATTTAGGTCTAAACTTAAAACGCACCTTTTCAGACAGTCGTATCCATAATTTCAGAAACCTCCACTTTCACAGTCGACGGCAATTTAAATTTACAAAATGTAAAAAAAAAATAAAAATAAAATAAAATAAATAAAAATAATAATTAAAATAAATAAATAAAAATGATAACAACTAACAATTTGTAGGTTTTTTAAGACAGTTAAATTAAAATAAAAACTCATCGCTAGACCTTAAGTCTGCTATAGTGTTACCAGTGTTTTTTGATATAGTGTCCTCTGCGTGCAGTTTTATCTTTTATAAGCGTAAACTTTTTAATATAAGTGTGTTTGTCGGAAGTGACTTGCCAGGTAAGTATGTTTTGGTATCTTTTCTAAATTACAAATGTAGATCCTAGGAAATAAATTGTACAGCGCCCTTTAGGTATTTTTCACAAAAAACGGCGCTCTAAAAATTATCCAATTATTATTATTATTATTAGAAAAATCAGAAAAGGATACGGTCACATCTAGGACTCGAACCCAGGACCCTTGTCTTTCCGGGACACCGCTCTACCACTGAGCTAATGGGACCCTATCCCCCTCGGTCACTTTTAACTGTATCATACTTCGAATAAGAACTACCAACATTGTCTTCATTTTTTTATCTCTTTAAATATGCTACATAAAAATATCATTCAGGTATCTCTTGAACACAGGCAAACTTATATTAAATATGTCAATAATTGAGGTGATTTTTTTTTTAACTGTACAACAGAACATTCATTCCAGTTACAGTACAATTTTACATCATATCAGCATTTGGGTAAGTGACTCTTCAATAATTTTTTTATGTCATTAAGAGAACAGTCACTTACATCCAAATTCTTTGCTAGTTCGTTCAACAGCACCACTCCCCTCGTCATGCTATGCTTTGCCAGGACGTAGGTTTTGCCTTTTGGAACTCTGAATAAGTCGTGGTATCGACTTCGGCTGTAGTGGTTTGGTATTCCAAGAGGAATGGGCTATCAATAAAATTGTTCCAAATTTTGAAAGACATAATAGCTAGACTTGCTTTCCGCCTAGTTTCCAGACTCACAGAATTAGTTTCCTCAACTAAGCCGATATGGTGCATGAACCTAGGATAGGTTACATGCGTCCGCATATAGACATACCTGAGGAATTTCTTCTGGATTTGATCTATCATTTCAATATACTTCTGGTGGTACGGTGCCCAAACATCGCGCGCATACTCCAGCTTGCTTCTCAGTATGCCATCGAAAAATGCTAACATAGCATCTTGGTTATTGAACTGCTTCCATGTCCCAATGACGAACCCAAGAAGTTTGTAGCAAGACTGAGTGAGCTGCGATATATGGCCAGAGAATTTCAGTTCGGGATCAAAGACGACACCGAGATCCTTTACGGAATTTACACGTGATAGTGGTTCGCCCTTGATCTTATAATCGTAAAGTATAGTATTTAGAGAACGAGTGTAAGACATAGTGACACATTTTTTTTATTGAAATCTAATTTGTTTATCAACGATGTGATAACTTACAATAATGTGATAACTAGCCTATGTTCCGGACTTCAAGGCTCACGTCTGTTTTGCTTTACTAATTTGTGTTGTAGAAGTCCTAACAATTTATAGAAATTGGTCGGTGACATTCTTGTATATTTCTTAAATTGATCTTTGTCTACTGTCACCATGTCTTTAAATAAATTATGGAAATGTCCGGTTTTCTTCCTTTTATGATTATTTGGACGCACATTCCAACGTCGTTTTTTCCTTATTTTTTTCGTCAACTGTGCGTCTCCTATTGCAGCGTATGCTAGCCCCAGAATTGACAAAAACATTCTACATGCAACAATATCTGATGAATCCATCGTTTCAATATTTATTTATATAAAACAATATTACTTTTTTAAGATGGAGGAAGAATATACTTTCGGTTGATAGTTGACATAAACAAGTGACAGCGACATAGTCACTTCTATGGGCGTATTCTATTCTATTCCTATTCCAATTATAAACGACGATCTAAAATATTACGGATTACGGCGCCGGCTCCTTTATTTGTACTTGTTTATTTTAAGATTTATCACATTTTTCAACATTCGCGATATAATATATTGAGCTACCCAACACCAAGCAGGTTAACACGCGAAAGATGAGAATACATTGGGTTGTTCATTGTAGATAAACATACACCAATTAATCAATTAATTTATTATACGCCCTTTTAACGTTTTTCCATTACTTATTGTCAATAATAGACATCAACAAGCTGATTTTCATTAATATCCTTCTTCATTTTGCTACTTCTCCATTCCGAATGGTTGTCTTTTGTCAGATGACAGTAGAGCCAACTGCTAAGACCCACGCATACTTCACCATAGTATATTTTACAGTTCTAAGTTGATACTGAACGGATTGAAGTGTTTAATTTCTTCTGGTCATGTTTGTATAGCCATCCTTGCCTTTAGTTCTTTCTCTCTCTTTAGTCCTAAACTGAGCGGTCTCTCTTCTGTCGGTTTATTGGTGAAATCAGCTGTAGGATATTTTATTCTTCAATCGTCATTGTAACCACAGTTTCTTCTGTGCATCTATTTATTGCCAATATATATATATAGTTTTAATGTAAATTCCGATTAATAGTTAATCCTTAAAATATAAATCTTTTGATTTTTTTTAAACTGTGTGACTCGCATAGGTGCAATAAACAATTTGTAAACGAGACCCTCTTATAAATTGTGTGAGTAGAGTGATAATGAAAGTATTGAATAATACATCATTTCATGTCCTGATGAAGAGAACATCGTTCTCGAAACATTTTGGTTTTTTTTTAAATAAAGATTTTCGTGGTAAAAACAAAGTGTTTTTAATTATTTCATTAATAAAATGGTGCCACAAAGTTAATTTGCAAAAATTAAAGAAATAAAATTGTTTATTTCCTCCAACATAATATTTAATATCTCCAGTCAACTGTGGCTCGACCGCCGGCGGGCTTTTTTGAAATCCGGCCGGTTTTTTTTTTTTTTAAATGCGATTTTAACCCTTATATATAAAGAATTTGTATAAAGTAAAAGGTCAGAATCGCTTGCGCCAAGTACGGACTAGTACTTGCTTTTTGTTTCATGAGGCTAGAACCCCTGTACGTGTAAATATAAATTATCTATGGTAAATTGGCGTCGCTTTTTTTATGAGCTTCTTTCTAACGGTCGGTTTCTGAGTGAGCGTTAGCTGTAAACCAGATTAATCAATTAATTCAACAAATAAACGTAAGTAATTGTGTTTTTATACATAGTTCATTGACCAAGTAATGTGTTTTGATAAATATAAATCATTTTTTATATTGTAAATTTATAAAAGATGACGTAAAAGTTCGCAAAAATTTTGCAGGAACAATTTTTACTTTTTGGATGGAGTTATGTACATGATATATTACATTATTTGGAGTTATTCGTGTATCATTGTATGGAAAAAACAATTGTTATTATATATCGAAGCCCTCTTTTTGTCAATACTTCGTGATTATTTAAAAAAAAAATGATATGTCATGTCATGTGTCAAAAAAATAGCTGCGCGTAAATATTTCATATTTAGCTGGGAATATTTACGTGATCATTATGTTATTTTGAGTTATTCGAATGTCATTATGCAGGGAAGACAATTGAGATTATGTAACAAAGCCGTTATATAGTCGATATTTAGTGAAAATATTATAAAAAAATAAGTTATGCATCTCCACCGATCGCACAAATACATAGACAACATTTTCCATGTGTTAGTGTTTCAACCGGCGGGCGCCGGTAGCGCCACTTGAGCGGCAGATTTTAAAAGTTGTGTTTTATCAAGCAATTCGCGTAAATTGTACATGGAGGTCCAAGAAAATGTAAACTATTGTTTACGGAAATATTTTTATTGGTATTTATTATTTATTATGAAAAATAGTAATAAATATCACAAAATGAGAGCAGTTGTATAGGGTGTCCCAAAAAATAATAAGAAAAAATATTTTTTGTTTATTATACAAAATTTATAAATACTAGTATATGTCTGATTGTTCCTATTATTATAGAATGGAGACTAATACTGGAGAGGTACGCGGTAGAAGGACTGGTGAGGCAGCGCCGGACGGAACGATGGTATGTTTTTTATTGTTATTATTTGTGTATTAGTAGTAGTTATATTAGGATGGTTGTTTGCTTAATTTTTTCCAGAATTGAAAGACATTAGTGTAACAATAAATGTTTATTTTTTCAGGTTCCTGGAGCCGACAGAAGAGGCGGCAGAAGCACCGAAGAGGCAGCGCCTCTAGCAATCACGGTATGTTGTGTATTAGTAGTAGTTATATTAGGTTGATTGTGTGCTTCATCTTTTCCAGAATTGAAAGACATTAGTGTAACAATAAATGTTTATTGTTTTAGGTTCCTGGTCAGCCAATAAAAAGGAGGAGGCTAGACTTGGAGGAGCCCTCGGATGATCCAACCCCTTCAACCTCTACAGTTCCAACGACTCAGGTAATTATAATAAGACTAGGCTAACTTTTACAGTGCAATTTTTGTATTTTTCTTCCTCAAGGGCGCTTTTCAATGAAAATAAAATAATTTCGCATAGCTGAATATATATTTTTTCTTTCTATATATAGGTAGTCGACAATATCACCTTCGAATTTATCGGCTTCGATAGCGAAGATGATGACGAAGATGATGTCGACGTAAATCCCGATTGCGGTGGTGATCCCGAATATATCCCGCCCCTGGGGATTGACACGGATGTGCCTGAGGAAGAGTTGGAGCTGTTGGGGGAGGAGGAGGAAAACCCCGAGGAGCAATCCTTCACCTGGTCTGAAGACTTCTCTTCGTTCACGGGTCAGCGGGAAAATTTTACCGTCCTTCAGCCTGGCCCATCAACAGAAGTGTTCCCTCCGACAGTCGCTGCATCTGCCTATGATGTTTTCTCCAAAATATGGGACTTGGAAACAATGTCCTATATTGTAAAGGAAACGAATAGGCATGCATGGAGCGCACTGGACGAGATAACTACCGAAGATGGGGTATTGCACATGGCCGCCCATTCCAGGCTGAGGGAGTGGCGAGATGTGACGGTCCCTGAACTGTATTTGTTGTTCGCAATATATATAATAATGTCCATTTGTTACAGAGCTGCCTTACCAGAATACTGGACAAAAGATATTTACTTAGAGATGCCTAAATTTAGGACTCTAATGTCTTATGATAGGTTTTGTCTGATAATGCATTTCCTCCACTTTAGTGACAATAATACTTCTAATGTCGGTTCCCAAGAAAAGCTTGCAAAAGTTAACCCACTATTGGACATAATGAATGAAAAGTTTTCCAGTCTGTACACTCCTCGTGAAGACATTAGCATAGACGAGTCCCTGTTGCTCTGTAAGGGTCGCCTAGGTTTCAAGCAATGCATCCGCACTAAGGCGGCTCGGTTCGGCATTAAAACCTATGAGCTGTGCGAATCAACAACAGGCTACTTGTACCGCTTTATAATGTACACGGGAAAGGGTACAGAAGTCGAAGAGAAACACCTTGGGTTTTCGAGTAAAACTTCTAAAGTTGTACTTAAACTCATGGAGGGGTTCTTTGACAAAGGGTACTGCCTTTACATGGACAATTTTTATAATAGCATGCCATTGACTAGGTACCTGAAACAAAGGAATACCGATGTTGTCGGTACCCTTAATCGCCGCCGAAAGATGGTACCTCAGGTTATTAAAGCCATTAAGAAGAGTGTGCCACGGCATACGATTGTCGGTAGACACTGTGGTGACTTTTCAGTCGTTGCTTGGAATGATATTAAAATTGTCACCATGGTGTCTACCTTCCACAACACCGAAACGGTCATGCGTCAAAGAGGGTTAGAGAGATACCAAATGCCTCGATCTGTGGTCAGGTACAATTCCTTCATGGGTGGAGTGGATACCAAAGATTCGCTGTTGTCCACTTACCGCATGGAGAGAACGCGAGGTCACAAATGGTACATTAAGGTATTTCGTCGCCTGCTCAATGTCAGCATCCTGAATAGCTTGGTGATCTACAGGCAACTTCAACAAGACGCTGTGCCCATTTTTCACCGTACATTCAGGAAGCAATTGGCATTTGAGCTTATAGCGCGACACTCTCCCTTTGTGACAGCACCCAGACCGATTTCTTCTAACGACAGTCATATTCTTCCCGCGCACATCAGATTAGAGAATTTTTCACATTACCTAGTTGAAACCACAGAAACGGACAATAGGAATCGCAAAATACGCAAAAGGTGCGTACTTTGTACAAGGCGTAAGATAAACAAACAGGTCGATTCCTATTGCGTAAAGTGCAAAGTTTTCCTTTGCATGGCGTGTTTTGTGGTGTATCATAGAGTTGCAGATTTATATTTTTTTTTCATTACTTGCTAAAATCGCTTTTTTTCCATTTAGATTATATTTTTTCTCTTCTGTTTAGACTATTTTTTTACTTTTTTTTTTAGATTTTTTTTTTTTCTGTTTTCATTCAAAAATATAAAAATTGCCATGACGAGGAAATTCATTATACCTAATAGTGACAGTCCCATAATTACAGTTCAGGGAGTGTGTTAATTGTTGCAAGGTGTTGTTATTTATGGTGTTTGTTATTTATGGTGTTTGTTATTTATGGTGTTTGTTATTTACGGTGTTTGTTATTTGCTGCATTATTTTTTTCTTGGATGTTGGTATTTGTGGTTGTTTTTTGTACATTGTGTGTTTGTTATTTGTGATGTTTCTTATTTGTTGCGTGGATGTTATTTGTTGCTTGGTTGTTATTTTTTGTATGGGTATTTGTGCATTGAATTGAAACGCAAGTGCATTGGTTAATATTTCATGTCCATTCATTGTATCTTCCACTTTTTAGGAGGATAGAAACAATGTCTAAAAATTGACATATTATCATAATAAATATGTATATGTAAAATAATATTTTTCGTAGTCGAGAGCCTGGCCTCTGAACCAAAGTTTGAAAAACACGTGTTTCATATAATATAAAATGAAATAAATATGATGAAACATAAATCTCCGACTTTTATTTTTATTGAACCACCCAGTACTTGAAATTGAAAAAAAAATGCATTTTATGTTATATAAAATTGAAATAAATATTATGAAAAAAAATATCACAAATTTATTTTTATTCTCCTTGAATCATGATTCTTTGAACCACTCTGTATTTCGATTACAATGTGTATACAAGAATGGCGGCCATTTTGGAATTCCAGATATTGAAATAGACTTCAAATTGGTGAACTGTCTGAGGTAAATATTCTGCATATTAGCATTGTTTTGGATATAAATTCATTATCGAAATAAAAGGTGTTAGGTACCATTAGAAAGGTAATTCTATCTTGTTTATTTTGATGTAATTTTTACAATATTTCGCAATATAATTGTGTCAAAAATCAGGCTGGTAAAGTGACGGCAAAAATGTTAGAAAATTTACATCATAGTGCATAAATATATTTTTAGCATTATTTATTTACAGGTTTCTAGTATAAAAAAATATCATTAGTAACAACAATAGTATGAACTACCAAAAACTGAAAGAATTGCTTTCATAACTTTAGACAATACGACACAAAAAAATTCTAAAGTGCACGTGTTCGAAGAACGAACAGGGGTTGGAATAGCCGACTCAAGGGCTATTCCACACAGATAACAAATAAATTAATTATATGGTTTTTGACAGGCGAATGCGGACACACAATGCGTAACGTTACTTCACAAGCAACTTACCGGTGAAATGATGGTGAAATCTGCATCAGCCTCTTCTGTCAGCACTGGAACGGAATTGTGGTTCTATAGCACTTGTTGTTTTAAAGTAAATTGCGATAAAAATACGTTTTAGGATTATTCCGATTAGACAACCGGCGATCGAGATTTTACGGGACGAACGGTGTTTTTTCAACTGGCTCGGCTCCCGGCTCTCCGTCGTTTTAGCTGACTTGTGCGAACTTAAACTATACAGTCTAAATTCTGACGATACGATTGGTTATTACACAGCCTGTCAAAGCAATCGGCGTTACGGAACAGCACGCTTGGCGTGAGATTTTTTTTTGAAAAGCCTAAAATATTTTACATTTTCAAAACAACGTAAATGCCATTATTTATTTGAAAACACCTTTGGTTTGTTTTTTTTCATATAGGCTATTTATTCAGGTTTGTGTGGAAATAATAAAATCCGTTTATATTCATATGCATAATTTTTTTGACAATTGTTTCCCGAACGGGGGAATTTTTTATTAATTTTTCAGATAAAGTTAGCTATTCTGGGAAAACGTCTTACGATATAATCATGAACTATATATGAATAATTAGCTACATTATCTGGTAAACAGAATACAACAAAAAAAAGCAAATACTTATTTTTTTTTCCGAAATTTGAGAAAAAACTCATCAAGGTAATTTTCGCGCTGTTTCCGAAATCTGCCTCACTGTTGACAGGTTACACTGTCTGCCTCACTGTTGCACGTGGTTATTTTTTTTTTATTTCTTTTTATTTAGGAAGCAAACAGTCGTACAGTAAAAAAATTATAACAATAAACATTCATATGTTCTAGACCAAGTTCCATTGAGTTAAATTTTGATTTAGTATTTTTTACCTACACCTCATAATTAAATGGCAAAAAAATAAACATAATAAAGAAATACATAAAATTAAAAACAAATAGAACTTTATTTCAACATTACGTGTATTTTCAAATATCCCACGCTCACATTGCTACCCACACTAGATAAACCTTATTCACGTTTCTACTGCAGGTGTTTATATTCTCGAAAGAGAACTTTATATTGTCAATTGCTCATCTATGGGAGAAAATTCTTTTTCACTATCCAACTGCAGCTATTAGTCTCCCCTAAAAAGAATTATAGAGTGAATTTTAGGTTAGATGTAGAGAAGTGGCGGTAAACATCGACTAAAACCTTTAAGCTAGTCTGTTCTAAAAAGGAGAATATTTAATAGCAGACTCTTAACCCTAATCGATTTTATTGGTACATTAAGCCTTAACAAACGTCTCAAAGGCGTACATATGTAAATGACGGCCTCTAGGCCAAAATATACCTACTTGTGCCCTATGTTTCGAAGGAAAGTGAAGGTTGGTATATGAATTAATAATAAAACACAGTTTTATTAATGATCGGGAAGCTCCCGTTGGCCACTGAGTTCGCTAAATAGCACGAGCCGCTAACTTCAACCGTTAGAAAGAGAAAGAGAATTTTAGATTGTGTGTACGCCTCGCAGGCGTAGATAAGGCTTCTAGTGTTAAGATTTTCGTACAAATTTAAATCATATTGTCTAGATTTTATTTTTCACAATAGGAAAAAAGTTTTAAATTTGTTTCAATATATCTTTTTATTGGAATTCCACCACAAATTGTGTCAAAATAGAAATATGAAGTGAAAATTCGTAAAATTTATTTTATAATATTCTTTGTTGTTTTACAACCTGTATTTCTTATATTATGGTTTATGCATTATGATTTAAATTATACCATGTACAAGTCAGCATGCGTAACTATTGTTGTTCCTCTAATCAGGGCCAGCCCTAAGCGAAGTGGCGCGTGGCGCAAGTAAAATTTTAGGGCTCCTTGTCAAAACCAGTAGATGCCTAGGCCCTAGGTAGTAGATAGGTGATCTCTGTAATCAATTTTATTTGGATGATTTGTTTTTATGAAAGTTAATCTTAAGGGTGGTGTGTTAATTGAGGTATTATCAGCCTTGGAAGATCAGCGCCCGGAGCGGACTGCTCCAATTGCGCCCGCACAGGGTCGGCCCTGAGTCTAATTCTTTTTTATTTTTCTTACTCGACATCAAAATAAATATCTTTCAACACCTTCTTTAAAATGTATTTTGTGTTCATATGCTTATATTTTTGTGAAGGGTCAAATTAAATACTATTAAGTTGTCGAAGTAAGACTGTTGGGGACGGAAAAGCACCGGAATAATAGGAATGGAAATTTCGGAATGCCGACTTACATTTTTTTCTATTCTTCCACGGTTTTCTATCCTTCTTTGCGCTGGTTCATAAACAAATCACAAATTTCACAATCCGTGAGCTCACGATGGCTTTGATTTTCGACACGGTCGATAAAGGAGGCTCCGTAATCAAACGATGTTGACAGGACGAATAATTTAACTCAACTAAAGTTCACTCAGTCGGCATAGGAAAGGAGAGGAGTTGGGTCGATAGGCAACAATAATTTTACAAGGATAGAAAGGTAGGTAGCACAATGCTATAGGTGTCAACATTTCCGCCCACCTAATTTGAATGCATTAATAATTATGATACAAAATTAAACAATAGGTAAATTTAAAAATACATAGGTAAATTGTTCATTCAAGTTGTATCCGTAATGCCTCGCAGAAAACAATTTAAAAAAAAACTTTTATCAAATTGTAAAATCATTTACACGTACAACTGTGAGTTTCTTAAATAAACTTTACTCCGGAATTTTTTTCTGGTTCTGATACACCCATAGTACTTGAAGTAAATTGAAAAATAAATTTTTAATATTTTTCAATAGCAAAATAATAATGTATAATTTGATATTTCACATTAAAGGTATTTTCTTTTTGTATTCAATGTGTTCCAAACATCTTCAGATTTCTGGAAAATTCCCGAACGGGTTTTGCAAGTCGACAACTCAATTATAAAATATATGACCGATGTACCCCATTATAATTAAGCCAAGCTTGTTTGTACGGGGAGTGAGTTTTTGTCGTAATTAATTTTTTTTTTTAATCCAAGGTATTTGTTTTAGAATTGCCCATTATTTCTTCACATTTTGAAGTTAGAATTGATGTATTTTGCCTCCCGATACCTACTCCAAATAACCTAATTTATATATTTTGACTTCCGATACCAACTCCACATAACCTAATTGATGTATGTTGACTTCCGATACCTTCTCCCCATAACCTTATTGTTGTATTTTGCAGGGTATATCGGGCGGGCCGCTGCAGGTGAACAACGAGGAGGCAGTGACGTGCACTCAGTTGCTGGTAGCCATACACGCTACCGAGGAGCCTACCAAGACAGTGTTGATGACCACCAGGCTGTATGGAGTGCTGGCCTGGATCGAGAGCGTCGTCTGGCCATAGTAGGATAGCTAAACAATTATACTAGGAGGTCGCACAGAAATTGGACGTTGTAGAATACGGAGGTTGTAATAGCATTGTTTAGTATTGAAACAACCCGGTTTATACCTAAATTGCCCTTTCCTTTGTTTTTGTTCAATTTTCTAAAGGACTTGCCTTCAAAGAAAGCAAGCAAAAAGATTTGAAAAATAGAGCCCACATCATTTTTCAAGTTTCTTTAGTTTTGGAATTTCATTGTCGTTGAATATAGTTGCATATTTTCGCTCCTCTAATCTCTACATAGTTTAAAAAAAAATCACTACCAGCGTGTCTGTTTGTGCGCTTAGTTCTTCTAAACTATGCATCAGAGTTAATAGGGTTTTTACTAGAATTTAGAGAATATCTGTCGGAATACATATAATATAATACATGGATGTTAAATTTATTGAAAATAGAAAAATTCGAGCAACGCCGGGTACACACCAACTATTAATTAGTATTTATCTCATGAAAAGATTGTAAGAGTACAAAGTATCAGCCCCAATCATCACACATTAATTAAATATTGTATATTGTCGTGTGTGATCAAAACAGTTTGTTTTGTGGAACGGTGCTTAGATATACAACTATAGACTATAGTGCTTACAAACCTTCAATAAAACACCAGAACTTTTAAACACAATTGAAGCAAGATCAATAACAAGGAAAAGGCCTCCTTTTCCCATTCCTTAATTTCCTTGATAAATAAAAAATTGTTTGATTTTTTCAACTTGTTAAAATTACAGTCCATTCATCCAGAAATATACACGCGCCGCAATGTAAAATTTATGATAACATTGTACAGATTCAAGAAGCTTATGGTCCTGATAGGTTGATGTGTAAAATTCACTGGCCATCGCCCATAACACACATCTGTTCATCGGTTTATCTCTTCAGTGTGCTTATAGAAGCGATTTATTCCAAAAATAATTATAGTTTCGGAATCCGAATTGTCGACTTTCATAATTAGAGAAGGGATTTTTCACTAAACATGCATTTTTTAAGTGATTAGAGCAACTTTTGTGCTTTTTCCGCTAAAAAGAGGCAGTTCCGGTAGTAAATGACATTATTAACGGTACCAGCCTCCTAAATTGATGTAAATCAGTAAAGTAAAGAGAGTAAAATAAAGTTTTTTTTTTAATACTTCAATAAAATGTGTTGGTAACTTTTTCAAAATAATGTGCCTGATGTAGAAATTATAAAAAATATGCTTAAACTTAATAATGTAATGCTCGCATTTTATCAGTAGATAGAAGTTTTCCAATTTTCATAAAAAAATGTAAAATTTTGTCCTCGAAAACTTTGAAAAATAATTAGTATTTGATTATTTTTACCTAAGGCATACTTTAAATTTACAGTTTTCGTATTATTTTTTTTGTTCCGTTTAGGCTTTTTTTATATCAATAAACAACTTTTAAAGATACAATGAATGTTTCTTTTCATCGAAATTACCTTTCTCAATGGCGGGTATGGGTACCGCCGCCCCGGGAATCATTCATTGGATAACCAACACCTCTGCTATAGGTCACCCCGAGTGGTTCGTTACGTTAGTTTAGTAGGCAGGAGTGCCCGGGTTCTCGGGATGAGGTTTGTCCAAGTCTCGGAGGTGCATGCGTCTGCCCACCAACTCTGAAGAGAGGCCAGTTGAGGGAGACCCTTTCACCTCTTCAGCCGAACTCTCTCTATACATCGCATTGCACTGTAGTGGGAGGAACAGATTTATACTTAAATATCTTCTCCTTCGTTTCATTAAATTCCCCAAAAACAACATGCCTTGAATTATTTTCTTAACGGCTTCCTTTGGAGAGCTAATGTTTATATATTTAACCATAGTTCTATTTTTTATTTCATTTGTATTATTTTTGTGAACGTTGGGCCGGCTTTGTGCAGGTGCAATTGGAGCAGTAGAAAACATATTTCCAAACAATTGTGGGTTTTATATTCAAACAAATAAAAATCTATTTATTTTTTCAAAAGAAGCAATCACATTGTGACTTGACATTTTAAATAAATGAAATGAAAATAATCGGTTTTAGGTCAGTTTATTGATAAATTTTATTGTCTACCGGTTTTGGTACGTCCGTACCTTCCTCAGGACAGTTATAGATTCAATTATTTCAATGCACTCGGCTGAAAATTCGTTTTAAATTGCACGTGATATTCGGTCATATATATGAAAAAAGTTAATATATATAACCCAGTTAAGAGAGTCTACATATTTGAGAATCATCAGTAACCAATCAACCAGAAATAACGTCACTAATGTCAGGCGAAGACAGGACCCAATTGATTTAATTAATTTTGGACAATTCGTTGATATTATACTTCATAAAAAAATGAATTTATATAACACAGTACAGAACATTATTGTAGTTATTTATACGTAATTAATAGTATAATAGGTTTATTATAACGAAAAATAACTTTGTTTACATCACTTTTATTTATATACACAATCTACATGTTTTGTGAACGATGGATTAGATGATCACCAGGATTAGATTTACACTAAAGTTAAAAATTCATTATAAATCACCTGAAGAGAGGAGGGGTTAGAAGAAGGTGGAAGGTTTAGAAGTGGTGGGAGTTTCAAATTGGGAATTAAAGTGTCATTAGAAGGGAAAGTCCAGTTAAGTGGAAAAATATTTAAAATATTCAACATTTGTGAGAAACAAACAGTTTATATAATACAAAGGATAAGACAGTAAAGTATCATACAAATGGAAGATTAATTATTTTCAGTTATTTATGTATGATATTTTGACTTATGTTCTATCTCGTATCCAACAACCAACAGCCAAAAAGTTTTGTGAATTGAAAGTTAAAGAAACATTTTGTATTCATAGAATTATGTTGAAATTATTGTGAAATTATATTTGAAAAAAAAACGCAATAAAGGAAATATTTTTTAAGAGAAACGATTATATTAATACGTCTAAACAAAACATGAAAAATACAGCGAAACTAAAAGGTAACGATCGCAAATGGGGATCGAAGATCGAAGACCCAGAATCAATGACAAGTTGAATATTCATTCTAGATTTGTATAAAATTCAATAGTTAATTTGTATAAAAGTCCCCATATATAAAAAATAAGATCGCAAAAGAATGTCCGAGACACCATCTATGTAGGATACCAAAATATATTTGGGAAGAACCTTATTAATAATAACTATCTAACCATCACGCCGTTTCTCCGCAGAGATTGGCAGAGAGGACGGACCGCCTAACAACTTGGTCTTAGCACACACTCCTCGTCTCATTCCATGCCTCACAAACTTATAAACTTACAAAAAGAAGGTAGCCAAAAAAATAAGGAATTCATTACCGGTAAAATTTTTACTAACTAAATTGAAATTACGCCAACGAAATTTCAAAAAATTGTTCTTTGAAGCTCAGAGGTAGAATGTTGTCCCAGTAAGACAGAGTTCCTGACATCGGTCCCCAGTTACGACCGTTAATATTTTCTTGAATTTCGGCGCCTTGATATGATAATTTTTTTATAAATTTCCGACTTTATGTCCGGGTTAAATCTTCCCCATAGGAAAAACTAAACCCTTCCACAAATAATCATCTAGTCAATCAACATTATGCAAGTGCATTATATAAGCAAAATAAATACAAAATAATACAAGAACAACACGTCAACTCACCAGAGATCAAATGGGAAAATAATTCACCGACTCCAGATATTTTCATATCAGAGGGTTCGGCTCGGTAGAACTTCTAACAGGGCCTATAAATCCTACTGATCCCTCAACATAAATATTTAAAAAATCTTTTGTTATCCTACATGTATTCAAAATGACCGACTTTTGCATCTTTATATATAAATTTTTTGATAGATCTAATACGCCTAAATTTTTAATTAGAGAGCTAGGTATAATGCCAGTAGCCGAAATAACGAATGGTAATATTTTTATAGTCTGAGAATGCCAAATTCTTTTTATTTCATTTCCTAAATCTGTGTATTTTCTTATTTTTTCACTAACAGATTTTTGAATATTACAGGAATTTGGAATAGCGACATCAATGATATAAGTTATTTTTTAAATTTTGTCATGTAAAACTATATCGGGTCTATTATGACTAATCGCTCGGTCTGTTAGTATAGTTATATCATAATATATTTTATAAAATTCGTTTTCTAAAAATGAATTTGGTTCGTATTCATAATACGGTACTATATTACGGCAGTCAATCAAGTTATGTTTAATTACCAAATTTTGGTGAATTATTTTTAAAACTTGATTGTGCCTAAATTTATACTCGGACGCAGCTAATATAGAACATCCCGATATAATATGTTCTATAGTTTCCGGAAAAGCCAAACATTTTTTACACAAATCATCA
Source organism: Hesperophylax magnus (assembly GCA_026573805.1). Classification (NCBI taxonomy): domain Eukaryota; kingdom Metazoa; phylum Arthropoda; class Insecta; order Trichoptera; family Limnephilidae; genus Hesperophylax; species Hesperophylax magnus. The sequence continues at coordinate 489,587 of JAIUSX010000144.1, read as the reverse complement.
ATTTGATTTGTATCTTTGATTATATGCTTTCTATAATTTTTAGTATTAATGACTCTATCCTGAATGGCAAGCATATATCCTTCTTTTTCTGCACTCAACTCTCCAATACTCAACCATTTGTTTGACGAAATTTTGTCAACATACGTTTGGTTGAGATAATTGAAGTGTTTGGCGTGTAAAATTTTATTTGACCAGGAATCTAATAATTCCTGGTTGGGATTTAAAAAAATGTTGGCATTCTCATCGTATAAATTTTAAGGTGTAATATTTCTATCTGCCTTGCAAATTATTTTGTGCATTTCTGAGCTATGAGCTTTCCTAGCAAAAAAGGAAAAAAAGTCTGGAAAAAAGTTCTTAGTATTTCTACCTGATTATGTTTCAAAGAAGTTATTTTGACTATACCTCTACCTCCTAAATTTCTAGGTAAATTAACTCGTTCTATAGCTGAATTTGGATGATGGCAATTAAACTTTGTTAGCGTAGTTCTAATTAATCTTTCTAAGTTATCTAAATCTGTATTAGACCATTTAACTATGCCAAATGAGTACGTTAATAGAGGTATTGCCCAAGTATTTATTGCTTTTACTAAATTTTTAGCAGATAGATTGCATTTTAAAATTTTCCTGATCCTAGTTTGAAATTTAATCCTAATATCATTTTTAATACTAGTATGGTCTAATCTATTTGATTGTAGGTATCCTAAATACTTGTAAACCTCATCCCTTTTCATACTATTAATTTGGAAATTTCTAAATATACTCTCGTCCCCATCTACAATTTTGCCTCTCTCTATATGGATCGTTCTACATATATTAATTTATTATTAATTAATAAACAAAATTATTAGATTAAATATTACCATTGATTTGTGCAACTTAATTAATGATTTTATTCTTTCGTTCCTTTGGTTTCAAAGGGGAAATAAACTAAACGTTTACCATGAGAGAACCGGTTAGTTTCAACCTATTCTGTGAATAAGCCTGCTGTATCAAATAGCAAATATATTTTAGGAATATCCGGCAAACTTTACTAAAGACGAATAGTTACACACGGAACTGATTTTGGTTCACTGTGAATCAACATGTAACGTATTAAAGATGAGTTGTGTGAAAATTAATAGTTGCAGTATGGACACGAAAAAGGTGTTTCTCTACCACGGGTAAGCATGTGACTTTTAAGATTTCCCTTTGTATAACATGAATAGTTGCAGTAGGAACACTAAAAAGGTGTTTCCCCATTGTGGCTTACCATGTGTGTTTTAAGTAATTCATTTGTGGAACATGAATATTTGCAGTCGGGACAAGAAAACGATTTTATTCCACAGTGGGTTAACATGTAAATTTTATGATATCCCTATGTAGAGCATGAATAGTTGGAGTCAGGACATGTAATAGGTTATTCCACACGATAAACACGTGTTTTTTTTAAATCTTTCTTAAAATTGCATGAATAGTTACAGTCGACACATGAAAAAAGTTTTTCAGTACTATGTGAAAACAAGTGACTTTTAAGATTTATTTTCGTATAGCAGGAAAAATTGAAGTCAGAACATAAAAAAGATTTTTTCCAACTGTGACTCAGTACATGTATTTTTAAATGCCCCTTAGTAGAACACGAATAGTTGTAGTTGGAACATGAAAAAGGTTTTTTTTTAATAAAAAGAAAAATAACTTTGTTAACATCATCTTATTTGTACAAATAAAGTTATGTAAACAAAGTTATTTGTCTTTTCGTCAAAATAAATAATGCCATCACAAAGTGAAAATCTTTCCGAAGAAGTTTTCTTCGGAAAATTAAAAAGGTTTTTCTTTCATGTGAGTAAACATGTGTCTTTTAAGATCTCTTTTTGTAATGCAGGAATAGTTGCATTCAGGACATAAAAAAGGTTTTTCTCCACTGTGGGTAAACATGTGACTTTTAAGACTTCTTTTTGTATAGCAGGTATAGTTGCAGTCAAGACATGAAAAAGGTTTTTCTTCACTGTGAGTAAACATTTGACTTTAAAGATTTCCTTTTGTAATGCAGGAATAGTTGCAGTCAGGACATGAAAAAGGTTTTTCCCCACTGTGTCGCATCACATGAATTTTTAGATTCCTTTTAGTAGAACACGAAAAGTTGCAGTAAGAAAATGAAAAAGGTTTTTCTTCACTGTGGGTAAACATGTGACTTTTAAGATCTCTTTTTGTAATGCAGGAATAGTTGCATTCAGGACATGAAAAAGGTTTTTCTCCACTGTGGGTAAACATGTGAATCTTAAGACTAACTTTTCTGGAACATGAATAGTTGCAGTGAGGACATGAAAAAAGATTTTCTCGAGTATGGGTGCACAGGTGCAGTTCAAGCGTCGACTTATGAGAGCAGGAATAGTCACAATGATGACAAGAATATTGTTTTTCCCCAGGACGCGCCCTTAGCAAACCGCCTGAAAATGATAAAAATGAGATAAATATATATTTTGTGTAAACAGATACAACAAAATTGTAGTTTAGAAAATAAACAACTAGAAAATCTACCACTCCAGAACGTTCCACAAGATTATTCTTATGAATTAAATGCGTAATAACAATAATTTAATTAAATTAAACTCGCAATAGAGGACCTTAACCCCTAGCCATACTTAAATAATACCGCCGACTCCTAGTCAGAATCCAAATACATTAAATTCTGTTAAATAATGGTCCGGTGAGAAACCACCGCCCAAGAATCGATTAAATTTAATATAAAAAAAATAGAATAACTTGCGGTCAGGGTTATTATTTTAGAGCGCTTTAAGCATTCCATTTTAACATCCGGGAAGTCTATGTCAAGATCAGTATAAGAAATTCCACCTCCAACTTCTTCTTGGGATCCTGGTTCTGCCTTGATGGTAACAGTCTCCACATTAATATTACCTGGAGAAACGAAAAACAATACATTGGCACTACTTTGGAAAAAACTGAAGAAAATTAATGTTTCCGCATCAATATTAACATTCAAGCATCAACAACAAGAGACCCAAGTTATCTGGAAAATTAAAATGTTGGACTAGTAAACACCGGTCAATATGGAAAGAGGCGTCAGACAACGGCCGACGTAGTCCAGTGGTAACGCATCGGACTGCCATTCCGAAGGTCGCGGGTTTGAACCCGGGGTGCGCAAATAAATTTTATTTGATTAATTTGTGTTATTTCACAATTGATTAATTAAAATAATATATAGTATATTTGCGGCACGTTCCAGAGTGAAAGATACTACCAGTATCGCCCTGGTGTAAGACCAGGAGACCAACATTCAGAATTGAAACGTTGCTCCAAATGGCTTTAGCCGTGTTTAGTGACTAGATCTGAATAGCCAGGTACTTCCCCACCTTCCTCTTTCCCTTCCTCACTTACCTTCAGCCTCACAACATCCCCCAATTGGGGATGCCATAGTCTCACTGGCTCCAGACGGGAGCAGTTGGGACTCTTGTGAGGTATTCACTATAAAAAAATAAAAATAAAAAAAGACAAGGGAGTATTTCTATATAAGATTATAAATGATGCATTTGACAGTCAAGAAACTCATAAATCGAAAAGCTTTTGAATACTACTACGTAATACTAGAAGCAGGAATTTATTTCAGTGCTGACATTGTGGTATTAAGTACCATAATATGTATTTATCATTGCCCACAATACAAATGGAGGGAAATAAGTATGCCGAGTCATTGGATATCTCCTATTTATAACTAAACTAATACAAAAGGTTGTTACTCTGCAGTTCAGGCATGTCTAATAGTAAATTATATTTACTAATCCAATATAAACGAACTTCAAAAGGGCGTTATTATATAAATAAATACACAATAGGATCGGAAGTATGTCAATGTAGCCACGTAAAAATCTGCTGTCAATAACTTCGAGAGTAATGTTCAGAACGAAATCTAGAACGCCAAAATAAGTGATGCAATCGAAAATTTTCATCTGCAGGGACTATTCAAATTTTCGACTTTGGTTAAAAAATTTGAGAGGCGGGTTTTGGCACCGCCGCCGAGGGAACCGTTTATTGGATAACCAACACAACTGCCACAGGACAACCCAAGTGGGTCGATACGTTTGGTGATTTAGCAGGGGTACCCAAGTTCATCGGGTGAGGTGTATTCAGGATGCGCCTGCCCACTAGCTGCTTGACGTGCCAGATCCGGGAGAGGCTGGTTTCCTAGATTCCTACCCAAGCCTCATACCTTTTATTTTTCCAGGACTTCCTTTCCCTTCGTTTTCTTATAAAAGACCATTCCCACAGCATCCCAAAAGATGACATAGCCTATAAGGGATATTATTTTCCTTTGGGCCTTATGTTAATGGATAAAAAAAAACAAAAATTTCAGGGTACGTTTAAAATAAATATCATCAATATCGGTTGAGAGAGCATGCACAATGTCACACAACAACAAACGTGATATTGTTCATGCTCTCTCAAGTCGGAGAAACAACCCGTTCTAATGGAGTCCACATTGACTGTGAACGGTTGGGAGCATTTGAGCATAATATCACTCATGTTGTTGCGGGACACTGAGCATGATTTGTCTACTGTTTGTAGTTAATGTCGACTATATCAGAACGCGTCGTTTCACTGACTCGGCTTTGTGAAAAACGGCTCTACCGGCGTCTACCTATTCTACGTCATTTATTGTAGGAATCTTTAAGGTATGAATTATAGCAGTCCCTAACGACAAAAGAAACACTCTACCCAGATTGACCTCACAACTTTGCCCAATCACAAAAATAAATAAAAACATTAGTAACATAACCTAGAAGACTAGCTTAGGTCAATATGTAGGAGTGAGCTTGTCGTTATAGACAGGAAAAAACCTCCAGTTTAAATTATTATTCCCGATCGCATTTTGCGTCTGTGTAACAGTTATGTACCAAAAATAAACACGTCGCACGGTGAGTGGTATATTTATGGTCGCACGCAATACCTTTTCGCTCACCTTTTCTGAAGTCATACTGTATTTATTGCACTTCTATTTATATTGGGTCTGTGTAACAGTTATGTAACAAAAATTAAAAAAATAAACACCTGAATCGATTTCGGAAATAAATTCCGGACATTCTTTTTTGATAAAAGGATAGTCTTTATCGATTTCCATAAGTATCACAGGAACACTCTCTTCCGCACTTGTGCCTGGTTCTAACTTGATGGCGGTGGAATCCATGCTCTGCGTAAGGATCTGGTAGTTCTGTTTCACTTTAATTTTGTTATGAGTTCGAAGGATTTCTTTAGAGAAGGATGGAATGTTTTCGTTCAAAGTGTTCAAATCGACCCAACGAGTAAAGCCAAAATAACATAACCAACAAAAAAGTGACGGGATGCACGCGGAGATATATCCATAGATGCACGCGGATGACAGTACAGTTCATGATAGCTTTTTGTTTGACAAGCCCCCAAAGGGCACACAAACTCCAACGGCTCGGAGGGCTTTGAAGCAGAGAATGGACGGTTATCTCGAGAGTATTTCCTCCTGGGGTAAAAATAATCTCGTCGAATTTAATGTTTCAAAGACCCAATCCTGTCTGATTACGTCTAAAAGGGATCCAAATGATAATCTAGTCTCCTTCAACGGAAGCAATCTTCCGAACAGGCCTTCCATTGATATGCTTGGTGTAACTATAAGTGACCAGCTCAGGTACGGGGGCTCCATCGAAGCCAGAGTAAAGTTGGCCTCTCAGAAGCTGGGCGTACTGTACAGGGCCCGCAGATACTTTAATAGTACACAACTGCTCACCCTGTACAAATCGCAAGTGCGCCCTACTGTCGAATTTGGCAGCCATCTCTGGTCTGGAGCCCCAAAATACCTGAAAAAAACCCTTGACTCTGTGCAGAAACGGGCGGTCCGTTTGATAGATTCCCCAATCTTAACAAACGGACTGCAATCTTTAGAGCACAGACGTCGGGTAGGTATGCTGTCCTTGTTCTATCGGTATTACAATGGAAGATGCTCTGAGGAACTAGCGTCATTGATCCCTTCGGCGCCGGTGCGTAGTCGGGATACACGCCAAACGCGCGCCCAACATTTGTACACAGTTGACACTTGTCACATGAGAACGGGTCGCTTCTACGATTCGTTCTTAAGTTCAACAGCTCGGCTGTGGAACGAACTGCCGGCCTCTGTGTTTCCTCCCTCCTACAACATGGGACTCTTCAAGACCCATGTTCACTCCTTCCTCTCCACAAAAAGACCCTCCACACAGCATCCCCAAAGATGACATAGGCCCTGAGGGAAATTATTTTCTTCAGGGCCTCCTGTGTGGAGTAAATATAAAAAAAAAAAAAAAAAAAAAAAATAGAAATTATAGAATTAAGAAGAAATCGAGTTTCCAATGATGTTGCAGTGTTGCCATAAAACAACAGCGAACAAACTCATTTCAAGTAGGAACTTTCAAGATCTGTTTACATTTATGATTATTTACTTTAACTATTGATTGCTGTCGCAAAATCATTTTGTAATTTGTGACATTTCCATTGCTTCAGGGGCATTCAACTAAGCTTTGGCCTTGAAACCCATTTGAAACCGCCACGCCCACCTCATTATTCTTATAGAAATCGACTAATATAGCTAAAAGCTCAGATCTCATTGGTTTGAGCAGAAGGATTGGATTTATCTCTCGCCCTCTACCATATTGACTAGTGTAACAGAGAGAGAGATGACAGAATATTGTCGTTTTACTGTTATCAAATCATTCAAACAAAATGATAGTGCTTTATTTATGTACGCGGTTTGGCATTGCCTTAATATGCCTTAATATTTGCCAAAATTCTATCATTTCGCGTCGAAAATATTGCGTGTTAAAGTTCTTCGGGATAACAATACAAAGCCAGTATAGTGTTAGCGAGTTACAAACATATATTCAACCTACCTACGTAAGTTCAAGTTAAAAGTGAATTGACAGTTTTAAGGTTAAATTTTTTTTTCAAAAATGCTTCATACTTGGCATATGTCTTCCTCCACAACGTATAAATGTTATTTATTATATCGACCAACTTATTCATGTTATTGATTAATGTTATCCTGTATTATCTTATTGTTTTGGTGAAATTAAAGATTTTTAAACATCTGCAACCATGAGTTCAAAATAGGCAAAAAAATGTCGGAATTCATCGTCGTACTTTCGGACAATCATGTTTTGTATGTTTTTTCTGGTCGTTTTTGCAAATTTCTTATCATTTTGGGTTTTTTCTTAGATTAACAAGTTTCACTGGCAAAGTTTCATCTTAAGGAAATAAACTGTAAAAGTTTTCTTAGTCAAATGAACCTCACCCTCGGAAAACATTTTTACATTTTTTCTGCTTCAAGGACATTTTGATTTTTAAATAGTTTTTTGGGCTAAATAATGAATTGCTCAGAGCAATTATATTGTCTATCGTTGCACCTTTTTTTAAATGGCCTTGAGTTTTTTCTACCTTTTCTATTGCTCTTTTCCGCACGGTAAGTACTGCTTGTATATCTGTGGTTAAGTACTGTATAATTCTGTTGGATACAAAAAGCCCGAAGATATCGATCTAGAGAGTGGTTTATTTATGCATTGCTTCTTGCGTCGCACGATGAGTGGTTTATTTATGGTCGCACGCAATTCCTTGTTGCTCACCTTTTCTGAAGTTAAATTGTATTTATTGTACAATATTTAACTAGTGACGTTTCTTCAACATTGGAACTGATGCCTTGTACTTAAGTAGATATATGTTATGTTTACTAAGTATTACTAAATGCCTTTTATTGGTGCAGGGTTTTTAAAGAATATATCACATTATTCAATATTTGCGACAAATTATATTGAGCTACCCAATACCAACCAGGTAAACATGTGACAGTTTTACATTTTAGAATTACGGCCGCTGTTAACCACGAGATTAGTGAGTTCCTCCAATTAGTCAATAAGGCAAACTTTACCATAGTATATTTGACAGTTCTGCACTTTGTGTGGCTAACGTCACTAGAATTACTCATTAAAGTTGATTTTGTCCGTATAAATAAATTTTCTATCGGTCTTGTTTGTGCAGTCAACATTGCGTTTAGTTCTCCAATAAGTCATTATCTGAGTGGTCTGTCTTCTGTCGGTTAATTGGTGAAAGTGGCGATTATATATATAACAATATAACAATATTTAACAATTCTTAGCACAATTTAGTAATGTTGGCCTCACTGGGTGGCTTACCCATTCTGAGGCCTCCATATTCTATTGCAATCCATAATCTTCTTTGTAACGCATGTGTTTTTTGCCACAAGGTTATTTATTGCAATCGTAATTCTGATTTTAATTTCAATCGCGGTGACAAGTAAATCTATTAAATATGATTCTTTTATTTTTCGACTCTTAAAGTAAACGCAATAGGTTATCAATAAAAAAATAAATTGTAACGATAAAAAAGATTGCAAATGGAAATTAAATCATTTATTCTATATTTATTTTAATTGTAAGATTATTTTACATTTAAAACTGTCTATTTCCTAAATAAATTCAAATAAAAAAATTATTAATGTTACAATCTACTTTTCAACTTTCAAAATTTACTCTGGAATTTTTTTTAATTGGAGGGGACCCACCCTTTCCCGACGGCTGTGTGAGGAAACTGATTGTTTAACCTCCTTAGCCGCACACGTCAGGACTCTCTAAGGAGCACAAATTTTATAAGTGGAAGTATGATTGAAACGTAAAAATATACAAGCCGCGTATCGAGGGCAGTTTACCCCACTATCACGGGGCGGTCCCGGCAAGAATGAGCGTGGCAAGCGACCTGGCCACAACGATCCCAAGCACCCGCGTCCCTTAGCCAGTTTTCCGAGAGTACCCTCGAAGAAATGTAAATGGGGGGAGGGGAGGGAGATACTCCCAAAGACCCTAGGGAATGAAGTGAGTCTCAGGTCACCGGAGGCAGGACGGAAGGGGACCGGGCTCGCGCAAACATTCCCCAGGCCCGCTGATGATGCCGTGGGAGGCACCCGTGGTTCGTGGGACAGCCGCACCGGATTAATGTCATCTTAATGGATGCAGGAACAGGGTCTATCCGCCCCCATGGTGGGGAAATGAACAACACAGTACGATAGAGTTCAGTTCGACAACCTATTCATAAGCCAATTTGTTAGTAACAAATAAAAAGGCAAATAACAAACGTAGAAAATAAGTTGAGTATATAAAAATAAAAATAAAACACAAAGCAATCGCGCATAAACAATATTAAAGTTGTTATAGAGGAGTAACCGTGGAGTGACAGGTAAAATACGCTTGGCACCTGAAACAAAGATGATTTTAATCTAAATCAGCAACTCTAAGCACAGGCCATCTCTCTACCCAGGACTTTACAAACTTTTTGAAGCATTCAAAATTCTCTCTCTCGAGATCGGCATTTCATGCCGGTCTTGTAATCCCTCTCAAGCCATCCAACATTTCCTCTCGGGCATCCTTCATCAACTCGCAGTGCCACAGAATGTGCTCGGCTGTCTGGTTAGTGTCACCACATGAACAGTTCGGATGAGGAGACAAGGCGAGAATATGTAGTCGCACCCTGAGCTCCCCATGACCGGACACCAATTGCGTCATATAGTGATCCAGTTTTATGTGCGCCCCTTCCATTCTGCTTTTAACTGAAGGGAAGAAAGAGAAAGTCAATCTACCCTTCGTCGACCTATCCCATCGCTCTTGCCATACACTCAGCGTTCTATCTCGCATGGCTTTCAATAAGCCAGGAAGGGACACCGCTCCACCGGGTGTCAGTTTGACTCCCAGGTGGACAGCGGCCTTACCTCTTGTCAATGCCTTTTTTGTCAAAAGTTCCCTTATTTCCAAGTCAATCGGCAGTGTACCAGCCAGAACCGGTAATGCATCATTAGCCACAGTCCTATATGCGCCCGAATGCGCCAACAGGGGAGTCCGTTGGCCCTGCTTGAGGGCCAAGTGGATCAATGCATTATCCAGCCGGTGCTCCCACACAGAAGCGGCATACGAGACATGCGTCACGTAAACACCCCTATATATGAGGCGAAGTGCCGGAGTCCGCAATCCCCACTCAGCCGTTGAGAGCCTTCTCAATTTCAAGAATAGGGCCTGGGCCCTGCTAGAAACGCTGTTGACGTGCGCTAGGAACGAAGAAGATCTATCTAAAGTGACGCCTAAATACCTGGAGCTTTTAACGAAACGAATAGTGGAGCCTCCCATTCTGATGGTGTGGTTTCTGGCATGACTGAGCATACCCTTCATCAAGAGTCCCACGGTCTCATGGGGAGCGAAGTTCAGCCTGTTTCTCTTACCCCATTCAAGAATTTCACGCAGTCCCTCTTCTGCTTTACTCTCCACTTCCTTTCTGCTGTCCCCTGAGACCAAAAGAAACTTATCATCTGCGTAGTCGACCGATATGCATCCTTCAGGCAAAGGTAAGTCGTCAAAAAGATGTTCCACAGGTCAGGCCCGAGGACTGACCCTTGTGGGCAGCCCATGTTAACGTCAGGTATGATGAAAAAATCACCATACATCACAATAACATTTCTGTTACGTAACTAATCACTAATAATATTGAACAGTAAAGGCGGGCAATAACTTAGTTAAAATCATCGGCCACCACGCATGATCGAAGGCACCCGAGATGTCCACAAATATTCCAATTACATACTTCTTGGTACAAACCCTCACCCATTCAAGCGCATACTTAATGGCGTGCTCAGTGGACTTACCGGGGACGAACCCAAATTGGCGGTCGCAGGGTGGGGACAAGGTGAGACGGAGCCTATGTTTGATGATTTTTTCCAGTATTTTACCTAAGATTGGAAGTAAAGTGATGGGTCTGTAGGCTCCGATATCTGTTCTCGGCTTGTTGTTCCCCTTTGGTATAATCCGGAGCACGCCTTTCTTCCATTCTGTAGGGAATACTCCTCTACGCAAGTACGTTTCCAACACTTGATAAAGCTCCTCTTTAGCGTGGATCCAAACATTCTTCGCTATTATGCCGTTCAATCTGTCAAATCCCGGTGCCTTCTTCGGACCCAAACACTTAATTATGATTTCAACCTCTGCTCGACTTAATGGTGGTACGCCGTCCCCCTGGGCGAGGTCTCTAGGTGGAAGCCGTGACAGGTTTCTTACCTGTTGATGGTGAACACTTTCCCCATTAACTGAGTCTAGAGGAACTAACTTGCCCAGAAGTGTCTCAAGAGTGGAGACTATGTCAACACTCTCTGCGTTCCCTTCGCTATTACCGAGCACAACGCTCGATAAGTATCATTCTTATCCTTTTCCCGAGTTTTGAAGAGCGCTGTGGATTTCCCACGGGTTGGCGTTACCCACTTCATCTACCCAACTATGCCATGCAGCTCGTTTTGATGAGAAGACGCCCGAACGATAGGCGCCACGGGAAGCCTTAAAACGGGCCTGAAGTGCAGTCGCTTCTTCAGGCGAGCATATACTCCACCTAACCACTACCAGGCCCCTATAGGCTCTTTTGTAGGCCCCTTTCAACAAAGTCAGCTCTTGTGTCCACCACGGCGTCCTAATTAACTTCTTTGGGTTTGATCTGCCCAAAGAAGTTTATAACGCCGCCGCGTTGAAGAAATTCCCCAAGTTGTCCGGGTCCTTAGCGGCTACGTCATGAAAACCCCTTAAAGATTGACGCATCGCATCCCCAAAGCTATCCCAATTCGCCCTAGTGGTTCTGAAGTTCCAAGATGATTGTGGAGCTTCTGTCTTTGTAATTCCCACTGAAAAAAATATCAATCTATGATCAGAAACTATCGCACACTCATGAACCGTCCACTTTGATATTTTTGACGCAACAGATCCAGAGCAGAGAGTGAGATCAATGTTGCTTTTGCCACCGGTTCCTGAAAATGTTGAAAACGTACCTGGTTCATTGGGGATGAACAGACTTTGCGCTAAGATAAGATCTTCGACAGCATAGGATATTTCCGTTCGATTTCCGTTAAAGTCGAACCAGAGAGGCGAGCGCGCATTGAAGTCACCTCCAATATTTATGTTTCGGCCTTTTAATTTATGCAAGGCACGCGTGAGGCTCAAAATATGCGGTTCCACTAAATTACCATATTTAAAATATACTGATATCACGATGATCTCAGTATCGCCAAATTTAAAGGAAACACGGGTTTGGTATTCGTTCGACAGTCCCTCAAGAAGGAGGGGGCTAATCAACGAAGTATTAACCAGAACATCCGCCCCGGGAGAGCTGCCTACTTCAAGTACCACCCCTGGACTAATGATACCAGGTGTTTTCCCTTGCCAAACGTATTGCTCCTTAATGAGCAGAATGTCGATCCCATGGTCGGTCATGACCCGCTGGGCCTCAAAGGTGGCTATCCGAGACCGCTGCAGGTTTATCTGGCCTATGGAGAGGGGATTAGCGGCGGCCATAATCGGTCATGCGAACTTGAGCCTCGATCGCAGGTCTGTTTGCGGGGCAGGCTCGGTCACCAGTACAATGATCGGCTGGTTTCTGAAACTTGGTACAAGTTGCGCAGATAGCGGCCTGTGCCTTTTTGGGGCACTCCTCGAAATCATGACCGGTGCGGCGCGGTGGTGGCAAGAAATGAACTCCTGAGTACAAGATTTGCTTACATGGCCGTACATGTGGCACTTGAAGCAACGGGTAGCTCCCAGGTAGTCACGAAACCGACAGGCATTCCACCCAAGGTAGCAAAGACCGCTTTCTATTAGTACCTTCCGGCAATCCAGATGACACGTGACAATCATATTCATAGTCCCGCCTTCACGTTTCCCAAAGAGGGATACCCTCCGCATTGTCCTTAAATGGTCTTCCCTGGAGAGAGTTGATCTTTCTGCGACGTTATTTTCAAAAATATCCTTGAAAAGAGCCGTGTCAGCAGCTGCGTCTCCTCTGGGGACGTCATAAATGACTATCTTGTGTAGTCGTCCCTGTGGGTTAACCATTTTCAAACCTTTGAAGGGTAATTTTTCCGCCGCCTTGTTTGACGCCGAATGTTTTTGACACCCCCCGGGCTATCAGTTTGCAGAAGAACGCCTCCACCCTTGATCTTACGTGTCCTAACCACTTTAAAACCGTCGGTTTTGGGATCCAGAACCGATGTAAGTACATTCTGGGTCTCCTCAGATGTTTTGCCTTCAGGGGCAGTGGGGTAGAATAGAATAGTGGGCCTCATGGAAGGCAGCTCACGCTCCTGTCCCTCGAATAAGATGGAACCACTGGAAGGCTCTCCGGAAGCTGCACCCGCATATGTTTTTTTACCTACCACTTTTTTAATAACTGGTGGCATATGGGACGGACGTTTGATGAGTAAATCTATTTTTTCCGATAATCCCTTCTGTGATTTAATAACCTCGGCAAAGGCGTCAGCTCTTGCGTTGGCGGCGGTACAGGTATTTGCCAGGTTTGCGAGCTCATTACGAATTAGATCTATACTTACCTCTATAACTGAGCGGTTCTCCTTTTTCATTTTATTTTTCATCTCATTCACCTTTGCCGAGATCGTCGAAAGGGGGCTCTAAAATGGGGCGAGATAATCCTCCTCGACTGGCATATCGTAGTTGTCACCTGAAATGAACTGTTCCTCAATTCTGCCACGCTTTTTTTTGCTGGGTTAGGCGACGGGTTTTTGGCCACGTCACCAGTTCCAGTGGAAATATTTCCAGAAGGAGCGTTCGCTACATCCTTCGGGGCGGCCAAAATGGAAACTGCTCCCTCTTCACGGAGTAAGCTGCCACGGATAATGGTGAAGTAGGCCGTCTAGGACTACCAGGCTCCTTGTGGGCTTTAATACTCTCCATGAGCACATAGGATCTGGGAGAAGGTCGTCTCCTTTGTGAGGATATCTCCTTCCCTCTTGCCTGCGCTATTTTAATAACTTCCTCCTTTGAAAGCTCATGGAGAGCTTCCTCCTCGTCGGAGGAGTCCACGGAGGACATATTACACATAATAAAAATAAATTAAAAAGATACAACCAACCTCAAAATTAAAAATCCAGACAAAATGCTGGAACTTACCGCTGTGGGTAGAATGCAAATACAGATGTTATTTACAAAATCTGCAAACTCACCAGAATACAAAATCCGAATTTAATTATGTAATTGAAGATTAACACAGTACTGACAATAGTTTCTGCCGTGTTTATACAATTCAGATTAACTCAAAACACATTTAAACGTCACTACAATTTTTGGTAATCCGACCCGAAAATTAACTAAAAAAAACTATTTTTAACACTTATTATTTACTATTTTATTGCTGAAGAATACACCTCCTCAGTACACCTCCTCTACACAGTACCCAAATGATATTCACAACAGTGCCCACCTCCTGAGTATGGAGTCATCTACCTTGCTACCCTGAGCTGGTGACTCATCCGACAGACAAAAAGTCTCTCGGATGAGTCGTCACCATATAAACCGCTGTAACAAGACAACCATCCTGAATAGAAAGGTTACTAAAAACGGCGATAGCCGTTTTTCTTGATCCGATCTGGAAAATAATATAAATATTGGTATTTGGTAACTCAATATAATATGTCGCAAATGTTGAATAATGTGAAATAAATTTTAAAAACCCTGCACTAATTAAGGGGACTTAGTCTTACTTAGTCAACATTACATATAAATATTTACATACAAGGCTTCAGTTCCAATGTGTGGAATAAGATAAAGATAAACAAGATAAATAGAAGTGCAATAAATACAGTATGACTTCAGAAAAGGTGAGCAAAAAGGTATTGCGTGCGACCATAAATAAACCACTCACCGTGCGACGCAAGAACCAACGGAAATATCACAAGTTAGAAATGAACAAAAAATAGAAGTTAGTGGTGAACGTATGTCTGTCGGTATGAAAGAGACAGGCATATCTGAGTGAGACAGCATGACCGAGACGTATAAAAAGGCGTGTCTGTTGTAACTCGTCCTCTCTTAACAACAACATCTCGAATACTGTACATTAGTAATAACACTAAATAAACCAAATAGTATGGAGTATCCAAACGACTATTATTTACATCTTATCTGAGTGATCGACACGGCAGATCACCACAGTTGGCGCAGCCGAAAAAGGAAGCTGAACGGCCGCAAAATTCTTCCTGGAGGAAGAACCGTAGCCGCAGCTGAAAGAACTACAGTTGGAGCAGCCGAAAAAGGAATCTGAACAGCTATTAAATTCTTCCTGGAGGAAGAACTACAGTTGGAGCAGCCGAAAAAGGAAGCTGATCAGCCATTAAATTCTTCCTGGAGGAAGAACCACAGTAGGCGCAGCTGAAAGAACCATAGTTTGGTTATAATCCCACCGAGCACCGCGGAAGGGATTATTGTCGCATAAAAAATAAAATAATTTGGGGGCAGCTTCACGGACAGTATCGGACATTGAAGGAGCATCAAGGCAAGGAACTGGTGAGGAGATTCAAGGCGCTGAGCTCAAGGAATCAGCAGCCGAGAAACCGGATGAAAAACGGATCCAGGCAGCTTGTACGGGGACCCGACACGGGAAGGCGTGGCGGTGGTGACCGGACGAGAAGGACGACCAGGAATCCGGACGGAGCCAGAAGACGGTCGGACGCGGAAGGGCGGCGATCGGCGGCAGCATCAATCATCAGATTCGTGAGTTGAGTGCTGTTTGTTGTTGTTTTTTCTGATTATTGGTAATCTGTGTGGAAATGGAGGGAGTGGGTTTACCCAGGTTTTGTCACCTTAGGGACGGGCTGGAGACGTTCGTGCTACAGTTTGAGCAGTTGATCCTCGTCAATGATGACAAATTTAAATCCGAGGATAAAAAGAGGGCGGTTTTAATATCCCACCTACACACAGACACGATTAATCTACTGATAGATTTATGTTTTCCAAAAAAAATAACAGATTTATCGGTTGAAAATATATTTTTGTTATTAGGAAACCACATTGGTGTTTCAAAGAATGTGTTTAAGGAACGTGGAAATTTTTTTGCGGCGAAACAAAAAGTTGGGGAATCTATAAATGATTATATAGCTAGGTTACGTTGTCTAACAAGATTCTGCAAATTTGAAAGCAGACTGGAAGAAAACTTAAAAGATATTTTTGTGACTGGTTTATTAGAAGGTCGTATTAAAGAAAAAATGTTTTTAGATGCAGAGAAGCTGACTTTAAAAAGTACATTAGAGTGCGCATCGGGAATGGATTCATTTCATAAAAATATTACGTGTATTAAATCCGAGAGTGTCGGGCTCATTTCTAGAAGTAAGAAAAATTTTAATAGTAGTGCAGGTAGGAATTATTCTACTTCACCGGCGCGGGCGAAAGACAAAAATGTTACAATTCCCAGAAAGAAATCAGTAGAACGTATACAACAGTTGAAGTGCAAATATTGTAATTTAAATAATCATGATTTCAGTAATTGTAGATTAAAAAACGTGACGTGTTTTAATTGCAAAAACAAGGGACATTTTAGTAAAAATTGTCGCGAAAAAAAACGGGAGGAAGTTTCATCTGTGTTTGTGAATTCAAGTGAAATAAATTCAAGGTTAACAAGTAATACCGATCCCATTTATTTATCGTTAAAAGTTAATAACGGTATCATCATAAAAGGATTATTTGACACGGGTGCAGGAATATCGATCCTATCGGATAAAGATTATTGGGAACATTTTAAAGATGTACAATTGAAGCCGAAGAATTTAACCCTGAAGGGTTACAATAATTGTAAGTTACAGTTACTTGGATGTTTAATTTTGTCAATTAATTTCAATGGTATTACTAAAATAATGGAATTTTGTGTTGTAAAGGATGGTTCAACCACTGTGCTAGGTAGAGACTTCGTAAAAGAATTTAACATTGGTTTTACGGGTTTCGAGACGGTTTCTTCACAGTTGAAAAGTGAAATACTCACGCATAATATTCACGACGTAAACAATAATAGTGTCGATACGTTAGTGCGTAAATATCCGGAGGTATTTTCAAGTAAACTAGGTAGATTCAATAAATTTAAAGTTCATTTAAAATTGAAAGAAAATGCAGAACCGAAATTCTGCAATCCGAGAAGTATTCCTTTCGCTTTGAAAGCGAAAGTTGAAACGGAATTGAACCGTTTACAGGAAGAGGGAATTTTAGTTCCGATTAGTTATAGCAAGTTTGCATCTCCTATCGTGCCCGTAGTTAAAAGCGATGGAAGCATTAGAATTTGCGGGGATTATAAATGTACTGTGAACCCACAATTGATTGTTGACAAATATCCCATGCCGAAGATAGAAGTTTTATTATCACAAATTTCGGGCGGAATAATATTTTCAAAAATTGATTTACGTCAAGCTTATTTACAGTTGGAACTAGACGAAGAAAGTATGGAATATACTACGATTTCTACACATTTAGGATTATTTAAATTCACTAGGCTAGTGTTTGGGATTAACAGTGCACCGGCAATATTTTGTAGAACTATAGCTTCATGTCTACAAGGTTTGAAGAAAACAGCGGTTTTCCTGGATGATATTATGGTTACAGGAGAAACGATAGAGGAACATAATGCTAATTTAAATGCAGTTCTTAATAGGTTAAAAGATTGCGGTTTGTGCGTAAATATTCAAAAGTGCAATTTTAACGCTTCATCGGTATGTTTCTTAGGGTTTGAAATCTCGAAGGAAGGGATTAAACCTATGGAAGATAAAACGAACGCAATTAGTAAAGTCGCGCAACCAAAAGATTTATCAGAGCTACGCAGTTTTTTAGGAATGGTAAATTTTTACCGATCTTTTGTGCCAAATATGTCTATGTTATTAGATCCTTTGCACAAATTATTGAAAAAAAATACGAATTTTGATTTTAATCAAGATTGCGTAAAAGTTTTTAATAAAATAAAATTAATTTTATGTGATAATCGAGTGTTAGCACATTACGATCCAAATGTTACTTTGAAGGTAGTTACGGACGCCTCAACGAAAGGTTTGGGTGCAACATTGTTACATGTGTATGAAAATAATTTACAAAGACCTATTTCTTTTGTTTCTCGTAAACTGACAGAAGCGGAAAAGAAATATTCAATTTTAGACCTCGAGGCTTGTGCAATTGTGTTTGCTTTTAAGAAGTTTTTCGAGTACATTTACGGAAGGGAATTCATTCTAGAAATAGATAATGAACCTTTATGTAGAATTTTTGGTGAAAAAAAAGGAATTCCTGTTTTAACTTGTAATAGATTACAACGTTATGGTGTAATTCTCTCATCTTTCAATTATAAAGTTCAATACGTAAAATCAACATTAAATTGTTCGGATTACTTATCTCGCGTACCTGTAGGAGATCCTGTTGAGGAAAATAATAACTTTGATTCAAGAATTTTGTGTTTATTCAAAAATAATAGCGAGATGCCAATAGATGTTGAGGAAGTTAAAGCAGAATCTAATACGGATAAATTATTATTAGAGATAAAAAATTATCTTAGAACAGGGTGGCCAAATAAAGTCAATAAGGATGATTGCAAATGGATTTATTGGATTAAAAGGAACGATTTATCAATAATTGATGATTGTATTTTCTGGAACCATAGGTTAGTAATTCCAATAAGTTTAAGGGATAAGATATTAAGCTTATTGCATAGATCTCATCTAGGGATTGCCAAGATGAAAGGGCTAGCTAGAGGCTATTTTTGGTGGCCAGGGATTGACAGTCAAATTGAATTTTTAGTTAGAGAGTGCGGAATTTGTGCGGAAATTCAACCATCACAACCCAAGAGTGAGTTAACTCCATGGCCGATAACGGAAGAAATTTGGAGTAGGGTTCATATAGATTACGTAGGGCCTATCGGAAATAAATATTTTTTGGTAATCATAGATTCAACCTCAAAATGGTTGGATTGCGTGGAAGTAAATTCACCTAACTCAGATAATACCATTAAAATCTTAAAGAGATTATTCAGTTATTTCGGTAGTGTACAAACCTTAGTTTCTGATAATGGAGCAGCATTCATGTCAGCAGACTTTAAACAGTTTTGCGAGAGAAATGGCATTAAACATTTAACAACACCTATAAATCATCCTCAATCAAATGGATTGGCAGAGAATGCAGTCAAAACGTGTAAAAATTTTTTAAAGAAAATATTGTTAGAAAAAAAATTTCAGTCAGGTTATAATGAGAAGTTAGAATGTTTTCTCATAGATTATAGGAATGCACCACACTGTACAACAGGGTTAGAGCCAGCAGTTGTAATGTTTGGTAGAAGGTTAAGGTCAAATTTGAATAATTTTATACCTAGAGGGGGGAAGGTAAAGGAAAATGTGATTGATAAAGATACCAAAATGAAAATGTCAAAATGTCAGGAAAATCAGAAATTCTATTATAAAAGGAATAACAAAGTATCTACGAATTTTAAGATTAATCAGAAAGTTATGGTTAGGGATTTTAGAGACCAAAACAATGATAAGTGGGTACCAGGGAAAGTACATAAACGTTTGGGAAATAAACTATATTTAATTGAGGTTAAATTGAATGATAAAATCATGTACTGGAAAAGACATTTTGATCAATTATCCAAACTGTGTGTATCATGGGAAAAGAACCCTAGTATTTTAATCCCTGAGTCTGAGACGAGGAGGCTATCGTTCGATGAGTACGATGTCTCCGACTTTGTTTCGGATGACAATCTAACGGGTGACCCTCTTTTTCCTTCCAGCTCCAGTGAACCCGTGGCGTCAACGTCGGGGAACTGGAAGGAGCGCCTTCGACCAAGGACAGAGAAATCAAAATAAGCAGCAGTCAACTCTCCGAATCAACATGGTTATAAATAAAAAAGAAAATGTTGTAAAATAATAATTAAATATGTGTATGTATGTTTTATAATTATTATTATGATAATCATGTTGTGTTACTGTCTGCTGATTTAAGTGTGGAGGGATGTGGTGAACGTATGTCTGTCGGTATGAAAGAGACAGGCATATCTGAGTGAGACAGCATGACCGAGACGTATAAAAAGGCGTGTCTGTTGTAACTCGTCCTCTCTTAACAACAACATCTCGAATACTGTACATTAGTAATAACACTAAATAAACCAAATAGTATGGAGTATCCAAACGACTATTATTTACATCTTATCTGAGTGATCGACACGGCAGATCACCACAGTTTGCTACTGACAATAAATAGTTGAAAAAAAATAATCGTACATGTCAACAGCTCTTGAAAGTTTCTACTTGACATGAGTTTGTTAGCTGTTGTTTTATGGCAACACTGGAATATCATCAGAAACTCGATTTTTTTCTTAATTTTGTAATTTCTATGGATATAACTCCGCGTGCAACACGTCACCTTTTTTTGTTGGTTATGTTATTTTGGCTTTATGTTGCGTCGATTTGAACATCTTGAACTAAAAAAAATCCACCCTTCTCTCAAGAAATCCTTCGAACTCATAACAAAATTAAAGTGAAACGGAACTACCAGATTCTTACGCAAGAGCATGGATTCCACCGCCATCAAGTTAGAACCAGGCACAAGTGCGGCAGAGAGTGTTCCTGTGATACTTACGGAAATCGATAAAGACTATCCTTTTATCAAAAACGAATGTCCGGAATTTATTTCCGAAATCGATTCAGGTGTTTATTTTTTTAATTTTTGTTACATAACTGTTACACAGTCCCAATATAAATAGAAGTGCAATAAATGCAGTATGACTTCAGAAAAGGTGAGTGAAAAGGTATTGCGTGCGACCATAAATAAACCACTCACCGTGCGACGCAAGAACCAACGGAAATATCACAAGTTACAAAATTAGTTTGCTACTGATAATAAATAGTTGAAAAAAAATAATCGTACATGTCAACAGCTCTTGAAAGTTCCTACTTGACATGAGTTTGTTAGCTGTTGTTTTATGGCAACACTGGAATATCATCAGAAACTCGATTTTTTTCTTAATTTTGTAATTTCTATGGATATAACTCCGCGTGCAACACGTCACCTTTTTTTGTTGGTTATGTTATTTTGGCTTTATGTTGCGTCGATTTGAACATCTTGAACTAAAAAAAATCCACCCTTCTCTCAAGAAATCCTTCGAACTCATAACAAAATTAAAGTGAAACGGAACTACCAGATTCTTACGCAAGAGCATGGATTCCACCGCCATCAAGTTAGAACCAGGCACAAGTGCGGCAGAGAGTGTTCCTGTGATACTTACGGAAATCGATAAAGACTATCCTTTTATCAAAAACAAATGTCCGGAATTTATTTCCGAAATCGATTCAGGTGTTTATTTTTTTAATTTTTGTTACATAACTGTTACACAGTCCCAATATAAATAGAAGTGCAATAAATGCAGTATGACTTCAGAAAAGGTGAGTGAAAAGGTATTGCGTGCGACCATAAATAAACCACTCACCGTGCGACGCAAGAACCAACGGAAATATCACAAGTTACAAAATTAGTTTGCTACTGATAATAAATAGTTGAAAAAAAATAATCGTACATGTCAACAGCTCTTGAAAGTTCCTACTTGACATGAGTTTGTTAGCCGTTGTTTAATGGCAACACTGGAATATCATCAGAAACATAATTAATATATAATAATTAAAACTGTCGGTTTTTGCTTGTCTATAACGACATGCTCACTCCTACATATCGATCTAAGCTACTCTTCTGTGTTATGTTACTAATATTCTATTTAATGTTTGTGATTGGGCAAAGTTGTGAGGGGTGTCTGGGAAGAGGGTGAGGGGTGTCTGGGAAGAGGGTGAGGGGTGTCTGGTTGTCGTTAGGGACTGCTGTAATTCATACCTTGAAGAGTCCTGCTCTAAGTGAAGTAGAAAAGGTAGACGCCGGTAGAGCCGTTTTTCAAAAAGCCGAGTCAGTGAAACGACGCGTTCTGATGAAGTCGACATTAACTATAAACCGCAGAGGGATCATGCACAGTGTCACGCAACAACATGAGTGACATTATGCTCAAATGCTCTCAACCGTTCAGAGTTAATGTGGACTCCATTAGAACGGGTCGTTTCACCGACTTGAGAGAGCATGCACAATGTCACGTATGTTACTGTGTGACATTGTGCATGCTCTCTCAACCGATATTGATGATATTTATTTTAAACGTTCCCTGAAATTTAAGTTTTTTTTTACAATATATATTTTTATCCATTAACATGAGGCCTAAAGGAAAAAAATATCCCTTATAGGCTATGTCATCTTTTTGGAAGCTGTGGGGATGGTCTTTTATAAGAAAACGAAGGAAGAGGAAGTACTGGAAAAGTAAAAGGTTTGAGGATTGGGTAGGAATCTAGGAAACCAGCCTCTCCCCGATCTGGCACGTCACGCAGCTGGTGAGCAGGCGCATCCTAAATGCACCTCACCCGATGAACTTGGTTACCTCTGCTAAATCACCAAACGTATCGACCCACTTGGGGTGTCCTGTGGCAGTTGTGTTGGTTATCCAATAAGCGATTCCCTCGGCGGCGGTACCAAAACCCGCCTCTCAAATTGTTTAACTAAAGTCGAAAATATTTATTGTCCCGGCAGATGAAAAATTTCGATTGCATCACTTATTTTGGCGTTCTAGATTTCGTTCTGAACAATATTTTCGAAGTTATTGACGGCAGATTTTTACGTGGCTACATTGACATAATTCCGATCCTATTGCGTATTTATTTATATAATAACGCCCTTTTGAAGTTCGTTTATATGGGATTAGTAGAAATAATTTACTATTAGACATGCCTGAACTGCCGAAGTAACAATCTTTTGTATTAGTTTAGTTATAAATAGGAGATATCCAATGACTCTGCATACTTATTTCCCTCCATTAGTATTCTGGGCAATGAGGAATACATATTATGGTTCTTAATACCAGAATGTCAGCACTGAAATAAATCCCTGCTTCTAGTATGACGTAATGGTATTCAAAAGCTTTTCGATTTATGAATTTGTTGACTGTCAAATGCATTATTTAGAATCTTATATAGAAATACTCCCTTTTCTGACGCCTCTTTCCATATTAACCGGTGTTTCGTGGTGTAACATTTTAATTTTGCAGATAATTTGGGTCTCTTGTTGTTGATGCTAGAATGTTAATATGCGGAAACATTAATTTCTTTCAGTTTTTTCCAAAGTAGTGCCAATGTATTGTTTTTCGTTTCTCCAGATAATATAAATGTGGAGACTGTTACCATCAAGGCAGAACCAGGATCCCAAGAAGAAGTTGGAGGGGGAATTCCTTATACTGATCTTGACATAGACCTCCCGGATGTTAAAATGGAATGCTTTAAGCGCTCTAAAATAATAAACCTGACCGCAAGTAATTTGATTTTTTTTATATTAAATTTAATCGGTTCTGGGGTGGTGGTTTTTCACCGGACAATTATTTAACAGAATTTAATGTATTTGGGTTCTAACTAGGAGTTGGCTGTATTATTTACGTATGGCTTGGGGTTAAGGTCCTCGATTGCGAGTTTAATTTAATTAATTTATTGTTATTACGCATTAAATTCATAAGAATAATCTTGTTGAACGTTCTGGAGTGGTGGATTTTTTACTTGTTTATTTTCTAAGCTACCAGAGCAGTTAGTGAGCAAGTTCGCAATACGTTCTCTTAATTATGCTGTATCTCCTTGCACTTAATATATTTTTATCTAATTTTTATCTTTTTCAGGCGGATTGCTAAGGACGCGTAATGGGGAAAAACAATATTCTTGTCTTCATTGTGACTATTCCTGCTCTCAGAAGTCGACGCTTGAACTGCACCTGTGCACCCATACTTGAGAAAAACTTTTTTCATGTCCTCACTGCAACTATTCATCTCCCAGAAAAGTTAATCTTAAGAATCACATGTTTACCCATAGTGGAGAAAAACCTTTTTCATGTCCTGAATGCAACTATTCCTGCTATACAAAAGGAAATCTTAAATGTCACATGTTTACCCACAGTGGGGAAAAACCTTTTTCATGTCCTGAATGCAACTATTCCTGCTACACAAAAGGAAATCTTAAAAGTCACATGTTTACCCACAGTGGTCAAAAACCTTTTTCTTGTCCTGAATGCAACTATTCCTTCTATACAAAAGGAAAACTTAAAAGTCACATGTTAACCCACAGTGGAGAAAAACCTTTTTCTTGTCCTGAATGCAACTATTCCTGCTATACGAAAAGAGATCTTAAAAGTCACATGTTTACTCACATGGAAGAAAAACCTTTTTCATGTTCCAACTGCAACTTTTCCTGTTCTACAAAAGGGCATCTAAAAATTCATGTGCTGAGACACAGTGGGCAAAAACCTTTTTCATGTCGTGAATGCAACTATTCCTTCTATACAAAAGGAAGTCTTAAAAGACACATGTTAACCCACCGTGGAAAAAAACCTTTTTCTTGTCCTGAATGCAACTATTCCTGCTACACAAAAGGAAATCTTAAAAGTCACATGTTTACCCACAGTTGGGAAAAACCTTTTTCATGTCCTGAATGCAACAAATCCTTCTTTACAAAAGGAAATCTTAAATGTCACATGTTAACCCACAGTGGAGAAAAACCTTTTTCTTGTGCTGAATGCAACTATTCCTGCTATACGAAAAGAGATCTTAAAAGTCACATGTTTACTCACATGGAAGAAAAACCTTTTTCATGTTCCAACTGCAACTTTTCCTGTTCTACAAAGGGGCATCTAAAAATTCACGTGCTGAGACACAGTGGGCAAAAACCTTTTTCATGTCGTGAATGCAACTATTCCTTCTATACAAAAGGAAGTCTTAAAAGACGCATGTTAAACCACAATGGGGAAACATCATGATAGTGTTCCGACTGCATCTATTCATGTTATGCAAAGGGAAATCTTAAAAGTCGGGTGACTTTGTAACTTAAAATTTAATTTTCATTTCTCCTCCGTGGGTACGGATGAGAAACACCTTTTTCGTGTCCCTACTGTAACTCTTCAGTTTCACAAAAGTCATATTTAAAACGTTACATTTTGAGTCAAAGTGAACCAAAATCAGATTCGTGTGTAACTATTCGTCTTTAGTAAAGTTTGCCGGATATTCCTTAAATAAAAATTAAGATGTTTAAAACCTTCGATTACCAAAAGACTTATTATATCTATCAGAAATAAAGAAAAAAATTACAAAATAACTTTAAAAAATCCCCAAGATGAAAAAGCATATATTTTCTGTAAAAAACATAAAAATAAATTAACATCTTATATTAAAAAAAGTAAAGAAGAGTATTTTGAAAATGAAATATTATCTTCAGAAAATAACCATAAACAAATGTGGAAAACTGTTAATTTCGCCATAGAAAATACAAAAAAAAACACAAAACATTAAGTACATTGAACATGATAAAAAAATTATAGATTCCAATATACAGCCTAAACAATGTGCAAACATATTTAATTCCTTCTTTGCAAATGTTGGGAAAAATCTAGCGAAAAATATTCATAAGCCTTCAAACCAAGAAAACCAAAAAAATAAAAATATACAGAAACGTAATATACTTTCAATGTTTGAAACAACAACAGAATATGAAATCTCGAAAATAATAGAAAATGTGAAAGGAGGTTCGTCCCCCGGTTTTGATTCTATTACGACACACATGTTAAAAACTATGAAACCTCACTTAATAAAACCTATCACTCATTTAATAAACTTAAGTTTAACAAATGGAATTTTTCCGATGAACTACAAAACCACAATAATCTCACCTATTTAAAAATCTGGAGGTCCACATCAAGCAACGAATTATCGCCCAATATGTCTAATTTCTAATATAGGAAAGATCTTTGAAAAAATAGTAAAAAAACAATTGGTAAATTTTCTAGATAATAATAAAATATTACACAAAAACCAGTTTGGCTTCACTCAGCACACAAGATGCTATTGCTAACGTAACTTCATACATTCACGAATCATTAGATAAAGGTAAAAAATGTGCGGGTATATTTATTGACCTTAGAAAGGCATTCGATAGCATATCCCATGAGATGCCATTAAAAAAATTGAATAATATTGGCATAAAAGGCAACGCAATTAAATGGATCACCGACTACTTAAAAAACCGTCCTCAAGTAGTAAAAATCAATCGTGTTAATAGTGATCAAGAGATTACAAGCTTTGGAATCCCCCAAGGTACAGTGCTTGGACCAATTCTATTTTCTATATATGTAAACGATATTTTTTTTCAACCCTTACATGGTCAAATTACGTCATACGCCGATGATACAGTATTAATAATAAGTGATACGACTTGGGAAAATGTAGAATTAAAGGCCACAGAAGACATCGACACGCTCAAGAATTTTTTCGACACTAATTTACTGTCACTTAATAAAGAAAAGACATTTGTAATTCCATTTGCAATCCATACAAATGATACTCCTAAAAATTTTAACATTGTTATACATAATAATACTAAAATTCACATCCAAAACTATTGCAAATCAAACTGTACAGTACTAAAAACAACAAATAAAATTAAATATCTAGGAGTAATTATTGATAAAAATCTGAAATGGAAGGAACAAATATGTCAAGTAGTAAACAAAATTAGAAAATTAATATATATATTTTTAAGAATTAGAAACTTTCTGTCGATAAAAAATCTATATTTAATTTACTATTCCTTAGCTCAATCCACTTTACAATACGCTATTATTAGTTGGGGATCCGCGTATAAATGTAACCTTCTTCCAATTGAAATTATACAAAGAACAATTATTAAAATTATATTTAAAAAAAATCCTTTGACTACCCAACAGAACGCCTGTTTGAAGAATTTCAAGTACCTACATTTAAAGACCTATATATTAAAAACTCATTAATCCAAATTATAAAAGAAAAAGATAAAAAATCAATTTATAAATGAAAACAGAACGCGACTAAGACATGTTTTTCTCTGCCCAAAACTAAATACGTCTGTTGCACAACATCATTATACTTACCAGGGAAGAACTTTTTTCAATCGTCTACCAGAAGAAATCAGAAGCATTAATGGTAAAACCCGAATACTGCTCTCTGTCAAGAGACACTTTAAAAATATTCTGAAAAAAAACTACTGTCACTTAATTAATCTCACAAATATCCTTAGTTTTCCATTACTTCCTTTCTTTTTTAAATTTAATAAATTAATATATTATCCTTCACTACTATCAAAAAAATACTACAGCAAACATACATTTATGTAAAAAGAATTATTTAAGTCCTAACTAACAACAACATTTATGTACACTCCCCTTCCATACACAAGCAAATGCTTTCAATGGAAGAGTAGTAAAAAAATACAAGATGTAAAATGAATAATGTACCATGTAAACATATTATTAAAAATAAAAAATAATTCCAAAAAAAAATATATATATATGCTTAAGATACAGCAGGCTTATTCACTGAATAGGTCGAAACTAACGGGTTCTCTCATGGTAAACGTTTAGTTTTTTCCCCTTTGAAGCCAAAGAAGCAAATTATTAAAATCATTAATTAAGTTGCACATATTAATGGTAATATTTATTCTCATAATTTTGTTAATGAAAAATGAATTATTTCATTATGCCCAGCTCTCTTATTAAAAAATTTAGGCGTATTAGAGCTATCAAAAAATTTAAATATAAAAATGCAAAAATCAGCCATTTTAAATACATATAGGAATACGAAAGATTTTTAAAATATTTATGTTGAGGGATCAGTAGGTTTTATAGGCCCTGTTAGGAGTTTTACGGAGCCGAACCCTCTGATATGAAAATAGCTGGAGTCTGTGAATTATTTTCCCGTTTGATCTCTGGTGAGTTGACGTGTTGTTCTTGTATTGTTTTGAATTTATTTTGCTTATATAATGCACTTGCATGATGTTGATTGACTAGATGAGCATTTTTGTGGAAGTGTGTGGAAGAGTTTAGTTTTTCCTATGGAAAAGATTTAACCCGGACATAAAGTCGGAAATTTATAAATAAATTATCATACCAAGGCGCCGAAATTCAATAACATATTAACGTTCGTAGCTGGGGACCGATGTCAGGAACTCTGTCTTACTGGGACAACATTCTGCATCTGAGTTTCAAAGAACAATTTTTTTCTGACATTTCGTTGGCGTAAATTTATTTTAATTAATAAAAATATAACCGGTAATGAATTCCTTATTTTTTTTGCTACCTTCTTTTTGTAAAATTATAAGTTTCTGAGGCATGGAATGAGACGAGTAGTGTGTGCTAAGACCAAGTTGTTTGGCGGTCCATCCTCTGCCCATCCCTGCGGTGAAACGGCGTCATGGTTAGTCAGTTATTTATAAGGTTCTACCCGAATATATTTTGGTTACCTACATAGAAAGTGTCTCGGACATTCCTTTGCGGTCTTAATTTATTTATATGGGGCAACTATTGACTTTAATACAAATCTAGAATGAATATTCAACTTATCATTGGTTCTGGGTTCGATCCCCATTTGCGATCGTTACCTTTTTGTTTCGCTGTATTTTTCATGTTTTGTTAAGACGTATTAATATAATCTCCTCTGTTAAAAGATATTTCCTTTTTTTGGGTTTTTTTTTTAAATAAAATTTCACAATGATTTCAACATAATTCTATGAATAAAAAATGTTTCTTGAACTTTCAATTAAGAATACTTTTTGGCTGTTGGTTGCTGGATACGACATAGAACACAAGTCGATAATTCTTTCATAAATAACGGAAAATAATTAATCTTCCATATTTATGATACTTTACTGACTTACCTTTATATTATATAAACTGTTTGTTTCTCACAAATGTATTTATATAAATATTGAAAATTTTAAATACTTTTTCACTTAACTAGACATTACCTTCTAATGACAATTCCCAATTTGAAACTCCCACCACTTCTTAACCTTCCACCTTTTTCCAACCCCTCCTCCCTATAGGTGATGTTCAATGAATTTTTAACTTAAGGGCCGGAATTCCGATATTCTACCGATTTATATCATATTTCCCTTGAACACTTTAAGTTTCTAAGTTCTAAAAAAAATATATGCTATTTTTCAAGATATTTTCTGAATATGTGTAGGGCCGAAACGTTAATTACATAAAATTCCCTCGATAGAAAAAAATTGCAAAGTATGCTCCAAAAATTATTATTTACACATGTGTTTCTGTTATATTACAAGTTACAGGTATGAAAAAATTCAAATTGCTTCTTTAAATGCTACTTAAGATATTTTTAAAGAAATTTTTGCTGTATTGTTAATAAGTCATGTTTAATTAAATATTTTCACGACTGTCGCTTACGCTTATTGCTTTTAAATCACATTTATTATAGCGCGCTCGCTCCGACATGAAGATTAACTTATCTTTCATTGCAAAGCTTCATTCGCCAACTCGAGGGCTTTGGGGGCAGACGTGTCGTTCAACGTTTTATGATTTACAGACGTTGCGATTACGTGCAAATATTTGAACCTATAAAGATAATTTTAAGCGTGTAAAGTATATCAGTTCATAAATATTGTTTTTTCAAAGATGGGAAATAAGCGAAAGACATCTGGTATTCCAAATATCTCCAAAGGGTTCAACGCATGATAGGTGAGAAGAAAAAAGTACAATATTTGATTTACAAGCTTATATTTATTATAAACGATAATTTATTATAAACATTTGTAATTCATATTTTTATTTATGTATTGTGTAGTAAAAAGTTATTATTTTTTTTCAGAATAGGTACCTTGGGAAATAAAACTAATTCCAATGCATTAGAAATTACGGGGTAAATTTTTATTAATTTAGTTTTCTTGTTGAGGAATACCTACACGATCGTGATTTACCTATTTGTGAATTAACTTTCTACGTACACAAATACACACGTCACTTTACATCTGCTCTAATGATTCACACTGCAACGATGTCCGAAATATAATATAATATGTAATAATAATAATAATATATGGGCCATCTGTTTCAAATAACAATACTCGAACGTGGAATCCAGAAAAATAATAAACATGCGAGCGAAAGAAGCTATTGAAAGTTCTGAAACTGTGGGGAATTTAATTTAGTTCAGTGATGTTATTTTTTTATGTCGGAAGGAGGCCCTGAAGAAAATAATTTCTCTCAGAGCCTGTGTCATCTTTGAGAATGCTGTATAGAGGGTATTTTCTGAGGAGGAGGGAGTGAACCTGTCCTGAATGTCAACTGTACAATTTCTACCCAGAATTGACTTTATTGTACGTTTTTTGACTAACCGTACCTAGGTGTTCTATTTTCAATAAACTCTTTAATTATGTTTCAGATGTGAAATCTATACTCCGCTACAGAATGTTTTGCCCAAGTCTTGTAAAGATGCAAAGGCACGGAGGTAATAATAAAATCATTTGAGCCCTTTTCTGTTATTTAAAAGGTCACTTGAAGTGCAGTTATAATCAATGATTTTATTTTTTTCTAGCTTCCACGAATAATCTGAAAAGGCATTTTCTAAGGATTATACTCTTAAGGAGGATATAGAAAATGTAGAAAGGTGAAACGGATTTAAGATTTTCGATGAAATTATTGTGTTGTGAAATATTTATTTTGTTATTTATTACTTTATTTTTTTTACAATTTTACCGTACGCGGTCTTGTTGTAGAGTGGTATATCTAACTGTCATGGAAAGTTTTTTTCTGAGCTTTAAGAGAAAGGTTTCTTAAAGATACTGGAGTTATTCTAGGGCTATGTTAGATTTTTAACATCGATCACCGTAATGCTTGCCTTCCTGAATAAATCTAATTTTATTTAATCATTTACGGCCAAGATATTTTTGACAATGGTGTGTTTTTATCTTTCTGTATTCCAATCATTTAGCTTTGCTTCTAGGGTTGTGCCCCAGTATTTCTTTTTGGAGACTGTAAACGGATCTCTCGGCATTTAATGAAAGTGCAGCAGAACAAAGGCTGTTGCTATATTGACGTTCATGGTATGTTTTGCTCAGATTGACGATAAGGTTTACAGATCCGCATTTCGCTCGTAGCATGTTTAGGGTAATAAGTTTATAGCTTAGGGTTCTTTCACCGTATTTATGGGAACATTTCGGAACCACCAATCTTTCATTTTGAGTGAATCTTGTGTTTGTGATTAAATTATATTTGACAATTTAAACAAATAATATTTAGAGAAGTTAAAAATTAAATTGAAAGTTCACTGAAAGCCTTAACTATTAAAAGTAGTAATTTCATAAAAATGTAAATAAATAAAGCCCCTTTCACATTTTAGAATGTAATTTTTTGTTGCTTACATGTTTTATTACTCTTTATAATTATTGAATTGTTTAAATGAATAAATAAATAATTACAAAAAAGTCTTCTGATTTGTAAGTCCTCAGGAAGCACTAAGGATCTTTCTATCTATCCTTATAATAAAATAAATTTGATGAGCATAAAAATGTAAACGTGTATATAATTTATATAAATGTACAAAAGTAGATATTACGCGTGTATAAATATTATATTGCGCATATTATACAAGATGTCGGGGGTAAAGTGCACAAACTTCGGGAGGTGATTCTAATTGATAGTACAAGTAAAAAAAGAAAAAAACTTTTTTGGAATTCCAACGTTTTAAGATAGTTTTCGAGTAAAAAAAGTTTAATTTTTTGTATAGAAAAAAAAACAATTTCTTCTACGGAAAATAAATTTTTGTGGAAAAAATTTGGAAATTCGAATAATTTCCATTTCTTTTTTACTTCTTCTAGCATTTAGAATAACCTCCTGAAGTTTAAGCACTTTACCCCCGGACACCCTATAAAGATAACCATATAAAAAAACCTTATTGATGTAAAAATATTTATTGATTTTATAAAAGTTATAAATTACTTTTATAGAGGTGATAATAGTATTTTAGTAAAGTAAAGTAATTTGTATACCTATACAAATAAATTTCGTAAATGTTTTTTGTAAAATTAAAAAAAAAATTAATTAATTAAATCCGTAATAAAACCCATATTTTGAGAACCATCTTCATTTCGACTTTGGTTCTAATTTGCTCGGTGCTAACTAAAAATGGGTCTGTTTTTCTAAAATTGCAAATAGATGTCGGTAATTTAATTTCGTTATTTAAATTATCAAATAATCCCCAAAATTATTCCTAATACGAATTCAGACAGTGACACCTCTGTCGGATTCTTTTAACACTAAATATTGTTTATTTTGTGGGTGTTACCCAAATCTAAATTCTTTACGCGGAAAGCTGGCCCTTAATGTAAATCTAATCCTGATGATGTGAACATCGTTCACGAAACATGTAGATTGTGTATAAATAAAAGTGACGTAAACAAAGTTATTTGTCGTTATAATAAACCTATTCTACTATTAATTACGTATAAATAACTACAACCTGTACTGTGCATAGACTAAATTAGACTAGACACGGCATATCCATTGAAAAATGAACCCAACACAATTTTCGTTTGATTCACATTTATGAAAAGTCCCACGCATTGTTTATTTCATCATTCACAACTTTTGCCGATGAAACTGTTTTGCTATTTTACGCTAAATCTTGGGATGAAGTTTGTAAAACGGCAGAAACGTACTGATGCTCACATATTAACCCTGAATACAGACAAACACCAAACATTTCGAATATCAAATAATAATAATAATAATAATAAATTCCTTATTCCAGGATGTGGGGAGGTTAGTGCAATCCCGCACATCCCATAGAGGATATAAGTACAGATAGTATTTACATATAGTAAAATAAATAAATCGAGATTAAAAATTAAAATTAAATTAAAGATGAAATTAAGCCAGAGAAGCACGAGAATCCATCGGATGTAAGATTGTGGGAGCAAGTATCTTTCTCCAATGGTCTTCAATGCTCGATCCTGAAGTCAGACGGGATTCTATGATGAGAGATTCTATGAGTCCTGCAATCTTGGTTCTTAACAGAGCTGCAAATCCTGGAACTCGCCCTTCTGTAAACATCGATGAGGCACTGCAGTGCCTGGGAAGTCCGAACATCAAATAAGCTCTTACCGTCTCAACAAAGCCTCAAACTGCACAGCTGCAACCCCGTTACAACCCCATGTACTTGTCCTTCTTTAAGTAGAGTTGATACTATTAAATATCTTGGTATTCAAATAGACGATCTTCTTAAATGGAATGTACATTGTACATGTTGCAAACCTAACGACAAAACTGAGGAAACTCATATACTTTTTTTAAATGTTAGGGATATTTTAAATAGAAAACAACTGAAACAAGTTTACTGTGCTTTTGTTCAATCGTCTCTTGAATATGGTATTATCAGTTGGGGTAGTGCCACACATACTTGCCTAGAGCCATTAGCAAAGATTCAGAAAATAATTCTGAAGGTTATTCTAAAAGTCCCATTAAGAACGAATACTGATTTTATTTTTCAGACACTAAGGGGGTTGTTTCGGAGAATTTGAACAATTCATCAAATTTCAACGTTCGTTTTCAAGTTCTGTGAAAGAGTTTTTCAAGTTCTGTTTTTATTTCAGTGTTGTCAAGCAATCAGCCTTCAATGATATAATAACAGAACTTGAATGGGACTTTCACAGTACCCAGAAATGAACGTTGAAATTTGATGAATTGTTCAAATTCTCCGAAACAACCCGTCCTTATGTTCCAATCCTGCTTCATCAATTTAAAAATACCCATATGTATGAAGAACGAACAAGCACTAGAGCCTTGAGACATTCACATGTAAAATCTTTTAACATCCCAGTTTTTCAAACCTCTTATGGACAAAAAAGCTTTAAATACAATCAGAGATGTGCAAAATGGGTACCCAAAACCATTTGAAATGCAAAATGGAAATGGGTAAAAACTTTTCCATTTGAAAATGCAAAATGCAAAATGGTTTTTTGAAAAGCATTTCAAATGCAAAATGCAAAATACCTGTTTTCACAATGCCTTGAAAATGCAAAATGGTTTCTCAGGTCAAACAATTAAAATAATCATAGAAGTTTTAAAAAATTTTGTCATTTAATAATGGACATCAATGTAGAACAAACATATTACATGATGGTAAATCCAAAAACACCACGACTACAGATTATGAAACCACAAAAAATTTGCGCGGGAATAATGTTGCCAACGTAAAAACATAGAAACTGCTATCTAGCATTTAATATTACAGCGTCATGGCCCCATGTTCAGTATTTAAATCAGTATTTTTTGTAATGGTATCACTCAATTGCCAGGGCTCCTACCAGGGAGCAACTTGACAAATGTAAATTATCTCTCATAGCGAGGTTGAGGACCGACTGATATTTGGGGCTTATGAAAAAAAGATGAGTGGAGATAGTAGGAAGAATGTTGCAAAAAGCATTTAAAATGGAAAATGCATTGAGAAAAGCATTTAAAATGCAAAATGCAAAATACCCATTTTGCATTTTGAATTTCCATTTGAAATGGATTTATTTGAAATAAAGCACACCTCTGAATACAATGCTATTAAACTATTCAATTTTCTACCTATTGACATAAGAAACACACAAATCAAAACTTTATTTAAAAATAAAATCATTGATTACCTCCAATAAAAAATACATTGAACTATTTCTTATCTGGTTTCCTTGTTAAGTAGATATCACAAGAATAAACCAACCGTATTGCAAACTGTTGATTTTAATGAGATAAAATATAAATGGGCAAATTAACAAATTACTTTACGTGTTGATTTAATGAAAATATAGGTAAATTAATTAATTATTTTAAAAATAAATTTTAAACAGAATTTTATTGAAAAAAATAATAATAAAGTAAATGAACTTAAGTTAATTGCATTCTTTAAAATAGTTCCTTCCCTTCATAAATAACCAATTCCGAGTGTATAATATTAGGTACATGATCACATACAGGAAAGGAGTTGAAATAGGTGAATCTTGTAAAAATAAAAATAAAGTAGGATACAAATAAAAATTATAGATAATGTTAGGGATAATAGAAATAAAATAAGAATAATCGCATCAGCGATAAAGTTTTTCTTGAAAGTTAATTTAGAGATAAAACTTTTACTCGATAAATATGAAAAAATAAGAACAGTTTTAAAATGTAAGGCATTTTTTATAATATTTCTTTCCATGAGCAATTGCCGCGAAAATTCTATTAAAATAATAAATTCTATCTAATTATTTAATCGAGCAACACCGAAATGTTCTAATTTAAGTTTCCGAGAATGGAACATGAAACATCTCGCCAGGCTTCAGCGGAGGGAAACAGTACTGAAGCCGTTTTCAAAGGTTTGTTTGGTAAAAAGGTTACTTTGTTAACTCACTGCTAGATGTCAATGTTATAAACTTGACATGAACTTTTTTTGTAAGTCCAGCATCTGTTATAAAGAAAAGGCATTTTTTGTTGCTAAAATCGCAAACGTCGAAACTTTGGCCCGATATTGTGGGACATTTTTAATGGATTTGCGACGGCCGATTAACGTTTCTAAACCTTCGAATGACGAATTTTTCCAAAAATTTTAGCCGCAGAGTCCGCGTTTCGGGCGGGATGGCATGGAGAGTGAACGATGGAGATTTTGAAAAAAAAAACAACCACGTGACATTAATATTTATATATAATACTTATAACATGGTAATAAAAAATAAATACATTTAATGAGAAAATAATTAATTTAAAATATAATCTTGTGTGTTTGTGAGTGATGTGTGTTTATATCGGTTTTGTTGGTAATATTGTCTTTTTTGTTCTTTAATCCATTTTGTAATTTTGTGTGTGAATTTATTTTTATTTTCCTCAATTTTAATTTCATGTTTTACACTGTTGAAAGCTTTTATAGCATGGTATTGGTAGTGTCTTTGTCCAAAGCTTGAATTTAATGTCGGAGTTTTTATGTTTTCTTTGTACGCTTGTCTAACTGGTCTGTTAGTGCTATTTTTTGTATGTTGAAATTTTTTTTTTGTCAGTTCTGTTACGTTTATTTGGCGTATATCTAGTACTTCACAGCTGTTGAATATTTGGTCTGTATCAGTCAGACTATTTTCTTTAGTATTACCTTTAAGATGTAATTGATAGCTGAGTTTGTTGCTCCTCCCCAAGCAATAATTCCATATTCTATTATTGATTGGCAAAGTTCAAAATATATTGTTTTCAATTGTTTTATTTTATATATGTTTTTTATGTTTAAGAAAATGTTTATTGTTTTGAGAAGTTTATTTGTGATTTGTTTGATGTGAGGTATCCATCTAAGCTTATGGTCTATTACGATTCCTAGATACTTTATTTGTTCTGTTTTTTTCGGTTAGGGGTTAAGGTCCTCGATCGCGAGTTTAATTTAATTAATTTATTGCTATAACGCATTTAATTTATAAAAATAATCTTGTGGAACGTTCTAGAGTGGTGGATTTTTTTACTTGTTTATTTTCTAAACTACCAAAGCAGTTAGTGAGAAAGTTTGCAATACGTGCTCTCAATTATGCTGTATCTGCATACGCCTAATAAATATTTTACTTCATTTTTATCGTTTTCAGGCGGATTGCTAAGGGCGCGTACTGGGGAAAAACAATATTCTTGTCATCATTGTGACTATTCCTGCCCTCATAAGTCGACGCTTGAACTGCACCTGTGCACCCATACTCGAGAAAAACTTTTTTCGTGTCCTCACTGCAACTATTCATGTTCCAGAAAATTTAGTCTTAAGATTCACATGTTTACTCATAATGGAGAAAAATCTTTTTCATGTCCTGAATGCAACTATTCCTGCATTACAAAAAGAGATCTTAAAAGACACATGTTTACTCACATGAAAGAAAAACCTTTTTAATTTTCCGAAGAAAACTTCTTCGGAAAGGTTTTCACTTTGTGATGGCATTATTTATTTTAGCAAAAAGACAAATTATGTGTCCTTATAAATTAGTGTTTAATAATGAATCGTCCTAAAAAACGACACATAAGCACCATGATGTCTCCTAGTCCAGAGGATATAGGAGGAAAGTGCGTCGCGATTGAGGATGCGGATGAAAACAGCTCGGTTACGTCATCCAAAGGCTCGGACGTCACCGAAGCGGAATATCCTTGCGCTTCAGGAGTAGATGTGCTTAATGAAACCCAAGCACATTTGACAGCTCTTCAACTTGTGTTAGCAGAGAAGCAATCTCAGGTCTCAAAAGACCAGCAGCTGAGGATCGCTAGAAACATATCGGAAGTTTTCAGATCCGTATCTCAGCTGTTGTTGGAGCGCGAGACGATGCGTGCGGATTTAGTTACAGTTACAGCACAACTTAGAATGGCAGAAATAAAAATACGCCACGAGAAAAGGCAAAAAAGGCACCTTGAGCAAAAAATCATACAATTAGAGTCTGATCTCGGGCCTGTAATAAGGAGAGTGGCAGTGGCAACGGAGGCTACCCTCTCCTTTGCTGACATCGCCCGAAAACAGCCATATGATGCTCACCAACCCCCACCAATCACTCAACAAGGACATCGCGTCGGACCACCAAGACCTGCCGTTTGCATCTTTCCAACGGATGCGGATGCCACAAAGGACAGTGACGGTACGAAAAAAATGATTGAAGATACAATTCGGCCATCTGAACTAGGCGTTCGGGTCACGGGAATAAAAAAAATAAGAAATAAAGGTATCTTGATCAATACGGCAACCACGGGCGAACAACAAAAGCTATTAAATGCACCTTGCTTCGACAACTCGAGCAAACTGAAGGCCCGACTACCGTCAAAGCGTCTACCGAGACTGATATTCTTTAATGTTCCCCGGGACCTGACCGACGAAGATTTTTTAAGGATGGCTCTCACTGGTATTCCCAACGTTGAAGACATTGAAGAAACTATTGCAGGCTGTAAACTAAGTCACCTGGCTGGCGCTCGCACAGGTAACGCTTGTCACCGTATCTACGCAGTACCCGCTACCGTACGTAAATTTCTAGTCGAGCAAGAGAAAGTATTTATAAGCTGGACTATTTGCCGCGTCCGAGATTTTATTGGCCTTACTGTCTGCACCAAATGCCACATGATTGGTCACTCATACAAGTATTGCAGAGATACCAAACCCACATGTGGACATTGTGCTCAACAGAATCATACTGGTGAGTCCTGCCCAAATTCCACCATCAAACCAGTTTGCGCGACATGCACCAGATTTGGTAAGACTGCTGATCACTCAACTGGAGATAGGGACAACTGCCCGGCCTACATCGCTGCACTTAAGAACGACCTTGCAACTATAGATTATGGAGTGTAACATAAATGAGCATAAGTGCCTCACCATCGAGAATTATAATCCCGTGACGAACTGTCTACGAATAATGTATATGAACGCGAGAAGCATCCGTAATAAGTTTGATGAGATCGAATAAAAAGTAAGAATATTTTCGAAGGAAGCAAATACTTTGGGGTGTGACATATTGAATGAAAAAACATACACTTAGTAAGACACCACTTTATTTTTGAATCAATAACGATAGCCAACCGGGTTTCGCTTGTCCCAAGCTTCATCAGGGCTAAATATCAACTAAAGCTAATTAGATACAGGCACATATAAATATAGGTAAATGAAAACAATGAGTGAAAGAGATACAAAACAGATAGAAAGAGATGCAAATAGAAAAGGTGGAGACAAATTATTAAGGATGATGAGGAGGGAGGGGGGGGGGAAGGAAATAACAGTTTCAGCGGCGGAATAAATTTAATATGGGACTATCAGATAAATTAATTTGGTTATTTATTATATTTAAATTATTATTAACTGCTTTTTTTTATTTCAAGGGCTTCTAAGTTGTTTAATCTAATTCCAGATCCATTTTTATGCAATATTTTAGTTCCAGAGATTTTATCGAATGAATGATTAGATTCTATTAAATGATTCGCGAATTCTGAAAAGGCATTATTGTTTAAACATCGTATATGTTCTTCTACTCTTAAGTTGACATTCCGGGCCGTTTTTCCGATATAAAAAGCAGAACAATCATTACAATTAAGTTTATATATGCCCGAGTGGCTTAGTTTGTCGTCTTTATCTTTAGTATTAATTAAATATTTTCCTAAATTATTATTAGTGTAAAAAGCGGGATTTATTTCAGATGGGAATTTTTTAACGCTCAAAGAAGAAAAGTTATTTGTATACAGAACTCTACGCCATTGGAATGTTTCATTTATGTTAATATTATTAGGGTTATAAGATTTGTTAAATAGAAATTTATTTGATGCTATTTGTTTCAATTTTTTATTAAGAATATTGTCTATTAGTTTTGTATCATACCCGTTGTTTAAAGCGATTTGTTTAATGATGGATAATTCGTTGCAAAAATTATTATTATTCAATGGTACGGTAACCAATCTATGAATCATGGAGTGAAATGCTGAATGTTTGTGGGATATAGGATGGTTGGATGAATTGTGAATTGTAATATCAGTATACGTGGGCTTACGATAGATATTAAATTCAAATTTATTGTTAATTATACTTAAAGTTAGGTCTAGAAAATTCAAAGTTAAGTTGGTACCTATTTCTACAGTGAATTGAATTTGTTTGTGAAAGGAGTTTAATATTTTAAGAAAAGAGTTTAATTGTCTTTCAGTGCCTGTCCAAATGCAAAAAACATCGTCAACATATCTTCTCCATACTAAAATATTCTTTAAGAGAGGTGAATTTGAAGCAAAAATATTGTTTTCTAGGTTATTCATAAAGATGTCAGCGATAAGGGGGCTTGTAGGAGCGCCAATTGCTAGTCCCTCTCTCTGCTGGTAAATAACATTATTGTATTGGAAGTAATTTTGATTCAAACAAATATTAAAAAGACGAGATAAATCATTAGCTAAATCTTTAGACAAGTGAGAATTATTCAATAAATTAGAAATTAGGGTTTTGCTTTCAGTGACAGGTACATTAGGGAATAAGTTGACTACATCGAAAGATATTAATTTGCAATTACTGGGAAGAACCAGGTCCTTTAGTTCATCGATTAATGCTAATGAGTTTTTGATAGTATATTTTGGGAAAAACACATTGGCATCGTTAAATACTTTTGTTATAAATGAAGATAATTTAAAATTGGGGGAATTACAACAGGACACTACAGGGCGAATGGGGCAATTACTTTTATGGATTTTTAGAAATCCATAAAGTTTTGGTGCTTTGGGGTTTTTTGTTAAAAACTTTGTTTGGTTATAAGAATCATCCTGAAAAATAGAGTTTTTAGAATTTTTTATAGCACATTTTATACTATCTAAATATTTAGATGTAGGGTCAGATGGTAAGACACTAAACACATCATTTTTGATGAAATCTTTAATTTTTGTGTTATAATCACTTTTGTTTAATATGATGACAGTGTTGCCTTTGTCGGCTTTTGTTTTTATTTATTTATTTATTTATTTATTTATTCATAGATGTACATATATATTACAATACATTTCAAAATGATCCTTTGTCTGTCCAACTGGGAATGATACCCGTTTCAGGACAGCCAAATTGTATATTCAGTTCATAATATTTTTAACAAGGAAATAGTAAAAAGGTACAGTGAGATATGTTCTATCAAATATTTAAGATGAGAAAGAATACATACATAATTTAAAAATATATACAACAAAGAAAAAATAAGTAAGGTGATCATATGTTTCCAAAATTGCAATAATAACCTCAATAACACGAGTACGTTTAATCACAGTGCCCATAAATATACCAAACCACTCATACAGTGCCAAACTGCCGAAGCGCTGTGGTACGAGTCGAGTACCTATGTACATTAGGTACCTCTCGCTACCTTCCTGTAGTTGCAGGGGTTCGGAACTGTGGATTTTAATATTTTAGATAAGGAGTTAAGTCTTTTTTTTTTTTTTTTTTTTTTTTTTTTTTTTTTTTTTTTTTTTAAATTAAGTTGTCATTTTTTAACTTATTCCGGATACTCTTCATGATGTGGGCTTCTGGATCTGTTTTAAGGTTAAGATTAAATTTTGGGATTAATTTTTTTAAATTTTCAGCACTTTTGTATAGAAACGGTTTTGGTTTATTATGCAGAGCAGTTTCGATGTCCACAGCAACGTTTTCAACAGCATTATCGAAGTCATTTTTATTATATTTTAAGTTATATTTAAGACCTTTAGATAAAAGGGAAATTTCTTGATTGTTATTTATATTATTTCTTGATTAATTATATCGGAAAAACGGCCCGGAATGTCAACTTAAGAGTAAAAGAACATATACGATGTTTAAACAATAATGCCTTTTCAGAATTCGCGAATCATTTAATAGAATCTAATCATTTATTCGATAAAATCTCTGGAACTAAAATATTGCATAAAAATGGATCTGGAATTAGATTAAACAACTTAGAAGCCCTTGAAATAAAAAAAGCAGTTAATAATAATTTAAATATAATAAATAACCAAATTAATTTATCTGATAGTCCCATATTAAATTTATTCCGCCGCTGAAACTGTTATTTCCTCCCCCCCCCCCCCCCTCCCTCCTCATCATCCTTAATAATTTGTCTCCACCTTTTCTATTTGCATCTCTTTCTATCTGTTTTGTATCTCTTTCACTCATTGTTTTCATTTACCTATATTTATATGTGCCTGTATCTAATTAGCTTTAGTTGATATTTAGCCCTGATGAAGCTTGGGACAAGCGAAACCCGGTTGGCTATCGTTATTGATTCAAAAATAAAGTGGTGTCTTACTAAGTGTATGTTTTTTCATTCAATATGTCACACCCCAAAGTATTTGCTTCCTTCGAAAATATTATATCGGCTAGTACTGCCAAAAAAGCAAAATATTATAAAAACTATTCTATTAAATACAGACTTATGTGTTTAGATATATATTTTTACAAAGAGTGTTTAAAGAGCAAAGTGTTTCCAAAATATATTAATGTAAATTTTAATCGTATCAAAAACGACAGTTTATCCAAATCATCAATGTGCCAAGCTAAAATAGCCTGGCTGAAAGAAGACCTCAAGAATGCCTACAAAAAACGGAACAATATTAAATTAAAACTCAAACTCCTACATATTGAACTTGTTCATGAACTTCATCCTGTCGAATGGGACCTGTTCGATGATAAAATCCGAAACTTCGTCTCTATTAAAGCTTTTAAAAAACGTGAGATCTTAAACAAAAAACTGAAAAATCTGTGCAGTATTCAACAAACTTTAGATAATAGTGCCCATGTAAAACCTACACATCAGTTTTTTGACCGTGTCAAAAATCTTTCTTCTGGACATTTTAACAATCAAGAAATTTCCCTTTTATCTAAAGGTCTTAAATATAACTTAAAATATAATAAAAATGACTTCGATAATGCTGTTGAAAACGTTGCTGTGGACATCGAAACTGCTCTGCATAATAAACCAAAACCGTTTCTATACAAAAGTGCTGAAAATTTAAAAAAATTAATCCCAAAATTTAATCTTAACCTTAAAACAGATCCAGAAGCCCACATCATGAAGAGTATCCGGAATAAGTTAAAAAATGACAACTTAATTTTAACAAAAGCCGACAAAGGCAACACTGTCATCATATTAAACAAAAGTGATTATAACACAAAAATTAAAGATTTAATCAAAAATGATGTGTTTAGTGTCTTACCATCTGACCCTACATCTAAATATTTAGATAGTATAAAATGTGCTATAAAAAATTCTAAAAACTCTATTTTTCAGGATGATTCTTATAACCAAACAAAGTTTTTAACAAAAAACCCCAAAGCACCAAAACTTTATGGATTTCTAAAAATCCATAAAAGTAATTGCCCCATTCGCCTTGTAGTGTCCTGTTGTAATTCCCCCAATTTTAAATTATCTTCATTTATAACAAAAGTATTTAACGATGCCAATGTGTTTTTCCCAAAATATACTATCAAAAACTCATTAGCATTAATCGATGAACTAAAGGACCTGGTTCTTCCCAGTAATTGCAAATTAATATCTTTTGATATAGTCAACTTATTCCCTAATGTACCTGTCACTGAAAGCAAAACCCTAATTTCTAATTTATTGAATAATTCTCACTTGTCTAAAGATTTAGCTAATGATTTATCTCGTCTTTTTAATATTTGTTTGAATCAAAATTACTTCCAATACAATAATGTTATTTACCAGCAGAGAGAGGGACTAGCAATTGGCGCTCCTACAAGCCCCCTTATCGCTGACATCTTTATGAATAACCTAGAAAACAATATTTTTGCTTCAAATTCACCTCTCAAGAATATTTTACTATGGAGAAGATATGTTGACGATGTTTTTTGCATTTGGACAGGCACTGAAAGACAATTAAACTCTTTTCTTAAAATATTAAACCCCTTTCACAAACAAATTCAATTCACTGTAGAAATAGGTACAAACTTAACTTTGAATTTTCTAGACCTAACTTTAAGTATAATTAACAATAAATTTGAATTTAATATCTATCGAAAGCCCACGTATACTGATATTACAATTCACAATTCATCCAACCATCCTATATCCCACAAACATTCAGCATTTCACTCCATGATTCATAGATTGGTTACCGTACCATTGAATAATAATAATTTTTGCAACGAATTATCCATCATTAAACAAATCGCTTTAAACAACGGGTATGATACAAAACTAATAGACAATATTCTTAATAAAAAATTGAAACAAATAGCATCAAATAAATTTCTATTTAACAAATCTTATAACCCTAATAATATAAACATAAATCAAACATTCCAATGGCGTAGAGTTCTGTATACAAATAACTTTTCTTCTTTAAGCGTTAAAAAATTCCCATCTGAAATAAAACCTGCTTTTTACACTAATAATAATTTAGGAAAATATTTAATTAATACTAAAGATAAAGACGACAAAC
This sequence comes from Hesperophylax magnus, assembly GCA_026573805.1. Classification (NCBI taxonomy): domain Eukaryota; kingdom Metazoa; phylum Arthropoda; class Insecta; order Trichoptera; family Limnephilidae; genus Hesperophylax; species Hesperophylax magnus. The sequence continues at coordinate 445,930 of JAIUSX010000144.1, read as the reverse complement.
TAAGCCACTCGGGCATATATAAACTTAATTGTAATGATTGTTCTGCTTTTTATATCGGAAAAACGGCCCGGAATGTCAACTTAAGAGTAAAAGAACATATACGATGTTTAAACAATAATGCCTTTTCAGAATTCGCGAATCATTTAATAGAATCTAATCATTCATTCGATAAAATCTCTGGAACTAAAATATTGCATAAAAATGGATCTGGAATTAGATTAAACAACTTAGAAGCCCTTGAAATAAAAAAAAGCAGTTAATAATAATTTAAATATAATAAATAACCAAATTAATTTATCTGATAGTCCCATATTAAATTTATTCCGCCGCTGAAACTGTTATTTCCTTCCCCCCCCCCCTCCCTCCTCATCATCCTTAATAATTTGTCTCCACCTTTTCTATTTGCATCTCTTTCTATCTGTTTTGTATCTCTTTCACTCATTGTTTTCATTTACCTATATTTATATGTGCCTGTATCTAATTAGCTTTAGTTGATATTTAGCCCTGATGAAGCTTGGGACAAGCGAAACCCGGTTGGCTATCGTTATTGATTCAAAAATAAAGTGGTGTCTTACTAAGTGTATGTTTTTTCATTCAAAAAGTAAGAAGTTCGCGGTACATTGTACACGTGCTCGTCATTACGGAAACGTGGCTTAAGATTGGAGAGGAAAAGTTTTACTCCCTGAATGGTTACAAAAGTGTTTTTGCTTCTCGCCCCAACAAAGGAGGAGGCGGCGTAGCAATATATGTGATTGATACTATGAACTGTGCAATTATTGAAAATTTCTCAAATGAAAATTCCTTTTTAGGTATAACGCTTAGTAGCAGTGATAGGAAACCAGTTAACATCTATGCTATCTATCGAAAACCCAACACAAATATGCAGGATTTTCTAATACATCTAGAAGAAATACTGAACGAAAGTAGACAAGATACATTAATATTCGGAGACTTTAACATTGACATATCCATATCCACACACTCTTCATTAAATTTTTGCAACATCTTACAATCTTGCAATTTTTCAATACATAACAAAACGTTTCCCACGAGAGTCACTGATACAAGCTGCACCTTAATAGATCACATCTTATCAAATAGGCAAAACATTCAGACTACTATATCGAATATTGATGATCCACTTAGTGACCATAATATACTTATTGTTGATTATAAGAACAACTTAAAAAAATGTTTTAATAATAGAACCAAATCCCGGATTACGAGACCTATCATCAACAGTATGTCAGTAAAATCCTATCTTCTTGATAACAATTTCACGATCAACTTAAGCAACTCAGAAGATCCTTTTAAAAGTTTCAATTATCACATTAAAAAGGCAATAGAATCAGGTACAACTACACCAAAAACAGGATTAAGAAGTCGGGTACAACTGAATACTCCGTGGTTTGATTCCAAATTAAATACATTAATCAAAGAACGAAACCAGATTCACAAGCAGTGGAAACAAGACCCTGGTAATCTTACTCTTGTAACACTTAAAAAGAGATTGAGAAATACCATTACCAATTATAGGCGAAATCTAAAACACAAATATTATGCGAACAGCTTTCAACAAAACCAAAATAACCCCACTAAAACCTGGAAAATCATAAACTCTATTCTATCAAACCGAACACATAAACCAACTAACGAAATAGAATCCCTCGTGGTAAATGACTGCGTAATTAAGGATCCGAGCCAAATAGCATCCGCATTTAATGAGTTTTTTCTCTCAATAGGAAAAAAGCTAGCAGCTACCATTCCGTCATTCCCGGATGACTGTAATACCGTATTTGTGGAACCGAAGGCTTGCCAATCCTTGTACATGGCTAGGACAAACAAAGATGAGGTACTGAGGATCATCTCTAAAACTAAGCTGAAAGCAGCACCGGGACTCGATGGAGTAACACCATCAGTTCTTAAGACTTGTAAAGAAGAATTAGCGGGTCACCTTACAGAACTTTTTAATTGGTCACTGTCCTCGGGAAAGTTTCCAAATGAATTAAAGTTTGCGAAGATAATACCTATACACAAAGGAGACTGTAAAATATGTATCTCTAACTACCGTCCTATATCACTTCTATCGGTTTTTTCAAAAGTATTTGAGACCATAATCAAAGATTGACTCCTAAAATACATATCTGCGAATAATATCCTTACACCACAACAATATGGCTTTCGGAAAAATTCTAGTACTCAATGTGCCGCCTTTGATTTTATCTCCAACCTTCAACAGTATATAGACCAGGGTGAATATGTGGCAGCCATATTTATAGATCTCAAAAAAACCTTTGATACGGTCGTTCATGAAATACTCTTAAAGAAATTGGAATATTTGGGAATTGTTGGGAAGCCCCTAAATCTCCTCCGAAGCTACTTAGATGATAGATTTTGTCTTGTTGAAGTCAAAGGTGTCTCGAGTGGCTTAGGTAAAATCACATGTGGAGTGCCACAGGGATCAATTCTTGGGCCTCTGCTTTTCTTGCTATATGTCAATGACATAACTAAATGTGGTATCTCTGGAAACCTCCAACTTTATGCGGATGACACTGTAATCTATTATCACAGTACAAGCCTGAGTGACCTGGAGTCTCAAATGAATGTAGATGTCTCAATTCTAGCTAATTGGCTGCGTATTAATAAATTGAGCCTCAATATAAAAAAAAACGCACTACCTAACTTTCGGTAATAAGGATTATGTGCCCATGAATATCACACTTGGAACTGAGAAGCTCCAAAATATAGAAGTCACGAAATATTTAGGGCTATTAATAGACTCTAAACTTTCGTGGAATTCCCATGTTGAGCATGTGAAATCTAAAATATCCCCAATAACCGGCGTACTGTACCGACTCCAAGGTCTTCTCTCTACATCTCTACTACGGGCCACATACTATGCGATGATTCACTCCCATCTGAGTTATTTAGTTAGTATCTGGGGCACTATTACTAAAAAACAAATATCAGAAATACAAGTGATTCAAAATCGAGCAATAAGGAATATCTACAGTCTACCGTGGGATACACATATCAAAGATATATATTTAAAGACAAACATACTTCCTTTTACGGTTCTACCTAAATACAATATCACTTGTACAATATTACAAATCATACATAGATCCTCACACACTATCATCAAACCAGCATTTAATTCAGACATACACCAGCACAAAACACGGTCTCAAAATCTAATACACCTAGCATCGTCTACCCACACAACAAAATTTGGTATTAACTCATTACAATATATTGCATATAGACAATACAATGCATTACCTAATGAAATAAAGCAATCAGTAACTAACAAAAAAATATTAGTTAAAACGCTTAAAGATTATTTCCAGAAAATGTTTTTAAACCAGTGAATTTTCGCTCGCTTTCATATGTTGGTTTACTATGTTTCATGTGTATAGTTGTCTCTCAGTATTTCTAAAATCTCTATTCTTAACAATGTATCTTTCTTTTTTTTTTTTTTTCGACAATGCACTTTTCCTTTTTTTATATATTTTTCTTTTCCTTTTCAATATGTTGTATTTTTTTTAAAGTGTAATATCCTTGTAAAATGTATTTTATGTGTCTGTACTTCCCGTAATGAGTTTTATCTCAACTCATTGGAAATAATGTGTTACTTACCATGTTTTTTTGTAATACATTATAAATAAATAAATAAAAAAAAATAATAAATAACTTTGTTTACATAACTTTATTTTTACAAATAAGGTGATGTTAACAAAGTTATTTTTCTTTTTATTAAAAAAAAAACCTTTTTCATGTTCCAACTACAACTATTCGTTTTCTACTAAGGGGCATTTAAAAATTCATGTACTGATTCACAGTTGGAAAAAATCTTTTTTATGTCCTGACTTCAATTTTTTCTGCTATACAAAAAGAAATCTTAAAAGTTACTTGTTTTCACATAGTACTGAATAACTTTTTTCATGTGTCGACTGTAACTATTCATGCAATTTTAAGAAAGATTTAAAAAAAACACGTGTTTATCCACGGTGGGAAATAACCTTTTACATGTCCTGACTCCAACTATTCATACTCTACAAAGGGATATCATAAAAATTTACATGTTTACCCACTGTGGAATAAAATCGTTTTCTTGTCCCGACTGCAAATATTCATGTTCCAAAAATGAATTACTTAAAACACACATGGTAAGCCACAATGGGGAAACACCTTTTTAGTGTTCCTACTGCAACTATGCATGTTATACAAAGGGAAATCTTAAAAGTCACATGCTTACCCGTGGTAGAGAAACACCTTTTTCGTGTCCATACTGCAACTATTCATTTTCACACAACTCATCTACGTTACATGTTGATTCACAGTGAACCAAAATCAGTTCCGTGTGTAACTATTCGTCTTTAGTAAAGTTTGCCGGATATTCCGAAAATATATTTGCTATTTCATACAGCAGGCTTATTCACATAATAGGTTGAAACTAACCGGTTCTCTCATGATAAACGTTTAGTTTTTTTCCCCTTTGAAACCAAAGGAACGAAAGAATAAAATCATTAATTAAGTTGCACAAATCAATGGTAATATTTAATCTAATAATTTTGTTAATTTATGATTCATTATTTAATTTTTTATTATACCTAGCCTCTCTCATTAAAAATCTAGGCGTATTAGGTCTATCAAAAAATTTATATGTCAAAATGCAAAAATCAGTAATTTTAAATACATGTAGGATTACGAAAGATTTTTTTAATATTTATGTTGAGGGATCAGTAGGATTTATAGGCCCCTTTAGGATTTCGACAGAGCCGAACCATCTGATATGAAAATATCTGGAGTCGGTGAATTATTTTCCCATTTGATCTCTGGTGAGTTGACGTGTTGTTCTTGTATTGTTTTGTATTTATTTTGCTTATATAATGCACTTGCATAATGTTGATTGACTAGATGATCATTTGTGGAAAGGTTTAGTTTTTCCTATGGGGAAGATTTTACCCGGACATAAAGTCGGAAATTTATAAAAAATTATCATATCAAGGCGCCGAAATTAAAGAAAATATTAACGGTCGTAACTGGGGACCGATGTCAGGAACTCTGTCTTACTGGGACAACATTCTACCTCTGAGCTTCAAAGAACAAATTTTTTCCGACATTTTGTTGGCGTAATTTCAATTTAATTAATAAAAATATTACCGTTAATGAATTCCTTATTTTTTTGGCTACCTTCTTATTGTAAGATAATAAGTTTCTGAGGCATGGAATGAGACGAGGAGTGTGTCCTAAGACCATGTTGTTAGGCGGTCCGTCCTCTCTGCCCATCCCTGCGGAGAAACGGCGTCATGGTTAGTTAGTTATTAATAAGGTTCTACCCGAATATATTTTGGTTACCTACATAGATAGTGTCTCGGAAATTCCTTTGCGATCTTATTTTATTTATATGGGGCAACTATTGACTTTTATACAAATCTAGAATGAATATTCAACTTATCATTGGTTCTGGGTCTTCGATCTTCGATCCCCATTTGCGATCGTTACCTTTTAGTTTCGCTGTATTTTTCATGTTTTGTTTAGACGTATTAATATAATCGTCTTTCTTAAAAATAATTTCCTTTATTGCGTTTTTTTTTTTTTAAATATAATTTCACAATAATTTCAACATAATTCTATGAATACAAAATGTTACTTTAACTTTCAATTCAGAATCCTTTTTGGCTGTTGGCTGTTGGATACGAGATAGAACACAAGTCGATAATTCTTTCATAAATAACTGAAAATAATTAATCTTCCATTTTTATGATACTTTACTGACTTATATAAACTGTTTGTTTCTCACAAATGTTGAATATTTTAAATATTTTTCCACATAACTGGACTTTTAATGACACTTTAATTCCCAATTTGAAACTCCCACCACTTCACTACCTTTCACCTTCTTCTAACCCCTCCTCTCTATAGGTGATGTATAATGAATTTTTAACTTTAGGGTAAATCTAATCCTGATGATGTGAACATCGTTCAAAAAACATGTAGATTGTGTACATAAATAAAAGTGATGTAAAAAAAGTTATTTGTCGTTATAATAAACCTATTATACTATTAATTTCGAATAAATAACTACAATAATTTTCTGTACTGTGTTATATAAATTCATTTTTTTATGAAGTATAATATCAACTAATTGTTCAAAATTAATTAAATCAATTGGGTCCTGTCTTCGCGATGATCGCCTGGACATTAGTGACGTTATTTCTGGTTGATTGGTTATTGATGGTTCTCAAATATGTAGACTCTCTTAACTGGGTTTTATATATTAACTTTTTTCATACATTTGACCGAATATTACGTGCAATTTAAAACCAATTTTCAGCTGAGTGCATTGAAATAATTGAATCTATAACTGTCCTGATGAAGGTACGGATGTACCGAAACCGGTAGACAGTAAAAATTTTCAATAAAATGATCCTAAACCGATTATTTTCATTTCGTTTATTTAAAATGTCAAATCACAATGTGTTTGCTTCTTTCGAAAAAATAAATTGATTTTTGTTTGTTTGAATACAAAACTCACAATCGTTTGGAAATATGTTTTCTACTGCTCCAATTGCACCTGCACAAAGCCGGCCCAACGTTCACAACAAATAGTACAAATGAAATAAAAAATAGAACTATGGCCAAATATAAAAACATTATCTCGCCAAAGAAAGCCGTTAAGAAAATAATTCAAGGCTTGTTGTTTTTGGGGAAGTTAAGGAAACGAAGGAGAAGATATTTTGGGAATGAAAAGGGTATGAAGGATGGGTAGGAATATGGGAGTCAATGTGTCCGGTCGTATAAATCCGTCTCTCCCACTGCGGTGCAATGCGATGTATAGAGAGAGTTCGGCTGAAGAGGTGAAAGGGTCTCCCTCAACCGGCCTCTCTTCAGAGTTGGTGGGCAGACGCATGCACCTCCGAGACCTGGACAAACCTCATCCCGAGAACCCGGGCACTCCTGCCTACTAAACTAACGTAACGAACCACTCGGGGTGACCTATAGCAGAGGTGTTGGTTATCCAATGATTGATTCCCGGGGCGGCGGTACCCATACCCGCCATTGGCAAAGGTTATTTCGATAAAAGGAAACATTCATGGTATTTTTAAAAGTAGTTTATTGATATAAAAAAATACTAAAGGGAACAGAAAAAATTATACGAAAATTGTAAATTTAAATTATGCCGTACAATTCATGGTAAAAATAATAAACTACTAATTTTTTCGAATACAAAATTATACATTTTTTTATGAAAATTGGAAAACTTCTTTCTACTGATAAAATGGGAGCATTACATTATTAAGTTTTAGCATATTTTTTTATAATTTCTACATCAGGCACATTATTTTGAAAATATATACCCTCAGATATGATAGACATGATACCCTCAGTAACCAGCGCTCAACCGACTATGGAATTCCACAAGGAAGCGTATTGGGACCAACTCTGTTCTTACTGTATATAAACAACTTTTGCAACCTTGAAATTGAGGGAAGCATTGTTAGCTTTGCCGACGATACTGTTTTACTGTTTGAAGGCAACAATTGGTCAGCTGTATTTAAAAAAGCTGAAAAAAATATTAACTTAGTTAAAAAAATGGTTAGATATTGTATCAGACGTAATCGTGATACATAAGACTGTAGATAGGGCCGGTGATCCCAATCTGTGGAGGCGTAAGATGTCTTCCTTCAGTGGCGTGGAGGGGTAGAACGGGGCCGTCTCTGATGCCGTTGTAGCTGGTCCGAATGCTGTTTTCGCGTCCTTGATGCTGATTCCGGGTCTGGTCTGAAGGGGTAGGCAAGTCCGTGGTCCAGGGTGAAGCGGGGGTCAGAGTGAAAGAAGGCGAGTAGAAGCAGAAGTCGGAGCGAGGTAGAAGGCAGAGCAGAGAGAGAGGTGTTGAGCTGGTGGTGGTTGCTGGCTAACTGTCTTTCCAAGGGGCTGTTGCCCGTTTTATAGGACCCCGGCGGCCTTCGCTGACCGAGCGACGTTCACACGGGCCCGCTTTCTCTTTGATTCCTGGAATCGAGGCCCGTGTTTGTTACGTGCCCGCGGCCCGCCGCCGGGTTGGCTACCGCCCCTCGGCCGGTAATTTCGGGCTCATGGCCGAACGCGACCACGGCCTCTCTTTGTTCAGGCACGGTTCCCAGAGTCGCGCTTGTGGAACGCTCGGGCGGCAAACCACCTCGACGCTGTGACGGCGCGCGGCCCTTGGCTTCGGGTCGCGGCCGAGCGTTCACTCTCGTATAAGCACGACTCTAATAATCGTGCCCGAATTAAATGCTCTCATGATTTTACCAGCTCTAACAATACTTCTCTGCCCGTATACCTCTATCCAAGCTCCGACGTTTCATTTATTGTTTACATAGAGGTTCAGACATACATTTTATACATTTCTTTCATTATACATAACAATTTCACATACATAGAGGACAGTTTATTCAGTTTAAGGACAGGCAAAGTTAAGGCAAATGGCAGATTTTAATATGGGGTGACGTCGGCTGATATCGGAGCAGTACGTCCGTTACAGATATAAACAGGCTTACCCTTAACACGAAAAAAACAAAATATATCACTTCAAGCATCAATACTGCAGGCCAACCTAATGATGATTACTCCATAAAAATACATAACTGTACGAATTCCAATGTATGCAATGAGTGCCCCTGTATAGAGCGAACTCCACAGATGAAGTACCTCGGCCTCACCATTGACCCATACCTCAAATGGAATATACATACTCAGATCATTGCGAATAAAATTAGGAAAACAATACATTTCTTCAGATCCGTAAGGAACTTCCTTAACTTACAAATTCTAAAAACGATTTATTTTGCATTAACCCAATCTATCATTGAGTATGGTATCATTGCATGGGGAGGGGGTACTTCATCAGCTCTAGATCCTGTTGAAAAGGCGCAGAAAACAATTATGAAAATTATTCTCAAACTTCCTCAAACTGCAAACAGTAACTTAATTTTCAACATAATGAGAGTATTTGATGTTCAACAGATCTATGTAAGAACTATCCTCATGCATCTCTTTAAAAACAAACACGTGCTTTACGAAAAAAAACTAACTTTAGATTTACGCGTAATTCGAACAAAGACATGTTGCAAGTTCCAGCACTTTCTTCCACCTTTGGTCAACGTAGCTTTGGCTACTTTGCCACAAAGATCTTCAACATGCTCCCGGAAAATATTAAAGAGAGTCAAACACGGAAAGAGTTTAAAAAATTTGTTAAAATTTGGATTTATTCAAATGATCGAGCCTACACCGGTGCCCTCACCCAAACGCCTTGTCATTGACAGTTATTGCAGTATGTACGATGCTAAAACTTACTATATACGTATTGTGTAAATGCAAACAATAATGAAAAGTAACCAAATGCCTTGTCACAGTGAGTTATTATAGTATGTATTGTGTTTAAACTTATTCTATCTGTATCTTCAATATGTAAACAATAATGTAACCTAAAATAATGGATTGCTGTATGGGAACCCATATTAAACATTTACATATTAGCAAACCATAGACAAAATGGAGAAATAATTAACTAAAAATTCTGCCTCAATACAGGTTCGCCTAGTGAGGCAGGTTATGCACAACCTAAAATATAGTATATTATGCCATTTCTATATAACACTCTTACATTGATAAATATTTTTTCTTATATTAGAAACTGCCGTATTATTGTAACATTATTCTTTCAACAATTTCATTGTTTCTAACTGACATATAATTATACAACTTACTAATGATATATTATATATATTCTGTAATTTTTTGATGAAATAAATAAATAAAAAATAAAAATAAAAAAAATTGTTGAAGTATTAAAAAAAATGTTTATTTTACTCCGATTCAAACTGATTTACATCAATTTAGGAGGCTGGTGCCGTTAATAAGGTCATTTACTACCGGAACTGCCTCTTTTTAGCGGAAAAAGCACAAAAGTTGCTCTAATCACTTAAAAAATGCGTGTTTAGTGAAAAACGATGAAAAATGCGCTATGCATATTTTCGTTCTCTAATTATGGAAGTCGACAATTCGGATTCCGAAACTATAATTATTTATGGAATAAATCACTACTATAAGCACGCTGAAGAGATACACCAATGTACAGATGATTTGTGTTATGGGCGATGGCCAGTGAATTTTACACATCAACCTATCAGGACCATAAGCTTCTTGAATCTGTACAATGTTATCATAAATTTTACATTGCGGCGCGTGTATTGGCTATAGTTGATTGAATACCCCAGTCTTTTCGACGCCAAAAGTTTGTTGCGTACTAATCGATAGGTGCTGGATGAATCAAGCAAGCCACCCAGTGAGGCCAACATTACTGGAAAACTTTGAAATGTAAAAAAATATTGTCCCAAATAAAAAAAATAAAAAAATGGACTGTAATTTTAACAAGTTAAAAAAAATCAAACGATTGTTTATTTATCAAGGATATTAAGGAACGGGAAGAGGAGGCCTTTTCCTTGTTATTGATCTTGCTTCAATTGTGTTCAAAAGTTCTGGTGTTTTATTGAAGGTTCGTAAGCACTATAGTCTATAGTTGTTTGGGGATCGATGGTGAGGCACGAAATGAAAGAAGGTTGTGAAGGTCACATGTGTTTATTGGTGAGTCAGTAGCCGTGACAAGGAGATGATGAAGGACAGATGTAGAATACTCCGGTTGCTGCTGTGATGTGTTGGCAGGTCAAGCGCGGGTCAGTGAGTCGACGCCGGGCGCTGGTGACCGGGACTCAATGTAGGTCAGGCACTGGCGAAGAACGCAGGTCTTCAGGCACTCCAGTGCTGACGAGACGGCCGAAGGTACGGCGGACCTTGTGGGCAGTTGAACGGGAACGGCGTGACCAGTGAGGATGCTGCGTGTCCTCGTGGTGGTCATGGTAGCGTGGAAGAAGCGCTGGTCAGAGACGCTGGAACCAGGGCGCTTGTAATCCGAGTAGCGCTGGCCGCGGACGTGGCCGAGGCGCTACGATGATGTCCCGATAGAGTCCATGATGATAGGGGCGAAGCCGGGTACGTGTCCCTCGCGCTAGTAAGAAGAACGCGGGTGATCACTCGTTGAATCCTTGTAGACTGGCGGCAGATTGATAACTGATGACTGACTGGCTCGCTGCGTCGGGCTTATTTATACTACTCGGCCGACGGCGGCAGTAGGTAGGTGGATGGCAACTAAATCGAAGACACTCGCTCGATCTGGATCATTCGCGAACTTTCGACGGCTTGGCAATTATGCCTAGGCCGTAGGCTCGAACCTTCTGGCGAGTTCTCGTAGTATTCGAGACGGACTGCGGTGTTATTGTCATCAATATGCAGGTAGGTACTTGAAGTACGTAGATTACTTTGTTTACGATTTAACGATGCAAGTACATAATTCGGGAGTAGATACTAAGTAGGTCAAGCGGTTTATTATTAATTATTTAATCTGGATAATTCGACGCCACAGACACCCCCTTCCCAGCAGCTTTGCTGAGGTCTGCGATAGAAGAAATAGCTCGGAGACGAATGTCTTTTAAAACTGTGACACTTCATAAAAAAAAAAAATTTTGCAAAACACATGTTCACAACACAGGCTAAAGATTCACTCAGATAACCATGGTGGCACTACTATCCGCGCTTGTGCGGAGATGGTCTGGTGCGTGATGCTCCGTGATGCCTTAACTGATCACCCATTTTGAGACGGGGCTGCAGAATCATGTCGGGCTGCAGATCACGTCGGGCTGCAGATCACGTCGGGGTCACCACTTTGGGGATCAATGGTGAGGCACGAAATGAAAGAAGGTTGTGAAGGTCACATGTGTTTATTGGTGAGTCAGTAGCCGTGACAAGGAGATGATGAAGGACAGATGTAGAATACTACGGTTGCTGCTGTGATGTGTTGGTCAAGCGCGGGTCAGTGAGTCGACGCCGGGCGCTGATGACCGGGACTCGATGGAGGTCAGGCACTGGCGAAGAACGCAGGTCTTCAGGCACTCCAGTGCTGACGAGACGGCCGAAGGTACGGCGGACCTTGTGGGCAGTTGAACGGGAACGGCGTGACCAGTGAGGATGCTGCGTGTCCTCGTGGTGGTCATGGTAGCGTGGAAGAAGCGCTGGTCAGAGACGCTGGAACCAGGGCGCTTGTAATCCGAGTAGCGCTGGCCGCGGACGTGGCCGAGGCGCTATGATGATGTCCCGATAGAGTCCATGATGATAGGGGCGAAGCCGGGTACGTGTCCCTCGCGCTAGTAAGAAGAACGCGGGTGATCACTCGTTGAATCCTTGTAGACTGGCGGCAGATTGATAACTGATGACTGACTGGCTCGCTGCGTCGGGCTTATTTATACTACTCGGCCGACGGCGGCAGTAGGTAGGTGGATGGCAACTAAATCGAAGACACTCGCTCGATCTGGATCATTCGCGAACTTTCGACGGCTTGGCAATTATGCCTAGGCCGTAGGCTCGAACCTTCTGGCGAGTTCTCGTAGTATTCGAGACGGACTGCGGTGTTATTGTCATCAATATGCAGGTAGGTACTTGAAGTACGTAGATTACTTTGTTTACGATTTAACGATGCAAGTACATAATTCGGGAGTAGATACTAAGTAGGTCAAGCGGTTTATTATTAATTATTTAATCTGGATAATTCGACGCCACAGTTGTATATCTAAGCACCGTTCCACAGCACAAACTGTTTTGATCACACACGACAATATACAATATTTATTTAATGTGTGATGATTGGAGCTGATAATTTGTACTCTAACAAACTTTTCACGAGATAAATATTAATTACTAGTTGATATATACCCGGCGTTGCTCGACTTTTTCTATTTTCAATAAATTTAACATCCATGTATTATATTATGTATTCCGGAAGAAATTCTCTAAATTATAGTAAAAACCCTATTAACTCTGATGCATAATTTGGAAGAACTAAGCGCATAACAGACACACGCTGGTAGTGATTTTGTTTTATACTATTTAGAGATTACGAACAGCGAAAATATGCAACGCCGATGAAATTCTAACTCCAAAACAAAAGAAACTTGATGCGGGCTTCTATATTTCAAATCTTTTTGCTTGCTTTCTTTGAAGGCAACAAAAACAAGGGAAAGGGCAATTTAGGTATGAACCTGATTGTTCCAATATTAAGCAATGCTATTAAAACCTCCGTATTCTATAACGTACAATTTCTGTGCGACCTCCTAGTATAATTGTTTAGCTATCCTACTATGGCCAGACGACGCTCTCGATCCAGGCCAGCACTCCATACAGCCTGGTGGTCAGCAACACTGTCTTGCTAGGCTCCTCGGTAGCGTGTATGGCCACCAGCAACTGAGTGCACGCCACTGCCTCCTCGTTGTTCACCTGCAGCGGCCCGCCCGATATACCCTGCAAAATACAACAGTTAGGTTAGGTGTAGTAGGTATTGGAAGTCAACATACATCAATTAGGTTATGTGGATCGGAAGACAAAATATATCAAGTAGGTTATTTGGAGTAGGTATCGGAAGGCTAAATACATCAATTCTAACTTCAAAATGTGAAGAAATAATGGGCAATTCTAAAACAAATACCTTGGATTAAAAAAATTATTATTATTACGAGAAAAACTCACTCCCCATACACACAAGCTTGGCTTAGTTATAATGGGGTACATCGTTCAAGTTTAAATATTTTATAATTGAGTTGTCGACTTGCAAAACTCGTTCGGGAATTTTTCAGAAATCTGAAGATGTTTGGAACACATTGAATACAAAAAGAAAATACCTTAAATACGAAATATCAAATATCAAATTATACATTATTATTTTGATATTGAAAAACAAGAATATTTTTTTTTTCAATTTACCTCAAGCACTTTATATGGATGTATCAGAACCAGAAAAAAATTCCAGAGTAAAAGTTGAAAGTTGACGACTAGATTGTAACATTATTTCTTATATATATTTTTGGGTTTATTTAAGAAACTCACATTTGTACGTGAAAATGATTTTTCAATTTAATTGAATATAAAATAAACCATTACAGGTTAGGTATAAATTAGATATTTAAAGTTATTCGTAAAAACTGAAAGAAAAGAACAGACGAACAATGAAAAATTATCGTTTTAATTTGGATACATTGTAAGGATAAATTGTTTTTAAGTTTTAAGGGTACAGTGGAAATATCAATAATAAGGTATACTTGTACTTGTATACATTGTATACTTGTACTTGTATACATTGTATACTTGTACTTGTATGAATTGTAACATATTTGAAAACCCGACGACGTTTTGTTCACTGAACCGCCCCCAGAGAATAATAATAATAAGAGTTTATTCCAGAATGTATGCAGGGATAGTGCAGACATACACTCCATGTTTTGAAATAATATGAATAAGAAAAATATTAATACATAGATGGGTACAAAGATTTTTAGTAAAATAAGTAAAACACAAAAAAAATAATAAAACAAAAAATCTTTTCCGTCAAAGAAGGTAACTCGTTGCAACCTATCAAAGGATTCAAATCATACTACAAACCTAACAGATTATTGCTATTTTAATCGCGCTGATGTAATTTATTTTATTATAAACATTAATAAATAGCATCTTTTTCTCGGGTTTGTAAGCATTTTTTACATTTCCACAATATCAGAGACGATATTTTAAATTTTTCCCCAATATTTAGTGATCCTCCTTGTCTGGGAGACCTATCGGTCTTCGCCCCCTTATGTAGCAGCATAATTTGTAGTCAAACGCCAACTTATTTTGGGTGTCGCATCACTCACTGCTCTACTTATACAGGCAGTAATATTAAAGTGCTGGCGACATCGGGGCGGACACGGTGCGGTAGTTGGGGCACTACTCCTGTCCGGAAAGCCCGTCTTGAAAGAAGGAGAGAGGCTCCTTCTATTACTTCTCACTCCAGAAGATAGGTGGAAACTTGAGCACCAATCGGCCATCATGAGAAATACCCATCTCGTGCACAAGCCCACTGAGAGACAGCCTGGATTCTCACTGCCTGTAGTCCGCCATCAATAGGATAAGTTCCTTAAACAGTGCCCACATGATGCCCCCACAGGTGGGACCTTAAAGAGTCGGCGATCTGGTCAATGAATGCCCGCTGCGTTCATTCCCCACAGGGGTTGATGGGGTCCACAGGGCGACGCCTGAGGCCCTAGATGTTCCCCTCCGATCCCCCCACCATACGAAAGAAGAAGAATAATTCGGGCCAGTGATGTCAGTCAAGTTTCTTTGAATTAGAATTTAGAGGAAATCAATATTATAACAAAGAACTGATGACAATACTCACGGTGGGTACTCCACCCTCTTTGGTTCTGGTGACGCACATCTGCGTCGCGTTCCTGACTGGCCTGGTGATCACATCGGAACACTTCTCGTAGGAGACTGGTTTCATGCTCCACTGAAAACACATACAATGCCGTTATAGCGAGCAATTTAGTCGGATTGCTGCATTATTTAACAATAATTATTCATAATCATTTGCAAATTCACTTTGTGGCGTTTTATTAATTCAAATAAAATAACTAACTTGGTGTGCACCACTTTTTAATCAAAATGATCTTTCAAAACCAAACGTTTCTTTGTCATGACAAACGTAAAATAAAAAATTAAAAAATAATAATAATAACCAATTAATCACTGCTCATTGCAATATTGTTGTCTATAGGTACTAATTTGTTTATACTTGTTTGTCTATCCTTATATTTGTCAATTTTCTCTATCCTGACGAAGAAACCACTGATCTTTTTAACATTAAACCCACACAGGAGGTCCTGACGTAAATGATTTGCCTCAGGGCCTATGTCATCTTTGAGGATGCTGTGTGGAGGGTCTTATAAAGGAAAGGAAGCAGAAGAATTTCTGAGAAAGAAACGTATGAGGAGTAGGTGGGAATCAAGGGATCAATCAGTGTGTCCAGGAGTGACTGACGTACGATCTATCCATCCTACTGCGGCGCAAGGCATTGCGTCAAGAGAGACCAGTTGGTGAGGTCAAAGGGTCTCCCCAAACCAGCCTCACATATCAATCAGTGTGTCCAGGAGTGACTGACGTACGATCTATCCATCCTACTGCGGCGCAAGGCGTTGCGTCAAGAGAGACCAGTTGGTGAGGTCAAAGGGTCTCCCCAAATCAGCCTCACATATCAATCAGTAAGATTAAATAGTGATGTATACAAAGTTACTTCATGGAAGTTTGTAAGTAACTAAGAAAGTAGAAAATAGTTTTCATTCTTCCATTGAATTTCAAATGAACGAAGTCATATTACAAATTTATCATCTTCGAGATAGTCATTCTAATATTTTCTGTTGAACATACAAAGAAGTGTGGCGTCGAGAAAAATCTAGATTGACTAATTAATAATAAACCGCTCGACCTACTTAGTACCTACTCCCGAATTATGTACCTGCAGTCGAAATCGCATCGTAAACAGAGCAACCTACGTATTTCAAGCACCTACTTGTCTGTCGACGACAATAACATCGCAAGTCCGTCTTTCACATTACAAGAACTCGCCAGAAGGTTCGAGTCTACGGCCTATGCATAATTGCCGCGCTGTCGAAGGTTCCTGAAACATACAGTCTGTGCGCGTGCCTAGGATTTAGTTGCCATCCATCTACCTACTGCTGCCGTCGGCCGTGTAGTATAAATATGCCCGACGCAGCGAGTCAGTCAGTCAGTCATCAATCTGCCGCCAACGATTTACTAATATCACGAGTGACGATCGGTGCGCCCCCGTGCCCCCCGCGAAGACCAAGATACCCGGCTTCGCCCGTACCACCATGGACTCCATCGGGACATCATCTTAGCGCCTTGTCCAGATCGCCGTCCCTGGCAAGCGCTATTCGGATTACAAGCGCCCTGGTTCCAGTGTCTCTGACCAGCGCTTCTTCCACGCCACCATGACCACCACGAGGACACGCAGCATCCTCACTGGTCCACGCCGCTCCCGTTCAACTGCCCACAAGGTCCGCTGCACCTTCGGCCTCCATCAGCACTGGAGTATTGATTCCCCAGATCGCCAGTGCCTGACAGTCATCGAGTCCCGGTCACCAGCGCCCGGCGTCGACTCACTGACCCGCGCCTGACTCCTCATCTCCTCGTCACGGCAACTGACTCAATAAACACAGTGACCTTCACGACACGCCTTTTATTCCGTGCCTCTCACTGATTCCCCAAAGAAGCAATACTCTACTATCAGAGAACCTTACTAAATGGGGCGAAGGCCATCACAAAGTCGCGAGCGGGGCCAAGCAGCAAAAAGCATTATTTGCTCGTATTTATTATTATGCTACGTAAAAATAACTTTCATGTCTCTTTTAAAATTATATTAAATCAGGCTTATATATACAACCCCTAATACGCCGCTGCAGCGATGGTATATACCTACGGTGAAGAGAGCTGTATATTTCTCAAATCTTTACTCATTCATCAGATTAGTTTAGGCAGAACCACTTTTCCCTTGGTATCTCCTTGAGGTAGGTATGTTGTGTGGATGAAGTTAGTGGAATTATTAATTCTTCTAATTGAATTCCCAATAAGGGGAGGTATATAATGTTGTGTGGGTAATGGAATATGAATTATTATATTAATAAACTCGCAAAGAAAGCGACGCAATTAAAATTATTTCCTTGGTATCCCCGATTGGGTGAACATGTTTGTAGGTCGAAGCGCAGATCAATAATACAATTTTTATTTTCAAGTCAGTCAGAAGAAAATATTTGTGCAGTTATTGTCAGAAGAGTTAGTAGTGTCAGTACCCAAACAATATTTAGACGAAAATTCTTTAGTATTTTCTTAAATGGAAATTTTTTTAGCACTGCTTAAAACGGAACATTAAAAAACATATTTTTACCGGCTAGTGGACGTTCGTCCAATTTCAACCCAACTTCAAACTACTGCTAGCTAAGTTCTCCATCATTGCTCAAGCAACATTTTCCACTTACACAAATATGTGAAAAAAATCCGAGTTCTTTGTCCTCAATGTGTATCATTTAGGAACCTAGCCCCCAAACCAAGCTAACCTAGCCCCCAACCTTGCTAGTGCCCCACGGAAAATTGTATGTATTCTTTTCCGAGTCCTGTGTCCTCAAGGTGTACCAGCATCCCCACAAACAACATATTATGCCTTAAGGAACTTATTTCCCGTCAAGTTCTCCTGTGTGGAATTAATATTTTTCAAAAATGTGAAAAGAATCAGTTCCAGGCAGGGGCGCCCCACCACAAGGTTGGGGCTCTTGGTCGACCCCGAGCGAGACGACGCATTATATCTTTATCTGAGGGAGGGTATCTGGCCCCCCCCCTGCCAACGCCCATGATCTAATATAATATTTTGCCAGGTTGTTCGATTACGAAGTTGATGTCAATTAAATAGCACTTTGAATAGACATGATACTAACCCTCGTATAAACGTTACTCTCCTGGGAAATGTAGGACAGTTGGTTTTCGTTGAAGGCCCCGCCCGTGTGGAGACAAGCTGGGAACACCACCGCCGAGAAAGTTACTCTGAAAAACGTATTAAAAATTATCACCGACATACTTATTGTGATTTAAATGTTAAATCCATGAAACATAACTAATAAAAATATCAAATAACCTGGAGCCAGCTAGACTATGGCATCCTCGAATGGGCAGTATCGCCCTAGTGTAAGACCACAATTCAGAATGAAACGGTGTATGAAATGGCAGTGGTAGTGTGTAGTGACCAGATATAAATATTTAGGTACTTACCCACCTTCTTCATCCAAATCTCCTTCCCACTCCCACTGGGGGTGCCATAGTCTCACTGGCTCCAGACGCTTGGGAGCAGTTGAGACTCTTGTAAGGTACTCACATGGAAAAACCTGACCTTATTTGAGTTCCTACTACTACCATTATTGCAACGGGAAATGCATTAACTAAGAAAGGGCTGAATCAGAGATGCCGCAGGTCACTAGCGTACAGTAAATGCATAAACTAAGAAAGGACTGAATCAGAGATGCCGCAGGTCACTAGCGTACAGTAAATGCATAAACTAAGAAAGGACTGAATCAGAGATGCCGCAGGTCACTAGCGTACAGTAAATGCATTAACTAAGAAAGGACTAAATCAGAGATGCCGCAGGTCACTAGCGTACAGTAAATGCATTAACTAAGAAAGGACTGAATCAGAGATGCCGCAGGTCACTAGCGTACAGTAAATGCATTAACTAAGAAAGTACTGAATCAGAGATGCCGCAGGTCACTAGCGTACAGTAAATGCATAAACTAAGAAAGGACTGAATCAGAGATGCCGCAGGTCACTAGCGTACAGTAAATGCATTAACTAAGAAAGGACTAAATCAGAGATGCCGCAGGTCACTAGCGTACAGTAAATGCATTAACTAAGAAAGGACTGAATCAGAGATGCCGCAGGTCACTAGCGTACAGTAAATGCATTAACTAAGAAAGGACTGAATCAGAGATGCCGCAGGTCACTAGCGTACAGTAAATGCATAAACTAAGAAAGTACTGAATCAGAGATGCCGCAGGTCACTAGCGTACAGTAAATGCATTTACTAAGAAAGGACTGAATCAGAAATGCCGCAGGTCACTAGCGTACAGTAAATGCATTAACTAAGAAAGGACTGGATCAGAGATGCCGCAGGTCACTAGCGTACAGTAAATGCATTAACTAAGAAAGGACTGAATCAGCGATGCCGCAGGTCACTAGCGTACAGTAAATGCATTAACTAAGAAAGGACTGAAGCAGAGATGCCGCAGGTCACTAGCGTACAGTAAATGCATTAACTAAGAAAGGACTGAATCAGAGATGCCGCAGGTCACTAGCGTACAGTAAATGCATTAACTAAGAAAGGACTGAATCAGCGATGCCGCAGGTCACTAGCGTACAGTAAATGCATTAACTAAGAAAGGACTGAATCAGAGATGCCGCAGGTCACTAGCGTACAGTAAATGCATTAACTAAGAAAGGACTGAATCAGAGATGCCGCAGGTCACTAGCGTACAGTAAATGCATTAACTAAGAAAGGACTGAATCAGCGATGCCGCAGGTCACTAGCGTACAGTAAATGCATTAACTAAGAAAGGACTGAATCAGAGATGCCGCAGGTCACTAGCGTACAGTAAATGCATTAACTAAGAAAGGACTGAATCAGAGATGCCGCAGGTCACTAGCGTACAGTAAATACATTAACTAAGAAAGGACTGAATCAGCGATGCCGCAGGTCACTAGCGTACAGTAAATGCATTAACTAAGAAAGGACTGAATCAGAGATGCCGCAGGTCACTAGCGTACAGTAAATGTCATCTGTCCTGATGATGGACACTTAAGTCTTACTTTTTCTCAATTATTGCCTCAACCCCATATTTATTAAAAGCTCAAATTTATAAGTGCAGTTATCAATGATAGGGCTTCGGTTCTCGTCCGGAACACATTGGAAACAGACTTGATACAATTAAGGAATAATTGGTCAGTTGGAAAAAGACTAGAGACATGCCCAAATGCACTGGGAACGGGTTTGAAGTAGACTGGAAACAAATTGGAGAGACTCTTGGAATATCCTGGTAAAACAGACTGAGAACATATTGAAACAAACTGGGGGCAGGCTTGAAATGGAAACAAATAAGAAAGAGACTGGGATAATGCTGAAACAGACTGAAAACAAATTTGAAAAATATTTTGAATAGCGTCAGAAAACAACGTTTGCCTGAAATATTCATGTAAATTGACTGGAATAACTTCACAACATGCTATACCAGCTTTCCACGCAGTTCTGTCTTACTTGCGATCCAGTTTTATGAGTCCAACGCGATTGTAATCCCCATCGGCTCCTCCAGAGTCCGGGTGGAAGGCCTTGATCATGATGGAGTAGACCAGGGAACGGTCCGACTTTGGACTCCAGTCCAGCCCGCCCAGTTTCACGAACTTGGCCAAACTGAAAGACAACAAAACATCAAACAGTTCATTCCATGAATTGTGAATTAATTATCGTCAAAAAATGTATCTACCTGATTTAAATCATCGCCATATGTACTTATTATGATGGGTTTCATGATAAAACGTTGAAAAACAGTGAAATGATGAAGAAAACAACATCTTTATAGAACTGAAAATGATTAACGGACATTTCGACAGCCTCGGGAGTTCAGCACAGTGAAATGATTAACGGACATTTTGACAGCCTCAGGAGTCTAGCACAGTGAAATGATTAACGGACATTTTGACAGCCTCGGGAGTCTAGCACAGTGAAATGATTAACGGACATTTTGACAGCCTCGGGAGTCTAGCACAGTGAAATGGAAAACTTATAATATCGGATCGACAGGCGTAACTACCTAAGATTTAACACCAATTTCCCGAGTACGATCGCGCTATTGATAGCCAGACCGTTAGATACATTGATAATGCAATATATTAGAATTCGATATACGGCGGTAACTTAGTTAGTTCACCCCCATTCCGTAATAAGCCAGTTATTTTGCATAACTCACGACATTTTCCAAAAAATGTGCATATCCGACACATTGGAGGCCGCGCTAAAAGTAGTGACTTTTGTCTACCGACTGTCGAAATCATATTTTGAACATGCTCGCAAATATCGCTAACTGATCGTAGATGACGGATTTTGTCACTATCGTGTTGAAATTATATCCTTCAATAATAGCGACAGACTGGGAACAGGCTGAAAATAGACTGGAAGCATATTGAAAAGAGAGTGGGAATATACTGAAACAGGCATGGAACAAGAAAGAAGTAGACTGGAATTAAATTGGAAAGAGACCGGGAGCTACGAAAATAAACTTTAAAAAATTAGAAAGAGATTGGGAACACACCGAAACAGACCTATTGGAAAGATACTGGCAAAATCATGGCTTAAATATTAGACAAGCAATCCTACGATCAGAATCTTCAACAGCCAAAGGTAGACTCTCAGTATCTATGCGCAATCCCAATACCAATTTTGGAGACCAGGCTTTCGCAGTAGCAGGCCCAACAGCTTGGAACAAACTCCCTTCACATTTGCCAAAGATCGACAGCTCATCCGAATTCAGAGAAAAACTAATGAATCACCTATTCAACTTCTCGTATCCAGAATAACGACCTCATTTTTCAGTATTTCATTTCTCAGTCCAGGGGTTTTTCTCCTTGAATACCGACTTATATGTAATAACCATTTATTATGCATAAACTATTTTTGTAATATTTTATACCTTACCACTAACAACACGAGCAGAAATCATAATACTATGTATCTGTAAACGTAATTATATATGCTAGTCGTAAATCACAAGATTAAGCCGTAGTTGTAAGTCATATTATAGCGGTATTTTGTATTTCCTCGGTCATAAAAATATGTATAGTTTAAAGTTACTAGTTAAAAGTCTATGTTGTAAATGGCTAGACATTGATCTTAGTTATAAGCCACCAGCTTTTAAAGTTAGTTATAAGCCACAAGTAATTAGTTATAAGAAGGAGGTGATTGGGGTGATTTTCTCACGAAAACGGCGCCATACAAATAATCCAATCAGCATTATTATCGTGTGGCTGATGAGAGATGTCGGGTGATTAAATAATTTGAGGTTAGGTTACATAGTTAAACTGGGTGTGTAGTACTCACTTGGTGCAGTAGTAATCTGAGAGTACCCACTGATCGCTGATGAGAGATGCCAGGTGATGCCAGGCAAATCCCTTCTCGTTCATATCATCATCGTAGCTGAGCGCAGCCTGGAATTAAAACAAATAATACATTCTTTTAGCTTTACCTTTCTTCATTTCAATCTGTTAGTAGCCGAAGGGACGAGTTCTGTACGTTTTCACTGCGGTGTCAAGGATTGAATCCTCTGTCAGCTATGCATTCAGTACTCAAACATTTCTATCTTAAATCTTGATACATTTAGAACCAAATTAATTATTCACGTTTTGGTATACGTCATTTTTTAATTTATTTCCAGGGTTCTTCAGTTAGCGTGTTATTAACTTACCAAGTATGTTGTATTTCGTGATTATTTTTTATGATGATAATTTTAATTTTCTGTTGTTAAGATTTAGTTTAAGTTACTGTACTGGACGGGAGTCCGCA
Organism: Hesperophylax magnus; assembly: GCA_026573805.1. Lineage (NCBI taxonomy): Eukaryota > Metazoa > Arthropoda > Insecta > Trichoptera > Limnephilidae > Hesperophylax > Hesperophylax magnus. The sequence goes on along the minus strand of JAIUSX010000144.1, from coordinate 422,859 downwards.
CAAGACTGTAGATTTAGGCGCCGGGTCCAAACCGTGTCTTCAACCGTTGAAAATGCTCCTTTACGGCCGATGATGATGATTGTAGTTGATATTGATGATAAATCTGCCTCCCGCACCCAGTGCTTGGTGAATGTTGGGTACTGGGTGTGCTGTCGTCTCTGCTCGCTTCTGGTGTTGGCGGTTTTCCAGAGGAGGGCCGGCTTGTCTTGAAGAGGTAACACCAGAAGATCTTGGAGCAGAAGACTTGGCGAGGTGAGGCAGATGTTGGGCAGGAGTCATTTGTAGATAATAAAACGCTTGGTTTCGGTGGTAAAGATGAACTAATTTTATTTTATTATTTGGCTGCTTATATTCAATAAGCATGACTCGCACCCGACATTGGGCTTTGAGTCCAAAAGTGGTAGGGGATTGTACCCGCGCCAACAATGAGTTTATAGGCCCCGGCAAAATGTCGCATATTCATTTTGCCGGCAGCACTGGCGAAAGTAGTCGCTTAAATTTGCGAGTTAGAAAAGATTTTGAACGCTTACATGAATAAAAATTACATAGTTTAAATGCATAGTAGTTATAAGAATGTGTATCATTACAACTAGATTTTTTGTTTGCCAAGATACGACAAAAAATAAGAAAAGTTTGTAAATAAATGTGTAAAAATGATCTCAAAGCGATCAAATTTGTAAAACATTGTTAAGTTGGTATTTTTCCCAGGTCCCCCGTAACATAGCGCTCAGAAAAAGATAAGATTCACTATGCTACGAGGTTCCTGGATTTTTGTACACGCAAAAAAGGTAAAAAATGGGTATACATATATGTGAAAAACAGCTTTCTTAATATCTCCTCAGTGGTAGTATATAGAAAATAGTGTTTATTTGACTACCGCCGAGGGGATGAACAAGTAAAATACATACATTTGCAACATTTAAAAATTGATTTTTCCTAGTAAATTTTACATAGAAAAAATGCTGGACATCGATCCACGCGGCAGGTAAGCCGGCGATGCGGTATCGATGCCGTTCGTAGACAAAGTTTTTCAAGCGGCCGGGAACAAAATGGCCAGTGGCGGGGAGTGATGATTTCGCCAGTGGCGTGGGGTAGGCACATTTTATAAATGTAAAACAGATTTTATGAAATTAAATAATGTGGTCAACTACGTCCGTTACAGTTACTGTTGTTCTTAAATCAATTTAAAATCTCGTAGCGTCAAGAAGAATCCAGATTAACTCATTAATAATAAGCCGCTCGATTTACTTAGGTACGTACTTGCGAGTTACTACTGACAGCCGAAATCTTAAACAAAACAACGCGGCCTTCCTACGACAATACGTCGCAGTCGGTCTGGCACATTACGACAACTCGCCAGAAGGTTCGAGCCTATCGCCTATGCGTTAATGCAGTGCGACCGAAAGTTCCCGAAACACCCAGACTGAGCGAGTGGCTCCGATTTAGTTGCAATTCATCTACCTACTGTTGCCACCGGCCGTACGGTATAAATAAGCCCGACGCAGCGAGCAGCCAGTCAGTCATCAATCTGTCGTCAGTTGACAAATCTCGCGAGTGACGACCGGCGCGTCCCGCGCCCCACGTGAAGGACACTACACCCGGCTTCGCCCGTACAATCATGGACTCCATCGGGACATCATCTTAGCGCCTTGGCTACGTCCCTGGCCAGCGCTACAACGGATTACAGCGCCCTGGTTCCAGCGTCTCTGACCAGCACTTCATCCACGCCACCATGACCACCACGAGGACACGCAGCATCCTCACTGGTCTACGCAGCTCCCGCTCAACCGCCTACAAGGTCCGCCGCACCTTCGGCCTTCCTGTCAGCACTGAAGTGCCTGAAGACCCACGTTCTTCACCAGTATCTGACAGTCAAAGAGTCCCGGTCACAAGCGCCCGGCGTCGACTCACTGACCCGCGCTTGACCAGCCATCACAGCCAGCATCCGGTAATACAACACCAGTCCTACATCAACTCTCATCACGGCAAACTGACTCAATAAACACTGTGACCTTTACGACACGTCTTTCATTTCGTGCCTCTCACCAGATCCCCAAAATCTTATTGTAAAAGCCCTACATGGCGTTAGTAAATAAAAAAGTAAAAAATTATGGCAGTTTGAGAAATTTGAATAATAACAACTGCTGCCGAGCGTCTGGAGCCAGTGAGACTATGGCACCCCTATCCGGGGCGCGCTGCGAGGCTTTGGGGAGTGAGGAAGGGAATAATAGAGTTATTTCATCTATAATAAAGTACCAACACAGGAGGCCTTGAGGGATATGATTTCATTCAAGCTTCAGGGCCTGTGTAACCTTTGGTGATGCTGTGTGGAGGGGGGTTGTTATAGAAGGTACTCACCAAGTGCGGGAAGTCTCCGGTGACCACTTTCGTTTGGTTCCAGGCGGGTACTCGAGGACAGATGTCCCCCCTGGTCCAGTCTGTCACATTGCAAGGAAAAGCCACCTCTGCCAAACTGATGCAGTCTGAAAGGTAATTCATATGGATGTTATTATTGACAGGTTGGTTGTGTTAATCATGTAAGCACTCAGTTCGCTATCTCCCATGTTTACCTGTTCCGCAATAGATCCCCCAGAAGGCACGAACCTCACTAATCGCATACAGTGAAATCACAGTTAGTCGCTTGGATTTGTTCTTCGATTACGAAGGGCTTCACACGTTCTTGCATTAGCAAGAACGTGTGAAGCCCTTGTTCTCAGTATCCTTGTATAAAGCTCCTTTATTTGGGCCCCTACTGATCAAAACCACATCCCAGAAATATAATATAAAATACTATCATTCCCACATCCATTCTTGTTCTTGAGCAATGGTCGATTTCAACATCTTATAACAAGGCCAAAAATATTTTTAGGAAAACAATTTTTTAAATTAATGACAGGAACTATACTTAAACTAATCACATGAACTTTACTTAAACTAATCACATGAAGTTTACTTAATCCACTTATATGTCCCTAATAAGTCTTCTCGTGGAAGATCCAATGCACTTATTCATACTCCGAAAGCGAGGACTTGTGCCTATCAGAACGTGCCAATCAACAGAGCAACTCAACTACTTAAAGCCCCGTAGTAAGCGTTCAAAGATGGTTTGAAAGGGAGACATGTAAATACGAGTGTTAGAGGGAGCGCGTAAATGTTAAAAAAACAATGATAATTAAGCGAAAATATTTAATTTATTTATTTATTAACGGACATCGTCCAAATTACAAAATAATAACACGAATAAAGTAAAATGAAAAATATAGGAGTAGACAAAGGTACATGAAAGCAAAAACATATGGTAGATATAATATTAGAAAATAAAGTGACAAGTCGAATCAAGTCAAGAATACGCCGTGGGTCAGGACCACAGGACACTTAATATTCCGTCACTTGTTTAGCGACTGGCAAAAATCATTTAGACTTATCCCAAAAAAGTTAAGGTTTTGACTTGAGTTGACCAGTCTACACATTCTGGACAATGGTGAATAATATCCATAATTTGTCGAATGATGGTTGAGGAAGAGCAGTTCATTATTTCTGAGTCTTTGCGAGGGGATATTGAAGGGAATGAGTTGCAGTAGCGTAGGTGAATCAATAATACCATTTATAATTTTGAAGAAGCAAATGAGGTCATTTCTTTCCCGATGGACTTTCAAAGGAGAGAGGTTTAGAGTTCGTTCAATTTCATCATATGAGTATTTGCCTTTTTCTAAACCTAGCCTCCTAGCAATCCCTCTTAAGAACAGATGTTGAACAGATTCAATGCGTCGAATGTGGACAGCATAAAAAGGAGACCAAATAACACAAGCATATTCAAGATGGGTGCGAACCAAGGAGCAGTAAAGAGTTCTAAGGGTATTTACGTTTTTGAAGTCCGAAGTGATTCTAGTGATAAAACCAAGTAGTTTGAGCGATTTATTAACGATTGCAGTTATGTGATCCCGAAAAGAAAGCTTGCTATCAAGAGAGACACCAAGGTCTTTAATAGATGTAACAGTTGTTAAGCAAATATTATTAAGTTTGTATTCGAAGACAATCGGTTTTTTTGATCTAAAGAAGGACATAATTTTGCATTTATCGACATTTAGTTTCAAGCAATTAATTTTACACCAATCATTGAAAGAGTCGATATTCGATTGGAAAAGAAGACAGTCATCGTGATTTTTTATTATCTTTAGAATCTGTCGTCCGCAAAAAGCCAAAAGCGTGTATGAGAAAAAATACTAATAATGTCGTTTATAAACAAGTTAAAAAGAAGCGGTGCTAGATGTGCTCCTTGAGGTACGCCGGACGTTACTTCAATAATAGTAGACTCAAAGTTGTTTAATTTAACTCTATGTTTTCTATTGCTTAAATAAGAATTAAAGAATGATAGCAAGGGGTTTCTAATACCGATAGCATATAGTTTGGCCATAAGGATTGAGTGGTTTACTTTGTCGAAAGCTTTAGAGAAGTCGGTATATAGAACATCTATTTGTGAGTTATCTTCTAGACCATTGACGAAGGAATTGGTAAAGGATAGTAAGTTAGTAGTAGTAGATTTAGCAGATCTAAATCCATGCTGTTCCTCGATCAGTACATTTTAAAAGATAGGTGTGATTTTCTTCGTGATTATTGACTCAAATATTTTCGGAATATGGGATAATATCGATATGGGTCTATAGTTTTCTACGTTCGACTTATTGCCTGATTTGAAAATAGGTCTGATATAAGAAACTTTCCAGGAGTCTGGAAAAGTGGCAGATGATATTGACAAGTTATATAACAAACAAATTGGCTTAGATATAGTAAATTTACATTCCTTCAGTAATATTTCTGGAATATCATCAGGACCAGTGCTTGTTTTGATGGGGAGATTTTTTAAGGAGTTAAAGACATCTATAAGTGTGATTTGGCAATTATTTAAATCAATAGTATTAGTATAGTTGAGTGGAGGGATAGTGCACGAGGTATCAGAATAGACGGAGGAGAAGTGTTCAGCGAAAAGGTTAGCAATGTCGAGACCGTTGGTAGCATGATTTTCATGAAAGAACATACTTGGAGGGAGATCATTATCATTAGTACTTTTTTGTTTAACAAATTTCCAGAATTGTTTAGGGTTAAGATTTAATTGTGTCTCAGTGAGTTCGATGTAGGATTTATAGCACCTAACAGATTCGATTTTGGATAGTTCTCTTAGCTGAGAAAATTTATGGTAATGCGCCAAGTTGTTCGTACATTTGAATAATTTGTGTATTTTCTTTTTCTCGATTATCAACTTCTTTAGTTTCATGCTGAACCAAATGGGAAACTTAGGCTGGGAATAAGTTCCCTTAGGTACAAATAAGTCTATGGCATGAGTTATACGTTCGTTGAATTTAAATGTAGCATCGTTAATATTGATGTTCGATTCAAGAAATGTCCAGTCAGTTTGGGCGAGATATCTGTTCATGCTAGTATAGTCACCTTTGTTAAATTTGTAGTGGTATGTAACCGTTGATTTTAAGGTAACATTTTTGAAAGGATTAGTGAAGTTGATATCGAGTGGTGGGTGATATTTATCTATTGGTAGTAATGAGTCAGAAGCTTCACTAACACAAACGCTAGGCGTGTTAGTAAAGATCAGGTCAAGACAGTAACCTTGACAGTTATGGATTAATAAAACACGATTCGTTTGAAATAGAGCAAACATTTGTAGAAAAATGATTTAGTTGCATTTAAAGATACACTGTGAATTTTCGCATTCCTTTAACATATTAAATAACGGAACAAAACGTTTTTAATGCCTTTTTTCAAAAACAGATCATTGATTCAACTTAATGACAATAATATGCGACGATTTGCATTTACGATTAAGAAAAATAGTGCTGCTGAATATTTATTTATTTATTTATTACACGCCCTAGTGGGCTTTTCTTTAAAAAAAATACATGCATTTTGTATCAGAGTAAACACTTAAAAATTAATACAATAAAGAAGAATGTAAGCATAATTCCATAAATGAATCCTCACGCATATAATTGAATTTAAAAGATTTAACAAAACAAAATAGTAGAAGCGGAGAAGTTATATGGGTACATGGGTCTATTTGTGTCTAGAAGAATAAAAGTGATAGAATATACAACATTTATACTGATTAGTTTTCAAATGAAATATATCACCCAGATCAGAATATTTGTTTCCGAGATTGTGAAGTCTCGGAATCGGAGAATTTTGGTAAGCTAGTGTCCTGGTGTTATTGAAGTAAAAAGGTAAGAAATGTCGGCATGATTTTTTGGGAACATGGATATTGATACATTGAAGTAATTCGGGACAGTCAATTTTAAAATGTAGTATTCTTTGTAACAGTATTAAATCTGTGCTTATTCTTCTTTCTGAAAGTTTCAATATAGACATTTTATCCAAGAGGAAATTGTAATTTATGTTTTGTATAGGAATATGCAATTTATAATTTATAAACCTTAGAAACTTCCGTTGTATCTTTTCAATGTTATCTGAATGAATATTGAACAATAGAGAACATAACGTAGAGTTATACTCAAGTTGGCATCTGACAAGGGTTTTATATAACATAATAAATGTTCCTAAATTATTGAAATCTTTTGCAGCTCTCAAAACAAAGCCAAGAGTCTTTAGGACCTTGTTTATAATATTATTAATATGACATACAAAGGTGAGTTTACTGTCGAACATAATGCCTAGATCAATAATTTTATTAACACAAATTAAATTTTCATCATTTAATGAATATTGAAAAAAATAGGATCACTTATTTTGGAAAAATGAATGAACTGGTATTTATTTATCTTTAATGCTAATTTGTAATAATTTTTGTAAATATTATTATTTACATAAAACCTTATATTTGACAAAAATTGTGAAAGCTGTTCGATAGGTAGGTACTGCCAATCTAAAAATCACTTAACCAGGGGCTTTAAACGTCGGATCCCCCTAATTAGAAATTAGGTACGAAAAATGAATTGTAAAAATAGAAAAAAACTCCTTATCAGAATAACTCTCAAATTATTTAAATAAACGAAAAGGATAATATAAGTACATTAACTATATTATTTATTATTATTAAATAATTCATTTATTTATTATTATGGATTCTTATAATTCATATGAAAAAAAAATAAAACCCGGAGTTCTTCAATTTTTTTGTTTGGTTAATGAGCTCCACACAAGAGGCCCAGTGAAAAATATTTTCCTCAGAGCCTATGTCATCTTTGGGGATGCTGTGAGGGGTTTTTTTTAAGGAAAGAAAGGTGACGGAGATCTGGGAAGGAAAAGTATGAAGGGGGTGTAAGAATCTAAGGTCCATGGGTCGAGAGAGTCCTGCTGGAGAGATAAAAAGGTATCCCTCAATCAGTCTCTCCAAATCCAGCCGCTACACGGTAGGTGGGCAGATGCATCCGTTGTCAAGACCTAGACAATCCTCGCCCCATAAACCCGGGCACCCATGCTAAGCCACCAAACGTAACGAACCACTTGGAGTGACCTATGGCTGAGGTGTTACATAATTAATTATGTGTTTTACAAAAAATGCACTTTTTTTAATAACACATCAGGGGTATTTCATTTTAATTAAATGTGTTATTTATTTTTACCATCTGGTTTTTTTTATTCACATAATTTTAAAGTGATTTTTGTTCGCAATTTTTACAATCCATTATAATTATTTTGATATTTTCGTACTTAATTTCGAACGAGGAAGACCCAGCGTTTATAACCCCTGGTTAAGTGAATTTTTAGATTGACAGTACCTGCCTGTCGATCAGTTTCCTCAACGTTATGTGTGAAAGTTTACCGAAAAATCAATTTGTGAGAAGAATGATGCCATCATGATTGTGAGGAGAATGATACCATCATGATTGTGAGAAGAATGATGCCATCATGATTGTGAGAAGAATGATGCCATCATGATTGTGAGAAGAATGATGCCATCATGATTGTGAGAAGAATGATGCCATCATGATTGTGAGAAGAATGATGCCATCATGATTGTGAGAAGAATGATGCCATCATGATTGTGAGAAGAATGATGCCATCATGATTGTGAGAAGAATGATGCCATCATGATTGTGAGGAGAATGATACCATCATGATTGTGAGAAGAATGATGCCATCATGATTGTGAGAAGAATGATGCCATCATGATTGTGAGAAGAATGATGCCATCATGATTGTGAGAAGAATGATGCCATCATGATTGTGAGAAGAATGATGCCATCATGATTGTGAGAAGAATGATGCCATCATGATTGTGAGAAGAATGATGCCATCATGATTGTGAGAAGAATGATGCCATCATGATTGTGAGAAGAATGATGCCATCATGATTGTGTGAAGAATATGCAAATATTCTACTCTTCGCCGACGATATGAAAATATTCTTTCCTATTAATTCTATTATTGACTGTTATAAATTACAAGAAGATCTATATAGACTTGATGACTACTGCATTATCAATCATCTCAACATGAACACCTCAAAATGTTATGTTATTACCTTCACTAGAAACAAAATAAAATTTGATCATAACTACCACATAGCCAGTAAAGTACTTAAAAAGGTTACACAAATTCGTGACCTAGGTGTTCTGCTTGACAGTAAACTTACATTCGAGGCGCATGTTGATATGATTGTGAAGAAAGCCCTTAGAATGTTAGGATTCTTATTCCGTATTGGAAAAGAATTCAATAATATTCAAACACTTAAAATATTGTATTTTTCTTATGTTCGCAGTCATCTTGAATCTGCTTCTCCCTTATGGAATCCTCAATATAATATTTATGTAAAGCGCATTGAAGCCATCCAAAAAAAAATTGTCAATCATTTAAATTTTAAGATGAATATTGGTAACCACGGGATTAACAGCTCGATGGAATATTATGGACTAAAGCCATTAAAAACTAGAAGAGACTCGGCAGATATAATATATCTCTATAAAATTATCAATGGCCTTATTGATTGTTTGCCCCTTTTGTCTGAGATTAATTTTAGAGTCCCGAGCTTTAGAACTAGAGATAAATCACTTTTTCATCTTCAAAAATGTTCTACTAATCTCAGACAAAACGCTTTTATATTCAGAGCTTGTACCCTATACAATAAGAATTTTAATTATATTGACATATTTTCGTGTAGTTTAGGAACATTTAAAAAAGATACCTTAGCTATTATTAAATAATATTTTTTTTTATTTTCGAAGGAAGCAAATACTTTGGGGTGTGACATTGAATGAAAAAAACATACACTTAGTAAGACACCACTTTATTTTTGAATCAATAACGATAGCCAACCGGGTTTCGCTTGTCCCAAGCTTCATCAGGGCTAAATATCAACTAAAGCTAATTAGATACAGGCACATATATATAGGTAAATGAAAACAATGAGTGAAAGAGATACAAAACAGATAGAAAGAGATGCAAATAGAAAAGGTGGAGACAAATTATTCAGGACGAGGAGGAGGGAGGGGGGGGGGGAGGAAAGAACAGTTTCAGCGGCGGAATAAATTTAATATGGGACTATCCAACAGAGAGAGGGACTAGCAATTGGCGCTCCTACAAGCCCCCTTATCGCTGACATCTTTATGAATAACCTAGAAAACAATATTTTTACTTCAAATTCACCTCTCTTAAAGAATATTTTACCATGGAGAAGATATGTTGACGATGTTTTTTGAATTTGGACAGGCACTGAAAGACAATTAAACTCTTTTCTTAAAATATTAAACTCCTTCCACAAACAAATTCAATTCACTGTAGAAATAGGTAGAAACTTAACCTTGAATTTTCTAGACCTAACTTTAAGTATAATTAACAGTAAATTTGAATTTAATATCTATCGTAAGCCCACGTATACTGATATTACAATTCACAATTCATCCAACCATCCTATATCCCACAAACATTCAGCATTTCACTCCATGATTCATAGTTTGGTTATCGTACCATTCAATTATATTAATTTTTGCAACGAATTATCCATCATTAAACAAATTGCTTTAAACAACGGGTATGATACAAAACTAATAGACAATATTCTTAATAAAAAATTGAAACAAATAGCATCAAATAAATTCCTATTTAACAAATCTTATAACCCTAATAATATAATCATAAATCAAACATTCCAATGGCGTAGAGTTCTGTATACAAATAACTTTTTTTTCTTTGAGCGTTGAAAAATTCCCATCTGAAATAAAACCCGCCTTTTACACTAATAATAATTTAGGTAAATACTTAATTAATACTAAAGATAAAGACGACAAACTAAGCCACTCGGGCATATATAAACTTAATTGTAATGATTGTTCTGCTTTTTGTATCGGAAAAACGGCCCGGAATGTCAACTTAAGAGTAAAAGAACATATACGATGTAACAAATCTTATAACCCTAATAATATAAACGTAAATCAAACATTCCAATGGCGTAGAGTTCTGTATACAAATAACTTTTCTTCTTTAAGCGTTAAAAAATTCCCATCTGAAATAAAACCCGCCTTTTACACTTATAATAATTTAGGTAGATACTTAATTAATACTAAAGATAAAGACGACAAACTAAGCCACTCGGGCATACATAAACTTAATTGTAATGATTGTTCTGCTTTTTATATCGGAAAAACGGCCCGGAATGTCAACTTAAGAGTAAAAGAACATATACAATGTTTAAACTATAATGCCTTTTCAGAATTCGCGATTCGATAAAATCTCTGGAAATAAAATATTGCATAAAAATCTATCTGGAATTAGATTAAACAACTTAGAAGCCCTTGAAATAAAAAAGCAGTTAATAATAATTTAAATATAATAAATAATCAAATTAATTTGTTCTGTTTTGTATCTCATTCACTCATTGTTTTCATTTACCTATAAATATGTGCCTGTATCTAATTAGCTTTAGTTGATATTTAGCCCTGATGAAGCTTGGGACAAGCGAAACCCGGTTGGCTATTGTTTTTTATTCAAAAATAAAATGGTGTCTTACCAAGTGTATGTTTTTTTCATTAAATAATAATTAATAACATACTGCAAGTTATCATGTTGTTGATATGAACCCTGTCCAGTTACAAGTGACTCATTTTATAAACATCTGTTCAGTTTAGTTGTAGGTATATACATATATTGGTGATTATTGGTGTTGTGTGAGGATAAAATTGATATATTGTTATTTACTTGTGTTCTTATATCCGATGTTATTTTTACTTTATTTAGTATTTTCTGTTAATATTTTTTGCCCACGGGTACTGGACCCTTAGTTTGTTATTATAATTAAATTTTTAAGTGAAAACCTATCATTAGATATTATTTGTATTTTTTATAAGTTGATTATTTAAGAATGTAAAAAATCTGTTAATTTTCCTAAATAAACAAAATAAAATAAGAATGATGCCATCATGATTGTGAGAAGAATTATGCCATCATGATTGTGAGAAGAATGATGCCATCATGATTGCGTCGATTTTTGGCAAATTATCGAACTGTCCTTTTAGAAAACTACTATCTGTCATGATAGTATGTATTTACTTATATGTTTTATAAAAACAAATCGGTTTAGAATGCAATTAAATCAGCAACGGGAACAAAAACACCCACAAGTAACTTGACGGTTTCATGTACGACATTTGCGTTTAGTTAAATTCTTTACATATATAAAATACATTGAAAACACTGTAATAAATACACTGAACGTTACTTATTCTGCCGTCTGGAACCTACATTACAATATCCATGTACAAGCTATTGAAAGAATAAAAAACGTTGTAAAATGGGTATTCAAGCAATTTTGTTGAACTTCAATACACTTTTAAATGATGGGAATATTCTCAAATTGTCGGACAGACGGATTATCACTGACTTGGTATTTATATTATGTAAAATTCTAAATGATGCACTTGATAGTCCGGAATTGCTCGCATTGATAAGCTGTTGGATTGCACTACGTCATTATAGCATTCAAGATTTATTTCAGTGCTGAAATTCTGGGACTAACTACCATATTAGGTATTCCCCATTGCCCAGAATACTAATGGAGTGATATAATTATGCGAAGACGGTGGACATCTATAATAATATTTATAACTAAATAAATGATACGATATAGTGTTAACTGAAGCAAATTAGTTATGCATAATATTGTATAATTTTCAATACGAATTTGAATTAATCTTGCAAAAATTGCGTTGGTTAAATAAATAACTGAAAATGCCATAGATCCGCTGGCACCGGGCAGTTGATACCCTAGACGTGGCTAGGTGATCTCTCCAAAGCGTTGTTCCAATGATGATGACATAGTTAGTACAAAGGCCCTTCATTGAAGGTATTAAAATATTAAGTAAGGTATTACACGAAGTACCATCAAGACAGTTACAATTCAACTACTGGGCATACCTAATTCCCTGCAGCACAGATAGGACAAGCGATGTTGCGTGATCACCTGCAGCCAATGATGGACAAGCGGGGACTGTCATCACGAATCATATGAGTCGGGGTGTGTCTTGACCTCCGCCGAACCCTCGAGACTGACTTACCGAACCCATTTCTTCGTTGGTTCGATCTACTGCCCTAGACGTAGCTAGGTTGTATCTCCAAAGCATTGCTCCGATGATGATGATGATAACAATAAATTAAACGTTTTAGAAGTAAACTTACAGTCTCTGGCATGAGATCCTGTCCGGGGAACTGTCACCAGAGATTTGTTCAGAGGTGGACAAGCGGTTTTAGGACCTTTGTCGGAGCAACACACTATTGCAACTGTACCCTCGTAGGAACAAACCTGTAAATAATGATAAGTTAAGAGCATTTCAATACCCCATATTAATTAGCATAGAGAATATAGATGTAATATGCATGAGAAGTTGATTGCCAGAGATCTCGTAAGAAAGGTGATGGCATGTCAATTTCCTGATAAAGTTTTAATCATTTAGAATATATGAAAAACACGTGTTATTTTCTTATAAATATCATGAAGCATTTCGACAGTATCAATATCAGTATATGTATGTACACGTGTTCCGCCGTCCTCATAAAACATTCGTTTTTAACTGATAACTTTTGATGAACTCTGTCAATCATAATTAACAGTAGGTCGTGTGAGGATTGTGGAGATCCGCAAAGAGCGCAAGGCTGATGTAAGCGTAATGAGTAATATCAAGAAAGGGACGCTTAGATGGTTTGGGTATGTAGAGCGAGAATATACGATGTAAATGTTAATGGTAGCAGAAGTCGGGGACGCCCGAGGAAGACATGGCACGACCAAGTGAATCTGATACTTGAGTCGGGCCATGTCAAGAGTCAGAACAATAGAAGAGTATGTATGAGACGATGTATGAATGTGAATTAGGCAAGGAGTGTGTGGTGTGACCGAGTTGTTTGGTGGTCCGTCCTCTCTGCCTACCCCGGCGGCGTGATGGTTAGTTAGTTAGTTAACAGTAGGTTTTCTCCGTGGTGTTACCTGTGGGGCGATTCCTTCGAAAGCGTCTGCTAGAACCGTCGGACACTTGCTGATGTGAGTGCAGACCCCGGCTTTGCCAGTGCTTTCCAGTAAACACGTTTCGTCTGTAACAATCCGAATATCAATAACTTAATAATAAGAATGCATCACAAGGCCGAAGAACAAGCGCAGCCATAACGCAACTAGTAATAATCCAAGCAACTAGTGCGCAAAACGAGAGTAAAGAGACAAATCTCGCTCAATTAGAGTTGACCCAAGTCACTAAACAACTTTCTTACAGATGCTGTGCTTTGAAACTGCATCGTAACTGTAATCTACCTAAGGATCGGCTAGCATCGGCTGTACTCGTAACCATTCGGGTACAGCCGACACGCTGTCTCTGTCATGTGGCTACGTACCGCCATCTATTGAAATACCTTAAAACTACATTGACTGGAATATAATGAGTTAGATCTACACACTCTGCTGTCATCTGGTGGGCGGTATCGTAACTACAATCAATAACACTACACTAACCTACGGAATTATTGACAGCTTTAGTGGTCGAGGGGTTCGGCCCTGGACTAGCATCTGGCGGTCGCGGGTTCAAATCCTGGCGAGAGCAAGTATATTTTATTTGATTAATTTGTTTTATTTCACAATTTACTCATTCAAAATGTTTAGATATTTAGCATATTTGCGACACGTTCCAGAGCAGAAGAAACCCTCACTTTAGATGTATTTGGTGACCAGATTTAAATATCCAGGTACTTCCCCACCATCATCTTCCCTATCTCCTTCCCCTCCCAACTACCTTTAGCCTCACAAATACCCCAATTGAGGATGCCATATTTTTACTGGCTTCAAATGGTTCGGAACAGCTGGGACTCTTGAACAGTATTTACATTTTAAAACAATTTTTAAGGATACGCTGGCAAACAAGAGAATAACATAATGTCTATCCATTTAACGATAGTTTTCATATTTATTTTATTTCATCTTTTTTTCTATAATTTTATTATTATTTTCATTTTCGGGATTAAACTTCTATTTCTTATTTCAATTTTATTCGAATAACGTTTTTTAACAACCTTTGAAAGTTATTTATTTAGAATTATTGTCTAAAATGCCATTTAAATACATTAAAGTACAAGACTGACACTAACTACATGGAAAGAAAGGAACATTTATAAGATTAGAAAAGAACAAGAAAAAAATAATACAAATCAGTATTTTAAATTAGTACATATTAAAAGAAATATAAAATAAACATAAACAAAAACCTATTATGCAGTGATCTCATTAATTTAAGCACTGCTAAAATGTTAAATTAGTACAGGTTTATATGTCAATAGAGACATATCAATTCTTGACAGGCCAAGATGCAAAACAAAACTGCAGGATAGTTAAAATGACCCGCTAACAAAGCATAAGATTTACAATAAAATCAAACAAACTCTAGTAAAATAAAACACTCTAGGGAACGTTGATCTAATGGCAGGAACTTGAAAGTGAATAAACATTAATAAATCAGGACTATCTAATTAATGTGATGTTTGGTCGATTTGTGACTCGTGACAGTGACTCGTAATAAGAATACCTAATGCGCTAGTAATCTACATAGTTGACCAAGTATTGAACCTTGACAAGGCCATTGCTCCTACTAACAAGTTCTGTATGACTCACCCTAAACTGCTCTGGCGGGGAAACCTAAAGGTCGCCTTCCTGGACCTTTTTTATAAAATATATATGATATAAAACTCTGTAGTACATTATTTTGATGTATCGAATAAGGTTTAGATCAGAACTAGTAATGTAAGCGCAAGAGAATATTTTTTACCACTTGATTACGCAATATCGACTTTTCTCTTCTTTCCATAAATATAATATGCATGTTTTATCTATATACATCTTCGGAAGAAATTCTCTAAATAATAATAAAAACGCTATTAAAATCCGTTGCGTGGTTTATAAGCACAAACAGACGCGGAGAGCGACTTAGTTTTATACTGTTTATAGGTATTTATATATAATTACATTTTGCTAACCAATGAAATAATAATGCGTAACCTTCAATGAATACGAAATTTCCAATAATAAGGCTTCTCGATAATATTAACTCCTCGGACTAAATTGTTCGGTTTTGGAAACAAACAGCTATTAGCCGTATTTCGTTTTTCGCACCCTCTTGATGTTTGGATTAAACGAAACCGGTCGGTCAATATATTAATAAAAAATCGTGGTTTTTAATAGAATAATTGTTTTATTTTATTAAATATATAATTACTAAATTTGTCCCTTATTATTTAATATCTAATAAATCGGAGTGCTAGTTTTAGGCGATTATATCAACTGGTACGATTTGAAATTATTTGACTGCACATCAAATACAAAAAAAATAAACTAATTTAAAATAAGTTAAAAGGTATTTAAAAATATATATGTTTTAAGTATTATAAAACTCTACACAAATTTACCAACACACACCTACACTACAAGGACGAAAATTTAAAATCTGTCGAACATCCCAAAATTAAATACATCTTTTGGTCTGAAAAACCTTATTTCAAGCAAACCTAAAACATATACTTAAGAATTTAAAAAAAAACATTTGAAAACGATATCAAAATATGACTAACTCAACATGAAGGTTAATGATAATGTCCGCACATCAATCTACAGTCCGCCTCGGAACAGGAATACCTACTAGATAGTGAATACCAAGTAGAATTGTGAATAAACAAAATAAAATTGAATAAATAATGGCGTACCTTGTTTCTTATATCCTTTGGTTTCATTGAAAGATAAAACCAACAACGATATTATAACAACAAAGCACTTTGGCAAGGTCATATTGAGTATTATTGAGGTATCGGTGTGGTGAACACAACTGTGAACTGACTCTAGAACATCGGAGACTGACACTGTGGTACTGACTTTATCGTGGTCGGGCGAACTTAAACTGGTTTGGTGTTTGAGTTTACATGTGTGGACAACCGACATTAAATATTTCAATTTTAGAGATAAAAAAGCTGCCGAATTCCGCTGCACGCTTGTCGCTTAGTATGGAGAAGGATTAAACATATCAATGTGTTTTAATTTAAGCCATCTGGGAGGGAACTCATTTGTAAACTCATCTACTACGGATCATTATTATTTAACTTTTTTTATATTAGAGGGCAAGATTAGCAGGCTATTCGTTACCCAGAAATGTTTGTCAAAATACGGTAGTAAAAAGGTAACGAAAAATAAAAGGAAAAAAAGATAAAGAGAGAGAGAGAGAAGGAAAGAGAGTGAGAGCGAGAGAGAGAGAGAGAGAGAGAGAGAGAGAGAGAGAGAGAGAGAGAGAGAGAGAGAGAGAGAGAGAGAGGGGAATAGAACGAGATAGAGAAAGAGAAACAGAAAATGTAAGAAAAACAAAAATAGGCTATTTGCAACCTGAGAAAGTTTTTTTCTTAATAGTATTAAAGAAAAAAGGTAACGAAAAATAAAAGAAAAAGAAATGGAAAAAGAAAAAGAAATGGAAAAGAAAAGCGGTAGAGATAGAGAAAGAGAAAGATAAAGAGCAAAAAAGATAAATAAAATGGGCTATTTGCAACCTGGTATTATTTGTTTATTATTAAGAATGAAAATTGAGTAAACGAAAAGAAAAATTACACAAAGATTAAGCGAAAGAGAAAGAGAGAGAGAGAGGAATAGAAAGAACAAGAGAAAGAAAAAGATAAAAGGAAAGGTGAAGGAAAAAGATAAATAGAAAGAGAAATAAAGAAAAAATGAAACGAAAGAAATATGGTATTTGAAACCTAGTAACGTTTTTTCTTAATAGTAAGAACGAAAAAGGCAAGGAAAAATAAAAGGAAAAAGAAATGGAAAAGAAACAAGAAAGAAGGAAGAGATAGAGAAAGACAAAGATAAGGAGAAAAAAAGATTTATTAAAATAGGCTATTTGCAACCTCGTAATATTTGTCTTAATAGTAAGAATAAAAAATAAGTAAACGAAAAGAAAAATAAAGACAAAGAAAATAAAGAAATGGTGGGTCACCCCTGCTTTGGTCAGCAAAGTTCCGACCTGACTGGTTTATTTGACGCACTCGGAATTGCGGCAGTTCCAAATAAACAACAACTATAGTTACGTCATGTCAAGGAAAGTCCCATCGACCATCGGCATAATGCATTGTAAATGCCGTGTAAAGTAAATGAAGTCTTCGGTCCGCAATTTTTATTATTATTTTTTTTTTTTATAAAATACAGTACAATTATTTAAATTTACATAGTAAGAACATATTTCAATAAAAATTAACATGTTTACCTTTACAAGAGTCTAAAACTCGTGTGTAAAGGGAAAAAAATAAAAACTTAACATACATATGTAAATAAAAGAAAAAAAGAATCATAAAAACATATAAAATGAAAAGATTTTAGTTTTTTTATACAATAATTTATAAAATAATATAGTGAGATATCATCGTCATTCTAATTCGTTAAATTATTTAAGGTAGTCGTTAGTTGATTAAACCACACCACTCCAGTGTACGTGTAATAGTGTTGTGCAAAACTGGTATGCATTAATGGAGTCTATAAGCGACCCATTGTATTTTGCCTGACGCTCTCGACACGAACCATGGCATGGTGTGACTTCTTATAGAGATCTTTGTGGATTTGAAGCAGCGTATTTTTTGTATATGTATTTTTTAGTGATGGGACTTGAAAATGAAATAAATAAAAATGGGACTTGCTATGAAATTTAAATAAATGGTTTTTGTTTTAATGAGAATAAATGAGTACAATAAAAGCATGACTTTCTATAGACTTTCCTGCAAAAGACATCACTGCTCTGAGGCATCATACATAAATATATATTATAATTAATTCATTGATTTGGTAAATATTCGGGAACGCTGGCCACGGCTAATGCGAAATAATTTTGAATACAACCTTTTGATGTACTTTTAATTACGTAAAATGAATCCTAACCTAACCTAACCTAACCTAACCTAACATATCCTAACCTAACATAACCTAACCTAACCTAACATATCCTAACCTAACCTAACCTAACCTAACCTAACCTAACATATCCTAACCTAACATAACCTAACCTAACCTAACATATCCTAACCTTATGTATCCCAACCTAAGTTAACCTAACGTAACATATCCTAACCTTATGTATCCTAACCTAACTTAACCTAACCTTATGTATCCTAACCTAACCTAAACTAACATATCCTAAATTATGTATCCTAACCTAACCTATCCTAACCTAACCTAACCTAACCTAACATATCCCAACCTTATGTATCCTCACCTAACCTAACCTAACATATCCTAACCTAACGTGTCCTAACCTAACCTAAACTAACAAATTCTATCCATTTTTACAAATATTTCTTTATTTATAAAACATTAGAAAATTCCTATTTTTTTTCGGGCTTGGCCAAAATAGTACCTACCTACCTAGTACCTACCTACCTAGTACCTACCTACCTAGTACCTACCTACCTAGTACCTACCTAGTTTGCATAGAGTAAGTTAGTGGTAAAAATTTTAGCCATTCATAATGTTAATAACTTAGCAAATACTGATATTAATATACTGAAAAATTGGTTCGATAAAAACCTCCTCTCATTAAATACTGAAAAAACAAAATGTATCCCATTCTCTATCAACAAATTTAAATTAATACCAGAATTAAAAATTATAATACATCAACTTAAATGTAACAGAACTAATTGCAATCAAGAATGTTCTATACTTAGTCTAACTTCTGAAATTAAATATCTTGGTATATATATAGATCAACATTTTAAATGGAAAAAACAAATTTGTGAACTTGTCAAAAGAATTAGAAAATGTATTTATATATTTATAAGACTTAGAAATATTCTTAGACTAGAAAACCTAAAAAGAGTGTACTATGCAATTGTACAATCTATATTACAATATGGTATTATTGGCTGGGGAGGAACTTATAACAATAAATTAAATCCACTTAAAATAGTTCAAAGATTGATAATTAAAGTAATATTGAAAAAACCATCCAAATTTTCTACTGAGATTCTCTTTTCAATATTCAATGTACCCACAATAGACAATATATATAAAAAATATTCAATTCTACAAATTTATAAAGAAATACAGTTAAATAACTTACAATTCAATTCATCAGCAAGATATCAAAAAACTATCAAAATCCCAAAACTTAATACAAAGCACACACAAAATACCTATCTCTATCTAGGTATAACATATTTTAACATCCTTCCATTATATCTAAAAAATATTGAAGATATTCAGGAATTTAAAATAAAATTAAAAAATTACCTAAAACTACTATAAAAGTCTATATCTTACTCTTATTATTATTTCCTTCAAATCTTGAAACTGTATTATTGATAAATCTTGCCTATTTCTTACTTATCCCATTGGTTTTGCAAATATATTATTTACTTACTTACATGATTCCATATAATTGAGCTAGGATTCACTCACCAAACACAAGAGCCTCGTCTCTTTATGGTGAGGAAAAGCTATTATTATTTACCTTGATAACACTGTATAATATGTATAATTGTATATTTATTGTAAAAAACTTACAAATATTAAATAAAAATAATAAAAAAAAAATATGGTATCAGGAATCCCAATATAAGAAAATCAGCATAAATTATTTGGGCTGTAATCCCATGCAGGCCATGAATTTTCATTTTACGTAATTAAAAATTGAAATGCCAATACAAAAAATTTCCCAAATGCAGTCAGTTTCTTTTCATAGTAATTAAGGTAAATCAAAAGGTTTTATTTCAATATATTTATTTCGTATTAGCCGTGGCCAGCGATCCCAAATATTGACCATTGATTTATCTAGATGTTGATATAGAATATAGTTTAAAAGCTTATAATAATATTCAAATATATTTATTTTAAGATATCGAAATGATTTTCGATATCGTCAAGTGATACGAAACCTTCGATAATATATTCTCATTACGAAATAATCAAAAAACTTAAAATGAAACTAATTCTAATAAATCATAATTAATATCTGTACAGAGCTTTACTCAGATACATTTCCGTATCCGGGATTCATTTTACAATCAATTGTTGGTATTTTGCAATCAATTGTTTGTATTTAACAATAAATCGTCTTGATTATCAATTGTATTTTACAATCAATCTTTTGTATTTTACAATCAATTTTTTAAATGGAAAATTAGATTAGGAAATGTATTTATATACTTATAAGAATTGGAAATACCAAAAAACGTGTACTATGATATGTTCAATCTAAGTAATAACGTGGTATTACTGGCAGGAACGAATGATTAGTATTTCTTACCTCTAATCCCTTCAGAGCGCTCTAAGCATGCCTTTTTAACATCATGGATGTCTACACTAATATCACTATAAGGAATATTCTTTCTGGGGTCCTGGTTGTGCAATGATGGTAACAGTCTTCACATTAATGATACCTGGAAAAAACATGTACAAAAATAAAAATATTACGACAAGATCAAAGTTTTAAAATCAAAATTACGGTCATCCCTCTCCGGTAAAGTACTTTTAGTAGGTACATGTAATCAGTTTGTACATAAGTATTATGTAGTAAAATAAAACCAAATATGGATGTCCTGCTTGTGACTTAAACTGAGACAGTATAATATGGAATAAGTTATTTAAATAAATTATACAAAACAAAGATGATATAAAACGGAACATTTACAAAACAATACATTTATAGCCATGGAGAGAGGTTGTAGGTATAAATCAAATCATTATAGAGATATAAACAATAGAGACATAAACATTATTCACAACACCATCAGAGAAATATTATTTTATGGACCTCTCGTATTTGGTAAGGTCGGAACTGAAAATATCAATCTTGGATAATACGCTATTGTTATTATTGCATAGTCTGTTCAGGCAAGAATTCTGCTTAGAGTTCGTTTTGCTTTGATCAACCCTGAACAGGACACAAGAGCGTGTTGAACGCGCAGGTAGGTACATTGAATGGAATGGAATGTGAATTTAACAAAACACATTTCTACAAACTTAATATTTATAATGCCGAAAGCATAGATAGCAGTTGGTAGAGCACTGTCCCGGAAAGACAGGGATCCTGGGTTCGTGTCCCAGATGTGACCGTTTCCTTTTCTGATTTTTCTGTTTCAGATTTTCGTTTAGAAATCACTAATATTGTCTTCAATATTTAAATATTACAATTTGAGGTTTTACTCAATAAAGTTATTCCGAAAAATAAAAATTAAAAAATGTCTACGCTTCTTACATTCAGAGATATGATCACACAAGTAACATGTCTTTTTTTGTATTTCTTGAGCATTAACTATGTAACAATTTTTAGACATTTTTGTTTTATTGAGTTTTATTTTTTCACTATACATTTTTGACGTAAATTTCGTTTACTTTGCAATGGGTTTCATTAACTAGCAATCTTAAAACTTGTACAAGAACAGAAAGAATTAGATTTTATAAGGTGAGTGGGGTGATTTTGGAGTTGCGGAAGAGGGGCGGGGGAGAAAAAGGTGGGAGGAGTAAAAAAAAACAAGGAAACATTGCCAATAAAGGTGACTTAAGTAGATTTCTAAGGTTTCTAAAGCGCACAAATTGAAATATGTATCAACGTTTGAATGTTTAAATTTAGTTTTTGTTGAAGCTATGGCCTGTCTCTAATAAATGGTTAGCAAACTCGAAATAGTTATTATATACTAGAGACACAAGAGACACAAAGAGAGACATAAGCGATACATAATATAATTAGTTCAACCATACTGTTACGTAAATATGTTAGCAATAGTGGAGCTATACTTTTTATTAAAATTGTTCAACCCATAATCCAACATTGGTGAACTCTTGAAATATCTAAACGAATGACTAGACACACATTAACATTTAACATGTATATCGCATTGCGACTTTGTTTTGCATTCCCCAATACAACCTTTACTAAGTCTCGGTAACAAATATTTAAACGGTACGGATGTATTTGACAATTATTTGAAGTCAGTAAACTTCAAAGACCGTACTTGCAATTATTTCTATGTAGTAAAAATCCCCGGCATTGAGCGGGCTTTACACAGAGGTTTTGGAAATCTAAACAAACGACGTTAAAGGTGAAAAATAAAGATAGCAGCCAAAAATGTAGGAAAAATTAGTTGAATATTTTGTATAAATAATTCTGACTTTGAGATCGTCAAAAAGGACAATGGCCGAGTCGTGGCATTGTTCCGGTAAAACAGAGATCCTGGGTTCGATTACATGTTGAGATCATTATTATTTTATTTTTCTGTAACTTGTTCTGTTTCATTTAGATTTATTAGAATTATCTTCTTCTTCAAAGTTTAGATATTAACAACATAATATTTAATTATTCAAAAAACAGTTTTTAATATAAAAAACATTCTCTGCACATCTCACTAAGGCATTCCTGTATCAAGATGTGCAGCTTTACAATTACATCAATAAAAATATATATATATGTGTAAACTTAAAATATTAATAACATTAAATGTAAACCCAAAAAAGAAAAGTTAATGACACGGTTGTTTCGAGACCGGTAGACAAAAGACATTTGTTACAAAAATAAACAAAATTTTAGTAACAAATGTACGAAAAAAAAACAAAAATATCGTTGAAGAACATTGTAGAATCGGGATAGTGATAAAGTGGTAAGGTAAGATAGAAATTTATACGAGCGACCCCAGATGTCGACTCCAGGGACTGATGTTTGCTTCAAAAAGGAAACACTAAATACTCTTGGGACTGTATATTGTATTGGGTTGTATATTGGCAATGAAACTTAATGGCTATCAAACATTTGCGTCTCGCACCAATGAAAGAGGAGGAGGGGTGATTCTCTACACGCACCATTCACTAAATGCTACAACTATCGAAAAACATTGTAGTGAAAATTCTTTCTTAGGAATTAATATCCGTAATAGAAATTTTAAACCGTTAAATATTTATGTTATATACAGAAAGCCTACCTCAAACATTAACGAATTCTTAATGTATCTTCAATCTATTTTAAATAACTGTAGAAATGATACCCTTATCTTTGGTGATTTCAACATTGACATTCTTCAAAAAAATAATACATCTCTTAAGTACATCAACACGCTAGACTCATACAACTATTTCATATGTAACACATCCTATCCTACACGAGTAACAGATACCTCTACTTCTCTAATAGACCATATCATCTCAAACAGACAAAATATTTCCTCAACTACTGCAAATATAGATGCCTACCTAAGTGATCATAACATTTTGATATTAGATTACCAAAACAGCTTGAAACATCACACTAATAATAGAATACATTCTTTTTCAAACAACACCAAAACCGATAAAAACATGTTAAAAACATATGTAGAATCCCACAACTTTCCACACGAAACCACCAGTAATGCCAATGAAAACTATAATAATTTTAATGAATACATCAAAACAGCAATAAAATCATCCCAACATAAATCTGAGTTACGCATAGGAGACCAACGGAGGGGTAATACTCCATGGTTTGATGCAAAATTAAATGCACTTATCAAACAGCGCAACAATGCGTTTAAAATCTGGAAAAAAAATCAGCAAAGTGATATATTCACAGCACTGAGAAATAAAACAAGAAATCAAGTTACCAACTATAGAAGATATGCTAAAACCAAATACTACACGACTATATTTAAAAAAAACCTGCGTAATCCGCGACAGACATGGAAAATAATAAATGCAATTCTAACAAATAGCTCGACACCCCAGAAAGATGAAATTGAATGTCTTCTCATTAAGAATGAAGAAATAACATGCCCAACACAGATAGCTTCAACTGTTAACAACTTCTTTATATCAGTTGGGGAAAACTTAGCAGCTACAATTGCATCATATCCAGATGATTCTATCACTATAAACACGGATCAAAAAGCAATCCAGTCCTTATACATGGCCAAAACAAATAAAACAGAAGTTCTCAGTATCATCTCTCAACTAAAGTCTAATGCATCTCCAGGTTTAGATGGAATTACACTAGTGTACCTGAACTTTTGCAAAGATATGTTAGCTGACCACCTTGTTTTTCTTATTAATCAATCCCTGGATAGTGGAATCTTCCCAGATCAACTAAAGATAGCAAAAATAATTCCGATTTACAAAGATGATTGCAAAAAAATCCTTCTAATTACCGTCCTATATCCATCCTCTCTGTTGTCTCTAAAGTTTTTGAAAAGGTTATTAAGCTTAGGCTCACTAAATATCTCCTATCAAACAATTTACTCGCATCCCAACAGTATGGATTCAGAAACCAATCTAACACAAAATGTGCTGCCTTCGATTTTGTACACGCCCTCCAAAAGCAAATAGACCAGGGTAAGCATGCTGCAGGCTTATTTATAGATTTAAAAAAGGCTTTCGATACGGTTGACCATGGGATACTACTAAATAAGATAGAACACCTAGGCATAGTAGGCACTCCCCTGAAGTTACTGTGTAGCTACCTCTCTAACCGACACTGTCAGACCTTTGTTGGAAAAGGGACAAGCAGCATGGGAACGATAAAATGTGGCGTGCCTCAGGGCTCCGTACTTGGACCATTACTATTTTTAATATATATAAATGATATTGCTAAATGGGGACTTAAGGGTACAATACAACTCTATGCAGATGACACAGTGATTCTTTATCACAATAATGATTTAAACGAACTTGAAAATGAAATGGAAAGGGATGTAGCTTGCCTGGCAAACTGGCTGCGATTAAACAAACTTAGCCTAAACATAAAAAAAAACACATTAGATACTGTTTGCAAATAAAAAAAATGTAAGTCTTAATATAAGTCTTGATAATAACCGCCTTGAAAGGGCTGATGTTACAAAATATCTTGGCCTTTTCATTGATTCACAACTCACATGGAATCACCAATTTAAACATGTTCTATCCAAAATTACTCCTATAACTGGTGTTTTATATAGACTTCGCGGGTTACTTCCTCCCTCTCTATTAAAATCGATTTACCATGCCATGATTCACTCACATCTAATATATCTCGCCGGAATCTGGGGATTTGCTACAAAAAAAATGATTTCAGAAGTCCAAGTCGTCCAAAATAGAGCCCTGCGAAATATTTTCAGTTTACCTTGGGACACACATGTCAAAGACATCTACAGAAACACCCAAATACTTCCTTTTAATACCATTCCCACTTTTGAAATAACGAAAACTATATTACAAGTAATTCAACACTTGGCACATTCCAACACTACACTCTATTACAATTACGACGTACACCAACACAACACAAGAAATCACAACAAACTACATATACCAAAAAGCAAATCAACAAAATATGGACCAAGATCCCTAGAATACATAGCTCACACAAAATATAATCAACTACCCAAAGAGATCAAATGTGCAAGTCAATGTAAAAAGACCCAAACTAACATGCTCAAACTTCATCTTATTAATGACTATCTGAAATAATAATGCTGTGTATGTCCCATCATATGTCCATTTAATACATACAGCTATATGTTTTATGTAATGCGTATCATTCCCGCAATGAGTTTATTAACTCCTGGGAGTACAATGCTTTATATAATATACTATATTCTGTATTGTATACTTTTAATAAAATAAAAATAAAAAAATTCCTTCTTCACATCCGGGAGGTAGATATCTATATCCATATACGGCATTTCACTTCCGTCCTCTTCCTGAAACCCTGGTTCCACCTTGATGGAAACACTCTCTGTGTTGGAAAGATCCATGGCCTTCTGTGAAAGTGTTATGGTTTAATATAATGATGGTAGATCGTTTCAGCTTAAAATAAATTAGTTCTGCTACAGATTATTGATACATTTATCCTTTTACGAGTGATTATAAAAGATTTTTTCTTCATATGAACCGGTTACTTTGTGATGTGATATTATAATTTAAAATTAAACAGTAACTTTGTTAACATCACTTATAGGTAAATACTTAATTTTTTAAAAATTTAATTAAAATAAAATTTAATAATATAATTATTAAGTTCTGCAAGTATTTTTTGGTTTTTGTTATTGTTACAGCTGTTTCGGCTTTCAAGGCCATTTTCAAACTGTGGTTAAGAAAATGGCCTTGAAAGCCGAAACAGCTGTAACAATAACAAAAATCAAAAAATACCAATTAAACACAAAAACAATAAATAAATACTTAATGCCGACCGGGTTTCGCTACAACCGTAGCTTCATCAGGGCATTATAATACTAAACATCTAATATCTAAATTTAGTATTATACTGCCCTGATGAAGCTACGGTTGTAGCGAAACCCGGTCGGCATTAAGTATTTACCTATAAGTGATGTTTGCAAAGTTATTGTTTAATTTTAGATTATAAAAGAGTTCGAAGTTAACACCTTCAGATGTAACGAAACATTTATAGCCTAGGAGGTGATCTAGACCCCGCTATAAAAATGTTGTGTGCTGACAGCAAGCATCAATAACCTCGTGCATTAAAGATATTAAATATTATGTTGGAGGAAATAAACAATTTTATTTCTTCAAATTTTGCAAATTAACTTTGTGGCACCATTTTATTAATGAAATAATTAAAAACACTTTGTTTTTATTACGAAAAAAGAGAACAATGTTCTCTTCATCAGGACATTAAATGATGTAATACTCAATACTTTCATTCTCACTCTACTCACAAAATTTATAGAAGGGTCTCGTTTACAAATTGTTTATTGCACCTATATGAGTCACACAGTTTAAAAAAATCTAAAGATTTATATTTTAAGGATTTACTTTTAATCGGAATTTAGATTAAAACTTTAAATATATTGGCAATAAATAGATGCACAGAAGAAACTGTGGTTACAATGACGATTGAAGAATAAAATATCCTACAGCTGATTTCACCAATAAACCGACAGAAGAGAGACCGCTCAGTTTAGGACTAAAGAGAGAGAGAGAACTAAAGGCAAGGATGGCTCTACAAACATGACCAGAAGAAATTAAACACTTCAATCCGTTCAGTATCAACTTAGAACTGTAAAATATATTATGGTGAAGTTTGCGTGGGTCTTAGCAGTTGGCTCTACTGTCATCTGACAAAAGACAACCATTCGGAATGGAGAAGTAGCATAATGAAGAAGGATATTAATGAAAATTAGCTTGTTGATGTCTATTATTGACAGTAAGTAATGGAAAAACGTAAAAAGGGCGTTTAATAAATGAATTGATTAATTGGTGTATGTTTATCTACAATGTACAACCCAATGTATTCTCGTCTTTCGCGTGTTAACCTGCTTGGTGTTGGGTAGCTCAATATATTATATCGCGAATATTGAAAAATGTGATAAATCTTAAAATAAACAAGTACAAATAAAGGGGCCTGCGCCGTAATCCGTAGTATTTTAGATCGTCGTTTATAATTGGAATAGGAATAGAATAGAATACGCCCATAGAAGTGACTATGCCGCTGTCACTTGTTTATGTCAACTATCAACCGAAAGTATATTCTTCCTCCATCTTACAAAAGTAATATTGTTTTATATAAATAAATATTGAAACGATGGATTCATCAGATATTGTTGCATGTGGAATGTTTCTGTCAATTCTGGAGCTATAATACGCTGCAATAGGAGACGCACAGTTGACGAAAAAAATAAGGAAAAAACGACGTTGGAGTGTGCGTTCAATTAATCATAAAATTAAGAAAACAGGACATTTCCATAATTTGTTTAAAGACATGGCGACAGTAGACAACGATCAATTTCAGAAATATACAAGAATGTCACAGACCAATTTCTATAAATTGTTAGGACTTCTACAACACAAATTAGTAAAGCGAAACAGACGTGAGCCTTTAAGTCCGGAACATAGGCTAGTTATCAAATTATTGTAAGTTATCACATCGTTGATAAACAAATAAGATTTCAATACAAAAAAATGTGTCACTATGTCTTGCACTCGTTCTCTAAATACTATACTTTACGATTATAAGATAAAGGGCGAAACACTATCACGTGTAAATTCCGTAAAGTATTTCGATGTCGTCTTTGATCCCGAACTGAAATTTTCTGGCCATATATCGCAGCTCACTCAGTCTTTCTAAAAACTTATTGGGTTCGTCATTAGGACATGCAAGCAGTTCAATAACCAAGATGCTATGTTAGCATTTTTCGATGGCATACTGAGAAGCAAGCTGGAGTATGCGAGCGATGTTTGGGCACCGTACCACCAGAAGTACATCGAAATGATAGAGCAAATCCAGAAGAAATTCCTCAGGTATGTCTATATGAGGACGCATGTAACCTATCCTAGGTTCATGCACCATATCGACTTACTTGAGGAAACTAATTCTGTGAGTCTGGAAACTAGGCGGAAAGCAAGTCTAGCTATTATGTCTTTCAAAATTTGGAACAATTTTATCGATAGTAGTTCATTCCTCTCGGGATGCTATGATTTATATGTACCAGACCACTACAGCCGAAGTCGATACCATGACTTATCCAGAGTACCAAAAGGCAAAACCGACGTCCTGGCAAAGCATAGCATGACGAGGGGAGTGGTGCTGTTTAACGAACTAACAAAAAATTTAGATGTAAGTGACTATTCTCTAAATGACCTAAAAAATTATTGAAGAGTCACTTACCCAAATGCTGATATGATGTAAAATTGTACTGTAACTGGAAAGAATGTTCTGTTGTATAATTAAAAAATAAATTCACCTCAAATATCGACATATTTAATATGAGTTTGCCTGTGTTCAAGAGATACCTGAATGACATTTTTATGTAGCATATTTAAAGAGCGATTGCGAATATTTGTTGTTTACTTGTACATTTGTGGTGAGCTTAAAAAAAATGTTATTTTTGTGTTGATGTTTTAAAAATAAAACCTATTATTACTGTATTATGCAGTAAATTATGTATACAAGGGCGTTCAATTAATAAATAAAATAAATTAGTCAGAAGTCAATTGGAGTATAATTCACCTATTTGGTCCCCTTTATATAAAGTTCACTCCAATCATATAGAAAGAGTTCAGCAAAAATTTCTTAAGTAAGTAAATTTTAGGCTCAGATATTCTATTGATTACATTAATTATGTCAGTTTGGTTAATCAATTGCATCTAATTACACTGTCTGACAGGAGAATTATTTCAGACCTGGTTGTGTTACACAGAGTCATTAACAACTTAATTGATAGTCCTGCCATCATTGCCGCTATTAAATTCCATTTGCCGACTAAGAATAGAAGACAAAATATAACGTTCTTCTGCAATACATACACGACTAACTATCAGACACACTCACTGACCAATAGGATGCATGATCTGGGCAACAAGAATGGGGGTGCTATTGATTTATTTATTGACTCCATTTATAGAATTAAGCATAATCTATACCAACACTTTGTCGAATCCTACAAATTAGAGTAGCGTTGGTAAATTAGTTTTAATGATTTGTCTTATATGTAGTGTTGTTGTAATTTATTTTTTACTTTATGTTACTCTTAGTTTTTACTAATATTACTTAGTATTTAGTTTTTTTTTAATTATTTCTTCACAGAAATATGTTATTTTAATTTTCTCATTATACTTGTAATCACAATTATGATTGTGTATTTTGTACCTTCTTTACGATGGATTACATCTATTTACTGTCATTATCTCCTGTATAATACAGCTATTCTCATATGTACACTGCATCATGTATCACTTCTATCTAAGCCTTTTTAGGCGTATATATAAATAAATAATTGAGAAATCTGTAGATGTTTGGAACACTTTGAATACAAAAAGAAAATTCATTTAATGCGAAATATCAAACATAATTATACATTATTATTTTGATTTAGAAAAACGATAATAATTTATTTATTCTCAATTTAATCCAAGTACTTTATCTGGATTTATCAGAACCAGAAAAAAATTCCGGACTAAATTTTGAAAGTTGAAAAGTAGATTGTAACATTATTAATCTTTTTATTTGAATTTATTTAAATGTTAAATAATCTAACAATTAAATTAAATATAGAATAAATTATTTAGTTTCCATTTGCAATCTTTTTTATCGTTACAATTTAATTTTTCATTGATAACATATTGCGTTTACTTTAAGAGTCGAAAAATAAAAGAATCATATTTAATAGATTTACTTGTCACCGCGATTGAAATTAAAATCAGAATTACGATTGCAATAAATAACCGTGTGGCAAAAAACACATGCGTTACAAAGAGGATTATGGATTGCAATAGAATATGGAGGCCTCAGAATGGGTAAGCCACCCAGTGAGGCCAACATTACTAAATTGTGCTAAAGAATTGTGAAATATTGTTAAACAAATATATATATATATATATATATATATATATATATATATATATATATATATATATATATATATATATATATATATATATATATATATATATATATATATATATATATATATATATATATATATTATATATATATATATTATAGAGGTCAATATATATATATATATAATCGCCACTTTCACCAATTAACCGACAGAAGACAGACCACTCAAATAATGACTTATTGGAGAACTAAACGCAACGTTGACCACACAAACAAGACCGACAGAAAATTTATTTGTACGGACAAAATCAACTTTATTGAGTAATTCTAGTGACGGTAGCCATACAAAGTGCAGAACTGTCAAATATACTATGGTGAAGTTTGCCTTATTGACTAATTGGAGGAACTCTCTTATCTCGTGGTTAACAACGGCCGTAATTCTAAAATGTAAAACTGTCTTCTGTCACATGTTTACCTGGTTGGTGTTGGGTAGCTCAATATAATGTTGAATAATGTGATACATTCTTTAAAAACCCTGCATTAATTAAAGGCATTTAGTAATACTTAGTGAACATAATATATATCTACTTACGTATATATCAGTTCCAATGTGTTGAAGAAACGTCACTAGATAAATAGAAGTGCAATGAATACAATTTGACTTCAGAAAAGGTGAGCAACAAGGAATTGCGTGCGACCATAAATAAACCACTCATCGTGCGACGCAAGAAGCAATGCAAAAATAAACCACTCTCTAGATCGATATCTTCGGGCTTTTTGTATCCAACATAATTATACAGTACTTAACCACAGATATACAAGCAGTACTTACTGTGCGGAAAAGAGCAGTAGACAAGGTAGAAAAAACTCAAGGCCATTTAAAAAAAGTGCAACGATAGACAATATAATTGCTCTGAGCAATTCATTATTTAGCCCAAAAAACTATTTAAAAATAAAAATGTCCTTGAAGCAGAAAAATGTCGAAATGTTTTCCGAGGGTGAGGTTCATTTGACTAAGAAAACTTTTACAGTTTATTTCCTTAAAATGAAACTTTGCCAGTGAAACTTGTTAATCTAAGAAAAAACCCAAAATGATAAGAAATTTGCAAAAACAACCAGAAAAAACATACAAAACATGATTGTCCGAAAGTACGACGATGAATTTCGACATTTTTCTGACAATTTTGAACTCATGGTTACAGATGTTAAAAAATCTTTAATTTCACCAAAACAATAGGATAATACAGGATAACACTAATGAATAACATGAATAAGTTGGTCGATATAATAAATAACATTTGAATCCTATAATTTCTATACCCGCTATATCCGATTTTTTGACAAAATGATCTGAGTATGACATCTTGTTCACATTTTTGCGAGCAACAAGGGGAGCCTTAAATTGAGTTTCAAAACCATCCTTATCACGACCAAAAACCATGTTAAAACTGCGAGTGAGAAACCAAATCCGCTATATCATACAGAAAGTTACTATCAAAACGCGCTATATCGGATTCAACCAATCACAAGCAGTTATTTTGCCAAAATACAATATGGCCGCCGCTCTGACGCCACGCTCGTGTGTCAAAATGATCTACAGTTGACTTTCAAAAGCCTCTATATCACGAATATATATACGAAGTGAGTATCAAAATCCGCTTTATCCATTTTATTTATCGAAATTATTTAATTATTGCTAGACATATATTGAAAAATAAATGCTTTTCGAAATTTTATTACTCCAATTCATTATATAAAAAATTGTAATGCAATTACTTATGTACGCTAGAGATGTGACAGTTTTTTGCGGTTTTCTCCAAATCAATGAAAGTTGATATAGCGGGTATAGAAATTACACGACTCATTTATACGTTGTGGAGGAAGACATATGCCAAGTATGAAGCATTTTTGAACAAAAAATTTTTAACCTAAAAACTGTCAAAATCACTTTAAACTTGAACTTACGTAGGTAGGTAGAATATATGTTTGTAACTAGCTAACACTAAACTGGCTTTGTATTGTTATCCCGAAGAACTTTAACACGCAATATTTTCGACGCGAAATGATAGTATTTTGGCAAATGCTAAGGCAATATTAAGGCATATTAAGGCAATGCCAAACCGGGTGCATAAATAAATCACTCTCATTTTGTTTGAATGATTTGATAACAGTAAAACGACAATATTCTGTCATCTCTCTCTGTTACAATAGTCAATGTGGTAGAGAGCGAGAGATAAATCCATTCCTTCTGCTCTAACCAATGAGTTCTGAACTTTTAGCAATATTAGTCGTTTTCTATAAGAATAATGAGGTGGGCGTGGCGGTTTCAAATGGGTTTCAAGGCCAAAGCTTAGTTGAATGCCCCTGAAGTAATGGAAATATCACAAATTACAAAATGATTTTGCGACAGACAATCAATAGTTAGTGTAAATAATCATAAATGTAAACAGATCTTGAAAGTTCCTACTTGAAATGAGTTTGTTCGCTGTTGTTTTATGGCAACACTGCAATATCATTGGAAACTCGATTTTTTCTTAATTCTATAAATTCTATGGATATATCTCCGCGTGCATCCCGTCACTTTTTTGTTGGTTATGTTATTTTGGCTTTACTCGTTGGGTCGATTTGAACACTTTGAACGAAAACATTCCATCCTTCTCTCAAGAAATCCTTCAAACTCATAACAAAATTAAAGTGAAACAGAACTACCAGATCCTTACGCAAGAGCATGGATTCCACGGCCATCAAGTTAGAACCAGGCACAAGTGCGGAAGAGAGTGTTCCTGTGATACTTACGGAAATCGATAAAGACTATCCTTTTATCAAAAAAGAATGTCCGGAATTTATTTTCGAAAGAAATTCAGGTGTTTATTTATGGTACATAACTGTTACACAGACGTAAAATGCGATCGGGAATAATAATTTAAACTGGAGGTTTTTGCCTGTCTATAACGACAAGCTCACTCCTACATATTGACCTAAGCTAGACTTCTGGGTTATGTTAATAATATTTTTTATTTATTTTTGTGATTGGGCAAAGTTGTGAGGTCGGTCTTTGTAGAGTGTTTCGGTTGTCGTTAGGGACTGCTGTAATTCATACCTTGAAGATTCCTACAATTAGTGACGTAGAATAGGTAGACGCCGGTAGAGCCGTTTTTCACAAAGCCGAGTCAGTGAAACGACGCATTCTGATGAAGTCGACATTAACTATAAACAGTAGAGAAATCATGCTCAGTGTCCCGCAACAACATGAGTGATATTATGCTCAAATGCTCCCAACCGTTCAAAGTCAATGTGGACTCCATTAGAACGGGTTGTTTCTCCGACTTGAGAGAGCATGAACAATGTCACGTTTGTTATTGTGTGACATTGTGCATGCTCTCTCAACCGATATTGATGATATTTATTTTAAACCTTCCCTGAAATTTTTGTATTTTTTTTAATCCATTAACATAAGGCCCAAAGGAAAATAATATCCCTTATAGGCTATGTCATCTTTTGGGATGCTGTGGGGATGGTCTTTTATAAGAAAACGAAGGGAAAGGAAGTACTGGAAAAATAAAAGGTATGAGGCTTGGGCAGGAATCTAGGAAACCAGCCTCTCCCCGATCTGGCACGTCAAGCAGCTGGTGGGCAGGCGCATCCTGAATACACCTCACCCGATGAACTTGGGTACCCCTGCTAAATCACCAAACGTATCGACCCACTTGTGGTGTCCTGTGGCAGTTGTGTTGGTTATCCAATAAACGAATCCCTCGGCGGCGGTACCAAAACCCGCCTCTCAAATTGTTTAACTAAAGTCGAAAATATTTATTGTCCTTGCAGATGAAAAATTTCGATTGCATCACTTATTTTGGCGTTCTAGATTTCGTTCTGAACAAAACTCTCGAAGTTATTGACAGCAGATTTTTACGTGGCTACATTGACATACTTCCGATCCTATTGTGTATTTATTTATATAATAACGCCCTTTTGAAGTTCGTTTATATGGGATTAGTAAATATAATTTACTATTAGACATGCCTGAACTGCCTGAGTTACAACCTTTCGTATTAGTTTAGTAATAAATAGGAGATATCCAATGACTCGGCATACTTATTTCCCTCCATTTGTATTATGGGCAATGATAAATACATATTATTGTACTTAATACCGTAATGTCAGCACTAAAATAAATCCCTGCTTCTAGTATTACGTAATCGTATTCAAAAGCTTTTCGATTTATGAATTTCTTGACTGTCAAATGCATCATTTAGAATCTTATATAGAAATAATCCCTTGTCTGACTCCTCTTTCCATATTAACCGGTGTTTACTGGTGCAACATTTTAATTTTCCAGATGACTTGGGTCTCTTGTTGTTGATGCTAGAATGTTAATATTGATGCGGAAACATTAATTTCTTTCAGTTTTTTCCAAAGTAGTGCCAATGTAATGTTTTTCGTTTCTCCAGGTAATATTAATGTGGAGACTGTCACCATCAAGGCAGAACCAGGATCCCAAAAAAAAGTTGGAGGTGGAATTCCTTATACTGATCTTGACATAGACCTCCCGGATGTTAAAATGGAATGCTTAAAGCGCTCTAAAATAATTAACCTGACCGCAAGTAATTCGATTTTTTTATATTAAATTTAATCGATTCTGGGGTGGTGGTTTTTCACCGGACAATTATTTAACAGAATTTAATGTATTTGGGTTCTGACTAGGAGTTGGCGGTATTATTTAAGTAGGGCTAGGGGTTAAGGTCCTCGATCGCGAGTTTAATTCAATTAATTTATTGTTATTACGCATTTAATTCATAAGAATAATCTCTGTGGAATGTTCTGGAGTTGTGTATTTTTTACTTGTTTATTTTCTACTACCAGAGCAGTAAGTGAGCAAGTTCGCAATACGTGCTCTCAATTATGTTATATCTGCTTACACTTAATATATATTAATCTTATTTTTATCTTTTTCAGGCGGATTGCTAAGGGCGGTTCCTGGGGAAAAACAATATTCTTGTCATCATTGTGACTATTCCTGCTCTCAGAAGTCGACGCTTGAACTTCACCTGTGCACCCATAATCGAGAAAAACTTTTTTCATGTCCTCACTGCAACTATTCATGTTCCAAAAAAGTTAGTCTTAAGATTCACATGTTTACCCACAATGGAGAAAAATCTTTTTCATGTCCTGACTGCAACTATTCCTGCTATACAAAAGAAAATCTTAAAAGTCACATTTTTACCCACAGTGGAAAAAAACCTTTTTCATGTCCTGAATGCAACTATTCCTGCAATAAAAAAGGAAATCTTAAAAGTCACATGTTTACCCACAGTGGGGAAAAGCCTTTTTCATGTCCTGAATGCTACTATTCCTGCTATACAAAAAGAAATCTTAAAAGACACATGTTTACTCACATGAAAGAAAAACCTTTTTCATGTTGCAACTGCAACTTTTCCTGTTCTACAAAGGCGTGTCTAAAAATTCATGAGCTTAGACACAGTGAAGAAAAACCTTTTTCATGTCTTGACTGCAACTATTCCTGCTATACCAAAGGAAGTCTTAAAAGTCACATCTTTACTCACATGAAAGAAAAACCTTTTTCATGTTCCAACTGCAACTTTTCGTGTTCTACTAAGTGGCATCTAAAAATTCATGTGCTGAGACACATTGGGGAAAAACCTTTTTCATGTCCTGAATGCAACTCTTCCTTCTATGCAAAAGGAAATCTTAAACGTCACATGTTTACCCACAGTGTAGAAAAACCTTTTTCATGTCCTGAATGCAACCATTCCTGCTATACAAAAGGAAAACTTAAAAGTCACATGTTTATCCACAGTGGAGAAAAACCTTTTTCATGTCTTGACTGCAGCTATTCCTGCTATACAAAAAGAAATCTTAAAAAACACATGTTTACTCACATGAAAGAAAAACCTTTTTCATGTTCCAACTGCAACTTTTCGTGTTCTACTAAGGGGTATCTAAAAATTCATGTGCTTAGACACAGTGAAGAAAAACCTTTTTCATGTCTTGACTGCAACTATTCCTGCTATACAAAAGGAAGTCTTAAAAGTCACTTGCTTACTCACATGGAAAAAAAACCTTTTTCATGTGTTGACTGCAACTATTCGTGTTCTACTAAGGGGAATCTAAAAGTTCATGTGCTGAGACCCAGTGGGAAAAAACCCTTTTCATGTCCTGAATGCATTTTTTCCTGCTGTACAAAAGGAAATCTTAAAAGCCACATGTTTTCACATAGTAGTCAATGACTTTTTTCTTGTTTTGACTGTAACTATTCATGCAATTTTAAGAATGATTTTAAAAAATACGTCTTTAACCACGGTGGGGAATAACCTTTTACATGTCCTGCCTCTAACTATTCATGCTCTTCAAAGGGATATCATAAAATTCACATGTTTACCCACAGTGGAATAAAATCTTTTTCTTTTTCCGTCTGCATATATTCATGTTCCACAAAGGAATTACTTAAAACACATATGGTAAGCCACAATGGGGAACCTTTTTTAGTTTTCCTACTGCAACTATTCATGTTATACATAGGGAAATCTTAAAAGTCATATCCTTACCCACGGTGGAGAAACACCTTTTTCGTGTCCCTACTGCAACTATTAATTTACACAAAACTCATCTTTAATACGTTACATGTTGACTCACAGTGAACCAAAATCAGTTCCGTGTGTAACTATTCGTCTCTAGTAACGTTTGCCGAATATTCCTAACATATATTTGCTTAAGATACAGCAGGCTTATTCACAGAATAGGTCGAAACTAACGGGTTCTCTCATTGTACACGTTTATATTTTTTCCCCTGTGAAACTAAAGAAACAAATGATTAAAATCATTGATTAAGTTACACAAATCAATGGTTATATTTTATCTAATAATTTTTTAAATTAATGATTTATTAATTATTTCACTCTACCCAGCTCCCTCATTGAAAATTTACGCGTATTAGATCTACCAAAAAAATTATATATATATATAAAAATGCAAAAATCTCTCATTTTAAATACATGTAGGATTACGAAAGATTTTTTAAATATTTATGTTGAGGGATCAGTAGGATTTATAGGCCCTGTTAAGTTCTACCGAGCCGAACCCTCTGAAATGAAAATATCTGGAGTCGGTGAATTATTTTCCCATTTGATCTCTGGTGAGTTTGTAGCAGTTCAATCTATATATAATGCTATATATAATGCTCTCCCACTAGCCATTAGACTGAACGATTTTTTTTGAAATATAAAACAGACATCAAGTCTTGGATCATCAGCCAAGACAGATCCATGATCAAAAATTTTATAAAAACCCCTACATAAGTATGTACTCCAACTAGATGCTGATTAACAAATTTATCATTTATTATTATTAATTATTATTTTTTATCTTTTTCACAATTTCATTTAATGTAATGAAATATTTTATGTATCAAAAAATATGTAAACATTGATTCACGTATCAAATACGTCTGTCTCGACACAGGTTTATCCTAGTGAGACAGACATCGAAAAAAAACCTGTAAAAAAACTTTATATTGATAATAAATATAAAAAAAAATCTTGCCCCGCTACAGAGTTCCTAACACCTGTCAAGACCTTGCACTTGTTGATGTGTCGCAAGCGGTATGGTAACTTCCAGATGGAGCTTGAGACGGAATTGCGGAAACACCATCGCCACGAACTTGAGTACTTTACGGGCACCCAGCTTGTAGCAATACTTTTACCAATATTATTATTTCCCTAAAAGGGAACTCGATGTTACATGTGGGTAGAATATTGTGTGCACCAGTAATAAAAACACTAATAACAACTTTATCATTTATTATATAATCTGTTACCACACATATTAAATTATAATAATTAAATTAAATAAATACTACACCGTAAAATCAATACACAATTACTCTGAACATCACACCACAACCAACCTCAACAAATCCAGTGGAATTGTTATCTACATCAAGGACGGAATTAAAGCTCATGTAGAGGAAATTACTTTAGCACAATCAAACTGTATGAAAATAGTATTGAATAATAACATATGCATATTTGCCATTTACAGATCTCCTTCCTTCATCAATATTGACCCCTTCCTTTCTTCATTGCAAGAAATTTTAAACAATGCGAAAAAATTTGAACAGCAAATTATAATGGGAGATTTAAACATTAACACTATCCCTGACTACCACCGTCAATCAATCGATTATCTATGTCTACTCGCGGAAAATGGTTTCACACAGACTATTAACAGCTTTACTCGTGAACAGGGCTCGAGTAAATCCTGTCTTGATCACATCAATGTAAAAAATATTAACTTTATTGACACTTTTGTTATACACTCAACTATTTCAGACCACTATACAACATCTCTTTGTCTTAAAAACAAGCCTCCCACTTCTTCGAAAATTAAATACGTTGCTAAAACTAATTTCAACAATTTAATTGAGGACTTGAGCGCAGAAAACTGGCTAAATGTTCTAGATAAATCAGATACTGACTTAGCAATGAAGGAATTTATTATCAAACTACACGAGTATATATCAAAACACACAAGCAATATAACCGTATCTAATAAACAAATTAAATTCACACCATGGATCACCCTGGGGCTAGTTAAATCGATTCACAGAAGAAATCATCTTCATGAAAAGGCAAAAATATATCCTGAGAATTTGGTATTGCAATGTTATTATAAAAAGTATAGGAATTTGTGTAAGAAATTAATTACATCGGCGAAAGAAAATTATTATAAAAAACTCATTTACGAAAA
Organism: Hesperophylax magnus; assembly: GCA_026573805.1. Classification (NCBI taxonomy): domain Eukaryota; kingdom Metazoa; phylum Arthropoda; class Insecta; order Trichoptera; family Limnephilidae; genus Hesperophylax; species Hesperophylax magnus. The sequence goes on along the minus strand of JAIUSX010000144.1, from coordinate 383,344 downwards.
CAACTGCAATCCAAAACGTTTTTGGGATACCTTTCGCAACATAACCAAATCCAAAATCAATAAATCTTCTGAAATAAAATCGCTATACATTAACACATCAAACTCTGAAGTCCCCAAAGATATGGCAAACTTTGCAAACAGTTACTTTTCATCTGTGGGTGACACACTTGCGAAAAAAATTCTCGATAAGTGTAAGAAATCAGAAACCGCTCTCGCCAATTTAACTATCCCTAGGATCGGTCACAAAATAGACTCAATCACAACTTCAACTAACGAAGTCATGAAGATAATTGACGACCTTAAATCATCAAAAGCATGTGGTCCCGATAAGATTTCATCAAATCTTCTAAAAATCATTAAAGTATACATAGCCATACCGATTGCGTTCATTGCGAATCTAAGCTTTAATTCAGGGAAATTCCCTAACCATTTAAAACAGTCAATCGTCATTTTACTGCATAAAAGTGGGGACAAATCACTGATACATAATTACCGGCCTGTTTCCTTGCTCAACTCTGTCTCTAAAATTACGGAGAAAATTGTAAAGAACCGTCTCATCATTTATCTCGAAAATAACAACATCCTTTCTAGTAGACAATTCGGCTTTCGCAAAGGTTTAAGCACTGAAAACGCCATCGCTAATTTGACAAAAATCATCTCTAATAATCTAGATAAAGGTAGTAAATGCATTGCACTTTTTTTAGATCTAGCTAAAGCGTTCGACACTATCTCGCACAAAATTCTGCTGAATAAACTACAGCGAATTGGGATACAGGGTCAAATTTTCAAGTGGTTTGTTAGTTACCTAGAAAACAGGAGCCAAAGAGTGGATATTAACGGTACTCTAAGTGATCCAGCCAATATTAAATATGGCGTACCGCAAGGAAGTACACTAGGTCCCATATTGTTTAATGTTTATATAAATGACTTATGTAATACTTCATTTGCAGACCACATTATTACATTTGCTGACGATACAGTACTTTTATTCGAAGGCAAAACCTGGAATGAGTCTTGCATTAAAGCTGAATTTGGCATAAACAAAGTTAAACAGTGGCTAGATAGTAATCTCCTCACTCTAAACTCGGATAAAACGAAATTCATCTGCTTCAGTTCAACTCAAGCGGGTCAACCACAAGAAATTATTAACATTAGAATACACCATTGTTACGACACTATTACATGTAAATGCAATACCTTAGAATGTGTGGACAATATAAGATACCTAGGAATTATCATTGATAAATTTCTGAGATGGGACAAACACATAGCCTTTACTTCCACAAAGGTCAGGAAACTTACACATCTGTTTATAGCAATAAGAAATATTCTATGTCTAAATGATTTGAAACGAATTTACTTTGCAATGTGCAATTCCATACTAGACTATGCTTCATTAGGTTGGGGAGGTTGTGCCAAAACCATACTCGATCCCTTAGCTAAATCCCAGAAATCGCTTATAAGAGTCATACTGAAAAAACCTTTCAGGTACCCCAGCGATTCATTGTTCGCAGAGTTTCGTGTTCTTGATGTAAGACAATTATACATGAGGAAAATCATTTTACATACTCAAAAACAGAGGCACTACTTAGCTTCAGTAAACCACTGTCATAATACAAGACATGCAAAAAAAAACCCAACAGTTCCGCCCACCACTTCCTCATCTTTAGCACAGAGACAATTCTCATACTTAGGCCCTAAACTGCTCAATCTCATACCTGATGCATGGAAGGCAAAGAGTACTAATATTCTGCGTATGCAGGTAAACAATTGGCTTCTGGTATTGGGGAGAGTTGAATGCGAGAATATGCTAAAAAACAGTACCTAATTAAATTGTAAATTTTGTTTTTCTTTACATTCTTCTTTACATTTTAACTTATATTGGTATTATATTAGCATTACAGGAACTGTATTTTTACATAAAGAAAGTTCGAAAATTGTTCAATTCTTCGTGATATTTTTCCTTAAAGGAAAAGTTCCTTCTTTTCTTTCATTTTTTATTTTTTGTTATTTTTCATTTCCTTGTTTTATATATTAATATTTCTTTAGTTTAATATATCAGCTAAACAATAGTAAAAAAAAAAAAAAAAATGAATATACATTTGTATTACCTTACCAACAGAATTTCTTCAATTCAGTTTCTTTTTCAAATTCATTTTCTTGTTTTTATCTATTAATTCAGCTTATGTTATGTTAATTCAGTTATTATGTCAGCTAAATAATAGTAAAATATGTCGTGATATAACTGGAAGTATTCTAGAATATGAATATACATATGTATTTTTTTAACAACAGAATAGTCAACACTATAATGTACCATATATTACATGTAAAAACTTTATCATATTGGAATGTTCTAAAACGGGCAATCGCCTAGTTGGACATTTTAAGTTCATTAATTGTATTATGTAATATTTACAAAGAAACAATAAATAAAATAAATAAAATAAAATAAATAAAATATTGCTCTAGGAAGTTAATATTTAGCATGCGACTCATTATAATAGCTTAAACACTCAAGGCGTGTCGAGTTAGAAATTTACCTCGATAGATGACAAAATGCAAGTCCTGACAGTTGAATGAACGGATAAAATGATGCTATAATGAATTTACAGGGCGCCAGCTCAGAATCCTATTATTCTGAACAATTTATATAAATTAAAAAGTAATCCCTAAAGATACTAAAGAATAAAAGTCAATCTCAATTTGGAAGGCATCTTACTTATAATCCTAAGTCCGCCAAGGGCAGCAAGCTTCAACTAGGGTTGCCAGATGATAATTTGATAAAGGAGGGCAGATGGGTCCAAAAAGGAGGATTTTCTGTAAAAAAGGAGGACATTCAGAAATTAAACGAATTTTTTATATTATTATTCTTTATTTTAATCATATTAAGCTGAGCTGCCAATTTTGGAAAGAAGTTCTTGGTTTTTTAACAAATAATTTTACTTTTGAATTAGATTGTCCACTGCTCGTGCAACTTCAAATCATAATATGCTTCATCTTCATCTGATTTTGATTCAAGAAATGAAATCAAGTTACAAAATTGATCGTGTAGCTTAACATTGTCAATCTCTTCACCTCTGATGTTCAAGAACTCAATGCATGAAACTAAATCATCATATTCTAGATTTTCGTTCTCTTTCAGCAATGTCATCCACTCAAAACATTTAAAATCTTCCAAGGGTTTTACCCATTCCACCAAGTAATCTTCACAAGCCTTGTAAACACTTAAAAAATCTCCCGCCAGTCCCGCCCGATGTTTAGCAAAAAGGAGGACTTACAGTAGTTAAGGGAGGACAAAACATGTAAAAGGAGGACATGTCCTCCTTTTGGATGCCATCTGGCAACCCTAGCTTCAACAAACGTCACGTGTCCCCGAAAATCACGCCACAACTCCCGGAACAAATTGAAACGATCCACAGCGCTCTTCACACCCGTAGCTCGCAAATCAAAACGGCAACTTGAGAATGCTGTCAGCCACTTTCGGTGGGAACTAAAAAGCAAGACTGCTACAAGCTGGGATCGTCGTGTCTACAGGAAGATACGAGCGAACACTCCAGTCGAAAAATCTTACGTGCAGCGATGACGCCATCAGCTTGTAGGATTTTTACCATGTTCATCGGATCGCACAGTTTCATAAATTTAACAACGCTTTATGCGTAGTTTGGCGCCCTTCACACGTTAAAGGCAAGACCAAACCGCCGCGATCATTTTGCGTCCGCGATGGCGTGCACGGTGGCGATCAGATGTTGTGTATGAACTTGTAGCAACGTGTTCACATCGAAGCGTTCTCAGATTGGCCGCGGCGTCCTGTGCAGCGTCTGGACGCGGCGATCGCTCGCGTCCGCGATCAGTTGCTGCTTGCAGAATCTGCACGCTGAACGCAACGTAACTATCTCTGAGTTTGTGGTATTTCTCATGATGTCGGATACAAATACAGAGAGAATTATCAACGAAATTAGCAAGCATCGTTTACTTTATGACACTTCACATCCAGAATATAAAAATAATAGAAAGAAGTATCAAGTTTGGAAAGAAATAGGAGAATTATTAGGATTAAGTGGTAAGTTTTAGAAAAAATATATTTATTTTTATAGGACATATATTAGATTTAATTTACAGTTTTATTATACAAATACAGAAAAAAAAACCTAATTTTTTACGAATTAAAGTAATTAACAAAGTGTTCACGTACACTGAATGCATAGATTGTACTTCTACGATTATTGTTTTCCATATTGAGAAAACCGTTTGCGCTCTCATCCAACGGTGGTAGTAAATTATCGTAATGCACATTTCTGCTATTCGACCTCAAAAAATTATGTAACACACATGAAGCTTTTACTATCGAAGTAATAGTAGATGGTTTTGCCTCCGAGGGTCTAAAAAAAAATCGCCATTTTTGAGCCAATATGCCGAAAGCATTTTCCACCACACGCCTTGCTTTACATAATCTATAATTGTAATTAGATAATCTCGGGTTATCTCTTGATTGCCTGTATGGAAATGGACGCATCAGACTTGAGCTTAATCCAAAAGCTTCATCTCCAATAAGTACACATGGTATACGTGTGTGACCTCCCGGCAGTGGCCTATTTTCTGGAACATTTATAGTTCCTTCTTCTAAGCGTCGTCCGATAGCAGATTCCTCAAAAATACGACCGTCACTATTTTTACCATATGCTCCAACATCTATAGCAATAAATTTATAATTTGCATCCACAATGGCTAACAAAACGATTGAAAACTTTTTCAAATAACAAAAGTAATCTGATCCACTATTTTTCGGACATTTTATCGTTACGTGTTTTCCATCAATAGCACCCATGCAATTTGTAAAATCCCATTGAGAATTAAAATTTTCCACAGATGCTTCCCAGCATTCTTTTGTTGGTTCAGGCATATATATGGGTCGAAGTTTTACCCATATCTCTTTGCAAACTTCTTTTATGATTGCACTAACGGTAGAATATCCTACTCTGTAGCTGTGCCCAATTGTTTTATAAGTATCTCTTGTAGCTAGATACCTGTAACAAGTTAATTTCTTTAATTAAATTTAAAAAAAAATTAAAAATATTTTTTTTTGTTTTAGGCGATAATGTAAAAAGTAGGTGGAAGAGTCTCAAAGACTGCTACACTAAACATTTAAGGTCAGAAAAAACACATACAGGACAAAAAGCTAAAACCCTAGACAGATACAGAGCTTGGCCGTGGGCAAAGCATATGACTATTTTTAAGCCATATTTTCAACTAACCCCAACTGATTCTAATGTATCACATCAAAATAACTCCGAATATTTGATTACACCACAGGAACTATTTGGACCATCTTCCGAGGCCAGGTACGTTGAACTTCTCGCTCCACAAGAATCAGTCCAGTCTCCTGAAGCCGTATTCCTCGACCAGCCATCTGACCAAATAGATTCTACCGCTCTTCAAGAATCCAACAACCTAGATGTTTTGCCTATTGAACATACATTTAAGACTGAAACTTCAGTACCATACGGACATACACAGCTTACTGATCGGGGTTCTGTTCGTTTGACTGTCAGGCCCAACAGATTGATCAGGCAAAGTAATTCAGAGAATCGTGAGTCTCATACAGATAGAGTTATAAGTTACCTTAACAACCGCTCAGCTAACAAATACGATGATATAGATCTAATTTGCCTAGGGTATGCAAAAACCGTCAAAAAAATTTCTCCTGCGAGACAAACGATGGTAAAATTTAAATTGGCAGAGTTGATGGCAGATCAAGAGATTTTTTTTTTTTTTTTTTTTTTTATTTAATTTTTTTTTTTTTTGTTACATACATGGTTTTAAAATACAAATTATGTTTTTTACATACATATTAAAAAAAGAAAATGGAACATAACATATAATTTTACATACATATTAAAAAAAGAAAAGAAGAAGATGGAACACCACCGTGAACGGTCTCCAAATCCTTTATCTGATATTTCAAATGAAAATACTGCAACTTATTTTAGTCACTACAGCCCTAATTGATGATTGAAAATGAGTGTTTTTTTTAATAATCTGTGCACAATTAAATAATCAAATAAATCAACAAATATGTTCCCATACTAACCTCAAAGTTATAGCAAGTCTTTCTTCTGGTAATATAGGGCAACGATAATTGGTGTACTCTTTCTTAATACCATCCTTAATCATATCAAGAAGTTCATTGAAACTTTGTATAGTCATTCTATAATATGTGTAGAAATGCTCTTCATCTAGAAGTAATTGCGGATGCAAGGTATGGAATTCACCCTCTGTTTCTCTAGTTTTATTTATGTTATGGATCCAAATCCTATTCTTTTTCCTGAAAAATAAATCATTTTACCCTTTACATTATTAGACAGCAGACGTAAACATATTTTAACTAAAAACAGGCGAACTCCTAGCGTGGAGGACAAAACATTATACCTTTGTAATATAAATATGGGCAATTTTCAAAATATTTGTCTTTGACATATTTCACTTGTCCCGAACCTTGCATCAGTAATATCCGATGAAATTATTTTCTTAATCGAGTTTTTTTTAATACAATACTGTCATTCTTTATCTAAATAATGATGACTGTAAAAATGAATAACATTCTATATTTAGATATAAAAATGTGCTAAAAAATAAAGTACTAATATCGAGATGTATGGAAAAAGAATTGTCCCCAGATCAAAATAGTGAATTCCGTCTTCAAATTTGTTAATATAAAGAAGGGTATATATTTTTTATGTTGTTAATCAAATCTTTATAATTGCTAGACTAAATGGTTCATCTAATTAATATCGATATAAAATAAAAGATAAAATATTTCATATAAATTACATGTATTTATTCCTCTGTTATCCTATGTTTATATTTTGTACAAAAGAAGTTGTAAGTGTTATATATGTGTTCGATTAATTTGTTTTATGTAAGCGTAAACCATGCTTAAGAATTTTGTCCCCATTAATCTGATATTTAAGATATTGAAATCGAAAGAAACTCTTGAAATTAAAATTCATAAAAAAATAGTTTATTCAAATTTACATAAATTCTAACAAAATTGCATTATGGGTTTCATTTTATCCTACCAACCCGTCGAAATTATTTATCTTATCAAACCGTCTTTAAAGTTAATTTACACTTTTCAGGGGCTTTTTCACCATCTTCCCAATAGCTTATCTACCCTTATAACGAATATTATTAAAATAAAAATAAAATACTTGCAGTGGTTAAAAAAATCGGCCAACTTATCCAATATATAGCCACTATACATAGGTTCGATTACCGAATTATAAATTCCAACTTAATAAATAAATAAACCGTAAATCGAAAATATTCGTTATTAGGGTAGATAAGCTATTGGGAGGAAGGTGAAAAACACCCTCAGTGTAAATTTACTTAAAAGTAACTAGTAGGACATACCTACGTCCATAGTGATTATTCCTGTCGGTCACTCGTTGGACAAATATTTTCTGCCGTCTCTCATAGAAACTGAGATTTCTCTTAAAATACCGTAAAATGTATGGTCCCTTGGTAATTTTAATAACATAGAATATGCAAGGAATTGTTTTCTGTAAAAAATACCCTTAAAATGTTGATATTTTTATAAAATAGATAATTCGAAATATTGTACAAAATATTTGAAAATTGCCCATATATTAAGTATAAATAAATATAATATTCTGACACAATCATACCGTGCATTACTATCTTCATCATCTGCAATAGCCGCTAGAAGTAATAATTCTTCTTCAGATTCGTCTCCAAACATGATTATGATTATTTATGGTTCCCGCTCCGAGCTATACCTACCACACAACCGATACGAACGTACAAGTGCCACGGACGCCAGCTGATCGCTAGTTGATCGCTAGTTTGGTGTGAACGGTTCTGCACGTACACAGGACGCTCACCGTGCACGCCATCGCGGACGCAAAATGATCGCGGCGGTTTGGTCTTGCCTTTAAGCAGGCAACAGTTTTCCGTCCCAGTGAAGAGTCACAACATCTGGTACCTCGTTTTGAAAATTAACTTTTATGGCCTTCGCGCGCGCTTTTCGTTTATCCTTTCGAATTCTTTGAATTCTTTGACTTACTTATTGGAAACTGATCAATATTATATCCAAACGCCTCAATAGTAGCTTCAAGAATGAAAACAGAATCTCTCATACTTAACTGGCACCTGTCTAGCGCGACTAACTTTGTAGTAATTAAGTATTTTCGAATCGACATTTTACAGGTTTGAGGTTGAGTTTTCTGTAGCCGTTTTTGAAAAATCTTTTAAATTTGTTTCTTCGTTAGAATTCGTTTTGTAACGGTTCGTAAGACGATGTTGAAGGAGTTGGCGCAGATAAACTAATTTAGTACGCCGCTTTTCTTCCTCGATTGTTCTAAGGCGCGCTCTCTCCTCTTTATCTGTCAGTATTTTTGTCAACCCCCCCTAAGTAGCTAGGACGACCTGGCTCTCTTTGCCACTGCAAGAAGATTCTTTCTTCATCTATTTTTATTAATTCAAGAGCATCGGCGTGTGCAATGTCAAATAAATTATCTATATTTTTAACAAACTCATGACGACGTTGTTCAAATATGTCTTGCGTTTTCTTCAAATCCCTCAAAGTCAAAGTCCCTCCAAACTTGATATAAGTTTTTTCACACAATAAGGTAAAGATTTGGTTGGTATACGCGCCTTTTCCGAATAGATAACACCCTCGCGAATGGTGAGATTAGCACTTTGATTGACAGTTAAATTCACTTCCCAGATATTGTAGAGCAAAATTTCAACAACTTGTCCATTAAATGACAGCTTTGAAACCGGCATTTGGTGTTTTACGACTCCTATTAAAAATATACTCTCTTTTGAAGTGCGTAAATCTAACGACATCTTGCCTGAATGAGTGATATTCGTTTAATAACAAAAGAGCAAGTTACTACAAGCTCATCAACACGTTTGCTCGCGGGCGTCTTAACGTACAAGTACTAACATGTTTCGATGAAGTCGGCACGGCTTGCAGTGGTCCCAAGTAAACGAAATTTTATTTATAAGTGTTTTGTCATTATTGAAACAAAATTAGAGGGTATGCGTTGAAAAATAACAACTTGAATTTTTTCGGGACGCCCTAATATATTTATACTGTTTTTTATTTATTTATTTGGAGAAACCGCAATTACAGACAGTAACGATAGTAACACTGATTAACTTGGTAGATTTCAATTAAACATATATTTTTTCGTGTTATAGGTACATGTAGAGATAAATCAATAATTAATATTGGACAGAAGTTTGTTTAGTAATAGTACGGCGTATATTGGTTTCAAAAATAAAATGACAAGACTAAATGCAATGTTCCGTCACGCCGATTGCTTCTGACAGGCCGTGTGCTAACCAATAGTATCGTCAAAATTTAAACTGTACAGTTTAAATTTCGCACACGTCAGCTAGAACCACGGAGGGCCGTGAGCCGAGCAGTCGCACAAAAACCATTCGTCCTGTCAAATCTCGATCGCCGGTTATCTATCCGAATAATCATAATACATATTTTATCGCAATTTAATTTAAAATAACGAGTGCTAACGAACCACAATCCCGTTCCAGTGCTGACAGATGAGGCTCACTATGCAGATTTCACCATCGCCACCCGGTAAGTTGATTGTGAATTAACGTTACGCATTGTGTTTTCGCATTCGCCTGTCACAAGCCATAGAATTCATTTATTCGTTATCTGTGTGGAATAGCCCTTTAGTCGGCTATTCCAACCCTTGTTCGTTCCTCGAACATTTTTGTTGCCGAAACCAGGGAACTTTAAAATTTTTAATTATATTTATGCCAAAACGGATAGTGTTGTGGAATGTTTTGTAAATTTTGAATAATAATCAATTCGAACAGTAATTAGGTAGGTACCTAGCTCTTGAGTATTTACGACCAACCGTGCATATAATTGTAATAGATTATATTATTATCATTTATTTCGTTTCGTTTCTGGGTACATTTCCACTCGTGTTTATTCAAAATGGCCCCAGCGATTCAAACATTGCACCGGAAACGGACATTGGCGAATAATAGGTTACTCAAGACACGTGAAATAGCAAAAAGCGCTTTGCACGATGCAACTAAGTGCAACTTACTGTTAGCTCATTATACTACTCTGGAAAAGATAATTCTTCAATTTGAAACGTCTCATGCGGAAATATTAGCTTTAGATGACACAAACGAAATTGATGAAGATAAAATTCGCGAAGCCTTTGACGTGATGTATTATCAAATTGTCGAAATTTACCAGGAGTAAACCAGTCAACCTCTCGATTATAAGACCGCGAATGCGCGCACAAACGTTAAATTACCAAAAATAAACATTCCAATCTTTTCTGGAAATGTCAAGCAATGGCCCGAATTTTACGACATGTTTAACGCTCTGATTCATGAAAACAAATCTTTATCCAACATCAAACGCATGCAGTATTTGTTTTCATGTTTATCTGCAGAAGCTTTAGGGTTAATTCGGACATTTCCAGTACAAGGAGCTCACTACGTTGAAGCATATCAAAGATTGATCGCGCGCTATCGTAACGCGCGTGAACTCGCAATTACGTGTTGCCGGGAAATGCTAAATTTAAATTTTCCGCCCAGCGATCCTTTTGAATTCCGTCGCGGGTTCGATATATTTAATGAGGATTTAACAATTTTAAAAGAATTGGATCTCCAAACAGACAATTGGGACTTCGTGCTTTGTTATTTAATTCTGTCGAAATTAGATTCACCTACAAGATGCGCATTCGAACAACTGCAGTCTCCTACCGAGCTGCCTTCATATTTGAAACTCAAAGAGTTTCTTTACAACAAATGCGAAGCTCTTGTACGAGACTTACATTTTTCGACTCGCGATAGCAGTACTATTGACAAACCTATGAAAAATTTAAGTCTGGATAATAATTATTACGTTTGTAATATTCATAACTCATTACGTTTCAACTGATTCAAACTTGAAAACGTAATTTACATACTTGCTATATAGACTACCAAAAGGCTTTCGATAGTGTCCCGCACTCGTGGCTGATCAAAGTATTAAATATATATAAAATTAACCCCATTATTATTAGCTTTTTGGAAAATATAATTTCCTTTTGGAATACCAATTTACTTAACAATTTAAAAGGTAAGAAAATAGTAAAACCGGGCATTTCAATCAAAAGAGGGATTTTTCAAGGAGACTCATTGAGTCCTCTTTGGTTTTGCTTAGCATTGAATCCTTTATCTAAAATGTTAATTAAAAGCAAGTTTGGAATAAAAGTTAAGGGTAATACAAGAGAGAGTAGTACAATTTCGCATTTATTATTTATGGATGATATAAAATTATTTTCGAATTCTGAACAAAATTTAGAGAAAATGATCGAGGTAGTTAAAAACTTTTCAGATGATATCAATCCATATAGAGAAAGGCAAAATTGTAGAAAAATTGTAGGAAAATTTCAAAATGCAATCTATATGCTAAAAATTTAGTAAAAGCAATAAATACTTGGGCAATACCTCTATTAACGTACTTATTCGGCATAATTAAATGGTCCAATACAGATTTAGATAACTTAGAAAGATTAATTAGAACTACGCTAACAAAGTTTAATTTCCATCATCCAAATTCAGCTATAGAATGAATTAATTTACCTAGAAATTTAGGAGGTAGAGGTATAGTCAAAATAACTTCTTTGAAACATAATCAGGTAGAAATGCCAAAAACTTTTTTTCCATAGGAAAGCTCATAGCTCAGAAATGCATAAAATAATTTGCAAGGCAGATAGAAATATTACACATTTAAATTTATACGACGAGAATGCCAACATTTTTATAAATCCTCAACAAGGAATTATTAGATTCCTGGTCAAATAAAATTTTACACGCAAAACACTTCAATTATCTCAACCAAACGTATGTTGACAAATTTTCGTCAAACTGTGGAGAATCACTTATCAACCTTATAAGTTAATTTTTAGATGTGTAATCCCTAAACGCAGAGACCCTGAACGGCTTAAAGATAACCATAGATCATTCCGAGTTCAACCAGGGGGGTATAACTCCGCTTAAAAACGTCAACACAAATTATAGACATGGTAAAAATCTATGTTTGTGACGTAGGCGATGCGTATTTTTTTTTGTTTCTGCTCACTTTACCATAAGACTCGTGCGCCAGAAAGAGAGGGTTCGCAAACGGTGTAATGCGTGTTCTCGCCGCTAGGTGGCCGACTCATACTTCCCGCCATTTCACTTCCTCTAAAAAACTGTAAGAAAAGTTTGACAGACGCCGTTGTTTGTCATCATAAAATTGTCAAATATCTGGTTGTGTGAAACAGTTGATTTATGTGTGATAAATAACATTTATGTGCCTACCGATAAAGTCCTTAAAACGTATTGTGTGAAAGGATGTACGGACAGAGACTATTCGACACAAGTTTCCAACCATAACCTCTGAGAGTCCATTTCGAGAATGGTGTTCAGCACGTATCATGACTACATCCTAAAAGGTATTCTATACTGCATCAGCCTATAATAATAATAATATGTTTTGTTAATTCGGTTAATCTAATAATTATATTTATTTCAGAGCGTAACATCTCAACCAGCAGCGTACCCGTTGCTGCACAGGCTAGTAGAAAATGAAGGTACCTACATATCTGTTTTATATTACTTAAAAGGGAATAGTTTTGTTCGTCTAATATGTCAATCTTTACTTCAATTTCTCAAGAACTATGATATATTTTTTCCAGAAATAAGTGCAGGACCCAGTCATGTCTTCTTTGCAACCAGCAGTGTCGCTCTTGCTGCACAGGGGATGGCAGTAGAACATGGAGGTACATATAATATAAAATTGTATTATACTATAAAAAGTATAAAAATATATTAACTACACTAATAAGAAAAACGAAAAACGACTATTACTCAAAAATTATAACAGAAGCTAAAGACAATAATAAAAAAATATGGTCAACAATAAATGAAATAATAAATAAAAAGAAAAAATATAAGCACATATCAGAAATCTCAGATGGGGAAATAATATATAACGTACAAAATGACACAAAAAAATGTTGTAATATTTTAAATAACTATTTTTATAACGTGGGAAAAAATCTAGCAAAATCCATAAATAAGACTAATATATCTAATCCACAACAAATAACACAATGTCAAATTAATAAATTTCACCCAGTCACAGAAATCGATATTGACAGAACTATTTCGGAACTAAAAGGAGATTCTGCCCCTGGCTTTGATAACATAGATACTAAAACAATAAAATCGATGAAAGAATACTTAACTCTCCCCATAACACATATAATAAACCTAAGTCTAGCAAATGGCGAATTTCCCAATAACTATAAAAGAGCAATTATAACCCCCATTTATAAAACAGACTGTCGTAAAGATCCACAAAATTATCGCCCGATTTCACTTCTCTCGAATATATCAAAAATATATGAAAAAATTGTAAAAAAACAAATTTGGACATTCTTAGAAGAAAATAAAATAATTAATAATAACCAATTCGGATTAAAAAAAAATACAAGTACTCACGACGCGATAGCAAAAATAACCAACTATTTATATACGGCCCTAGATTCTGATAAAAAATGTCTCGGCATATTTATAGACCTTAAAAAAGCTTTCGACAGCATATCACATAAAAAATTAACAAGTAAATTAAAATCAGTAGGGATTAGTGGAAAAGTCTGTGGCGTCGAATTATCCAGATTAAATAATTAATAATAAACTGCTACTTGCTACTTAGGTACGTACTTGCTACTTGCATCGTTAAATCGTAAACAAAGTAATCTACGTACTACGGGACCTACCTGTTTCAAGTATCTACTCGCGACAATACTATCACGCTATCAGTCTTACACATTACGAGAACTCGCCAGAAGGAACGAGTCTGCCGCCTATGCATAATTGCCGCGCTATCGAAGGTTCCTGAAACATCCAGTCTGTGCGAGTGCCTAGAATTTAGTTGCCATCCACCTACCTACTGCCGCCGTCGGCCGTCTAGTATTTATAAGCCCGACGCAGCGAGCCAGTCAGTCAGTCATAATTTTGCCGCCAGTCTACAAGGCTTAACGAGTGTTAACCCGCGCCAATCTTACTAGCGCGAGGGACACGTACCCGGCTTCGCCCCTATCATCATGGACTCTATCGGGACATCATCTTAGCGCCTCGGCCGTGTCCATGGCCAGCGCTAAAACGGATTACAAGCGCCCTGGTTCCAGCGTCTCTGACCAGCGCTTCTTCCACGCTACCATGACCACCACGAGGACACGCAGCATCCTCACTGGTCTACATCGTTCCCGTTCAACTGCCCACAAGGTCCGTCGCACCTTCGGCCGTCTCGTCAGCACTGGAGTGCCTGAAGACCTACGTTCTTCGCCAGTACCTGACCTACATCGAGTCCCGGTCACCAGCGCCCGGCGTCGACTCACTGACCCGCGCTTGACCTGCCAGCACATCATCAGCCAGCATCCGGAATATTCTACATCTGTCCAGCGTCAACTCTCGTTACGGCTACACTGACTCACCAATAAACACATGTGACCTTCACAACCTTCTTTCATTTCGTGCCTCACCATTGATCCCCAAAAGTCTTAACATGGATAACTAGTTATTTACATAAAAGACCTCAACAAGTAAAATTACTCAATCAAGTCAGCGATTCAAAATATAGCGACTTTTCAATACCCCAAGGCACGGTTTTGGGACCATTGTTATTTATTATATATGTCAATGATCTATTCAATACTTCCAAATATGGAGACATTGTCTCTTACGCTGACGATACAGTCCTACTACTAAAAGCAAATACCTGGTCTGAATTAAATAACATGGCAAATACAGATATTAATGAACTAAAATTATGGTTTGATGAAAACCTGTTGACTTTAAATTCTAAAAAAACTTATTATTTACCATTTTTCATTAAAAAACAAGCAACACCTAAAGAAATAAACATAATTATCCACTCTGTGAAAAATACAGAAAACCACAAATGCATTATGTTATGTACAAACATAGAAAGCAAGACCGATATTAAGTACCTAGGCATAACAATAGACCAGCGTTTAAAATGGTCCCCACATATAAATATTCTGAACAACAGAATAAGGAAACTATCATATATATTTAGATGTTTAAGAGATATTTTAAACGAAAAATTACTTAGAACCACATACTTCGCTTTCTGTCAATCAATTATACAATACGGCATTATAGGCTGGGGCGGTACATATAAAAATCAAACACAAACAATTTACGTATCACAAAAACTAATAATAAAAACCATATTAAAAAAACCCTATTCATATTCATCCGAACTTTTATTCAAACAATTTAAGGTCAGAAAATTAAGTGCATTATACTTCTACCATGCAACATTACAAATTTATAAAAACAATATTCAAAATAAAATTGCACCCTTTAAAAATAACAGAAATCTTAGACAAACGTCCATACTTCCTACTCCTAAATGTAAAAAAACAATAGGACAGTTCAACCATGAATATCTCGGAGTTAAATTTTTTAACTCATTACCAGAAAAAATTAGAAACATGAATACAAATATAAACGAATTCAAAAGCCACCTTAAAAAGTATTCCGAACAGTTGAACTGAATCATATCAAATATAAACGAATATAACAACACCCCCATACACACAAGCCCTGCTTATTTATGGGGGTACATCAAATACATATATTATGTAATTAATAACTGTACCATATTCAATATTGTGTAATGTTAATCATGTATCTTTTTTTTACTAATAAAAAAAAAAAAAAAATATATATATATATATATATATATATATATATATATATATCTGTTTTATATTACTTAAAAGGGAATAGTATTGTTAGTTTTGTTCCTCTAATATGTCAATCTTTACTTCAATTTCTTCAAGAACTATGATATATTTTTTTCCAGAAATGAGTGCAGGACCCAGTCATGTCTTCTCTGCAACCAGCAGCGTTGATCTTGCTGCACAGGGGATGGCAGAACATAGATGTAAAATATCTTGCATAGGTGACCCATATGATCCCACTAAGAAATTTGCTATCAACGCTCTTGAAATTCATTATGTCGTCGAGTATGTACTGAATTATAATTGCGAAAATTTATATCTTGTGCCTGTTACTGAAGAAACCATTGCCAAATATATATGTTTTGATTGGCTTAATTGTAACGAACATAAAATTTTTTTATTCAATTCATTATCAAAATCCTTGCCAATTCATTTTCTATTGACATCTCTATATGAGTAGTAGAATAATAACGAAAAAATAAATATACAAGTCAAATATTGTTATCGTTTGTAATTTTAAGCCAAATATTCTCTGATGCGGAGTTTACATTATTCAGTTTGGCTGTATTAGTCTGCAGCCCATTTTCAGTCACCGACTAGTGTTAATAAAAAAATAGTCGAATTAGTTTATTTCATATGTCTAGTTTATATATAGTTCTACTTTTTTATTACATACTTGACATCATAATGAATATTCTCTCAACACCTTTAAATTTTACTCTTGTATTTGGTGTTTTTATTTGTTATTATTATACCCTATTTATTTATCAGGTGCCAATATGTATTGTTAAAACAATAACCTATTGTTAAATTTACTTTTCTGTTTACACTGTTACATTCTTTATGTTGTGTACTATTCCTAAGTTAAAAATATCTAAAAGGCGTATAAAGTTTTTTAAACTAAAAAGTATTATATACTTACTATTTATATATGAAAGGTATAAATATTTAAGTAATAAGATAAGTAGGAGGGAAACAAAAATAATAATAATGTAATTAGACGCTAAAACAGTAGGTTGAATCGTTGACTGCCTTATTGACAATATTTTTTTTCAATTGACGTTGGATGTTGAAAGAAAATAACTATCATTTCCAACAGCTAGTTTTATATTGATACAGTAATTTCACCTTTTAAATGTGTTTTGTGCTTATATTATTGTATTTCATGTTTATATTTAAAAAATAAAATTATTGTACATGTAATTATGAGTTTGCTTTTCAGCTTCCTTCTGATAAAACGCTGTCCTGAGAAAATGAACTGTAAAGGAAGTTACTAAAGGTCATTTCTTTCTTAGGACAGGACTTTGTCAGATGGGACCTTGTGGTCTTGGGTGACATTTTACTTATGTTTTAGGCTAATGAATTGGGTTTTAGGTAGGTTCCGAAGCAGAATTAAATTGTCTATGGTTGCACCTTTTTTTTAAATTTCCTCTATCCTTTGTCGATGGTGTGCTGTGACGTCGGCGATGCGTGGTGTATTCAAATTTGCCAGATCTATGGTTAAAACTTGTAACATATTATCGTGGATGGGTGATGAAAGGATAGTTGTATTAATTAATGATGGGTCTTTCGATTGTGACATTAATTGGTAAAATTACCGAATACAACTATCTAGTCATCCACGCACATGCAATAATTCAAAGTAGGTAGGTAGTGATGAGAACTGATAAGGAAGATAAAAAATAGAATACTTTAAATATCAACAGACGCTAATTTATTAAAACAATAATTAAAATGTTTAATCAAATAAATAAACATGAGACTCTATCAAATAATTTAACTCAGAGCGTGACAAGAATGTACGTGTAAATAACGCCATCTTGATAAAATTTTGACTAAAGAACATGTGACATTAATGAATTTAAAACACTTAATCTTGTAAAGAATGTCTGAGCGGGCGCCAGCGAGTTATAAAATAACTACGCAAGAAGTTAAAATGAGTAATCCCTATTTAAATTATAAGTACATTGTTAAGAGATATAAGTGAAAAAGACCTTCCGTAGTTTGCACAGTAGACCCTCATTGTTCCAGCGTTGTCCGAACACACCGTAATCCCACGAGTCCAGCAAGCAACTGAAGTCGATGAAGTGACGCTCCGCACTCATAGCTCGAAACAGTCGTGCCAATTTAAGAATGTTGACCAATGATTATCTTAATCGGGTAGGAACTGCCCGTCCAGAAGTACGCACTGCTACATTACCCCCCTTCCAAAGGAAAAAAATTTTCGGCACGATAATTTTTTTTTTGATATTTTTTTTCATGCCTCCAAATCCAAGTCCAATAAGTGGCAAAGAGTCACAAATGCCGATAATGCCTTAGAAGAAGAGTCCAGCACGTTCTGTAGAAGTCCGTGAAGTGCTCGCTGAGCAAGGATTGAAGCGCCAACACCCAGGAAGTAGAAGGAAGAATTCTCGCTGATGGAATATCTGAATGACCCTCTTCTGACATCAGTGAAGAAGATTGAACTTGCTTGGCGAAGATAAAGAGCCCCGATAATTGTATCACCATTCTCCAATGTTGACAACAATGCAATCTTGAGAAGCTGCACCCTCTTTCTGATAGCAGTGAACGGCCAGGTAGTATCCTATTAAACTCATCCCGTAGAAGAATGTTGCTTCCCTGAAGACTCGATCTTGAACAAAATTGCTTCCTCGAAGAATAGATAAAAGTTTGTAAATCAAATTTTGTATTATCTTGAGTTATCTTGACGTGAAGAACCGAAGAGTGATGAAGGCGACTGACTTCCTTGAGGCAAGTGAAAAGAAAGGTATGCTATGCTTGACAAAATGGATTACTGAGCAAGGAATTTAACAACTACTAAAGTGTAAACAAAAACTTGAATAGAATAACAAATGAAAAGATAAACTGTAGTAAAGACTAACAAAATTTATTAAAAAAAAAAAAAAAAAATTTTTTTTTTTATAAAACGAGTCTAGCTAAAAGTGCAAGCTGAGCGCCCAACAAAAGTTAAATTTGAAGCTAAAAGAAAACACTATAAAATGAAAATAATAACGTCTATATCCACATTAAAGTTACTGCCCTCTGTGAGCAGAGATGAAAAATTATAAAGTTATCCCAGAAACAAACCCAAATTCATAATAAGATAGAAGTGAGGGCTCAAACAGAACCATATATTGATGACCCAATATTGACAAAATACAGCTAAGTCCAAATGAAACTGATGCGACTTATCTTGAGCTCAGAGAGAAGCCACAGCAATTGCATGTGAAAACGCATAGTATTTGTTAAAAGAAAATGTAAAAAAAAATTACTCATTGACATTCTTAATAATATGAACAAATATCAATTTAATAATAAATCAAGCCAAGGACAATAAGAGCAATAAAAGTAAAAAAAACTTCATGAAAGGATGCAATTTTTAAATGTTAAAAAAAACTATGATTCTGTAAATCTCAAATAACCTGAGCGAGTGAAAACCCACTAAATTTCAAAATAAATATTAAATAAATAAATAAATTATTAAATTAATTATTATGGCATAAAATTTTTTTAAAAAAATATTTGAAAAGTGTAATCAACAGTGACTAAATCAAAGAAAACACCATGCCAATGGTTTCCTAAAACCAGAGAAAAATAGATTGTTATGAGCATCTGAGGCTATCGCGGAAAACTGCATGAAGTATTTTCTAAATTAATGAATTAAAATAGTCAACCAACACCAAGGCAAACTAAGGTACTAAGGAACAACATATAAAGAACAACCATGCGCACAATTAAAATGACACGAGGACCAAGCTTGGTACAGAACTGTTAAACCGAAATACAGCTTCGTATATGCCATAATTGAAATACAGTATGTCCCTCTAGAAAGGACAAACCGTACCTCAAAACAAGTCGCCATCGCGGACTTAGTTCATTAAAGAACAATTAGTATCATCTCACAAAGTAAAATCAGCTATTAAAAGATCCCTCGAACAGAAAAATAGCACAAAACAGTGGCCAACTGAGATTGTGAACTTCACTGCCCTAGGATAACGTATAAAATGATACAATGGATTCAAATCGTGAGATCACAAAATGTTCAATACAATATAATTGCACTTAAATCCAAAAAAAATGTGTGGATTCAATGCGTGAGATTAAAAAAAACGTCAATCCCCCGCGTTGAATCGGAATGGACACATTACTCCCAAAACACATACTACACATGTACACAAGGACAAAACAAAACTTATACAAAAAAAATCCACTCAATGTGAAGACACAAAAATACTAGTCATGTCCTCACAATGAGAGAACACAAGAAAAATTGCAAACCTGAGGGCAAGGTAAGCAATAACCTAATTTATAACAAGAGAAAAGGGATTAATTCTCAAATAAAATATAACGATTACAACATAAGAAAAAATAGTTTATCAATTTACCCAACCCCAAGGTCAGTTAGCTTCTTCTAACTTGATTATATCCTTAACATGATAAGTTCCCACAGGTTTCCCTGTCATATCCGCTAATTGATAAGCAACCGGCGATATTTTGCAAATAATTTTACTACGAATAAATTTGGGGGCTAATTTTGCTGAAAAGTATCTACCAGCGTCTGACAAAGCAAAAGACCTTCTCCAGACAATGTCCCCAACCTCATATTGAACGTCCCTACGACGCAGATTATATTGTACCTTATTACGTTCGTATGATTGTCTTAAGGACGTGCGAACTTGGGAGAAAATGTCATTTAATTCATGTAAATCAGATGCCCATGAATCGCGTTTAGAGAATCTAATGTCTTCCGCGTTAAAGTCTACACCTTTGTAGTCATTTCCCGAAATTACAATCTCTCTACCAAAATTAAGGAAGAACGGAGTATAGCCTGTGACTTCATGAACAGCCGTGTTTATAGCCAGTTCAATTTCAGGTAGATGGCACGCCCAGCATCTGTGATCAGATCCCACAAAAGAACCCGGGGCTGCTACCAACACCTTGTTTACACGCTCAACAGGGTTATTCTGCGGGTGATATCTGCAATTATAAAACAAGTGACGGATATGAAATTTATTGGCCAGCGCTTTCATGTCACGCGATATATATTGTGGGCCATTATCCAAAACAATCGTATCTGGAACACCGAATTTATAAAAGATATCATTTTCCAAAATTTCCGCAATAACACTACCCGTTGCTTTCCTAAGTGGAAAAAGTCTAGTATACTTGGTAAAGAAATCAGAAACCACTAAAAGGTAAGTATAACCCTTTTTGTAAGAATTAGGGTAAGGACCTAATAGATCTGTCGCAATCATTTGCCACGGCCTTTGCACCAGTTTCGGGTCACCCATCAAACCAGGAGGCAGTAAGTTAGAACTTTTATAACCTAAACAAGTATGACATTTACTTACAAAAGACTTCACATCAGCTGCCATTTTTGGCCAGTAGTATTTAAGTTTAATCCTATTTAACGTTTTTAAGATGCCAAAATGTGCACACGAAGGCGGAACGTGATTTTGAACGATGACGTTTTTCCTACACTCTTTTGGGAGAACTTCCTTCCAGTCATAAGACCTGTGAAGAGCCTCCATGCTCAGAATGTGTTTGAAGATGACACCATTGCAAACTTTAAACGCTGGAAATTTTTCCGGATTAGCCAAAATTTTTTCTTTCAAACTTAAGTACCAACGGTCAGAAGTGGAAAAGGACTGATCTAACAAATCAACATGTAAAGGGTCACGAGACAGTGCGTCCGGAACAATGTTGTCTTTACCGCTCCTATGAATTATTTCAAAATTGAACTGCTGTAGTCTAACCGCCCACCGCGCTAATCTTCCCGACGGAGACTTTAAGTTTGTAAGCCATTTTAGACTATAGTGATCAGTGATCACCTTGACAGGAATAGGCGAACCTTCAATATAACCCCTAAATTTCTCTAGTGCAAAGATCATAGCATTTAACTCCTTCTCGGTTGTGGAGTGATTTTTCTCCTGTGCAGATAGTGATCTGGAAATAAAGGAAATAGGGTGTTCTATACCATTAACGTCAGATTGAGAAAGGACCGCCCCCAAACCGGTGTTCGATGCATCGCAACTAATTGTAAAGGGTTTACTAAAGTCGGGACAAGCAAGAACAGGAGCCTTGACCAGAATATTCTTTAATTTAGTAAAGGCAGCATTAGCCTGTTCATTCCATACAAATTTTTTACCAGCAAACTCCTTTTTGGTTAAATTATGCAAAGGTGCTGCAATTAAAGAAAAATTTAAAATGAACCTTTTGTACCAAGAAAGTATACCGATAAACCTACGCAAGCTCTTTTGCGACGTTGGAATGGGGAAGTCAACGATTGCTTTCACTTTTCCCGGGTCAGTTCTCAACCCATCCTTATCAATCACGAAACCTAGGTATTTAAGAGAGTCACGACAAAAGACTGACTTCTCTACGTTAATAGTCAAACCCGCGGCTTGTAACTTTTGTTTAACCCGTCTTAAAAGATCAATGTGTTCTTCAAAGGTGGAACTAATGATAATTATGTCATCTAGGTAACAAAAAACTTTCCCATCGAACTCCGGACCCAAAACCTTGTCCATTAGCCTCATCATCCGAGAACTCGCACCATGAAGACCAAAAGGCATTGTTACAAAGTGGAATAGGCCTCGTTTAGGGATAGTAAATGCGGTTTTCTCTTTAGAATCTTCCTCTAACGGGATTTGAAAAAAGGCATCATTAAGATCTAAAGTTGATAGATAACGTGCTCCTCCGAGACTATTTAAGATATCAGATATCAACGGTAGACTATAAGCGTCCCGCCGCGAGACCGCGTTGAGCTTTCTACTATCCAAGCAAAGTCTAAAAGAACCATTTTTCTTAGGCACTAAAACAATAGGATTATTCCACGAGCTATTGCTGGGTTCTACTACTCCCAGATTTAATAGTCTGTCAAGTTCTCTGTGAGCTTCCGGCAATAAATGAGGAGATATCGGATAAACACGTTGCTTAATAGGTTGACAATCACCCGTGTCAATAACATGTTTTTCAAGAGACGTTCTACCCAAACGATTACCAGAAAAGGCTTTAAATTCCAGTATAACGTTATTTAAGATTGATTGTTGAGATGAGTTTAAGTTCTCAAAGCTATCCAGTCCTCTTACCTCAGACACGCAACTATTGTCAGAGTCATTAGTCATTAATTTAGTTAACTTGGGACAAATGTTAAAAACTTTCCAAAAGTCGCAACCGAGGATGATGTTAGATTTTATATCTGGCATAACCACAAAATTAAAAATTTTCTTAACGTTACCAAGAACTACCGGAACCGTAATTTTGTGAACGCACTCCACAGTATGACCCGTAGCAGAAGTGAGTGAAAATTTTTTCTTAAGAACAGAAAGATTTAACCCTAGATTTAAAAATTGACGATGAAAATTATTACCAATAATTGAGATATGCGAACCAGAGTCAAGAAGGCCAGAAAAGTTGGAACCCAGAACCTGGAAAATGATGTGTGGACGGCCATCCCTTTTAGCCGCACCCACCACCTTCGAAGTCCAAAGGTTCTTGAAGAAAGTTCTGGTTTCCGACAGCACAGCAAGCCGATGCCTGGCGGTGATGTCAGCGAACGGTGTCGACTTGCCGCCCGCAGACAGGACCCCCAGGACATCTAGTTTTTTGCCTGCCGGCAGTTGCATGAAGGCGCCTTCACACCAGGACGGCCACAGCGGAAACATTTCACCTCCCTAGAACTCATATTTGACGGGCTACGTTTACTGAATTCAAAATATTGACGATGATTGCTGAAATTGGGATTATTCTGAGACATTCTGTTATTCCCTCTGCTAAATGCATTATTTGAGGAGGAATGAGAAACATTATTAAAATTACCAGTATTTGCATTTGGCGGGGAAGGTCTGGAATCAGACCGAACGTCTGCAAGTTCAATCATTTTTCCCAATTTTTTCAGACAATTAATGTCCGAGATGACAGAGAGCGATAATTTTTGTATGTATCTCGGTAACATATTACACTGCAATATTTCCAGAATTTCGTCATCTGGTAATTTTGACGACAATTGATTGTTTAAAGTCAAGACCCGCGTTATGAATGAACCCAGGTTCTCTTTTTGTTGCTGGTACGTGGCTCTGATCTGAGCAACTAATCGTCTTTCATGGTCCAGAAGCTCAAATTCTTCCTTTAGAGCAATTACAATATCCGTCCATGACTTGAAAGAAGAACGGTTGACTCTAAACCAGTCTAAAGCATGACCTGAAAAAAGTTCCACCGCAGATGAAAAAAGAGAAGCTGTACTTACGTTACGAGATATAGACAAATCGTTGACCCGTTCAATGAAATTATGCACGTTCCCCGTACCGTCGAAGGTTAAGTTCCATTTGTGAACCGGAACTGTGTTAGACGCGACCGCCGAATTTGCCGAAGAAGTGCCATCCTCTGGTTTAGACATGATTAACGCACGACTTCTTGTTACAATGGTCGAATCCGTCATACCTAACTAACAGGGTAGGTAGAAAAAATCATTAGAACATGCAAGCAACAATACAACAACCACAATCACCGCAAAACAAAAAATATAAAATAAGTGTGACGTCAGCGTACTAACAATCACGATAATAAGACGAAAAACGTCATGAGTTGTGCCGGATAAAAAGCTGCGTAAAATGAAAAATTAATAAAATCTCAGTGACACGATGTATTTTGAGCAACACCCGAACATCTACCATGCAAAACGAAAGGTCTTTTTCAAGGGATTATACAAGAAAATTATGAAAAAAAAAATCAGACATCCAATACAAGATTAAAACAATGAAAGAAAAAAATACTGCATTCATTATTTAGTCAAACTTAGGTTCACCCACAAGGGCTGCCATTTTGTAACATATTATCGTGGATGGGTGATGAAAGGATAGTTGTATTAATTAATGATGGGTCTTTCGATTGTGACATTAATTGGTAAAATTACCGAATACAACTATCTAGTCATCCACGCACATGCAATAATTCAAAGTAGGTAGGTAGTGATGAGAACTGATAAGGAAGATAAAAAATAGAATACTTTAAATATCAACAGACGCTAATTTATTAAAACAATAATTAAAATGTTTAATCAAATAAATAAACATGAGACTCTATCAAATAATTTAACTCAGAGCGTGACAAGAATGTACGTGTAAATAACGCCATCTTGATAAAATTTTGACTAAAGAACATGTGACATTAATGAATTTAAAACACTTAATCTTGTAAAGAATGTCTGAGCGGGCGCCAGCGAGTTATAAAATAACTACGCAAGAAGTTAAAATGAGTAATCCCTATTTAAATTATAAGTACATTGTTAAGAGATATAAGTGAAAAAGACCTTCCGTAGTTTGCACAGTAGACCCTCATTGTTCCAGCGTTGTCCGAACACACCGTAATCCCACGAGTCCAGCAAGCAACTGAAGTCGATGAAGTGACGCTCCGCACTCATAGCTCGAAACAGTCGTGCCAATTTAAGAATGTTGACCAATGATTATCTTAATCGGGTAGGAACTGCCCGTCCAGAAGTACGCACTGCTACAAACTTGACGAAAGCAAACGTATGGAAAGAGGGCGGAGTTATCAATCTATAGATAGTTGATTTATGAGTTCAACAGCCGTTCTGACTAGTCCTGTCATACGTTTGTCATTCTCCACATTAAAGCCTATCTAGTTTAATGTAAAATTGTAATCTTTTAAATCTATTAAAATAAAATTATCCTTCTGAAATATAATCGTATTTATTGGAGTCAAAATATACATGGACGGTGACGTTGTTGTAAGACAGGTAAGTATTAAATACCCGACGTTCCTAACCTCCATAAATGGTGACAACTCGACGATTTCACGCGGTAGAAATTTAATATAATCTTGAATATTTCTCTCTTTTCGATAAATGACAATCAGACGATCAGAACGACTATTGGACCGGAATCCTGAGGAATTACACGGTGAGTTCATTCTTACAATTATTTTCAAAAATTTTAATTTACACTTTGTCCTTGAATATTAAATGCTCCTCAGTAAATATAAAATTATGAAGTATATACATACTTCCTGTGATTGTTACGACAATTTCAGATATACGAGAATGCAAAACCCCATACTGTGATTTTTAAAGACATCCTGATTTTCATGATTTATTTTTTCCAACTAATGACAAAAATGTCTCTTATTCTTTTAAGAATTAAGCTTGCCTATAAAATCTTTTTCAGTGAGAATTCCAAATCATCTCTACACGGGTGCATGCAGAGAGTTCCAGCAACACGTTCCAACCACAGTGACGTACATCATTGCAGAGAATAGCGGCCAAATCTCTTCATGCTACCAGTACTCCATCCCCACGAGATTCTGCAAGCCACAGCAAGCAGCATAGAACGCCGTTGGAGACAAAAGAACCGATACAATCGTAAAGTTTTAAAATTTTCACTAATTTGAGTACCTACATGACTTTGCAAAATGTGTTATTAAAACAATATGTTACAACTAAATACTGGCAAATTTTAAATGGGAACAATTTTAATCAACAATTCTATAATTGGATAAAATACCTACATTTATAAAAATAAATTAAGCAAATTTTTAATCTTGAAAAATATATACAAATATCAATCTGTAAATTAAAGGTTTGAATCTCGGATAATATTACCAAAATATTCCAACAATTTATGACTCTATATTAGTTTCGAAAAAATTACATAGATGGTTCCTTTAAAAAAGTAAATTCCATTGATTTTTAAAAAAAAATATCCAATTGCATATTTGCCAAATTTCCACACATTTGCTAATCTCGAACTAAATGCGAAATGACCACACCTGTTAGCCAAGACAGTAACCTCGATAAATTCTTCTCCGAACAAACCTCCGGAACGAGTTCAACGTGTAATCAACAAACTAACAACATGGAATCTACCAACACAAATCAAGACCTCCACCATGTCTCAGTAAGGCTTCCACCTTGCTGGAAGGACAACATTTCATTATGGTTTGTGCAGACAGAGGCACAATTTGCAAATTCACGAATAAAAGACGATTTTACAAAATACAATATCATCGTCGCAGCCCTAGTTTCGCAAATTCTACAAAGCGTGAGTGACATTGTCACGAAGCCACCAACAGCTGAAAAATATGCAACTCTCAAGACTGCACTTATTGATCGTCTCCAAGATTCAGCGGAGAAGCGTCTGACACGTCTTCTCACAGGGATTCAGCTAGAAGATAGGAAACCCACAGAACTCCTACGTCATATGCTTGAATTGGCCGGACCCGCTTTAGCGGAAAGTGAAATAGTGCGAACATTATGGATGCAGCGCCTACCACAACACGCGCAAGCAATACTCTCAGCACTCTCGGAAAATAATATCTACCAACTGGCGTCAGCAGCAGATAAAATAATTGACATATACCAAACAACTGAATGCAGTGCGGTGGACCACAAGAATAGGCAGAGTTCATCAAGAGCGGAACCAACCGAAACATCCATATTGCTACAACTCCAGAAACAAGTTTCAGCTCTCACACACGAAGTATCCAAGTTAAAACTTACCCAGACGAATCGCTCTACATATTTCCGAGGAAGAAGAACTAAAAGTCCTCGTAGGAACTTCTCATATCTTAATGCACCACAACATAACTACACAAGAAAAAGCAGGTCCAGGTCTCGTGATAGACCAGCTGAGAAGAACAATGATTTTTGCTATTACCACATGCGATTTGGGGAAAAGGCTCACAAGTGCTATCAACCGTGCTCTTTTACTAAAAAAACTTCGGGAAACGACAGCGGAACCTTGCAGTAGAGACATGTAAGATTCCCAACAACAAAACTTGTCGTCTCTTCGTGTATGACTTGCAAACACGACAGAAATTCCTTGTGGATACTGGTGCAGATGTTTCTGTCATACCGAGAAATCCATCTTATAACAAGAACAGTTTAACTTCTGACAATTATCCCACTACGCTGTATGGAGCGAATGGAAAGCCCATTAAAACCTATGGTACAAGGACCGTCGAACTCAATTTTGGCCTACGACGGGCATTAAAATGGCGATTCATTGTTGCCGATGTTTCAAGACCGATACTAGGTGCAGATTTTCTACACAATTACAACTTAACGGTTAACCTCAAAAAAGCAATTATCGCAGACCAGTCTACAGGTTTACTAATCAAGGGAACAACTTACAAAGGACCAACTTCTGGAGTCTCTACCATTTCTACATCGCAAAAATATCGGGACATCCTGAACAAATATCCTAACTTAACAAGACCTAATATGAAAATTCCTGATAAACAAAAACATTCAGTAACCCATTGTATAGAGACGAAGGGACCTCCTGTCACTGAGCGTGCTCGTAGGCTGGCACCAGCTCTACTCGAAGCAGCCAAAAAGGAATTTAAGTTCTTAATGGCGCAAGGGATTTGCAGGCCATCAAAAAGTAACTGGGCCAGCCCCTTGCACATGGTCAAGAAGCCAAATGGTGAATGGCGTCCGTGCGGGGACTACCGCAGATTAAACGAAAAAATAATCGTAGACAAATATCCTATATCTCAACTGCAGGATTTCGCACACAAATTATCAGACGCTACTATATTCAGCACCATAGACATGACGCGTGCCTACCACCAGATACCAGTGGAACCAGCGGACATACCAAAGACAGCGATCATTACCCCATTTGGGTTATTTGAATTTACACGTATGCAATTTGGACTAACAAATGCAGTACAAAGCTTCCAGCGACTTATGCATGCTGTAACCAAAGACTTAGATTTTTGTTTCGTTTATTTGGACGACATTCTAATCGCTTCCAAAAACGAAGAAGAAAACAAAAAACATCTAGACTTACTGCTAAATCGTCTTGCCGAATATGATCTGGTAATTAATATAAACAAGTGCCAATTTGGTGTGCATACAGTTAACTTTTTGGGTCACACAATCACCCAAAA
Source organism: Hesperophylax magnus (assembly GCA_026573805.1). Lineage (NCBI taxonomy): Eukaryota > Metazoa > Arthropoda > Insecta > Trichoptera > Limnephilidae > Hesperophylax > Hesperophylax magnus. The sequence goes on along the minus strand of JAIUSX010000144.1, from coordinate 354,608 downwards.
AGGAATGTCGCCAATTAAAGAAAAGTAACAGCAGTCACAGAGTTTCCAACACCAAAAACAGCAAAAGACTAACGAAGATTTTTGGGAATGCTAAATTACTATCGCCGATTCCTTCCAAATTCTATCAACACACAGACTAAGCTATTCAACAGCATCAGCGGTTACAAAAAGAACGACAAAAGGATACTTACATGGAATCAAGAACTGACAGAAGCGTTTGAGGAAAGTAAACAACAATTAGCAAATGCAGCTTTACTCGCGCATCCAATCCCATCAGCAAGAATTTCTATAATGGTCGACGCTAGCGACATAGCCATGGGAGCCTCACTACAACAGTTCAACGACAACTCTTGGGAACCTCTAGGATTTTTCTCGAAAAAATTTACACCAGCTCAGAAGAAGTACAGCACTTTTGATCGAGAACTTACCGCCATTTACGAAACTGTAAAATATTTCCGGAACCACATTGAAGGTAGAAATTTCACAATATATACGGACCATAAACCAATTACCTTCGCCTTTAATAAGAAGCGAGCCTCTAGCTCACCACGTCAAGAAAGGCAGCTTGATTATATAGCGCAGTTTTCAACGGACATTAGACATGTTTCCGGAGAACATAACGTAGTAGCTGACGCACTATCTCGAATAGAGGAGATTAATAGTCCTACTTCTATTGACTATAGGCAGATGGGAATAGCGCAGTGTCAAGACGACGAACTTATGAAGGCAAAAGATGACACCGCCCTCGCCTTACGTCAAATGGTGATACCTGGCACCGAAACTTCAATATGGTGTGACATATCAACAGGTCACATCAGACCATTTGTACCGGCTTGCATGCGAAAACAAGTCATTAAAAGTGTACATAATATTTGCCACCCTGGCATCCTGGGAACGACAAAAACAATTAAACAAAGATTTGTATGGAATAACATAGCTAAAGACATAAAAAACTTTGTCAAGCAATGTGTAGCCTGTCAAAAAGCTAAGGTCTCCCGACATACTGTTGCACCATTAGCAACGTATATATTACCTGAGGATCGATTCCGAAATATACATATGGATCTAGTTGGACCTCTCCCAATATGTAAAGAGTACCAGTACATACTGACAATGGTCGACAGATTTACCCGATGGCCTGAGGCAATTCCTCTAAAAAATATGACAGCAGAAACGGTCGCCACGGCATTGACGACCCATTGGATTGCCCGTCATGGAACTCCTGACAGCATAGTAACCGACCAGGGGCGTCAATTTGAAAGTTGCCTCTTCAAAAAACTTACAGAGAAGTTTGGCATCAAGCACCAGAGAACAACTGCGTATCACCCACAAGCCAACGGTATGATTGAGAGATGGCACCGTACGTTAAAATCATCTCTTATGGCATGTGGAGACCAGAATTGGGTTGAAAATCTACCACTCATTTTACTTGGCCTTAGAGCAACAGTACGTGAAGATTTGAAGTGTTCACCAGCAGAACTAACTTACGGTAGAACTCTAAAATTACCTTGCGATTTCTTCGCAGCAACTCCACGTGAGGAACCAGATACGTATATAGGACGACTCCAGCGGAAGTTCGAGAACATCAAATCAACTCCTGCCAGCGTCCACGGTACAAGAAAATTTTTTGTTCATAAGGACCTACCTACTTCTACACATGTGTTCCTTAGAACCGATGGGGGAAGAAAGCCACTTCAGAACCCCTACGAAGGCCCATTCAAAGTTGAAGAGCGTAATGAAAAAACATTCGTCATTACTAGAGACCGGATTATATGCAACAAAAATAGCCCAAAATATGCATGCAAATATGCAATAAAAATAGCTAAAATATGCACGAAAATCCATAAAAAGGGTCAAAATATGCAACATGAAATAGTACAGGAAGTCGTATTTATACATATTTTTTTTATTTTAGTAAGCTATTAGTTCTCAAGGATAACAATTATATTTTCGAAAATATCAATTATATAATGTATTTAACAATAAAATTTAGAATTTACCTTTAAAAACATATATGACTAAGTACTGTTCTAAATGTTCTGTAGACAAATTCTGTCTACGATCGCTTAATATATTTTTGTAAGCGGAAAAGGAACGTTCTACGTCTACTGATGTGGCTGGACAGAATTTAAATTTGGGTGCGATTTTTGAACTTATTGTTCCGGGCAAAATTTCACCTGCCCCGTTGATGAAGTTATCAATTTTGCACAAAGGTTCAAACCCTGGGTTATTATTCAGTATGTTTTCAAATTTTTCTTTGAGTTTACTCGGGAATAGCTTTGGCAACGAGGAATTCATAAGGCGAATTTCCTTCATATCCTGAATAGATGCATTCAACGCCAATCCATGAGTTTCAAGCGTTTTTATACTTGCAGGTGAAATGAGTGGTAATCATAGCTAGGTTTTTTTTAATACTGGCGTATAATCGCAAACTCGGCAGTATAAAACTTTTCCGTCGTATGTAAATATTCCAGGATATTCAGCTATCCATGTATGGGCACTTTTTTATCAGGGGGCATGGTTCACTTTCACAATGTACAACTTCGTGCAAACAAATAAAACACTAGACGAAACTCTAAAGAACAGCGCGTGCGACCAGTCAAAAACAAAATTTGCAATTCACTGAATTACCATAAAAATATACCAAATCACCCCTCATACGAATGAATGAATTGTTTTCGGCAATTAGCCGAATTAAGCCGAGTAGGCGGGAGCGCAGGCGAAGATGAGAGAGGTTCCCCCCCGCTCCGGCCGCCAGCCGTAGCGATCAGTAAGATCAGTTATCAGTTCTTCGCTCAGCTTTGCTGGCCGCGCGCCTTGCTATCTGACGTCTATAGTGTACTATGTGAAGCATATGAACGATATCAAGCGTAAATATGCAAGATCTCAAATTATTTGCTAAAATATGCAACTACCGCTGAAAAGGGTCTAAATATGCATTTGCATATGCAAATATGCAAATGCATATAATCCGGTCTCTAGTCATTACCGTTAAAGGACAACCAAAACGCGTCTCGATAGACCGACTAAAACCTGCCTTTGTACCAGTAGAGGATAATGTACCTATTTCAACATCTGTCCAGGAACCACTCCCAGAAAACATTAGAAGAACAAGATCTGGTCGCAGAGTTAATTTTCCTGATAGATACCAATCAGTACGCAAATGAATGGAACTATGGCAATATAAATTCATTTCCTTATTAACATTCATACAAACTCATATCAAGTATAAGTTGATTCATACAAAACAAAATTTTATAGTAATCTATATAAAATACATAACCAAACTCATTGGAATTTCAAAGTATATATATATTTTAAATTTACCGAGCACAAATACTAAAAGTCTACAAAAACTTGATGAAATTTTGAGCTTTAGTATTTAAACTATCATAATTCTTGTAACTAATGAAAATTTTTCATTCTTAAAATCATGTAAATAACATGTAACTAGTTTTAAGTAAACTTTAAAATCGTATATTACACGATACAACATCAATGTCTAAGATATTATCTTACAACCAGCTAAGTAGCGAACACTTTAATATGTTTTACAATAAATGTACCAAGCATAATATATCACGCATTAATATAACATTATATCTTACCATAACATATAACATGTACTTATGATAACTTATATATATAAAACGGACTTAATATTTTACATTTATCATGTAAACCATATACCAGATATTAATGTATACATATATAATAAACATATCCAAGTTCAAAACCATTCCGCTATACGCGTTGAAGTTTCATATATTAAAAAAAATAATTTTTTAAGCATTTTTATGTAAATCTTGCTATGCAAAAATTTCACATGTACTTTTAACAACTTTTAACAAACCTATGTACTTAGTTTTACAGTACATTATGTATTCTAAAGGAATTGAACATGTTGTTGAAATTTTCTCATTTATATGATACAATAATATTTATACCATTTCTTTTAATGAAATGTAATTGTTTATAACCTTGTAATATTTTAACCGCATCCTCTCAAGTGTGATGCAGGTAACCTGCATCACACCTGATAGAATGTGTTGTTAAAAAAAACTATTTTATCTAAATATTACTCCTTAAGTGTTTACAATGGTATTAGTAAATTTATCACAAGTTCAGGTATTCAAACCTAGTATATAAATATACTACACTTGTAAACAGTTGACGAGCTATTATTATATGTTCATAAAAAGTAAATATTTTTTAAAATATACTATGTACTCCCTAAATCGAATTTTCAGGTTCATGCATTTATAACTTGTACTTTAAATTATAAATAGTTTTAATAATGTACTTTATCATATTTCAGTAATAGAAAATTTACTTTATATGAATAATAATTGTACAGCTTCTAGTATAAACACACAAGATGTTTCTAGGCTACCCTTACATGACATTCATGCCATCATTCAGCCAATAGCTTGAAATAATTTTGCCCATTTTTAGCCAAGCTCCAAACCAAATGTTGTTGAAGCCGCACTAGTTATAGATTTACTTTTTAAGCTCATGGAATATTTTTATACAGCTAGTGATATAGGTGATATACAATAATGCACATAATCTTAAAATCAGAATTTTTATTGCATTAAAAATTGTTCATGATGTACATACAGTAATTTAATAAAGTCACAGACATATGTTTTCAAACAGTATTGTAGTCCTAGGTATAAAGAACCAATTTTAAATATTAAGATTTCTTTTTATGTCGTTATAACTTTATAACTGGAGGTGAGGCGTGTGGAGAATCACTTATCAACCTTATAAGTTAATTTTTAGATGTGTAATCCCTAATCGCAGAGACCTGAACGGCGTAAAGATAACAATAGAACATTCCGAGTTTAATAGCCGTTCTGACTAGTCCTGTCATTCGTTTGTCATTCTCCACATTAAAGCCTTTCTAGTTTAATGTAAAATTGTAATCTTTTAAATCTGTTAAAATAAAATTATCCTTCTGAAATATAATCGTGTTTATTGGAGTCAAAATATACATGGATGGTGACGTTATTTGTAGCACAGGTAAGTATTAAATACACGACGTTCCTAACCTCCATAGCTTTATGGATTTGACTGTCTACATTATATAAAAATAATTAATATAATGGTTCTCGTTGATTATCCCCGATACTCCTGATATCCCTGAGGCGTATGTGTGGTAAAACCATGTATAATCGTGTGAGAAATGAGGAGATTCGCAAAGAGTTCAGATGTAAGCGTAATGAGTAGGATTAAGAAATGGAAACATAGATGGTTTGGGCATGTAGAGCGAATGAGTTAAGAAATGAGTGCAAGGAGAATATATGATGCGAATGCGAATGGTAGCAGAAGTCGGAGACGCCCAAGGAAGACATGGCACGATCAAGTGAATCAGATACTCGTGTCGGGCCATGTCAAGAGTCAGAATAATAGAAGAGTATTTAAGAGACGATGTATGAATGTGAATGAGGCGAGGAGTGTGTCGTGTGACCGAGTTATTTGGCAGTCCGTCCTCTCTGCCTACCTCTGCGGCGAAACGGCGTGATGGTTAGTTAGTTAGTTAGGCACGAATGTAATGCTGGAGACCAGGTTTTAATGTTCTCGGCCGCATTAATATAGGTTATGGTGCTCTGAGGACAGCGTTTCAAAAAAAGCTTTCAAGGTCAAATAAGAACAACGACTATTCATGGTTTTTAAATAGATATATAGTTATTATGCTGATACAATTACCTACACATCAATAAAAACACACTTTCCAACCGTTAAAGGGTGTTTTAGTTTCACATTGAATAAGACTGTACAATCTTAGTTTAGAATTATTACTAAAAATATATCTTTTTAAACGTCCTCAAGACGTAAAAATAGACGATGGGCTTAGTCCGCCACAAAAGCCACTCCGGCGTAATTCAAGGTACAGTCCTGGGACCTTTACTATACTTCATCTATATAAGTGACACATTCAAACGTAAACTAAACGGAAAAATAAAAATAAATTATTATAAGCAATAATTAGTCGCCTGTAATATCAATACAAATTGAAAATATCTCCCGAGTAAAAATAAATGCCGACGACGGGAATTAAATCCGCACAACGGTGAGAAGCTCTGGACTAACGAGCTACGTCGGCTTATTTCCAACACGCCACATAATTCAATATGTACTAGTACTTCAATCAACAATTACTGCTTATTATATTTTATAATAAAAAAAATATATTATGCTGATGACACTATGAGAGTTATTGAAGGTTAACCATTCTGTTGGAGTCACATTCAAAACCCAACATATACTGAAAAACTGGCTCTATAAAAATCTTCCTTCCTGAAGCTATGAAAAAATAAAATCAACCCCATTCTCTATAAATAATTTTCAGTTAAAATTATTATCACACTTGCAATATTTTAGTATATATATATACCAATTCAATTCGGGAGGCGGGTGCGCTCCGGAAACCATTTATTGGATAACCAAAACTCCTGTCATAGGTCACCCCAAGTGACTTTGATGACTTAGCAGGGGTGCCCGGGTTCAGAATTCGAACGGGAAGCTAGACGATGACTTAATAATGGTCGAATCCATCCTTAGATACGGAATTCGAACTTGGTGACACGTAAGCACTATTTATTAATTATATACTCATCTAATTTATAAACCAATGTACACAAAACAGTCTTTCATGTATCTCTATAGTTATAGTTTGAAAATTTGTCACAATAAAAAAAAAATTAAATAATAATAATAATTCAAAATTTACAAACTACCATAGTAAAAAAAAAATTCACATCTAATATTTACAATCAGAGACATAACTTAAAAGTACTATATGGATCAGAGAGCCTACTTACAATAAAAGGTCTCTTTTGGTTCACTACTATTATGGATAACACGGGGGGAAGCTTACACCCACTGGTACACAAACATACAAAAAGATTTAAAGAAGGAAAGGGCCTAAAAACTCTTGGAATATTAAATAAATATGGGAGGAGTACTCTTGAATATAAAATTCCAATGATTTTTAATAAAATCAATAAAATATTAAAATTTGAAAAACATGAGAGACTGCCCTAAAATGGTAAAGCTGTGGTTAATTAAAGAACATTTCATGTATTTCTATACATGCTTGTTTTTAGTAGAATGTTTAATTGGTAGAACCTACAGTCAAGCTGCCTTAGGACAGCTTTGTGGGACTATCCTAAATTTGTACAAATTGTTTTTTTTTATTTACAATAAATATTAAAACACTTTTTTAAGGACACGAAGTATTCTGTTTACAGAACTACTAGTCGGATTGGCAGAGACTGGTTGAGGGAGGCCTTTTGACCTCTCTCTCGACCCATCGCCTTGCACCGCCCGTGGTATGTTTGGATGGACACATTGACCACCAGACCCTCCTCTCCTTCCTTTCCCCGAAGATGACATAGGTCCTGAGGGAATCGTTTTCCTCATGGCCTCCTGTGGGAACTAATGTAAAAAAAAAGACCAACATTTTAAATGAAAAATACTAATTTGTAGAAATGTATTCATATTCTTAGACTAGAAAAGCGAACAAAAGCATACATTGCCAATGTTTAATCTAAATTATAGAATGGTATTATTGACTGGGGAGGAATATGTATTATTATATTTCAAATGCACCAACAATAATTCGAAGATAATTAAAGTAATCAATTTACATTTTCTACCGAAATTCTTTTTTCGATATTCAATGTTCCTACAATAGACAAAATGCATAAAACAATATAACTTACAAATTAATATACCAGAGTGATCTCAGAATAACATTAAAATCCCAAAAATGAATACCTACATCTATATACGAATCACTTATTTTAACAAACTTCCTTTAAATATAAAAATTATCTTAAATATTGACGAATTTCAACTTAATTTTAAAAATTGCGTAAAACTATTAAAATTCTTATTTTTGCGTCATTGGAAAATCTTGTGTTCTTCTTACGTTTTTTGTTGTTTATTTACAATATTTTATTATAACTTACATGTGTCATGAGTCGTGACTCTTTATGGTGACGAAAGGCTATTTTTTTATTTAATTATAACACTGTAAAACATGACAAAAATTAATACCTATTGTAAAAAGTACAAATATTAAATTATAAAATAAACACAAGGGCGAAGTGATTTTTCTAATTTTTAGAATGTCAAAATTCGAATGTTTAACTAGCTGACGTGTACCTGGCGTTGCTGGGGGTTATTCTTTGGAGATAGACATCTGACTTCACGAACTTCTGTAGGCCTTTTTAAGATATACAATACCGTTGTACATTATTTTTATGTGTATCATAAGGTTTGGCCAGCGTTAGCAATGTAAGCAGCCGAAATTATTTATACTTTCTATAAATATAATATTATAAACATAAACCTTCCGGAAGAAATTCTCTAAATGATAGTGAAAACCCTATGAAAATCCCTTGCGTAGTTTAGAAGAAATAAGCACACAAACAAACAGACGCCGATAGAGGCTTTATACTATTTGGGGATAAATGAACCTATTCTCCCACATCATTGCTCGGGATGACATCTTAAAATGGCGCGGTTAACCTTAAATTTACAAAAAAACTTTTTTTATTTGTTACTAGTGCTCCATAGTAAGCGCAATTTAAGCAACTTGCATGTTTCTTGCACTCTTTCTATTGACTTCGGTTAAAACAAACAGTAGCAAATTGAAGCGCATGGAATTCAAAATCATTACAGCAGCACATTGATTCTTGATCCTTATATACAGGGTTTTCCAATAAGAGGTATTATTTTGATATTCAATCGTAAAAGATCAATGTTTTCGTTGCTTATGTGGCACGTAGCGCCGTCTTGTTGAAAGTAAACATTGTCCAGATCAATACCATCCAATTCCGGCCATAAAAAATCATTAATGATCTCTCGATAGCGCAATCCATTCACCGTAACTGTTGCTCCATCCTCATTTACTAAAAAGTAAGGTCCAATGACTCCGCCGGACCATAAACCTCACCAAACAGTCACACGTTGAGGATAGAGAGGCTTTTCAACAATTCTTGGGTTTTCCGAGCCCCAGATGCGATAATTTTGCTTGTTGACTAAGCCACCGAGGTGGAAATGAGCCTCATCACTCAAGATGATTTGCATTTCACTAAGTGAATTTTAATAATCGTTCCATTTTTATTAAAAGCGTAGTTTCTATTTGTCAAATGTCAAAAAATGACAGCTTCAAAAGTAACATCTACAAAAATAGCGGGCCATTCAAAATAACACCTCTTATTGGAAAACCCTAAATTAAATTATAAAATAAACATTAGGGCGAAGTGATTTTTCTAATTTTTAGAATGTCAAAATTCGAATATGTTTAACTAGCTGACGTGTACCCGGCGTTGCTGGGGGTTATTCTTTGGAGATAGACATCTGACTTCACGGACTTCTGTAGGCATTCTTAAGATATACAATACCGTTCTACATTATTTTTATGTATCTATAAGGTTTGGCCAGCGTTAGCAATGTAAAATATTTATATACTTATCTTTAAATGTAATATGAATGTATTGAATATATATACCTTCCGGAAGAAATTTTCTAAATGATAGTGAAAACCCCTTTCAAAATCCCTTGCGTAGTTTATAAGAAATAAGCGCACAAACAGACTATATTTTATACTATTTGGAGATAAATGACCCTATACTACTCCCACATTATTGCTCCCGATGACAGGTGGCGTGGTTTGTTTCGCTTGCTACTCTTTCTATTGACTTCGGTTAAAACAAACAGTCGAAAATTGTCTTAGACGCGAAGCACGTGGAACTCAAAATCACTCCAGCGCATTGATTCTTGATCCTTATATACTAAAAAATGCCCAACACAAGAAAACATTTGTCGTGTTCTGTGTTTGGTAAACCAAAACAGATTGAACACAACATGTTACCGACTTATTGTGATTTTATAAATAACCTTTTTTTAATATTAACTCCACACAGGAGGCCCTGAAGAAAATAATTTCCCTCAGGGCCTATGTCATCTTTGAGGATGCTGTGTGGAGGGTCTTTTTGTGAAGAGGGAGGAGTGAACATGGGTCTTGAAGAGTCCCATGTTGTAGGAGGGAGGAAACACAGAGGACGGCAGTTCGTTCCACAGCCGAGCTGTTGAACTTAAGAATTTTATGGGTGAATATGAATCATTTGTGGGTGAAAAGCGCTCATGTGAAAACGGAAGTGGTAAATATTAGCGAAGTACATAGAAATAATGTAATCAAAAGCTTATTTTCCTGTCTTAGGACATCAGTAATTAATACAAGCATTTTGTAATGTATATTAAGCAAATAACAAATATAGATATAATATACCTCGACGCCATCTAGTGGGAAATTCAGCACTAACAAAGCCTTCCATACAAAAATAAAGTTGGTTAAAATATATACTAAATAGGTATATAATAATCAGTAATTTAAGTAATTGTATATAATGAATTATTTGGCGGGTTGGAAATAAGCCGACGTAGAGCAGTAGTGCAGAGCTCCTGGCCGGACATCAGAAGGTGGGGATTCAATTCCTGTCGGCGGAATAAATTTTTACTCGAGAGATATTTTCAATTTGTATGGATATTTCAGGCGAGTAATTAATGCTTTTAATAATTAACAGAGATATGATTGTTTCGGGATACAGACAGGCCCAATTTTGGGAATCTTCAGTCCGTATTCGGTACTTTTGAATATTTAGACAGTTAGGTAATCACACTTTTTTTTGACATTGCTTAGCGCAATGTCAAAAATTTTCTTAACGTCTTCATAAAAATCATATTGTTTGCTGACGTTTTTTTTGTTTTTGTTTTTGTGTTAATAGTAACATTTTCTGATGGCTAACGATAGGAATATATATTTTTTACAACAATTCGTCCAAATATTTTGTTTATATTTCCCAAATCTTCTTCCAATCGAATTTTTTCCTTTATTCAAGTATAATGAATCGTTTTTCACCCTGAACGGTACATAATATTATCATCATAAGTAGGTAATATATTTATTTCAACTGCTATGGTTTGCAAAAAACAGGACAGGAAAATAATTTCTTCTGTTGGACATTTTTTAGTAAATTAGTGTGAAATTAAGACATCGATGTGCACAAGTTTGATGCGCATCGGGGCAGAGAAAATATGCGACTGTTTGTTTCAACGGAAGTCACTGAGAAGAGTTCCAAGGGCGATAAACAATAGTACAAGACATACGATCATAAATAATAATTATAATTAAAAGAAAAATTATTGTGAGGAGCTATAGTAAAAAGGAAAAAAACAGTTGTTTGTAAATTTAAAGTTAACCGCGCCACTTGAAGATATCATGGCATGTAAAGAAAATTTTGTGATTATAAGTATACGGCGATTCAATAAACACATTCATTACACTATTAAAATAATAAAAATCATTCAGGTCTTTGCAATCACAGTAACTACATAAAACCGTTAAAAAATTGAAGAGTTAATTCAGAAGTGTAAAGTTATTATTAAGATAACATTTAAAATATTTTCATGTACATATTGTAACTGTTCTTTTTATATATTTTTAAGAATTTGTTATTTAGTTATTTTATAATTGACTCTTCCTGTAAACATTCGATTCAAGACAAAATTCTATGGAATCAAAAGCTTCCGCTATTTTAACCAATAAGTTAAGTTTTGAATACTGAAAGCCCTGTCGTTACGTCAGATCAGAGTCTGTTATTTTCATGCAATTCTTTTCTTTGAGTGAATGTACAAGTGAATGATTAGATATATTTTTTTAAATATTCTTTTTTTTTAATATTTCTACGATTTTAACTGTGACATGTTATCATTGTTAATGGTATATTTATATCGTTGATATTAAATAAATCTTCTTGTGGAACATGAATACTTACCGTAGGAACAAAAAAGGGTTTTTTCTATGGTAGGTAAGCATATGAATTTTTAGATTTGCATTCCTTGTACATGAATAGTTGCAGTCAGGACATGAAAAAGGTTTTTCCTTGGAGTGAGTAAGCAGATGTTTTTTAAGATTTCCTTTCCTTGAAGATGAATAATTGCAGTCGGGACACGAAAATGGTTTTTCTGGACTGTGAGTAAGCAAGTGGTTTTTTAGATTTGACTTTGTAGAAGACGAATAATTACATCCAGAACATTTAAAAGGTTTTTCTCCAGTGTGGGTGAACATGTGAATTTTGAGAAGTGCCTTCGTAGAAAATAAATAGTTACAGACAGAACATGAAAAAGGTTTTTTAGCAGTGTGCGTAAGCAAATGAATTTTTAGATATCCCTTGGTAGAACATGAATAATTACACTCAGAACATGAAAAAGGTTTTTCTCCGGTGTGTGAAAACATGTGAATTTTAAGATAGCTCTTGGAAGAACATGAATAATTACATTCTGAACATGAAAAGGGTTTTTCTCCAGTATGGGTAAACATGTGAACGTTTAGATGTCCTTTTGTAGGAAATGAATAATTACACTCGGAACATGAAAAAGGTTTTTCTCCACTGTGGGTGAACATGTGAACTTTTAGATGTCCCTTTGTAGAAAATGAATTATTACAGTCGGGACACGGAAAGGGTTTTTTTCCATTGTGCGTAAACATGTGAATGTTGAGACATCCCTTCGTAGAACAAGAGTAATTACACTTGGAATATGAAAAGGGTTTCTCTCCAGTGTGGGTAAACATATGAATTTTTAGATATCCCCTGGTGGAGCATGAAAAATTACAATCGGAACATGAAAAAGGTTTTTCTCCACTGTGAGTAAACATGTGAATTTTTAGATTTGCCTTTATGGAACATGTATAATTACACTCGGGACATGATAAGGGTTTCTTTCCACCGTGGGAAAACATGTGATTTTTTAGATGTCCCTTGGAACAACATGTATAATTACACTCGGTACATGAAAAAGGTTTTTCTTCACTGTGTGTAAACATATGAATTTTTAGATTTCCATTCCTTGTACATGAATAGTTCGTAGCATTGTTGCCAATGGATGGGTGATGAAAAGATTAATTGTATAAATTAATGATGGATCTAACGATTGTGACATTAATTGGTAATTACCAAATACAATAATCTAGTCATATACGCACACGCACTGGACACAATGTATGTAGGTAGAGATGAGATCTGATAAGGAAGTTAAATAATACAAGGTTTTAAATATCAACAGACGCTAATTTATTAAATAACAATTAATAAAATACTTGATAACTAAAAATAAACATGAGACTCTAATAAACATCTTTTCTACGTTACCTTGATTTTCGGGCCTATCGTCCTCATCTGAGTCACGAGGAGTCAGCAGCGTTTTTCAGGATTTCGTCACTGGAAAGTCGTAGAAACTCCGCAGACGTACTATTTTTACAAAAAATTGCCACCTCTGTGATAGATTGCCCGGAATTACTAGAAAGAATTCAATTAAGAGTACCCATCAGACAAACTAGACAAAATCACACATTAAACATCCCTCAATGTAACACTAACTCAAAACAAAATGCTTTTATTCACCGTGCTTCATACAATTTTAATACTTCATACAGTAAATTAGACTTATTTAACTCAGCACCCCACAATTTCAAACCTAAAATCAATAAATAATTGTATTATCATTATTATTTTTTTTATTAATACACATACGTACATACTACACATTACACAGACTAGATCCATCCCATACCCCTCCCTTCCGCCATCCCATCCCTATAGGCTAATTGTAACTTTTTTTCTAACATAAATATTATATATGTTCACTAAATAATTAAAATACCTCAGTGAAAACCTATTATTGGTTATATAATTTAACACTTACTACACCATACCTTGTAATAATTATAACTGTTGGTTTTCCAAATAAAATAAAAATAAAAAAAATAAAAATCTCCGGGCGTGTCAAGAATGTACGTAAGTTTAACGCCATCTTGATAAAAATCTGACTAAAGAGCAGGTAACATTATTAATTTAAAAACATTAAAAATCTTGTAAGGAATGTCTTAGTGGGCGCCAGCGTAGTATAAAATAACTACGCAAGAAGTTAAATAAGTAATCCCTAATAGAATAATAAGTTACATGATTAAAAAGTTAAAAGTGAAAAAGACCTTTCGTGACTTGCAAAGTAGTCCCTCAAATTCCAGTGTCGCACGAACCACACCGTAGTACCCCGAGTCCAGCAAGCAACTCAGCTCGACGAAGTGCGCTCCGCACCAATAGCTCGAAACAGTAGTGCCAATCGGAGAAAATTGACCAATGTTTATTCTAATCGGGTAGGAACTGCGCCGCCCAGAAGTACGCACTGCTACATTACCCCCCTTCCAAAGGAAAAAAAAATTTCCGCACGATAAATTTTTTTTTGATGTTCTTCTCATGCCTCCAAATCCAAGTCCAATAAGTGGTAAAGAGTCCCATAATGCAGATAATGCCTTAGAAGAAGAATCCAGCACGTTCTGTAGAAGTCCGTGATGTGCTCGCTGAGCAAGGATTGAAGCGCCAACACCAAGGAAGTAGAAGGAAGAATTCTCGCTGATGGAATATCTGAATGGCCCTCTTCTGACAGCAGTGAAGAAGATTGAACTTGCTAGGCGAAGATAATGAGCCCCGATAATTGTATCACCATTTACCAATGTTGACACCAAAGGCAATCTTGAGAAGCTGCACCCTCTTTCTGATAGCAGTGAACGGCCAGGTAGTATCCTATTAAACTCTTCCCGTAGAAGAATGTTGCTTCCCTGAAGGCTCGAACTTGAACAAAATTGCTTCCTCGAAGAATTGATAAAAGTTTGTAAATCTTGAAATTTTGTATAAGCTTGAGTTATCTTGACGTGAAGAACCGAAGAGTGATGAAGGCGACTGACTTTCTTGAGGCAAGTGAAAAGAAAGGTATGCTATGCTTGACAAAATGGATTACTGAGCAAGGAATTTAACAACTACTGAACTGTAAACAAAAATTTGAATAAAATAACAAATGAAAAGATAAATTGCAATAAAGACTAACAAAAATTTATAAAACGAGTCTAGCTAAAAGTGAAAGCTAAGCGCCCAACAAAAGTTAAATTTGAAGCTAAAAAAAAACACTATAAAATGAAGATAATAAAGTCTAAACCCACATTGAAGTTACTGCCCTCTGCGAGCAGAGATGAAAAATTATAAAGTTATCCCAGAAACAAAACCAAATTCATAATAAGATAAAAGTGACCGGCTCAAACAGAACCATATATTGATGACCCAATATCGACAAAATACAGCTAAATCCAAATGAAATTGATGCGACTTGTCTTGAGCTCAGAGAGAAGCCACAGCAATTGCATGTGAAAACGCATAGTATTTGTTAAAAAAATGTAAAAAAAATTACTCATTTACATTCTTAATAATATGAACAAATATCATTTTAATAATAATTCAAGCCAAGGACATTAAGAGCAAATAAAAGTAAAAAAACTTCATGAAAGGATGCAATTTTTAAATGTTAATAATATGATTATGTAAATCTCAAATAACATGAGCGAGTGAAAACTCACAAAATTACAAAATAAATATTAAATAAATAAATTAAATATTAAATTAATTATTATGACATAACATTTGTTTGTTTTTTTATTTTTTATAATTATTTGAAAAGTGTATTAACCAATGACTAAATCAAAGAAAACACCATGCCAATGGTTTCCTAAAACCAGAAAAAAATAGAACGTTATGAGCATCTGAGGCTATCGCGGAAAACTGCATGAAGTATTTTCTAAATTATTGAATTAAAATAGTCAACCAACACCAAGGCAACTAAGGTATTATTAAACAACATATAAAGAACAACCATGCACACAATTAAAATGACACGAGGACCAAACTCGGTACAGAACTGTTAAAACGAAATACAGCTTCGTATATGCCATAATTGAAATACAGTATGTCCCTCTAGAAAGGACAAACCGTACCTCAAAACAAGTCGCCATCACGGACTTAGTTCATTAAAGAACAATTAGTATCATCTCACAAAGTAAAATCAGCTATTAAAAGATCCCTCGAACAGAAAAATAGCACAAAACAGTGGCCAACTGAGATTGTGAACTTCACTGCCCTAGGATAACGCATAAAATGATACAATGGATTCAAATCGTGAGATTACAAAACGTCAATCCCCCGCGTTGAATCGGAATGGACAAATTACTCCCCAAAACACATACTACACATGTACACAAAGACAAAACAAAACTTATACCAAAAATACACTCAATGTGAAGACACAAAAATACTAGTCATGTCCTCACAATGAGAGAACACAAAGAAAAATTGCAAACCTGAGGGCAAGGTAAGCAATAACCTAATTTATAACAAGAGAAACGGGATTAATTCTCAAATAAAAATATAACTATTACAACAGAAGAAAAATATAGTTCATCAATTAACCCACCCCGAGATCAGTTAGCTTCTTCTAACTTGATTATATTCTTAACATGAAAAGTTCCCACGGGTTTTCCTGTCATATCCGCTAATTGATAAGCAACCGGCGATATCTTGCAAATAATTTTACTACGTATAAATTTGGGGGCTAATTTTGCTGAAAAGTATCTACCAGCGTCTGACAAAGCAAAGGACCTTCTCCAGACAATGTCCCCAACCTCATATTGAACGTCCCTACGACGCAGATTATATTGAACCTTATTACGTTCGTATGATTGTCTTAAGGACGTGCGAACTTGGGAGAAAATGTCATTTAATTCATGTAAATCAGATGCCCATGAATCGCGTTTAGAGAATCTAATGTCTTCCGCGTTGAAGTCTACACCTTTGTAGTCATTTCCCGAAATTACAATCTCTCTACCAAAATTAAGGAAGAACGGTGTATAGCCTGTGACTTCATGAACAGCCGTGTTTATAGCCAGTTCAATTTCAGGTAGATGGCACGCCCAGGATCTGTGATCAGATCCCACAAAAGAACCCAGGGCTGCTACCAACACCTTGTTTACACGCTCAACAGGATTGTTCTGCGGGTGATATCTGCAATTATAAAACAAGTGACGGATATGAAATTTATTGGCCAGCGCTTTCATGTCACGCGATATATATCGTGGGCCATTATCCAAAACAATCGTATCTGGAACACCGAGTTTATAAAAGATATCATTTTCCAAAATTTCCGCAATAACACTACCCGTTGCTTTCCTAAGTGGAAAAAGTCTAGTATACTTCGTAAAGAAATCAGAAACCACTAAAAGGTAAGTATAACCTTTTTTGTAAGAATTAGGGTAAGGACCTAATAGATCTGTCGCAATCATTTGCCACGGCCTTTGCACAAGTTTCGGGTCACCCATCAAACCAGGAGGCAGTAAGTTAGAACTTTTATAACCTAAACAAGTATGACATTTACTTACAAATGACTTCACATCAGCTGCCATTTTTGGCCAGTAATATTTAAGTTTAATCCTATTTAACGTTTTTAAGATGCCAAAATGTGCACAAGAAGGCGGAACGTGATTTTGAACGATGACGTTTTTCCTACACTCTTTTGGGAGAACTTCCTTCCAGTCATAAGACCTGTGTAGAGCCTCCATGCTCTGAATGTGTTTGAAGATGACACCATTGCAAACTTTAAACGCTGGAAATTTTTCCGGATAAGCCAAAATTTTCTCCTTCAAACTTAAGTACCAACGGTCGGAAGTGGAAAAGGACTGATCAATCAAGTCAACATGTAAAGGGTCACGAGACAGTGCGTCCGGAACAATGTTATCTTTACCGCTCCTATGTATTATTTCAAAGTTGAACTGCTGTAGTCTAACCGCCCACCGCGCTAATCTACCCGACGGAGACTTTAAGTTCGTAAGCCATTTTAGACTATAGTGATCAGTGATAACCTTGACAGGAATAGGCGAACCTTCAATATAACCCCTAAATTTCTCTAGTGCAAAGATCATAGCATTTAACTCCTTCTCGGTTGTGGAGTGATTTTTCTCCTGTGCAGATAGTGATCTGGAAATAAAGGAAATAGGGTGTTCTATACCATTAACGTCAGATTGAAAAAGGACCGCCCCCAAACCGGTGTTCGATGCATCGCAACTAATTGTAAAGGGTTTACTAAAGTCGGGACAAGCAAGAACAGGAGCCTTGACCAGAATATACTTTAATTTAGAAAAGGCAGCATCAGCCTGTTCATTCCATACAAATTTTTTACCAGCAAACTCCTTTTTGGTTAAATTATGCAAAGGTGCTGCAATTAAAGAAAAATTTAAGATGAACCTTTTGTACCAAGAAAGTATACCGATAAACCTACGCAAGCTCTTTTGCGACGTTGGAATGGGGAAGTCAACGATTGCTTTTACTTTTTCCGGGTCAGTTCTCAAACCATCCTTTTCAATCACGAAACCTAGGTATTTAAGGGAATCACGACAAAAGACTGACTTCTCTACGTTAATAGTCAAACCCGCAGCTTGTAACTTTTGTTTAACCCGTCTTAAAAGATCAATGTGTTTTTCAAAGGTAGAGCTAATGATAATTATGTCATCTAGATAACAAAAGACCTTCCCATCGAACTCCGGACCCAAAACCTTGTCCATTAGCCTCATCATCCGAGAACTCGCACCATGAAGATCAAAAGGCATTGTTACAAAGTGGAATAGGCCTCGTTTAGGGATAGTAAATGCGGTTTTCTCTTTAGAATCTTCCTCTAACGGGATTTGAAAAAAAGCATCATTAAGGTCTAAAGTTGATAGATAACGTGCTCCTCCGAGACTATTTAAGATATCAGATATCAACGGTAGACTATAAGCGTCCCGCCGCGAGACCGCGTTGAGTTTTCTACTATCCAAGCAAAGTCTAAAAGAACCATTTTTCTTGGGCACTAAAACAATAGGATTATTCCACGAGCTATTGCTGGGTTCTACTACTCCCAGATTTAATAGTCTGTCAAGTTCTCTGTGAGCTTCCGGCAATAAATGAGGAGATATCGGATAAACACGTTGCTTAATAGGTTGACAATCACCCGTGTCAATGACATGTTTTTCAAGAGACGTTCTACCCAAACGATTTCCAGAAAAGGCTTCAAATTCATGTATAACGTTATTTAAGATTGATTGTTGAGATGAATCTAAGTTCTCAAAGCTATCCAGTCCTCTTACCTCAGACACGCAACTATTGTCAGAGTCATTAGTCATTAATTTAGTTAACTTGGGACAAATGTTAAAAACTTTCCAAAAGTCGCAACCGAGGATGATGTTAGATTTTATATCTGGCATAACTACAAAATTAAAATTTTTCTTAACGTTACCAAGAACTACCGGAACCGCAATTTTGTGAACGCACTCCACAGTATGACCCGTAGCAGAAGTGAGTGAAAATTTCTTCTTAAGAACAGAAAGATTTAACCCTAGTTTTAGAAATTGACGATGAAAATTATTACCAATAATTGAGATATGCGAACCAGAGTCAAGAAGGCCAGAAAAGTTGGAACCCAGAACCTGGAAAATGATGTGTGGACGGCCATCCCTTTTAGCCGCACTCACCACCTTCGAAGTCCAAAGGTTCTTGAAGAAAGTTCTGGTTTCCGACAGCACAGCAAGCCGATGCCTGGCGGTGATGTCAGCGAACGGTGTCGACTTGCCGCTCGCAGACAGGACCCCCAGGACATCTAGTTTTTTGCCTGCCGGCAGTTGCATGAAGGCGCCTTCACCCCAGGACGGCCACAGCGGAAACATCTCACCTCCCTAAAACTCATATTTGACGGGCTACGTTTACTGAACTCAAAAGATTGACGATGATTCCTGAAATTGGGTTTATTCTGAGACATTCTGTTATTCCCTCTGCCAAATGCATTATTTGAGGAGGAATGAGAAACATTATTATAATTAACAGTATTTGCATTTGGCGGGGAAGGTCTGGAATCAGACCGACTGTCTGCTAGTTCAATCATTTTTCCCAATTTTTTCAGACACTTAATGTCCGAGATGACAGAGAGCGATAATTTTTTAATGTATCTCGGTAACATATTACACTGCAATATTTCCAGAATTTCGTCATCTGGTAATTTTGACGACAATTGATTGTTTAAAGTCAAGACCCGCGTTATGAATGAACCCAGGTTCTCTTTTTGTTGCTGGTACGTGGCTCTGATCTGAGCAACTAAACGTCTTTCATGGTCCAGTAGCTCAAATTCTTCCTTTAGAGCAATTACAATATCCGTCCATGACTTAAAAGAAGAACGGTTGACTCTAAACCAGTCTAAAGCATGACCTGTAAAAAGTTCCACCGCAGATGAAAAAAGAGAAGCTGTACTTACGTTCCGAGATATAGACAAATCGTTGACCCGTTCAATGAAATTATGCACGTTCCCAGTACCGTCGAAGGTTAAGTTCCATTTGTGAACCGGAACTGTGTTAGACGCGACCGCCGAATTTGCCGAAGTAGTGCCATCTTCTGGTTTAGACATGATTAACGCACGACTTCTTGTTAAAATGGTCGAATCCGTCATACCTAACTAACAGGGTAGGTAGAAAAAAATCATTAGAACATGCAAGGTGACAAAAGAAATTATTAAATGTAAGTCTACCTTTTTTAACAATAAATTCAAAAATTATTTTGGAAATACAAAAAAAACTTGGGATGAAATAAATAAATTATTAGGACGAAAGTCCAAAAGTAGTTGTGACGAAATAATCTCGAAATATATGTTAAATACGAATAATGAAGAAACCGTAGCAGATAAGTTTGTTGAATATTTTACAAATAGTGTTAGCTCTATGATACATAAATGTGATTATTTAGCATCGACCGTCAGGCCGAATGAAGTGCAACATAGTATGTACCTACCCAGAGCTACCTGCCAAGAAATCAATATTATTGTTAGCAAATTAAACAATTCAAAGTCACCAGGGATTGATAACATTCGAATGTTTGACATTAAGACACATATTAATATTTTAGGGCCTGTTATTACACACTTTATCAATTTAATTTTATCGCAAGCAGTAATACCAGATGAACTAAAAAGTAGCATCATTAGGCCAATTTACAAAGGGGGCAAACATACAGATATTCAAAATTATAGGCCAATAAGCATATTGCCAGCCCTAGAAAAAATACTTGAAAAATACATTTCCATAAAACTTAATAAATATCTAGAATCTTTCTCTTTGTTGGATCCCAACCAATATGGATTTCAAAAGAAAAAAAATACGGAAATGCTGCTTCAGGAATTTTCAAATCACATAAATTATGAATTAAATCTAAAAAAACAAGTGTTGGTTTTATTCATAGATAACTCTAAGGCATTTGATACCATTGATACAAATAAACTATTAGAAACACTGGAGACAATAGGAATTAGAGGAAAGCTGCTAGTTTTATTAAAAAATTTACTAACTGATCGACAAATAAGAGTAAAAATTCTTAAAAAATTCAGCAAAAGAAAATATATCTCAACAGGTGTTGCACAGGGGTCAATTCTAGGGCCAACCCTTTATATTATTTATGTCTCAATTATGAGAAAATTGTTTTCATTCGTTAAACATTTTGTATATGCAGACGATACGGCGCTCGTAATATCGCACGAAGATCTGGTTACTGCAATGAACCTTATGCAACATGATTTTATTGCCCTGCTGAAATGGTCGCATGACGCAGGCCTCTTTATAAATGCCAAAAAAACTAAAATTATGCACATCAGATCTCCACACGCCAGATGTAATGTAATTCCTTCATTATATACACACACATTTGACTGCATACATAAAAATGTTGCACAGCCCTGTTCATGTGAAACCATTGATTTTGTCAAAAGTTATGTATATTTGGGTGTTACTATTGACTGCTACATGAAATGGGATGTACACATTGCTAATGTTTGTAAACGTCTACGAGCTATTGTGGGTAGGATTTATAAAATAAATATTTCGTGCCTATAAGTACTTTAAAGTTAATCTACCTATCTCTGGCTGAATCCACTATACGTTATGGAATTACTTCTTGGGGACATTCTTGTAAAACTAATATAAGCTATATACAAACATTACAAAACTCCATTATAAAATTGTTAATCCATAAATATGACAATCAACACAGAAGTAACATAAAATTAATATACAAGTCTCTGAATATTTTACCTGTCAGAGGATTATTGTTTTATAATATTGTAAGTCAACATGTTATATTGTCTGATTCATTGTATAGGGAAAGAGTTTGCCATAAACATAACACAAGATTCACTCAAAATGAAGGACTGGTAGTTCCGAAATGTACTAATAAATATGGTGAAAGAACTTTAAACTATATAGTACCCAAAATTTTTAACCTATTACCAATGACAATTAAAAATAATAACATGTATACTGCTAATGTTAGATATAATCTAAGGAAATGGTTATTGGATAATAATGATCTATACTGATGCCCCTGAAATGGAATTCATATTCTTAGAAAATGGAAAAACAATTATTTTGTAATACTCTATTTATGAAACTATTGATGTACTTGTTGATAATACTAATTTGTTCATACATTTATTTTTACTTGCTTATTATATAAGGCTTTTATGCTGCTATTTAAACTTTCTGCAATGTAACCAATTTATGTAATTATGTACCGTTCAAATTGTATCTTATGAGTGTATAAATGTTGTCTCTATGTCCCTGCTGACAAACTACATAAGTAGTATAGCGGGTTTAAATGTGAAGAAAAAAAAAAAAAAAAAAAAAAAAAAAAAAAAAAAAAAAAAAAAAAAAAAAAAAAAAAAGCAACAATACAACAACCACAATCGCCGCAAAACACAAAAAATAATATAAAATAAGTGTGACGTCAGCGTACTAACGAACACGATAATAAGACGAAAACGTCATGAGTTGTGCCGGATAGCAAAGCTGCGTAAAATGAAAAATTAATAAAATCTCAGTGACACGATGTATTTCGAACAACACCCGAACATCTACCATGCAAAACGAAAGGTCTTTTCAAGGGATTATACAAGAAAATTCATGAAAAAAAAATCAGACATCCCAATACAAGATTAAAACAAGGAAAGAAAAAAATACTGCATTATTATTTAGTCAAAATTAGGTTCACCCACAAGGGCTGCCATTTGTATCATTGATGCTAATGGATGGGTGATGAAAAGATTAATTGTATAAATTAATGATGGATCTATCGATTGTGACATTAATTGGTAATTACCGAATACAATAATCTAGTCATCTACGCACACGCACTAACGCAATGTAGGTAGGTAGTGATGAGAACTGATAAGGAAGATTAAATAATAGAATGTTTTAAATATCAACAGACGCTAATTTATTAAAAACAATTATTAAAATACTTGATCAAATAAAATAAACATGAGACTCTAACAAACAACTTATCTCCGGGCGTGTCAAGAATGTACGTGAGTTTAACGCCATCTTGATAAAATTTTTGACTAACGAGCAGGTAACATTAATACATTTAAAACACTTAAATCTTGTAAGGAATGTCTGAGCGGGCGCCAGCGAGTTATAAAATAACTACGCAAGAAGTTAAAATAAGTAATCCCTATTAGAATGATAAGTATTTGGGGATCAATGGTGAGGCACGAAATGAAAGAAGGTTGTGAAGGTCACATGTGTTTTATTGGTGAGTCAGTTGCCGTGACGAGGAGATGATGTAGGACAAATGTAGAATACTCCGGTTGCTGCTGTGATGTGTTGGCAGGTCAAGCGCGGGTCAGTGAGTCGACGCCGGGCGCTGGTGACCGGGACTCGATGTAGGTCAGGCACTGGCGAAGAACGCAGGTCTTCAGGCACTCCAGTGCTGACGAGACGGCCGAAGGTGCGACGGACCTTATAGGCGGTTGAACGGGAACGATGTAGACCAGTGAGGATGCTGCGTGTCCTCGTGGTGGTCATGGTAGCGTGGAAGAAGCGCTGGTCAGAGACGCTGGAACCAGGGCGCTTGTAATCCGAGTAGCGCTGGCCGCGGACGTGGCCGAGGCGCTATGATGATGTCCCGATGGAGTCCATTGTGGTACGGGCGAAGCCGGGTACGTGTCCCTCGCGCTAGTAAGAAGAGCGCGGGTGATCACTCGTTGAGCCTTGTAGACTGACGGCGAAATTATGACTGACTGACTGGCTCGCTGCGTCGGGCTTATTTATACTACTCGGCCGACGGCGGCAGTAGGTAGGTGGATGGCAACTAAATCGAAGACACTCGCTCGATCTGGATCATTCGCGAACTTTCGACGGCTTGGCAATTATGCCTAGGCCGTAGGCTCGAACCTTCTGGCGAGTTCTCGTAGTATTCGAGACGGACTGCAGTGTTATTGTCATCAATATGCAGGTAGGTACTTGAAGTACGTAGATTACTTTGTTTACGATTTAACGATGCAAGTACATAATTCGGGAGTAGATACTAAGTAGCAAGTAGCAGTTTATTATTAATTATTTAATCTGGATAATTCGACGCCACAAGTACATTGTTAAAAAGTTAAAAGTGAAAAAGACCTTTCGTGATTTGCAAAGTAGACCCTCATGTTCCAGTGTCGCACGAACCACCGTAGTCCCTTGAGTCCAGCCAGCAACTGAGCTCGACGAAGTGCGCATAGAGAGCTCGCAACAGTCTTGCCAATCGTAGAATGTTGACCAATGTTTATTCTAATCGGGTAGGAACTGCCCGTCCAGCAGTACGCACTGCTACAATGTTTATTTTTTTATTCCGTCAATAAAATCAAATGTTTTTCAAATTTCTTTTCAGTCTGCTTCGTTTTTTGCGAGCACAGAAGAGGCTCATCAAATGCTCTTCATGGATACTGATTCGATGGTGGCTCCTGCTACCCAAGGCTCCAGTGGAGATCTGGCAAGTGGCGGTGGGCATGTAGAAGGTATATACATTGTAATGAACAAAATAAATAAATAAAATTGTTTATATATACATATATACAATTTTATTTATGTTGTGCTGCCTTTGCATTATATTTTCAGAATGGGAGCAGATGGAGCAGCAAAGTGCTGACAGTGATGCAGAAGCTGGACAAGCAAGCGGTAGTAACGTAGAAGGTATATGCATTATTATATATGAGGGCGACGTGGAGGGCGCAGCGGGGTGAGGGGACGACATGTTGTCGGAGAGGGAGGGGCCTGGTCTTCGGGACAATCACCCATTTTGGTAGGCGATTCTGATAACGAGCTCCCTCCCCAGTTCCTGGCTTTGCCTCGGGCACAAACCGCCCGTGCAGCTCGCGATGGACGTTCGCGCCGAGCGCGGGCTACTGCGGTAGCCACACGGCCGTTGGGGCGCTCTCATCATCAGTCGTCAAATGAGTCTGCTGATGACGAAACGGACGGAGCCTTGTTGTCTGATGACGAAATCGAGGCCGTCCATTCGTCACCAGATTCCTTTTATTTGTTCCCTGATGATCCGAGCGCAGCCAGCTTCTCTTGGACTGGCATTTCTTCATTTGCCGGTCAAAGAGAACGGTTCGTGCCCGAAAAGTCAGGAGCAATTAGAGAGTTTTTGACTCCATATGATTCTTTTCGTGCTATTTGGACAGATATTCTGAATCATATTGTTGAAGAAACGAATAAGTATTCGGGGGACTCTCGTGTTCATGGTGACCGAGGCAGTTCATGGAGGGGCACAAATCGCCATGAGATTTTGATTTTGTTTGCTTTTTACATGATGCTAGGAATTATTCGCATGCCGAGCATAAGGGCGTATTATTCAAACACTCGGTTAATGAAGACTTCTGTATTTCGGCAACTACTATCCCTTGCTCGCTTTAGTGAGTTGACGAAATATTTGCATTTCGCCGACAGTGATCTAATCCACACTAACTCTGAACACAAGAAACTTGCAAAGTTATTGCCAATAATTAATCACTTGAATGCAAAATTTCAGGAACTTTATATTCCTAGCCAGAATATTGCAGTTGACGAATCTCTTACAATGTGGAAAGGTCGTTTGGGTTTTAAACAATACATAAGAACAAAGGCTGCTAGATTCGGGATTAAATCTTTTGAGTTGTGCGAATCTGAGACTGGATATTTGTGGTCATTTAATATTTATACAGGAAAAGATCATTCACTTGCTGGTACATTCGCGGAAAAAGTGTTGAAATCAACACTTACGGTGGTGAATTTAATCAGGCCACTTTTGAATAAGGGTTATAGCCTGTGGATGGACAATTGGTTCAACTCTCCACTACTCGCTCGGTACCTCAAGCGGAACAAGACTGACTGCGTCGGGACAATGCGTACTAACAGGGGGCTGACTCTGTATCTCTCACAAGCGTCCGTACCGCGGGTTTACGACTGACAAACCCGTTTTCACTAATTTTGGTACTCTTTAGCAAGTCGTAAACCCGAATTTAATCGAAAACTCAAACTGACAGCTCAACGTTTCGCTTTAGATCGACGTCTGCCGACGCTCCCTGTATTTTGACAGTTCTTGTTAACTTTGGTACTCTCTACCTCCGAAAGCTAGAAACATTATAGCTCCAAAGGCTTGAATGTCGGGTTTATCAAACTAGGTCGAACTACCTCTGGTTTGGGACCGTTTAGAGCTTTATATCGCCGAACGACATATTTTTCGAAGTTAATAAAATCGAATTTACTAGTTTGAAAAGGTAAGTAATTTGATTTATTTCGAATTAAACAATACCTCAACCGAATTGATAAATATATACCTAACCGATGCACTTTTAGGCACAGATTATGGAAATTACACTTCGTTTCAACGATTACTAGGTACAAGAAAAAACTATTTACGTAAACAAAATAGATTATTAGGTCCTTAATTTGGGTTATTTAAGTAATTTGTGCGTAATTTAGATTGGAAGGAAACTTTCGCAAACGTCAAACGCTGCAAAGGGATAGTTTTATAAGGAAAATTTTGATGTTGAATAAAATAGAATTTTAATGCATCTTTTACCATATATACCGATGTAAATAGTTGTTTCTTGTAGTTAGCTGAATATTTTATCTTATATGCCCAATAGGTACATGGCTGTTTCAATCTTATTAATAATTTATGTTTTTTTGTGTACCTACATTAGCCACAATGGGAGGTTATCTCCGCCTGCTATTTACAAATAGAGCTTTGCTCGCGGAAGACCTCCGGGAAGAGAGAGTGAGTTGAGGGATCTCTCGAATCCGTTGAATATACATTATTCATTATCGGCTGTCGCAGGACACTTTGTGTGAGGAAATGAGGCCGATAATCCCTGTACGTAGGCGAACAACCGGAGTGCCCTTGGAACTTAAGGTGAATACAACATTATTTAATTAATCATTTTTTTCTTACAATATCTGCAAATCCCCAATCCCAAAACTTAACAGCACTTTCCGGTGGAAATTACAATTAGAAATTAAAAATAATTATTTTTAGTCCATTACCTGTACCTAGGTACTCTTTCATTTATACAGTTTGCATTGTTTCTTTCTGCCTATCTTATCTTCTATTGCCGTACTCATAATATTATTTATTTTTAAGGTTCTAACGACACTCTCATTTCTTGCGACAGGGTCATACCAAAAAATTGTAGGGAACGATTTTCATTCGTCTTTCGCAACAAACAGTGAGCCGACATTTGAACGAGATTGTGTCGGCATTAAACAGTATAATGCACCGGCACATCCCAGGAACTGCCAGGAACACAACAAGACAGGAATTCGGTCAAACAAGGGTTTGTTTTGATCTATTATATTTTATTGTTACTTATCTTGTTTACCCGAGAATTGTGGCATATTCAGATGACAGGCTATAACGTCTCCACTAATGAGGAATGAATGCATCAACATGAATATTATATGGGCATACAAGCGTAGTCTAAGGCCAATTTAAATAAATAATATATCATAATCGTCATAGAATAGAAGAACTGTAAAAATGCCTTCCATGTAGATTTGAATGGAAACCAATATCGCCACTGACTTGGTACCTTTTGGTTATAACCCATTTAGCACATGCTCTATCTTTCTTTCAATTGAATTTCATGATGAAACAGTTTGTTTTTGAAATTTAAGCAAAGAACGGTCCGTCTTAACGATTAAAGTAATATTAATTTTATAACATGTTGTCTGTATCGAGTTTGAAGGAAGGAACAATAAGAATTACAAAAAACAATTAAATTACGTATGTGGTGTAATATTTTATATTTGTAGATTTATAAGAAAACAACAGATATTCATCTTTTTACAGCCTCCATACAGTTATCAATGTATTACAGAAAAGATTATGCATTTAGAACACGTACAGTAAATGAGAAATAGTAAAAACATATTTAGATAAACAAGTAGTAGCAATAACAAATGCATGATACAGTAAGTACATGTGTATATTATTACATACTAATCCAACTAAACGAATCATTATATTGATACTAATCAAACTAAAATTTTGCACCGCTTACGAAAAGTAAAGCCATTCAAAGAATGTGTGTACAAATGAAATAGTTATGTGAACGGCCCGCTAAAGTATTGTCACTTAGTCAAAGCACGTTTGTCTCAGTAACGTATCTACACTCTATTCATATCATCTACATAACTCAATATGGATAGTGACGTTACTTTGGAAAAATTGTGTAATTTGTCATTTGAAATAAAACAAAATGTTACACTAAATTTATGGTTTACAATGAAGTAGGGAAGTATTTAAGCACAAATCTTATGACTTCAGAAAAAAATTGGTTTTGATTTATTAAATAAAACAAAATCGGAAACATACTTTTTCAGATGCGAGATCAAAAAAGTAGATCATAAAACTAATAGCGATAAGTTGGTACAACTAGAAAAGGTTGATAGGAAATAAGTAAGAGTTATAAAAGTACCTTTGCTACAATGGGTACTAAATGGTAAAAAGTGATGGTACATGTGCCAGAATCGGCTGTTAATTAGTCATATTTCAATAAGGCGTCGCATTGAGCGTCTCCAATACATAATAGTGCTGCAAGCACAGCTCTCAGCTTGTTGTCCTGAAACCATAAAAACAACTAAATTATAAAAACTGTATTGATAGTTCAGTATCTATATCGATTTTAATCATAAAACTCTATATATGTTTCAGATTTTATGAGAAATATCAATTTCTGGGTATAATTGGATGCATAGACGGAACCCATATAGCAATAATAAAACCCAAAGTCCACGAAGAGGCATATTTCAACCGAAAAGGTTTCCATTCGATGAATGCTCTCATGGTAAATAAATATAATTTTTTTTTAAATATGTACAAACTAGCTGATACACCTATCATATAAAATATATCATGCTATTTTTCACCTGTAGATATGCGACTCAAACATAAAAATAATAGCTATATGTGCGAGGTATGGGGGTGCATCACATGATGCACATGTATGGGAAATGATGTCAATAAAACCACACTTGGAAGAAGCAAATAATCGAGAAGCTTTCTGGCTTTTAGGTAAATTTCATTCATGTTTTTAATAAAGTGGGCTATTTTTAATGTATTTGTTTAAATGTGTATATCAAATATTATAATATTTCAGCAGATTCAGCATTTCCGCTTAGGCTATACATGATGACCCCAATCTTTTAAATGCGATACCGGCATCACCAGAAGAGCATTACACGAAATTGCAATGCAGGGTTAGAAATTGTATAGAACGCTGTTTTGGGATTTTAAAAGCAAGATGGCGCTGTCTTCTAAAACATCGTGTGCTTCATTATACCCCAGTAATGGCAGTGAAGATAACGAATGCATACGCTGTTCTTCACAATATTGCCATTGAAGCTCAAATGCCAGAACCAGAGGATGTTATTATTGAAAATGATTGTAGAGAAGTGTTTGATATTAACGATCGACACGACAATAACCTCAGGCAAGGTCGGCTAACTCAATGTGAGCTTGTTGAGACTCTCAATCGCCACAATTAAATATCTCTGACCAGCTCTCTAAAATCATCTTCAATAATAACATCCTCTGGTTCTGGCATTTGAGTTTTAATGGCAATATTGTGAAAAACAGCGTATGCATTCACTATCTTCACTGCCATTACCGGGGTATAATGAAGCACAAGACGTTATAGAAGATGGCGCTATCTTGCTTTAAAAATCCCGTACCTGCTTTGGCTACTATGTTTAATTACTGCTACAATAGATTATAAGGTGTATTATTGAGAAATCTGACTCAGAATGTTGTAATTTTTGTCTCATCTGTTTTTAAATGACAATATTAATATATGTACCAGTATATTGCCATTATAATGTCTAATATACAAAAAATCATATCTTACACTTCCGTTTGATCACCTCTGAGAGTATCAGAGCCATCATCTCTTTCATTTGTTTGAGATGTTCAATCTTCTCCTGCTCGACCAGTAGCCTCTCCCGCTTGATCTGTACCTTCTCCCGCTCGATCTGAAGGAATTCATCCATTCTATGTTTGACTGAAAGTGAAAATATTTATGTTATTTTTTTATAAATATATTTGTTACATACGATTCTTACTCTTTTTCATAGCATAATTCCTATACACCCCAAGATATTTCAGTGTAAGTACTTACATAGTCGTTTTGAAACGTTGTGCGAGGCCTTTCTTCTGATCCAAGCCCTGGAACCTACCGGAAGCCATGGCAGGCCTCTCTGTGAGCCACGCCACCAACAACTCCAGCTGCACACTCGATGCCCCTTGTTTAATAGTCTGTAGGAGAATTATCATGTATTACATAACTAACAATGTAAAATAGTAAATGAATATCACGCAAATGAGGTGACTAATAAAAAACTGACAAAGGCAAAAATACACACTACCTAGTGAATATAATATAATAACATAATGAGTAGCGACATTAGGAGAAAAGAAATCTACAAATAAATGTCATTTGTACGTATAAAACACCGTTCATTCAAAGCGAATTTGAGGTTATAAAGTCCTTTACTTCTTGGAAAGGTTACGATACCTTACGAAATACATTTACCAACGTAAAAAAATACAGAATAAACATGAAAATTATAAATAATTGTACAACTTACGGTCATTTTTCCTTATTGAGTGATAAATGAATCAATTGTTGTCAATGGGTGATATAAATTCAGCAGAAACGTCAAAATTCAGCGCGCTAATAAATATGCCAATAGACAATTTTGGCATTTCTGTATAGAGTTATGTGAGATGCAAACGTATCCGACGCCGACGACGCTAAAATAAACCAAACTTTATCCATGTCGTTACAGAGTACTGTTTTAAGTCCGATGTGATAAATTTTGCCAAACAGAAACGTTTTCGTTTGTGAAATCGAAATTTACCGAGTAAGCCCCCAGAACCGATGTTCCGCCAGCAGTCGGTCGAATGAGCTTAAAGGATGGACAAATGTTCGGTCGCCACGCTGGTGATGTTGCCATACTGTCGTGGCAAAACAAGAAGAAGGTGACGACAATATCGACATTTCATGGCGCGGAAACTGAAATTGGTCGTGCTAGGGGCAGGGAGCAAGTATACAAGCCGACAGTTATCAGAGACTACAATAAATACATGGAAGGTGTCGATAAAAAAGACCAGATGCTGGAACCTTACTTACTTGAACGTAAGAGATGCAAAAAATGGTATCTCAAACTGTTCAAGCGCATGCTGAATGTGAGTATTCCTAACGCGAAAATTTTGCATTCCCAGTCACAGAGTTGGGAGGTACTACACATGAATTTTCGGCTGGCTCTTGAACAAGAGTTGGCCGACTATCACCTCACGTTGTCAGTGCCTCCGAAATACAAGTTTGTATTTTATGAGGCACGTGTGACATTATTTATTATTATGTAAAAAAAAATAAAAATTCATCTCATATGCTCATGGAATTGGAATTGTCACTGTAACCATGTTTAATTTGTATGCTTATTGTCATAATTGTATGTGATATATTCTGTTGGCGAGCCAACAAACAATAAATAAATATATATATCATGTGTTTTTATTTTTGTCTAGCTACATTCAATAATAACTATGAATTTGAAATTGTTTCGAGCTGGTTGTCCAAAAAAATTCGAATTATACCAAAAGTATCCCTATCACTATTGAGAGCTAACTTCACACCAGTTCCCAAAACGACAGTTTGTTAGTTATTACGCGCGAAGTTTCTGGTTTTTGATTATAACGTAAATAAGTGTATATTTACATGTTTTCAATAGATTTCAACAATTATATATAATTCGGCCTGTGTGCTAACGTTTTTGTGTAAATGCAATATTCAAATGCAAAGTTTCAGTGTGAAATCACGTAGTCACAAATGTGTCTCGTTTTGTTGGTTATATCAAATTTACGGAAAAGTATGCATTACTTTATATTACAGTAATAATAATTGTATATAATCCCATATATACGACCATAATGCATCGGTAGAAATCGATTGCCATTGTAATTACGTTTTTAAAAAAAAGAAATTCTAATTTAATATTTCCATATTGAATTGAAATCGTAAAAAAAAAGTGATAAATTTATTAAAAATAATTTATTAAAAATATTTTAGTTTGGACGGTTAATATTTTGAGGTGTCACCTCAAAATAGTTTTTAAATATATTTCTTCAATATATCAAGTGTTATTTCTTTATGCTACTCAGAAAAAAGTACATTTTCAAGGCATTGAAATAATGGTAAGCGATTTTTACATATTTTTGACGTTTTCATAAAAAAAATGTATATTTACAAACGCAAATATTTACGTATAACAACACAATGAGATAGTGGATTTCATAATCTTTCCAAAACATTTTTTAGAATGAGGCTACGTTTCCCAAAACGTGAGTTATGAAGCTTTTAGTAAAACTCGTAAATAACACAAAAATTATCACGTTCCGACAGTTCTCAAAGGGACACATAATAAATAAAAGTCTATGTCTGAGAGGTTAATGAAAGCATCTGAAACATTTCTAGGCGACCAAATTTTCAAACCAAAAACACATAATTTTGCATTACTACGTATGGCATCGCCTTAAATAGAATATTAGTAACATAACCCAGAAGAGTAGCTTAGGTCAATATGTAGGAGTGAGCATGTCGTTATGGACAAGCAAAAACCTACAGTTTTTATTATTATTCCCGATCGCATATTGCGTCTGTGTAACAGTTATGTACCAAAAATTAAAAAAAATAAACACCTGAATTGATTTCGGAAATAAATTCCGGATATTCCTTTTTGATAAAAGGATAGTCTTTTCGATCGATTTCCGTAAGTATCAAAGGAACACTCTCTTCCGCACTTGTGCCTGGTTCTAACTTGATGGCGGTGGAATCCATGCTCTTGCGTAAGGATCTGGTAGTTCTGTTTCACTTTAATTTTGTTATGAGTTCGAAGGATTTCTCGAGAGAAGGATGGAATGTTGTCATTCAAGGTTTTCAAATCGACGAAACGAGTAAAGCCAAAATAACATAACCAACAAAAAAGTGACAGGATGCACGCGGAGATCTATCCATAGAAATTACGGAATTAAGAAAAAACAAGTTTCTGATTATGTTTTGCCATCTAACACCAGCGAACAAACTCTTGTAAAGTAAGAACTTTCAAGACCTGTTGACATTTATGATTATTTTCTTCAACCTTTTATTGTCTGAGTCAATCTAATTTTGTAACGTCTTGTTATATTTTCGTTGCTTCTTGCGTCGCACGGTGAGTTATCTATTTATGGTCGCACGCAATACCTTGCAGCTCACCTTTTCTGAAGTCATATTGTATTAACTGTACAATATTTGTGGTATGTTTAATCATTTCGGGTCATTTTAATGACCATTACATATATTTTCCTGATGTCATTCAAATTCTTGCACTTCTATTTATCTAGTGACGTTTCTTCAACACATTGGAACTGAAGCCTTGTACTTTTTTTTATGTTGACTAATGTAAACACAAGATAGATACTCTCACGCCAAGAGTTTTTAGAATTTTTTATATTGCGTCATTATTTATTATCCTCAGCACTTAGAGATTGTAAATTATTACCAAAACAAAAAAAAACTTGTTTACGTTACACTCTTGAAAAGTCTAAGCAAGATATCTTTATAAATTGATGCATTATTTGACGAATAAAAACTATCTATGAAACATCAACAAACTTCGACCCGCCGCCATTATCAAATCAGTAATCTCACCAACACCTACAGACATACTATAGTAATATCAGTACTCTGAAGTGGGACCTCTGCGACGGCTCACCATTTTTCACGATTCACTTGTGATAATATTATTGTTTAAAACTTCATTATTTATTCAACTTTTATTTACAGTTTCTTATCGTATTATTTATGTTTATAGTTTTTATTCGAATGGTAGACTTAAAAACAGGAATGAATACACAATGCCACATTACACTGGGAACACATATCGAGCCATTTTTCTGCGGCTTTTTTTAAGTTTTGTATTCGCACAAACATGGCCGGCTCTGTATGGCTTGGATTGTTTTGATGTTGCCGGTATTGGCTCAGACGTAATGGTGTGTCATGATGAGACGAATGAGGAGTTGCGATTAATTGCGAGTGTTTTGCGATTAATTGTCTTATCACACATAACTGATAATCGGAGAAGCTCATACCTGAATTTTTTATGCTGTTGTGTACAATAAAAGAATTTAACAGATATAAGATCGAGACAATATTCTCTTATTTGGTCATCAGACAAGTCGCGTCGAGCCATGATAGAGTGTTACACAAAAAAAAAAATTAGGAAAAACGACAAATTAACAGAATAATTAGTTTCTAAACACAGATAATTAAAATAAAATGTATATGATTATTTTTTCACTCGAATGACAGATATAACAACTTATTTCATTTAAAATAACAAAACATGTTGATTAACACAAAACTTATTTGCACTAAAAATATGAGTAGTTAATAAAAACAATTTGTTAAAATAATAACGTTAGAACCACGATTCGTTGCAGATTCTAAGTATTCGCGAACCGTCGAGATATGAAGGAACCACGTGATACACTAACACAACTACGCGCGCGCGGGGAATTCAAACACTGAGAGGGGAAATATTGTAATCTCCAGTTTGACGAGGTCTTTCATATTATAAAAAAAATCATTTGTCACATCTGTGTAGAGATGTCGCTAGATAGAGGTTCAAATTATTTTTTAAGCCCGAGTTTTGCGCCATCTATACAGAAAGTCCCGAGATATCGCGAGATGAAATTAAAATCACGTATGATTGCGCGCGGCAGCGAGGGCCCGGAATCTTGAATCAAACATAGATGCGCACGGCAGCCTCCGGGTTAATCAACTGAAATCGCGTTCCCTTCTAATGAATGAAATTGTTTCCAATGTCAGTGTTTTGCAACCTGCCACATAGCAAAATTTAAATGACACTGATCTCTTTAAAAAAGCTCTAAAATTTGTTGATATATATAATAAAAATACATATCTGAATCATTTGCCTGGAAAATTCACAGTTTTCGGTCCACCTTCAGAGACGAAAAAGAAAAGGCTTTGTGTATTAGAGAACTTGCTGATTTATTAATAATAAAGGATCATTTTTGTCGTGCAGCTTTCCTGGGGGCTTACTCGGTATATTTCGATTGCACAAACGAATACGTTTCTGTTTGGCCAAACTTATCACATTGGACTTAAAACAGTACTCTATAACTCCATGGATTAAGTTCGGTTTATTTTACCGTCGTCTGGCGTCGATATGTTTGCATCCTACATAACTCTATACAGAAATGCCAATATTGTCTATTGGCATATTTATTAGCGCGCTGAATGTTGACGTTTCCGCTGAATTTGTCATTTATATTAACACCAATTGACGCATTTTTTTACTAAATAAGTAAAACTGACTGTAAGTTGTACAATTATTTAAAATTTTCATGTTTATTCTGTATTTTTTTACGTTGGTAAATGAATTTCGTAAGGTATCGTAACCTTTCCAAGAAGTAATTTAAGTAAAGGACTTTATAACCTCAAATTCGCTATGAATGAACAGTGTTTTCTATGTAAAAATGACATGTATTTGTAGATTTCCTTTCACCTAATGACACTACTCATTATGTTATTATATTATATCTACCACATAGTGTGTATTTTTGCCTTTATGTCAGTTTTTTATTAGTCACCTCATTTGCGTGATGTTCATTTACTTTGTGGCGGAGTGTTTTGTATAGGGCTGTAATTAGCTGTAATTTACGGCGCCTACCCAAACCGTAAATTGTGTTCATGAGATGGGAGATTGAAACGAGTGTCTGCACAATTGATTTAGTTTATTCGTGAGGACGAATATTATAATTTATACAGAACGCGGTGACGGTGGCAGAAAGAGTGGTAGTACTGGCAGTTGAAACGAACGCTAAAACAGGAATGAAGATTCCTCTTCTCATGCTCGCTTGCGTATAGCAGCGGATTAATTCGCGTTAGTTTTGCCACATGTGGGGGGAAATAAAGTAGTCGCACAATATATTTAGTACATCAATTTCATTATATAAGCATACCTTATTGAAGTTTTTTTCATCAAGTAGGGGAACATTTTGATAAAGCTATTTAAATTGACAATATTACAGTAATTTGCACGTCATCAGTATTTTGTCGGCTGAAAGAAAATATAATTTTTTATTTTTACATTTTGTGCCTACATACTGTGTGAATCAAATTCAACAATATTTTTATTTATATACGTGTTTTAACAGTCATTTCCTACACTATTTACGAGTAGAATTTCTTAAATATTGTTATAAATGCATGTGAAAGCCTTAATAGGCATAAAATAAAATAAATACTTGAACTACAAAAGTAGACGGGCTTTCAACTTTTGTCGTTCAACTTAAAAATGATTAACTTTGTTGAAAGGATGATCACACTTGTCGATTAGCTTTCAAGTGTCATTCAACTTCGACTTAATCAACTAAAATCGCTCTGTGTGAAATGAGTATTACGGAATGCAGAAAGCTAAGATATATTATTTGACAATGCAACAGTAATTTTGTGAACAAATATTTACGCGGAGTTAATCGATATTTTACCGAATTTTTTAAACATATTCTTTATTATATTTATTTGTCCTAACAATTTATTGGTCTGCGACATTCTTGTATATTTCTGGAATTGATCGTTGTCTACTGCCGCCATGTCTTATGATTATCAAAAATGTCATTATTTTTTCTTCAACTGTGCGTCTCCTATTGCAGTGTGTGCTAGCCCCAGAATTGACATAAAACATTCCACATTCAACAATGTCTGATGAATCCATCGTATCAATATTTATTTATATAAAAAAAATTTAGTCATTGTTCTTACGTAACATTTGTTGGCATGTGTTTGTTTTAAAATGGCAACACTTGATGTTCATTATGTACTTGATTTTTTTTTCTTAATTCTGTAATGTCTGGATGATTCTCCGCGGGCTTGCTGTCACTTTTTGGCGGCACTTTTTGCTTTACTCGTTTCGTTGATCTGAACAAATTGAACTAAAACATCTATCTTTCTCCCAAGAAATCCTTCAACCACCAGATCCTTACGCAAGAGCATGGATTCCACCGCCATCAAGTTAGAATCAGGCACAAGTGCAGAAGAGAGTGTTCCTGTGATACTTACGGAAATGGATTATCGTTTTATCAAAAAAGAATGTCCGGAATCCAGTTCCGAAAGCAATTCAGGTATTTATAATTTTTGTACATAACTGTTACACCGATGTAAAATAGATCGGAAATATAACATTAAACTGCAGGTTTTTGCTTGGCTATAAGGACATGCTCACACTTACATATCGATTCTGCATAATACGCTACGAGTAAATGAAGATAATGTTGGTATTTCTTATTCGAAGTATTATACAGTTTAATATGACCGAAGGAGATAGGGCCCCATTAGCTTATTTGGAAGAGCTGCGCCCCGGCAAGCGAGGGTCCTGGGTTCAAGCCCTATATGTGTATCTTTTTCTGATTTGCAGTTTCAACATTTCCTTTAAGAATCTCTAATACTGTCTTCAATAATTAAATATTTCAATTTGAGGTTTACTCATTAAGTTATTCTAAAAAAAATCAAAAAAGGTTCCCTTTGTGTTTTACAAAACACGAAAAGACATCAAAAAACCGTTTTGATCATATCTTCCGTAACAATTAAGAAGAAAGTGGGTTCGTTTCTTTCCGAAGTTCTTGCAAAGTTACCGTAGCTTTTTGTTGGGGGTGACGGTAGAGAGATACGAATGAAAGAGGTGTGTTGTATCATATTGACTTTAGGGATTAGACAGTGAAGTTGTAGCGATGACTCCGGACCGATGTTCGACGCTGTTGGTAAATTCACCACGCCGATGCCTAACACTGTAGAAGCAGAGGTGAACGGCAATGGAGTGTGGTTTTTGCTGGAAATCGGTAGCTCGACGCTTGTGGCGGACACCAACCTGAGTGGTTATGTTCATCATTGGTGGTGAAGATCATGGACTACCAGGTCTTCCAGGTGCTCCAGTGAGATGAAAGCCGGAGATGCGGTGGACCTCGACGGCAGATGATGAGAGCGCTAAAGGGCTCATAGCGCGGCCGGTGCAGACTGACGAAGGTGTCTCAAGGCCTATGCGCCGGGGAAGATGTCACAAGACCTAGGCGCAAATGTGAGTTCTCGCGGAGTCGGTGGTTTGTTGTATATTCACAAAATGACTGAGTTCTGAGAACTGACTGAACTGTAGCGCTGCGTGCCTTCATTTATATCACCCGCGTCTACTAGAGCCGGGAACATTCCAGCAGTCGTAAGTTGATAGGTGCGCCTTCGTTATTATTCCACAAAAAATCTCTATATTTCTAGGATTTACCGCGAATTATTTTAGTAACTTGCCGCTATTGATTTTAAGGAGTTGTTGGTTTTTTGACAAAATTCTTTCAAATCTGTACAAATTTTTTGTTCCGCTGTTTTTTGATGTTTTATAATTCAGATTTGAATTTTCTTCGCGATATTTTCAATTTCCTGCCAAAGGACCCAACCCATTGCTTAATACTTCACAATAAATCTACACATTGTGGTTTATTTATGAAATTGTCTTTTCATTCTGGAATCTGTTTGGCTGTGGTGCTTGTTTAACGGCAGTGCATAGTGACTCCACAATTCTCGCATACAGATCGTCGATAAAATCTTTATGAAGGTTATTTTTGCATCCTGACTTTTTCTTTCTTAAAAAAATGATGCTATTACAAAATAAGACATGTTTTGTGCTCTCCACTTTATTGGGTCCAAAGCTTTCGGTTATACCTGTTGTTCATAAACAATTAGACACAGGCCGGTGATTTTTCCATTCACCGTCGTATTTTATCGAAATATTTCTGGTAATATTTTGAATTGTGGCCGTCCCTATATAGCCGGCCGTACGGCTATACGGCCGTACCTAAGCAGCTCGTTGTGTATCATTTTTTACAAGTGCATCAACTAAAATATCGACTAAATGTATGAAAAATGGTAAGGCTCTCGGTTTCGACAATATTGGTGCTGAATATTTAAAAGGAGATAATACCGTATAATTCTCGCTTTTACGGGGTGATTTGGTAACACACAAGATGTTAAACAAGGCTGTGTAATGTTTACTTGGTTATTCAATCTTAATATGGATAATTGTATGCAAGAATTGAAAGAGGTGGCCGCGAATTTGAGTAATCTGAAAGCATGTTGCCTGGTGTAGGCTGATGATGCGGTCTCTCGTATCTAGGATGAACGTATGTATGAAGAATGAGTTTATGATGATTATAAGTATGTCAAAAGTAATGGTCTCTAAAAGAGGGAGTACGTAAACAGTGTGCAATATAGTTGTGAATGAGGAATACTTGGAGCAGGTAGATGAGGATATGTAGTTAGCTACGATGTTTACGAGAGATTGGATGGCTGACAGAGATATTGAAAGAAGGTTAAATGCAGGTAACTCCATAAATTGAAGACTGAACGCAGTTGGCGCTAACAAAAAACTGTCGGAAGAAACGAAGTTAGCAGTCCACAATGGATTGCTGGTACCTATCCTGATGTATGGAAGTGAGGCATGGAACTGGTAGAGAAAGGATTATGGTAGATTGAATTCTGTTGAATTGAGATCCCCGTGGCATATGTGTGGTAAAACCATATATGATCGTGTGAAAATAGTGGAGATCCGCAAAGAGTGCAAGGCTGATGTAAGCGTTATGAGAAAGATTAAGAAAGGGTCGCATAGATGGTTTAGGCATGTAGAGTGAATGAGCGAAGAAAGAAAAATTGTTATGAGAATATTTATTTATTTATTTATGTAAACCCCATAATATGGATTTTACAATATAGTGATTACAGAACAAGTAATGTGTACACACAAATATTGTCGCAAGTGATACAGTTGTTAATAGAAGTGCAGTTAAACAATACATAATTAAAAGAAATTTCCACTAGTGTAGAAATAGTTGAATGAATACTAGGTTTGTATAAAACCTGACCTAAATCGAGGTATGAGGTGTTTATGATAATGAATAGTAATTAATATAAAGTAAATTCTATTAAAGCCTAGAATGTTATAATAACAGAGAATATTTTATTTGAACAGAATATTAATATGTATATATTTTTCTCATGTATAATCTAGCAAAATATTATAATAGAGTAATTAGTAGTGAGTTTATTGTTGCCTTCAAAATGAATTCTACTTGGAATAGCTGGGGAAGTATCGCAATTTGACTTTAGTAAAACAGGGCTGTCAACGATTTTATGATACTTTTGGATAAGAAATAATATATTGTTTTGTTTCCCGACTATGATGCTAATTCCTTACCAGTATAACAAGTATGGCATTTCTACATGACGCCTGTAATCTAAAATGTAGTCTTCAAAAGGGCCACCCTTTTCTGCACAGCATTGAGTCAGGATTTACAAATTATTTTGGGGCACCAGATCATAGGTGACTACTAATAAGTGACTTGCGATTGGTTCAGGGTCAGCAGTTGTTCACTACATATTACAGTTGTGTATTATCATGTATTTCATATATATATTATATAAGCGTGATTCGTTTTTTAGATTTTTTTTGATTGGAGTGTCATTGTAATAAGTTTATAAATTGTATGTAAAAGTCACCCCTCTCCGAAAGGTGACTTTGACCACTTTTTTTTGACCCCCCAACAAATTGTGTACATCTTTATCTCGATGGTTTGAACATGTGCTATAAAATCGTCATAAACAAATGAATTTAAAAAAAAAAAGTTATTTAGTTTCAAATTGTTAAATTCGGATATGCAGTCGATCGAATTCGAACGAAATCGAATCGATTTTTATTTATATTACACACCCATAGTGGCTTTTACAAACATGTGATATAATTATAATAATTTAGCACTAATATAATAAAAGCTAACATTAATATTTATTTATGAGGTATGTTATTATAGCCTTCTTGTAACTACATTCCGTGAACTACAGTTCAGAACACATCAACTACTTCCGAGAAAATATTGCCAACTGCATGCAATCTAGGTACAAGCGAGTTTCTAAATGACTCAGTCCTGATTATTTTGTTGCAATTTAAAAGAATTTTAGATCGACTAGCTCTTGTAGGTATATGAAAGGTAATTACACTCAATAAATCAGGGCTGTCTATAATACCATTAATTCTTTAATACCATCTGAGAGTTTTAATAAGTTTAGTTCTTTCATCAAGTGATTGTAGTTTATTATTTCAATTGGTAGACCGAGTTTATAGTTAATAAATCTTTGGAATTTATGATGAATTTTTTTCAATGGAGTCAGAGTGGATTTTGAAGTGAGGAGACCAGATAGAAGAATTATATTCGACTTGACTACGAACTAAAGAAGAGTACAAGATTTTTAATGAAGAAATTTTACGAAAGTCTCTGCCATTTCGTAGAATGAAACCAAGCCAATATTGATGATAATGCGAATGGAAGCATAAGTCGGGGACGCCCGAGGAAGACATGGCACGATCAAGTGAATCAGTTACTCGAGTCGTGCCATCTCAAGAGTCAGAATTATAGAGGAATATGTATGAATGTGAATTAGGCAAGAAGAGTGTGTCCGTCGTCTCTGTCGGCGTGATGGTTAGTTAGTCTTCTTCTTGCGGAATAACTTTATTTGTTGATAAAACCTGAACATTAGATGATGCAATTGCATTTATTTAAATCCTCTCAACCATTTGGTCGTTTCTTTGTATTTTAGGTATTCGAATTTCTCTTCATGTGGGTTTTAGTGAATTATGAAATACATTTTCTTATCAAGTAACTCTTTAACCGCAACAGGCGTCTTTTACGACCGTTAAAACGCTTCTCACAATCAAAATATCATTTGATATAGTGTTAACTCGGAGAGGGGCGACCGAAATTTTCAATGTTATACACTTTTGTTCTCAGCATATCACAATTCGTATTGTGTTTCGTTTCTCCAGGTGATATTGAAACTGTTACCATCAAGGCAGAATCAGGACCCCGAGAAGAAGTTAGAGGGGGAATGCCTTATACAGATATTGACATAGACCTCCCAGATGTTAAAAAAGAATGCTTAGAGCACTCCGAAAAGATTACCAAGATCGCAGGTAGTCAGAATATTTATCCTTTTTTTACAAAATTAAATTTTATTGATTCTGTTGTCGCCTTTCACCAGGGCATCAAAAAATAAAATATAATTTATTTTTGCACTAAGTTCACTAGTTAAATAATTGATTTAAGCGTTGGCGGTAAGTAAAACGTAATTAAGGAGTGGTAAGGTCCTCGACCAGAATATAAATAATTTGTTGTGTTTTCACATTGAATTTATATAAAATAATACTACATGTAACACATTCCAGAGACATGGAATTTTTGTCGTTGTTAATTTAACATTGTAAAACCCGCTTAACAGTCAAAGAAATTTTTGAGCAGGTTCAAGTAAACAATTTATGCTCTTCCAATGCTTTTATGATTTTACTGTATCTGCTTACATTTATTATATGTTTATAAGCTTTATGCATAATCTTTTTCAGGCGGCTTCCGGAAGACAGATCCTGGAAAAAAACAACACCATTGTCCTCATTGCAACTATTTCTGCAATTACGAATCAGCGTTAGAACGACATTTGCGCACCCATACTCGAGAAAAACCTATTTCTTGTGCTGACTGTAACTATTCATGCTCTTTAAAGGGATATCTTATAAGTCATATGATTACCCACTGTGGTGAAAAACCTTTTTCATGTCCCGACTGTAAATATTCATGCTATCGGAAGCTAGATCTAAAAAGGCACATGTTTAATCACGGTGGGGAAAAACCTTTTTCATGTCCCGATTGTAACTTTTCATGCTCTTTAAAGGGAAATCTTAAAAGACATATGACTATCCACAGTGGTGAAAAACCTTTTTCATGTCCCTACTGTATCTATTCATGTAAACGGAAGTTTGGTCTTAAAATTCACATAGTTACCCACAGTGGTGAAAAACCTTTTTCATGTCCCTACTGTAAATATTCATGCTATTGGAAGAGAGATCTAAAAAGGCACATGTTTACCCACGGTGGTAAAAAACCTTTTTCATGTCCCGATTGTAACTATTCATGCTCTTCAAAGGGAAATCTTAAAAGTCATATGATTACCCACAGTGGTGAAAAACCTTTTTCATGTCCATACTGTAACTATTCATGTAAACGGAAACTTGGTCTAATAAGTCACATGCTTACCCACAGTGGTGAAAAACCTTTTTCATGTGCTGACTGTAAGTATTCATGCTCTTTAAAGGGAAATCTTAAAAGTCATATGATTATCCACAGTGGTGAAAAACCTTTTTCATGTCCTGACTGTAAATATTCATGCTATTGGAAGAAATCTCTAAAAAGGCACATGTTTACCCACGGTGGGGAAAAACCTTTTTCATGTCCCGATTGTAACAATTCATGCTCTTCAAAGGGAAATCTTAAAAGTCATATGATTACCCACAGTGGTGAAAAACCTTTTTCATGTCCCGACTGTAACTATTCGTGCCGTCGGAAAGGAGATCTAAAGAGACACTTTTCTACCCACGAATTCGACCTTAATTCGAAAAA
Source organism: Hesperophylax magnus (assembly GCA_026573805.1). Lineage (NCBI taxonomy): Eukaryota > Metazoa > Arthropoda > Insecta > Trichoptera > Limnephilidae > Hesperophylax > Hesperophylax magnus. Next base: position 310,749 of record JAIUSX010000144.1, on the reverse strand, counting down.
AAAACCCTTAATACTCCTACCATCACGTAAAATCACCTCCCGAAGGTAGCTCACTTTCCCGCCGGACATCCTGTATAAGCAGTTTGTTTCCCCTATCCTAAAGCCGAGTGTAGAACGTGACAGTAATGAGTTAGGTATTTTCTGTGCATGAATTAAAAATAAATTGTTTGTGTTATTTTTTTAGTCTTATATTTTAAAAATACTGTGTATACATAGATTTTGGTCAAAAATAACAAATTCTGAAAAAGAAAAATGTTATAATCTAGTTTTGTTTTGCTCAATTGCGGATAAAACTGAAATAGCAACGTTGTTAGTTTTTTGGCTATATTAAAAATGTTATTAAAAAATTCTTTTAATATTCCTTACCTTACCTTCGATGCAAGAAGATTCCAACAAAAGGGAGCAATGGATGAGACTACAGAATATCGAAATAAAAGGAATACCTCAAGATAACAATGAAAACATTCCAAACATCCTATCAGAGATAGCAAACAAAATGGGCATACACAACTTTAAAACTAATGAAATAGAGTTCGCCACCAGAGTCTCGGCGAAAGACCCACTTCATTCCAAATTAATCAAACCAATAATTGTTAAATTCACCACCCGCTCGCGTAAAAATGAATACATCACGGAAATTCGACGAAGGAAAGGAATAAGCACGAAGGACCTGAATTACCCTGGAGACGATAGAAAAATCTATGTCAACGACCATCTCACTAGTTCTAACAAAAACCTCCTTTTTCGGGCCAAGGGGATTGCCAAGGAGAAGGGATTCCAGTTCACGTGGCTAAAAAACACCAGGATATTTGTGAGAAAAAAATCCCACTTCGCCTCCCATACCAATTTTCAAGGAAGAGGACCTAAAAAAAATAGCCTGAGAGGATCGGCATTCTCTTCGAGTCGTATAATGGATTTTTCATACACTCATATGTCTCCCTTTACATTTCCCCCCTCCTTTTATCCACTCCTATTACACCCACCCTCACTCTACCATTTCACCCTCTCCCACAAACTTTCTAAATCAGTCAACACTTCTCATAACCGAACTCATTTACTGAAGTTATCATTTATATGTATAACTTACCGCTTACTCACTAATATTTATTCAAATACTCCCCCATGTCTTTAGCAATATATCACCAGAACTGTAGAGGTCTTCGTACCAAGACAACGACGATCCTTCAAAATACCTTTTCAAACGATTACGATTTAATTGCCCTCACAGAATCATGGCTCACCAAAGGTATCAGAGACGAAGAACTTTTCGATCCTCGATACTATGTATATCGTAGAGACCGCGATTACGCTTCCACCGGTCAGCGTCTTGGCAGTGGTGAAGTGATAGCTATTAAACAGGAGCTGATCAGCGTCGCCAGACCTGAATGGACTTCTTGTGCTGAAGACATTTGGGTCACCATTCGCACTAATACTACACCTCACAGTTTGGTCCATATTTGTTGCGTGTACATCCCCGGAGGGACCCAACATCAATATTTAATCGAAAATTTCCTGAACATGTTATCAGACGTAGTATCAAATAACCCTAATGATTCTTTTAGGTGACTTTAATCTTCCTGAAATTTCATGGATCCAAACTACGCCAACTGCTCACTATGCAGCTAGTAATTATTCTACTCACGTTAGTAATCACTTCGTAGACTGTATGCATTTTCTGAACCTCTCTCAATATAACGGCGAACTAAACTCAAGCGGCCATATCCATATCTGATTCTGTCAAATCTACTAATCTCCGTCGAATCTAATGACGTCCCGTTAGTTCCCGAAGATGAACACCATAAAGCTCTGTCCATTAGTGTGCCATTTCAGGAAATCCCTTCATTGACGAAAGCGAAAAGAAAAGTTTTTCTTTATAATCGTGGAGACTACGATTCAATTAATTTCGCCCTTGAACAAGCTGACTGGGCTTCCATTTTCTCTACCTCTCAAATAGAACCAGCGCTTGACGGTTTCTATACGTTTTTGAAATACCTCATAAACCTTCATATTCCTCATAAACTTTCGTGGAACTCGAAATATCCTCCTTGGTACAATGCTGCCCTTATTAAGGTAACTAAGGAAAAATCAAAATATTTTAACAAATATAAAAAAACACAAGAACCAGGCTGACTGACGCATTTTCTTTGCTTCGTAAACGGCACAAAGACTTATGTCGGAAAAGCAAATCCCGTTTTTTGAGTAATATCGAATACAATATATCCTCAAACCCTAAAAACTTCTGGAGCCACGTCAAATCTTCTAACGCATCCTAAGGTGTCCCAAAATGTATGTATTTTGGAGAGCTGAAAGCCAATAATGGAACGGAAATTGCAAATTTATTTTCAAAATATTTCAGTTCAGTTTTCAGTAAACCCTCCGATCCACTTACCCCTGATCCAACTGACTTCGGGAACCGTACATCCAATATAAGCAATATTGAGGTGACACGAGAAATTGTCTTAAAATACCTTAAGGAAATTGATACTCGCAAAGGTGCCGGTCCTGACGAAATACCTTCAATCTTTATCAAACAATGTGCACACAATCTAGCCTTACCCCTTTCTTTAATTTTCAATTTTCAACCTGGCCAACCGTTTACAAGCCGTAAAAGTGGGAAAAAACCAATCAAATTATGCAACCCTTTCATCTGGAGTACCCCAAGGGTCCGTTCTGGGCCCACTACTCTTCATCCTCTTCACAAATGATGTCGCTAAAATAATAGAATCATTCGGCCTTCTATCTCACTGCTACGCTGATGACCAGCAAGTTTATTTTTACTGCTTACCAGAAGAAATAAACAGTTTAAAAATTCGTATAACTGAGTGTATAGAAGCAATTACTCGCTGGATGACCTCAAATAGATTGAAACTGAATCCCACAAAGACTGAGTTTCTGTGGACTGCTACAAGCAGACGTCAGCATAACATTGAAAACTCCCCAATAACCATTTCCGGAAGTGACATCACTCCAAAAACGTGCATCAAATTACTGGGTGTCAATCTAGACGCTAATTTTTCCCTTAAAACTCAGGTGAACAGAACTGTAAGCACGGGGTTCTTTCAATTAAGGCAAATTAAAGCAGTGCGGAGAAACCTGCCAACAGAGGCGACTAAATTGCTAGTCAATTCCTATGTTGTTTCACGTCTAGATTATTGCAACGGAATATATGCAAGTCTCCCTAAATGTCAAATCAACAAATTACAATCCGTTTTCAACGCCGCGGCAAGGCTTATCACCGGAGTATCTAAATACTCCCACATTTCAGAGCATCTCAAAAATCTGCACTGGCTCAAATGTCCTGAAAGAATCCAGTTCAAGGTATGCTGGATGGTATTTAAGTCACTTAACGGAATGGCTCCGGCTTATTTATCAGAATTGTGTATTCCAGAAGATTCCAATTCCCGACAGTCAACCCTTAGGTCAGCAACGTCATCAGCTATCGGAAGGTTGAAGGAACCAAAGCGCACACCAGATACTAAGTTCGGTGAGCGTGCTTTTGCCGTGTCAGGACCTAAAGCCTGGAATGGACTGCCACATGATTTAAGAATGATCGCAGACTCGACAGAATTTAGGTCTAAACTTAAAACGCACCTTTTCAGACAGTCGTATCCATAATTTCAGAAACCTCCACTTTCACAGTTGACGGCAATTTAAATTTAAATTTAAATTAACAAAATGTTAAAAATACTAAAAATAAAATAAAATAAATAAAAATAATAATTAAAAATAAATAAATAAAAATGATAACAAGTAACAATTTGTAGGCTTTTAAGACAGTTAAAATACATTTAAATTAAAATAAAAACTATAGCAGACTTAAGATCATGCGACGACCAGTGTTTTTTGATATAGTGTCCTCTGCGTGCAGTTCTATCTCTTATAAGCATAAACTTTTTAATATAAGTGTGTTTGTTGGAAGTGACTTGCCAGGTAAGTATGTTTTGGTATCTTTTCTAAATAAAAAATGTAGATCCTAGGAAATAAATTGTACAGCGCCCTTGAGGTGATTTTTCACAAAAACGGCGCTCTACAAATTATCCAATTATTATTATTATTATTATTATCAATCGTTCCCTAACCGATTGCATTGTCCCTGTTACATGGAAATCTGCTTATGTGTCTCCTATCTTCAAAAACGGAAAAAAAAACAGACGTTAAAAACTACAGACCAATCTCCAAACTTTGTATATTTAACAAAATTTTTGAAAAAATAGTCTATGACCAACTATATTCTGCTCTTAAGCCCAGCCTGAATACGACCCAACACGGTTTCATTAGTGGTAAATCTACAACCACAAATCTTCTAACCTTCACAGAGTACCTGCAGGATAATTTGGATAACAGAATACAAGTGGACACTGTCTATACCGACTATAGTAATGCGTTTGACAAGGTCGATCACTCAACCTTGTTGAACAAGCTTTTAAAGATTGGTATTCACGGCAATCTTTATCGTTGGCTCTCTTCTTATATCTCCAACCGTAGTCAAATAGTAGTGATTGCTGGATTTAAATCCGACTCTGTTGCTGTTACATCGGGAGTTCCTCAAGGCAGCCTGTTAGGTCCGTTACTATTTAATATCTATATCAATGATATTGGTCACTGCTTTTTATACTCGCAGACCATCCTATATGCAGATGACATGAAAATCTTCTCACCTATAAAATCAATCGAAGACTGTCACAAGCTGCAAAAGGATTTACAACGTTTAAACGCGTATGTTAATGCCCATTGTCTGGAATTAAATATATCCAAATGCTTCATCGTACGCTTTACTAGAAACAAAAACATATTTATACACGAATACTCAATTAAGCATCATCCTTTATCTACCAAATCAGAAATTAAGGACCTTGGGGTTATACTTGATAGTAAACTGAATTTCAATAAACATATTGACCACGTAGTCACTAACGCATCTTCTATGCTGGGTTTCATAATCCGTTCCTATAAACAATTCAAAGATATTGCTACTTTCAAAACACTGTATTTCTCATACGTTCGTAGTATCCTTGAATACGCATCACAAGTGTGGAACTCAGGCTATGCAATACATAAAAATAGAATTGAAAGTGTTCATAATAGATTTTTAAGGTACCTTAATTTCCGCTCTTTTCGATCTCATATTAGTAATGAAGACTCTGCAAATTTCTTCAATATACAGACGTTAACTTTCCGAAGAAATATAGCAGATTCGGTAATGTTATTCAAAATTACACACAATTTAATCGATAGTCCTGATCTTCTTCAACGCCTATTATTCCATGTTCCCAATCGCAACAGCAGACAGTCGCTTACTTTTAATCTCCCTCTTGCAAGACCAATTCCAAACAAAACTCATTTATATACAGATCCACACACTCATTTAACTCAAATTATTACCATATTGACATATTTAACTCGACTTTACGCGACATAAAACAAAAACTCAATAATCAACAAAACTCAAACTAGAAGTTCAACTCCTATATATTCCCGTCCTTTGCCTCTTAATCCTTATCCTATATTTCCCCCTCCTCCCCCCCCTCCTTTATTTTAATATTTTCCAACTAAACAAGAAATTAACTTAAGAGAACATCTCTATGACATTGTACCATTAACTATTCTTCAGTGGAAAGTTTATAATTGGCATAATTTAATAATATTATTATTGTACCATTATATAATTAAAGATTTGCTGTTAACTTTTCCAAATAAATAAAAAAATAAATACATTGTATTCACCTTTTGATTTGTTTTAAACACACATATTGATGATTCTATACAAGTTCGAACAAACTTGCTTTATATATTATCATACGTTGATTTAATTACCATTTAAGCTCCTGCTATTTTAAACCTAACGAGAAAAATTATTTTCTTTTTCTCTGCTTTTCAACAAACATGAATATTTCTTTGTATTTATGTACAGGTAAACATACTTTCTTTTATATTGTAAGCTTTGCTTAATTTACAATATCAGGTGTTGTTATTTGAATTCAATGTTCACTAAAGTAGGTATTAGTATTTGCATTATTTTTAAATATAGTTATGCCATGTGTGGTTAGTATGTGATATAAAAAATATGTATATTCATGTATCCTGTCATACTTACATATTGTAATAAAGTGTTAATATCTTTGTAATAGCCCGAAAAGACTTTAATCGTCTAAATAAATAAAAAAATGTATATGTTCTTTTCATCAAAATCTTAAATCCTCAAAATTTCTTCACCGATTGCTTTGAAATTTGGACACAATGTTGCATTCGAATGCGGGTGTTTTTTAAATAAATATATTATATAGATTTCACTAGTGACAGATAAAAAAATGCATTTTTTGTCACGCGTGACATGTAAAAACATGTTTTATTTTACAACAGCGCCATCTGTTCGACGTAAATTCTACAAGCTATTGTTTCTCATGTCAACCTTTGATTCATAACCCAGCCAGGCCGAAGAAGGGTGTAAAAAACCATCTAAGGTCAACTAGTAGAGGTAGGGGAGGGACGGGCAGTCGGGAGACATAGGCACCCCCCTTTTATTCTGATCCGGTCACAGATTTTATTTTTTTCCTAATTTTGTAGTTTACTTTACCGACTGACAACACTGTTCATCCATAGACTATCTGTGATTTCTGTCAGTTGTTACACACAGACACGTTTGAAGGTAATGCACTCGTAAAAGTGAATATTTTGTTATGGTTTCGGATCGTAATAAAGAGACACTAACGAAAAATATGTCTATTTTTTATAATATATCTCTTTTATATTTACTAACTTATAGGTCAAACTGAAATTCATGCTGAAATACCTAAATAAAAAGATATACCGGTAACTTTTTTTGAAAATGTATACAGAGGGAGTAATGGGCATTCTGATGTGAGGGAGGTTTGGGCATGTCCAAAGCTCCCTATTATATATTGAGTATAGGAAGATTTTTTAAAATTCTTATTACCTGCTTTAATTTAACTATTTGAATAAGTTTTTATTACAGAAAGATGCCCTTCAAATTCAAAAAGAAAGGTTTGCGATGGGAAATTCCTAAAGATTTGATATTACGAGCCATAGAAGAGGTATCAAACAAAGATATTAGAAGAACGAGACATGCTATGTTGGCTGCCGGACCGTAGGCGGAGTACTACCTAATTAGGGTACTTTGAATACTGTCGGGACGTGTACGCACAGAAATCTGTTCTATGTATTAGTGCGGATACCTTAGCGCAAGCGAAGGTGTGCAGTAGTATTGGTGAAAAAAACCGGCGACACTCTGCAAAACAATTCCACACAGTATGAACTGCTCATAGCACATCTCGTTCTTCTAATATCTTTGTATCAAAAGGATCAAAAATAAAAACAACAGCTGATAAATATCATATCCCTAGATCAAGTTTGCAACGGTACCTTAAACAAGATTCTGTAAAGGATTCTTCGCACAGATTTATAACCTCACAAATTTTCACCGACGAAGAAGAACAAAAATTGTCAAATTACATGATAGTTTGTTCTAAACATAATTATGGATTGGCAAAGATACAAGCACGTAAATTGGCCTATGACTATGATGTAGCCATAAAGAAAACTAATATTCCTGAAAATTGGATCGATAAATTTACTACAAAAAAGACTGTTGTGCACTATGTCGGCCAAATCGAAGACATTAGTCATACCATGGCTACAATAAAATTTGTGAGGCTGAGTAAGATAAGAAACACCTTTTTTTTCCTGAAGTAGATGACGTAGCTAGTGTCCCACTAGACGACATCAAAACTAAATTGCCAGGACCAAAGACATGCAATAAAACCAAACGTGGTAGCTCTAAGTACACATTTGATAAACCTTTATGGGTTATACCTAATCTTAGATAAGTTAAGATACTATTTAAGATGTTTTTTTATTTGTTGTTAACTTTTATTTTTGAATACTTTTATGGATATCAAGTGTTTTATAGGCCATGCCCAAGCCTCCCACAGGGTGTGTCCAAACCTCCCTGCCATAGGGAGCATCGGGCACTTTTGAATAACTTCTGAAATTATCTCGTAATGTTGAGACTGATTATAATTTCAAGAAAGTTCTCTCTAAAATATCTAGCCAAATGTGTGGTGAAATAAGAATCGGCAATAAATATTGATTATCTATAAGATCTAATTTTTTATGCATTTAATTGTGAAAAAGTGCCAATCCCTCCCCTACCTCCCCTACATACACGATATCTCGATAATTAATGGTGTAATTCAATTTATATTTCTTGTAATCTTTTAGAAAATACCAACCTAATTTCTCCAATATTCAAGGTGAATATTACGAAAATTACGGATGCTGTCATTTCATCCTCTATGATTTCCAGTGCATAGGGGACAAATTTCACACTCACTTCTGCAATCTATTATCTTAGAACACGTACGCTAATATTTGTAACTTTTTTTTTTCAGTATATAATATTTATGTATAAAATTTTACATTTTATATCTAGTATACATCTATTTTGAAACTAGTATAATCATAAAAGGTTCAGAGGTTAATTTTGAAGGTCATCCTAAGAAAACCATCGATATTTCCAACCACGGAGCTGTTTGACTCGTTTAGGGTTCTTAGCTTAAACAAAAAATTTAAAAAGAATGCACTATTATAAATTCATAAAGACCATTTCAATTAAAAAATTTCTACAAAAATAAGTAACCGATCTAGATCACGTGGTAACTTAGAAATTCCTAAATGTAAAACTAGTGCTGGTCAACACCATTATACTTATCAATGTATAAAATTGTTTAATGCCCTTCCGGATAAAATTAAAACTGAAAAAAAATACAAAACTTTCAAATCACAAATCAAACAACTTTTAGATAAACCCAACGGTAATCACAAGTTTTAATTTCATTGGATACATTTTTCAAATAATTGTTTATATGAACTCATTTGTAATTTTTATTGATTAAATTTTCCTAATTTCACGTTATGAATTTAGGAAAATTGATAAATGATTAATAAAAAAATATATATATAAACAAAATTTAAAATTAAAAAAAAATACATAACAAAGTTATATTATGCGCTTCCTAATATGCGTTTATTGTTGTTGCATTTTATTAAGTACCCATTCCATACAAGATTGCCAGCTCGGTCTTTGAACAATTTACAACCAGCACTGTACCTACCTTCTATTATTTCGTACCTAATAAGTACATTTTTATTTGTATATCTTATTTTTTCTTAGTTTAATATCAATTATATTATATTTTTCAGATTGTAATTAAATTTCTTATTTTCTTAATTATATAGTGTTATCAAATTTATCATCTAGTTTTATAGCTATTTGTTAATTTTTAGCTACATCAACTAGTGAAATTTTACAACCTATAAACCACAATGACTCACAACACTTCCCAACTCAAACACGAGATATAATTTCTCAACTGAGTTGGGCAGTATTTGTTAAAAATTTCTATTTTTTTCGCAATCAGCCTCGAAATATTTACATTTTTTAATTATTTTAATGTGTTTGTATATTCAATAAAAAAAAATAAAAAATAACCTACGAAAAACTGCAAACTTTTAGCTTTTTGCTTAAATGGAGTTCATCAAATAATTAAAAACATTTGAGTTGACTTTTTACAAAGGTAAAATATTTATACCATTTTTTCAAACCCATGTTCACTATTTCCTCTCCGCTAGAAGATCCTTCACACAGCATCCCCAAAGACGACATCGTGGGAATTTCATCCGTGCATCTCTGTATACGAGTTCACCAGTCCACCAGCTGCAATAATAATTTTATTCGGATAATGTTAATGGTTTCTATGCGTTTTGCGAGATATTCATAATAGTCTGCAGCTAGATTATTATAATTACGCACTGAACGTGTTTTGTTCTTCACGTTTTTGTTTTGATGTTTTATTGTTATTTAGAATGTGTACATGTTAATAGATAATCCATTAAATTCGCATCTTACGAATAATTTTATCAGAATCGTTAACAGTTCCCAATTCTGAAAAAAAATAAATACATTGATTCTAAGATTTTTCAATTATAATAAGTAATTTGTAGAACCTTTGAAAATATTACAATATGTTATAAATTTGCTTCAAAACAAAGCATACCAAGTAGAAACAATCATTTATTAAGTTGAAAATAATAAAAATAAATGTAAATAAAATAAATCAGGGAAAAACAATTACTTTCCTCATTATAATCAATAAAAATATTGTTAATAAATACAATATTTAGAAAGATCTTTAAAAACTGACCAGGCGGGTTGAGGAAATTACCACCACAACTTCGGTTAACAATTAATAAAAAAATATTATTTAGGAATTGAAGACAATATTTGCCTCTCAGACGAAAATTTGAAACGGAATGAGATTCGTTCGTATCAGGGAACACAGGACCTCAAATAATAACAGAGGGCAATATAGTATAGAGGGGTCTTAATATAATGTTGGTAGTTGGTCCCAGCTCAAAATAAATTAGACCTGCCAATAATGATTAATGAATGTTAACTTTATCGCATAGTTAATATCGCGTGCAACCAGTAAGGAAATATATCTTTAGTACGAATCTTATGTTTATTTAAGACACTTGGTTATTCCAAAAACTGTTATATATACTGTATATATATATTAGGGTGTCTCAGGACATAATGAAGAATTTTTTTTTCATGAATACGCATACCCTCATATTTTATTCCATTTGATCCCAATAACTCGTATAATAAATAGTATTTTGATTAAACCCCGGTAGCCCATGCCGACTTGATGCCAAACAAATTGTATAAAAATGTTTACAGAGCTAATATTAAAAATAATAATAAAGTGTTTATTCCGGTATGTGGGGAGGTTAGTGCAGTCCCACACATTCCATATAGAGATACAACAAAATATATAATCAAAAACAAAAAGATAAAACAGAAAAAAAAACAAATAAAAGAAAACAGAATAAATTGAAAATAAAATAGAATGAAATGATAAAATGACTGACGTCTGACGTCTGACGCCACTCTTTAGGAGGAAAGGTTCGGAAAAATCATCCTTCCATCTTACTAGGTTTTCCTGCTGTCTGTGCCACGAGTCGAGGATATGTATGACCTCCGATGATATGCCTCTTTCTCTGAGTTTAGCCCATAGCAGAGGGCGAGACACCCTTTTTCACTCTAAACCCTATTCGAAACAAATGTACACTGTGGGTAAACATATAAATTTTTGGAGCTCCCTCCCAAGGTCATGTTTAGTTACAATGTAACATTAATTGCTAATGGATGGGTGATGAAGAGATTAATTGTATAAATTAATGATGGATCTATCGATTGTGCCATTAATTGGAAATTACCAAATACAATAATCTATTCATCTACGCACACGCACTAACGCAATGTAGGTAGGTAGTGATGAGAACTGATAAGGAAGATTAAATAATAGAATATTTTAAATATCAACAGACGCTAATTTATTAAAAACAATTATTAAAATAATTAATCAAATAAAATAAACATGAGACTCTATCAAACAACTTATCTCCGGGCGTGTCAAGAATAAACGTGTGTTTAACGCCATCTTGATAAAATTTTGACTAACGAACATGTAACATTAATAAATTTAAAACATTTAAATCTTGTAAGGAATGTCTGAGCGGGCGCCAGCGAGTTATAAAATAACTACGCAAGAAGTTAAAATAAGTAATCCCTATTTGAATTATAAGTACATTGTTAAAAAGTTATAAGTGAAAAAGACCTTCCGTGATTTGCAAAGTAGACCCTCATTGTTCCAGTGTCGCCCGAACACACACCGTAGACCCCCGAGTCCAGCAAGCAACTGAGGTCGACGAAGTGCGCTCCGCATAGAGAGCTCGCCACAGTCTTGCCAATCGTAGAATGTTGACCAATGTTTATTAAAATCGGGTAGGAACTGCCCGTCCAGAAGTACGCACTGCTACATTACCCCCCTTCCAAAGGAAAAAAAATTTCGGCATGATAATTTTTTTTTTGATTTTCTCCTCATGCCTCCAAATCCAAGTCCAATAAGTGGTAAAGAGTCACAAAAATGCAGATAATGCCTTAGAAGAAGAATCCAGCACGTCCTGTAGAAGTCCGTGATGTGCTCGCTGAGCAAGGATTGAAGCGCCAACACCAAGGAAGTAGAAGGAAGAATTCTCGCTGATGGAATATCTGAATGACCCTCTTCTGACATCAGTGAAGAAGATTGAACTTGCTCGGTGAAGATAATGAGCCCCGATAATTGTATCACCATTCTCCAATGTTGACAACAAATGCAATCTTGAGAAGCTGCCCCCTCTTTCTGATAGCAGTGAACGGCCAGGTAGTATCCTATTAAACTCTCCCCGAAGAAGAATGTTGCTTCCCTGAAGGCTCAAACTTGTACAAAATTGCTTCCTCGAAGAATTGATACAAGTTTGAAAATCTTGAAATTTTGTATTATCTTGAGTTATCTTGACGTGAAGAACCGAAGAGTGATGAAGGCGACTGACTTCCTTGAGGCAAGTGAAAAGAAAGGTATGCTATGCTTGACAAAATGGATTACTGAGCAAGGAATTTAACAACTACTGAAGTGTAAACAAAACTTGAATAAAATAACAAATGAAAAGATAAACTGTAGTAAAGACTAACAAAATTTATTAAAAAAATTTTATAAAACGAGTCTAGCTAAAAGTGAAAGCTGAGCGCCCAACAAAAGTTAAATTTGAAGCTAAAAGAAACACTATTAAATGAAAATAGTAAAGTCTAAACCCACATTGCAGTTACTGCCCTCTGCGAGCAGAGATGAAAAATTATAAAGTTATCCCAGAAACAAACCCAAATTCATAATAAGATAGAAGTGACCGGCTCAAACAGAACTATATATTGATGACCCAATATTGACAAAAATACAGCTAAGTCCAAATGAAATTGATGCGACTTATCTTGAGCTCAGAGAGAAGCCACAGCAATTGCATGTGAAAACGCATAGTATTTGTTAAAAAAAAATGTAAAAAAAAAATTACTCATTTACATTCTTAATAATATGAACAAATATCATTTTAATAATAATTCAAGCCAAGGACATTAAGAGCAAATAAAAGTAAAAAAACTTCATGAAAGGATGCAATTTTTAAAAGTTAAAAATATGATTATGTAAATCTCAAATAACCCGAGCGAGTGAAAACTCACTAAATTACAAAATAAATATTAACAAAAATAAATTAATTATTAGATTAATTATTATGACGTAACATTTTTTTTTTTTTAAATATTTGAAAAGTGTATTAAACAATGACTAAATCAAAGAAAACACCATGCCAATGGTTTCCTAAAACCAGAGAAAAATAGAATGTTCTGAGCATCTGAGGCTATCGCGGAAAACTGCATGAAGTATTTTCTAAATTATTGAATTAAAATAGTCAACCAACACCAAGGCAAACTAAGGTACTAAAGAACAACATATAAAGAACAACCATGCACACAATTAAAATGACACGAGGACCAAACTCGGTACAGAACTGTTAAACCGAAATACAGCTTCGTATATGCCATAATTGAAATACAGTATGTCCCTCTAGAAAGGACAAACCGTACCTCAAAACAAGTCGCCATCACGGACTTAGTTCATTGAGGAACAATTAGTATAATCTCACAAAGTAAAATCAGCTATTAAAAGATCCCTCGAACAGAAAAATAGCACAAAACAGTGGCCAACTGAGATTGTGAACTTCACTGCCCTAGGATAACGCATCAAATGATACAATGGATTCAAATCGTGAGATTACAAAATATTCAATACAATATTGTAGCACTAAATCAAAAAAAAACGGATTCAATGCGTGCGATTAAACAACGTCAATCCCCCGCGTTGAATCGGAATGGACAAATTAACCCCAAAACACATACTACACATGTACACAAAGACAAAACAAAACTTATACTAAAATACACTCAATGTGAAGACACAAAAATACCAGTCATGTCCTCACAATGAGAGAACACAAAGAAAAATTGCAAACCTGAGGGCAAGGCAAGCAATAACCTAATTTATAACAAGAGAAAAGGGATTAATTCTCAAATAAAATATAACGATTTCAACATAAGAAAAAAAATACTTCATCAATTAACCCACCCCAAGATCAGTTAGCTTCTTCTAACTTGATTATATCCTTAACATGAAAAGTTCCCACAGGTTTCCCTGTCATATCCGCTAATTGATAAGCAACCGGCGATATTTTGCAAATAATTTTACTACGTATAAATTTGTGGGCTAATTTTGCTGAAAAGTATCTACCAGCGTCTGACAAAGCAAATGACCTTCTCCAGACAATGTCCCCAACCTCATATTGAACGTCCCTACGACGCAGATTATATTGAACCTTATTACGTTCGTATGATTGTCTTAAGGACGTGCGAACTTGGGAGAAAATGTCATTTAATTCATGTAAATCAGATGCCCATGAATCGCGTTTAGAGAATCTAATGTCTTCCGCGTTAAAGTCTACACCTTTGTAGTCATTTCCCGAAAATACAATCTCACTACCAAAATTTAGGAAGAACGGAGTATAGCCTGTGACTTCATGAACAGCCGTGTTTATAGCCAGTTCAATTTCAGGTAGATGGCACGCCAAGGATCTGTGATCAGATCCCACAAAAGAACCCAGGGCTGCTACCAACACCTTGTTTACACGCTCAACAGGGTTATTCTGCGGGTGATATCTGCAATTATAAAACATGTGACGGATATGAAATTTATTGGCCAGCGCTTTCATGTCACGCGATATATATTGTGGGCCATTATCCAAAACAATCGTATCTGGAACACCGAATTTATAAAAGATATCATTTTCCAAAATTTCCGCAATAACACTACCCGTTGCTTTCCTAAGTGGAAAAAGTCTAGTATACTTCGTAAAGAAATCAGAAACCACTAAAAGGTAAGTATAACCCTTTTTGTAAGAATTAGGGTAAGGACCTAATAGATCTGTCGCAATCATTTGCCACGGCCTTTGTACAAGTTTCGGGTCACCCATCAAACCAGGAGGCAGTAAGTTAGAACTTTTATAACCTAAACAAGTATGACATTTACTTACAAATGACTTCACATCAGCTGCCATTTTTGGCCAGTAATATTTAAGTTTAATCCTATTTAACGTTTTTAAGATGCCAAAATGTGCACAAGAAGGCGGAACGTGATTTTGAACGATGACGTTTTTCCTACACTCTTTTGGGAGAACTTCCTTCCAGTCATAAGACCTGTGTAGAGCCTCCATGCTCTGAATGTGTTTGAAGATGACACCATTGCAAACTTTAAACGCTGGAAATTTTTCCGGATTAGCCAAAATTTTCTCCTTCAAACTTAAGTACCAACGGTCGGAAGTGGAAAAGGACTGATCAATCAAGTCAACATGTAAAGGGTCACGAGACAGTGCATCCGGAACAATGTTGTCTTTACCGCTCCTATGAATTATTTCAAAATTGAACTGCTGAAGTCTAACCGCCCACCGCGCTAATCTACCCGACGGAGACTTTAAGTTTGTAAGCCATTTTAGACTATAGTGATCAGTGATCACCTTGACAGGAATAGGCGAACCTTCAATATAACCCCTAAATTTCTCTAGTGCAAAGATCATAGCATTTAACTCCTTCTCGGTTGTGGAGTGATTTTTCTCCTGTGCAGATAGTGATCTGGAAATAAAGGAAATAGGGTGTTCTATACCATTAACGTCAGATTGAGAAAGGACCGCCCCCAAACCGGTGTTCGATGCATCGCAACTAATTGTAAAGGGTTTACTAAAGTCGGGACAAGCAAGAACAGGAGCCTTGACCAGAATATTCTTTAATTTAGTAAAGGCAGCATCAGCCTGTTCATTCCATACAAACTTTTTACCAGCAAACTCCTTTTTGGTTAAATTATGCAAAGGTGCTGCAATTAAAGAAAAATTTAAAATGAACCTTTTGTACCAAGAAAGTATACCGATAAACCTACGCAAGCTCTTTTGCGACGTTGGAATGGGGAAGTCAACGATTGCTTTTACTTTTCCCGGGTCAGTTCTCAAACCATCCTTATCAACCACGAAACCTAGGTATTTAAGGGAATCACGACAAAAGACTGACTTCTCTACGTAATAGTCAAACCCGCAGCTTGTAACTTTTGTTTAACCCGTCTTAAAAGATCAATGTGTTCTTCAAAGGTGGAACTAATGATAATTATGTCATCTAGGTAACAAAAAACTTTCCCATCGAACTCCGGACCCAAAACCTTGTCCATTAGCCTCATCATCCGAGAACTCGCACCATGAAGACCAAAAGGCATTGTTACAAAGTGGAAGAGGCCTCGTTTAGGTATAGTAAATGCGGTTTTCTCTTTAGAATCTTCCTCTTACGGGATTTGAAAAAACGCATCGTTTAGGTCTAAAGTTGATAGATATCGTGCTCCTCCGAGACTATTTAAGATATCAGATATCAACTGTAGGCTATAAGCGTCCCGCCGCGAGACCGCGTTGAGTTTTCTACTATCCAAGCAAAGTCTAAAAGAACCATTTTTCTTGGGCACTAAAACAATAGGATTATTCCACGAGCTATTGCTGGGTTCTACTACTCCCAGATTTAATAGTCTGTCAAGTTCTCTGTGAGCTTCCGGCAATAAATGAGGAGAAATCGGATAAACACGTTGCTTAATAGGTTGACAATCACCCGTGTCAATGACATGTTTTTCAAGAGACGTTCTACCCAAACGATTTCCAGAAAAGGCTTCAAATTCGTGTATAACGTTATTTAAGGTTGATTGTTGAAATGAATCCAAGTTCTCAAAGCTATTTAGTCCTCTTACCTCAGACACGCAACTATTGTCAGAGTCATTAGTCATTAATTTAGTTAACTTGGGACAAATGTTAAAAACTTTCCAAAAGTCGCAACCGAGGATGATGTTAGATTTTATATCTGGCATAACTACAAAATTAAAAATTTTCTTAACATTACCAAGAACTACCGGAACCGCAATTTTGTGAACGCACTCCACAGTATGACCCGTAGCAGAAGTGAGTGAAAATTTTTTCTTAAGAACAGAAAGATTTAACCCTAGATTTAAAAATTTACGATGAAAATTATTACCAATAATTGAGATATGCGAACCAGAGTCAAGAAGGCCAGAAAAGTTGGAACCCAGAACCTGGAAAATGATGTGTGGACGGCCATCCCTTTTAGCCGCACTCACCACCTTCGAGGTCCAAAGGTTCTTGAAGAAAGTTCTGGTTTCCGACAGCACAGCAAGCCGATGCCTGGCGGTGATGTCAGGGAACGGTGTCGACTTGCCGCCCGCAGACAGGACCCCCAGGACATCTAGTTTTTTGCCTGCCGGCAGTTGCATGAAGGCGCCTTCACACCAGGACGGCCACAGCGGAAACATTTCACCTCCCTAGAACTCATATTTGACGGGCTACGTTTACTGAATTCAAAAGATTGACGATGATTCCTGAAATTGGGATTATTCTGAGACATTCTGTTATTCCCTCTGCTAAATGCATTATTTGAGGAGGAATGAGAAACATTATTATAATTAACAGTATTTGCATTTGGCGGGGAAAGTCTGGAATCAGACCGACTGTCTGCTAGTTCAATCATTTTTCCCAATCTTTTCAGACAATTAATGTCCGAGATGACAGAGAGCGATAATTTTTGAATGTATCTCGGTAACATATTACATTGCAATATTTCCAGAATTTCTTCATCTGGTAATTTTGACGACAATTGATTGTTTAAAGTCAAGACACGAGTTATGAATGAACCCAGGTTCTCTTTTTGTTGCTGGTACGTGGCTCTGATCTGAGCAACTAAACGTCTTTCATGGTCCAGAAGCTCAAATTCTTTCTTTAGAGCAATTACAATATCCGTCCTTGACTTAAAAGAAGAACGGTTGACTCTAAACCAGTCTAAAGCATGACCTGTAAAAAGTTCCACCGCAGATGAAAAAAGAGAAGCTGTAGGTACTTACGTTCCGAGATATAGACAAATCGTTGACCCGTTCAATGAAATTATGCACGTTCCCAGTACCGTCGAAGGTTAAGTTCCATTTGTGAACCGGAACTGTGTTAGACGCGACCGCCGAATTTGCCGAAGTAGTGCCATCCTCTGGTTTAGACATGATTAACGCACGACTTCTTGTTAAAATGGTCAAATCCGTCATACCTAACTAACAGGGTAGGTAGAAAAAATCATTAGAACATGCAAGCAACAATACAACAACCACAATCGCCGCAAAACACAAAAAAATATAAAATAAGTGTGACGTCAGCGTACTAACGAACACGATAATAAGACGAAAACGTCATGAGTTGTGCCAGATAAAAAGCTGCGTAAAATGAAGAATTAATAAAATCTCAGTGACACGATGTATTTCGAACAACACCCGAACATCTACCATGCAAAACGAAAGGTCTTTTTCAGGGATTATACAAGAAATTCATAAAAAAAAAAAAATCAGACATCGCAATACAAGATTAAAACAAGGAAAGAAAAAAAATACTGCATTATTATTTAGTCAAAAATTAGGTTCACCCACAAGGGCTGCCATTCGTAACATTGATTGCTAATGGATGGGTGATGAAGAGATTAATTGTATAAATTAATGATGGATCTATCGATTGTGACATTAATTGGAAATTACCAAATACAATAATCTAGTCATCTACGCACACGCACTAACGCAATGTAGGTAGGTAGTGATGAGAACTGATAAGGAAGATTAAATAATAGAATATTTTAAATATCAACAGACGCTAATTTATTAAAAACAATTATTAAAATAATTAATCAAATAAAATAAACATGAGACTCTATCAAACAACTTATCTCCGGGCGTGTCAAGAATAAACGTGTGTTTAACGCCATCTTGATAAAATTTTGACTAACGAACATGTAACAATAAATTTAAAACATTTAAATCTTGTAAGGAATGTCTGAGCGGGCGCCAGCGAGTTATAAAATAACTACGCAAGAAGTTAAAATAAGTAATCCCTATTTGAATTATAAGTACATTGTTAAAAAGTTATAAGTGAAAAAGACCTTCCGTGATTTGCAAAGTAGACCCTCATTGTTCCAGTGTCGCCCGAACACACACCGTAGACCCCCGAGTCCAGCAAGCAACTGAGGTCGACGAAGTGCGCTCCGCATAGAGAGCTCGCCACAGTCTTGCCAATCGTAGAATGTTGACTAATGTTTATTAAAATCGGGTAGGAACTGCCCGTCCAGAAGTACGCACTGCTACAACAATCGGAACATAAAAAGGGTTTTACACTTTTGCGAGTCCAGTTTGTGGAGCTCTAAGACGATTTTGAAAACATTTCTATTTACAATCGGGGAATAAAACATGTTAATCTCCACTGTGGTTTTTTAGATCTTTCTTCCAAGAAGATGAATATTGCAGTCGGGAAATTAAATCGGCTTTACCACACTGTAAATCAGCAAGTATCTTCTTAGACTTACGTTTGTAGAAGACGAGTAGACGCAGCTAGTCATAATAAGGGTTTCTTGACTGTGAGTAAACATGTGCCTTTTAAGATTTCCATTCTGAAAACTTGAATAGTTACACAAAGGACAAGAAAAAAGTTTTTCTCCAGTATGGGTCAACATGTGTTTTCTTAGATATACTTTTGAAGAACATGAAACGGTGCATTCGGAACACGAAAAATGTTTTTCTCCACTGTGGGTAAACATGTGAGTTCTTAGGTATTCCTTCCGAATACATGAATAATTGCAGAAGGTACACGAAAAGGGTTTTACTCCACTGTGATTCAACAAGTGATTTTTTAGATTTCTTTTTGAAGAACATGAAAAGTTGCATTCGGAACAAGAAAAAGGTTTTTCTCCACTGTGGGTAAACATGTGAGTTCTTAGGTATTCCTTCCGAATACATGAATAATTGCAGAAAGGACACGAAAAGGGTTTTACTCCACTGTGATTCAACAAGTGATATTTTAGATTTCCTTTTGAAGAACATGAAAATTTACATTCGGAATACAAAAAAGGTTTAATAAAATACAATACTTTTTTGTTTTAAAACCACGATATTTATTAATTTAAGAACCGACCGGTTTCGCTTTACTTAAGCATCATCAGGGTACAAATTAATACTAAACAAGAAATACATAATGTGTGCATATATATAACAAAATATAGAGGGAGACAACATGATACAAATATAAGCAACACAAAGACGGTCATAAAATACATTAACATAAGTGCACAAGTAATGGAAAAAACCGCCAGATAATTATGTAGACTAATGGGTTATACCAATAAATTGGGAGAAACAAAGCATCAACTGGCATGGTGGTAAGGAGGTAAGGTGAACTGAGAATTTTTTATGGGTTTATTGGAAACAGACCTAATATTGGACTATTTGATATGTCTAATTGATTATTAAGTATCTGACTTTTGGTTTTGAAACAATGAAGTCCGCCACTTTAGAATTATATTCATTTCGAGGGAGTATGATCACACATTTCACAGATTTTATAAGTCCTTGGGTTATCCAAGGCTTTAAACATCAAGGTTTTGATTTGATGTGTATTTTAGATTCTTTAATCGAGTTTTTAATGTGCTGAGACAATATATTTTCAAAGTAGTTTGAACACCTTTCGGTATCATAACTGTTTAAAACACCGTTCCACTGTTAATTTTTTAGTTTTTCTGATACAATAGTCATTTTTGTAGTGGATTTTTGGTCATGGTCATTAAATCATGTTTTTAGGGTTTATATATTATACACGATATGAAGTTAAGTTCCGTCATTCAATTAATATATCCATTTTTTATTATTATTTTCTACATTTCATTAATGTTTATGTTAAAGTATCCTAACAATAAAGCATAGCTTATTTTTATATTTTCATAATATGCATTTGAAATCATTAATGAAGTAATGTTCCAATCGTGTGTACTATAAACAGCTATTATATGGTTAATTGATTTTTGTTGTTGACATTATTAGATTCTGGGAAGTTAAAAGAATATGAAACATCATTAGTGTAGTTTTCGTATGACACATTCGAGTCCGGTTTTTTATTTAAATTATTTATTTTTAGAATTAATTAATGCCAATTTTTTCCATACTTCTTTTGCGAAGGTTGGAAATGTGCTCGGTGTTGAAATTAAACTATGTTTTATTTTATATTAAGTTTATTCTGTTGCCGGGATAAACTAGCTGTGAATAAATTTTATAAATATTTTATATATCACACAAGTAATTAATCACAACACAAACGGCAGGATTATTTAAGTAATCGCGGCGAGAAAGGATCAAATCGTTTTGATTAGCGCGTTAAAGATATGTAAGTAGTAGACTGAGTGATTACCTTAACGCTGTCATTTATAAAAGACGCGAAAGCATCGAGAATAATCCAGCGAGTAGGTAGATGGGTAGTACCTACGGTGTTTCGCTAGTAAGTTTTAAAGCGATTCAAGTTGTACCTAAGAACGTACCCGAACATTCTAGTTATTACCGCTACAATGTGTTGCCGCCCGTTACGCCAAAGATTTTAGTAGGAATAGCGCGGTAGTCGACTTGACCACCAGGCAACGGCCGAAGTGTCCAGTAGATTCTACGACGGCCTAGGTACCGTAGCACCTTAGCACTTGGTACTGTGTACGTGTTAGTAGTACCCGACAACGTCCGACTCGAGTAGTGGAGATCCACTATCTTCGCATGTTAGTACACACATATTTTGGAGATAATTTTATTACAGAAATCATTCATGCACAGAATTTTAAAATTATTTTCTAGTTCGTTACCTATAAAGTCTTCCATTTATTTTTATTTTTTATTGTTCTTCAAAGTACAATCCCGTTAAACAGTTTGTTAACAAGATGTTCATATTCAATTACAATATAACATATGTATATTATATCATTACTAATTATAATACAACTCATACATAATATTTATCACTAACCACTGCCATAATCAATAGTAATACTAATACAGAGTATCTCTGCCTAGTAGCCATGTTTTCAGTATATATCTGAATCTTTTTTTATATTGCTTGTTATTGCGTGGTCCGTATTTATTGTTATATTTTGGTACAAGCTTTCCTTAATTTTTTGTGAACGTAGTAATAATTAATTATAATTAATTTTTTTTTTTTTTTTTTTTTTTTTTTCTTTATTTAATATTAAATTTACAATTACATGTTATTACATTACATTAAGTTTATTTTATTTTTATTACAGTATTACCTAATAATATTTTAAAGCAGTTTGGGTTAATTTAGAATATAAATATTGGATTCGTTAGATTTACGGCCGCTGTCAAAAATGCCAACCAATTAATTAAAAGGATTATTTAATCGTCACCATTAGCGGAAAATTTAACTTCTTCCAATTAGTTAATTCAATTATTGCATAATATTTTTATGTCTTGTGTTTATTTATTGTTTATCGCAGAGTTTTTGGTTTTCATTTATATCATGAAATGCACAAAACAACGATGCGTGTTTATTTATACACCAAGGATCGTCATGTATATTTTTGTGAGCCTTTATTGCATTAAGTTTTATTACGTCCTTAACAAAGCGCGCTATCTTCTGACGTTTTATTGACGAAAGCGGTTGTGATGTATTTTATTTCATCTCAATATAACGCCTATGTTTTCGCCGTGCAGTTATATATTTAAATCATAATTCTAGTTTTAATCGATTAATCGATTGAAGCGCAATACACGAGGTGTGAACGAGACAGTTCTATATATTTTACAAGAAGAGTGATAATGGAGGGCGAAACGGTTTTTTACCACCACCTTGATGTTCGATATATTTTTGTCCAACATTTCGTTCCCATTGAAGGTGATTACTTAAGACTCTTTTATAATCATTCGTAAACAGAATTAATTAATTCATTTTCTGTTTCAGGTGTCATTTATATTGAACTAGGACAAATTACACCAAGGCAATGAATCTTCCCAACACAGGGAGTGTTTCCATCAAGGAGGAGCCAGGGTCCCAGGAAGAGGGTGGAGGTGAGATGCCGTTTACGGATATAGATATCTACCTCCCGGGTGTGAAGAAGGAATGCTTGAAGAATACGACGAGTACTGATACAGACGGTAAGTTGCTTTTCAAAGGTAACAGAATATTGAATTTTTATTTCAGATGTTCGAATTTCTTGTCTGTTTCAGAATGTTTGTCGGATAGGATATGTTATGCTTGCTCGAGGTTTCATATCTTGCCGTTCATTAGTTAGTTTGGCATTTACTGTAAAAAAGTATCTTTTCCTGTCAAACTAGGCAGACTTTGTATTGGTATCGGTCCCTGAAACGGACATCGGTTCCTGAAGCGGACATCTGTCCCTGAAACTGACTTCTGCGGTCTATCTGTTAAATCTTTAATTTAAATTATATCTATTGATTTTACTAATGATCAATTAAATGTTAAGAAATGATGATTGTAATGGTTTTTAAACTGGGGACTTACAGTTGTGGATTTATCTATATACATGTTTAAGAAGGAAACCTTTCGCGTGAAGTGCAGTTAAAAAATCTAGATGTAAACTGTGTGCTGCAAAAATCGAAGAAAACCGTTTTTGTATTCTGAGTGTAGTTTTAATTAAAGTTGGAAACTCGCACAACGATGCAATCTTAAGTAAAAAAAGAGTTTTGTCCTCTCCAGTTTCTGATTCATCCGCTGACGTATTTAAAAAAAATAACTTAAAATTCAATTTGCGGACTTATCGGTTCGTCTGTAGACGCAACTCAAAGAAAACTGCTCTCGCGTTTCGAGTGCAGTTATAAATTTCTAGAAGAAGACTCATCAGTGAACATAACATTTGGTCACGCATTCACATTTTTTTTATTTGAAGTATTCTTGTCAGATGTGATAAGAAAAAATATTATTATTTTGATTGTTATACTGTTCCTCTTGGCATAATTGAAACATATTTTTTGCAGGTAGCATTAATAAAAAGACTACCGTCAAGGCAGAACCAAGTAATATAAATGTGGAGACTGTTACCATCAAGGCAGAACCAGGATCCCAAGAAGAAGTTGGAGGTGGAATTCCTTATACTGATCTTGACATAGACCTCCAGGATGTTAAAAAACAATGCTTAAATCTCTCTGAAACTATTAGACGGACAGCAGGTGAATACGATTTTTCGTTTAGTAATTAAGATTTCGTGCTTACTGTTTTTTGTGTTTTATTTAATTATAGTGTAGCTCTAATTTATCTCTTTATTTATCTCTATCCTTAAGCTTTTTCAGAGGCATTCCTGAAAGAGAATCCTGTGGAGAAAAAGTACTTTTGTCCCTATTGTAACTATTCCTGCTCTCGTAAGTCATATTTTGAACCGCACGTGCGAACCCATACTGGAGAAAAACCTTTTTCATGTTCTGACTGCAATTATTCATTCTCTACAAAGGGAAATCTAAAAACTCACATGTTAACCCACAGTGGAACTAAAAAATTTTCATGTCCCGAGTGTATGTATTCATGTTTCGCAAAGGCAAATCTAAAAATTCATATGTATAACCACAGTGGATAAAAACCTTTTTCGTGTTCCGAATGTAAATTTTCATGTTCTACCAAAGGATCTCTAAAAAATCACATGTTTACACACAGTAGAGAAAAACCTTTTTTTTGTTCAGAGTGTAATTTTTCATGTTCTACCAAAGTATATCTAAAAGTTCACGTGTTAACGCACAGTGCAAAAAAGCCCTTTTCGTGTCCTGACTGTAATTATTCATTTTCTACAAAGAGACAACTAAAAGTTCACTTGTTTAACCACAGTGATAAAAAACCATTTTCATGTCCCCACTGCAACTATTCATGTACAAGGAATGGAAATCTAAAAATTCATATGTTTACACACAGTGAAGAAAAACCTTTTTCATGTCCCGAGTGTAATTATACATCTTCCATAAAGGCAAATCTTAAAATTCACATGTTTACTCACAGTGGAGAAAAACCTTTTTCATGTTCTGAGTGTAATTATTCATGTTCTACCAAGGGATATCTAAAAATTCATTTGCTTACGCACACTGGTAAAAAACCTTTTTCATGTTCTGTCTGTAACTATTTATTTTCTACGAAGGCACTTCTCAAAATTCACATATTCACCCACACTGGAGAAAAACCTTTTAAATGTTCAGGATGTAATTATTCGTTTTCTACAAATGTTATAAATTGGGGTCCTTAGAATAATAAGTCAGATTCTTGAGAGTTAAACTGAATCACTTTTTATTTGACAATAAACTTCCAATTTCACAGGTATGATTAAGCACTTTTTAATAACTACTCTGGGTACCGGTACTAGTTCCCGTAGTTATTTCGGAGAGGTGAAACCTTTGATTGTTTTCGTATTAGAGCGCGTTTGTAAGCAAAGACCACCTTTTTATAACCTGACAAAAGACTGTTGACATTCAAATTTAAAAGGCCGCAAAACAGAAATCGTCTTTGCTGACAGAATTTAATCAAGCAATTAGCAGAGGCGCGAACCTTTCATAAATAATATAATTTAGCATTCATAGATGTCACTAATGGTACATAATTACCCTGAAAATTATACATGCACCCCCCGAAAGAAACTTAATTCACCAATTAAGGTTCTTTCTAATAAAAGAAAAATTATATAACTACATAATATAAACATTAATATTAACCAAAATAAAAAATAAAAAATTTAAATTCTAAAATCATTGAAAGAAAAAACAAAATACATATAAAATATAAAGGATTCAGTTTTTAACAACACAACACAAATCTTGATTGGCTCCATCTTCTAATTCCATCTGGATGGGTTCCTTGTTATGATTTCCATGAGAATAACCTTGTGCACGAGGGGTCATCAGTTTTGCACGAGGATTCATCAATTTGAGCCGGGTTCATCAATTTGGTTACATCAGTTTTGTGGCGTGCAATGAAAAAACATAAATTGCACGATCGTGGTGTTTCTTCATATCGCCCTTTGTTGAACGAAGCAGTCATTGGCGTTCAAAGTTGTCTTCTACGGGTAGCAGACAGATTTTGGTAATTGGTCGCACGAACGTCCCTTGTGATGTCCGGAGGGTGACTACCCTTGTGATTCCATCAGCTCCAGGATGGCAGGATAGTATACGAGCCATTTTCCATAGAGTGGGGGGTAAGTTATCTTCCTTCAAAATAACTAGATCATTTTCCTGGAGGGACCTCTGATTGCTGGTTTGCCATTTGTTTCTCCGTTGAAGCTCTCCCAGATAATCCTTTTTCCACCTGAACCAAAAGGATTGAATTAGTTCTGTCATTTTTTGATACTGATTTAGTCTGTTGTATGGTACATCTCGGACATCTTCTTCTGGAATAACAGATGCATTTGTGCCCATAAGGAAATGGTTAGGAGTCAGAGGATTTAAATCATTAGGATCGTTAGACAGTGGTGTTAAGGGTCTGGAGTTGAGACAGGCTTCGACTTGACATAGTACAGTATAAAAAAGCTCAAAAGTTAAAGATGAACAATTAGTAATTCTATACAAGTGATATTTGGCAGACTTGACTGCGGCCTCCCACAGACCTCCTTGCGTTGGTGCGCGTGGAGCGATAAAATGCCATTCTATTGACCTATTTGCTAATTACTCCTGAATTTTGTCATCATTTTTTCTCAAACTGGCATAAAGTTCCTCCAGTTTATTACATGCTCCTTTGAAAGTAGAAGCATTGTCGGAATATATTTTCTTGGGTTGACCTCTGCGAGATATAAACCGTTTCAAACAATTTAAAAAAGTTTCGCTAGATAAATCTGTTACTAGCTCTAAATGGACAGCCTTAGTAACAAGACAAACAAAAATACATAGATACGATTTAATTAGAGGAGCTCTCTTCAGAACTCCACTTTTGATTTGGAGCGGACCCGCGTAGTCCAAACCGGTTACAGAGAAAGGCCTGCTAGGAGTTATTCAGTCCATAGGCAAATTACCCATAATTTGCTGGCCTACGACGGGGCGGCATCTAAAACATATTATACAGTTATGTAATATTCGTTTCACTGTGTTTTTACCGAATATCGGCCAAAATTTTAACCTTATTTCGGCTAGTAACGCTTGTGCTCCTGCATGTAAATTCGCATAATGATAGTGACGTATTATTAATTCTGTCAACTTATGCCTTGCAGGTAAAATAATAGGATGCTTTTGTTGAAACGTTAAATGTGTTGCTGTGGACAATCTCCCACCAACTCGTATTAATTGGTCATGTAAAAACGGGTTGAGAGCCTTTAGAGAACTATTTTTATTTACACTTCCATTTTTTATTAAGGCTTCTCGTTCTGCCTGAAAACTGTATTTTTGTGACGATACAATTAAATATTTCAAAGCTAATTCAAGTTCTTCAACGTTTAAATTTCGTGATATTTTGGTCTTTAACTTATCACAATTATTTATAAATCTTAATACATAGGCAGTTACACGTTTTAGTTTTGTTAAAGAAGAGAATTTCTTAAAGATGTCCCATTCTTCCGGATTAGTTACAATCAAAACATTTTTTCCTTTAATTTCCGGAGGGTTTGAACAAGATATTTTCGATAGCGGCCAAGTGTTGTTTTCTCTAGTCAACCACTCTGGCCCATGCCACCATATTGAGGAATTCACTAATTGATCAGCAGTAGCTCCTCTTGATAATATATCTGCTGCATTGTCAGAAGATGGCACATGACGCCATTGTTCTGGGTTACTAAATTCTTGAATTTCAGCGACTCGATTCGCTACGAATGTGTTCCAACGTGCTGGTTGACCTTTTATCCAACATAACGCTATCGTGGAATCACTCCAATAATATGTATCTACTTCCATCATACCTAATGCTTGTTTGACATTTTTTATTAGTTTTGCTAGTAATACAGCGCTACATAGTTCCAGCTTGGGTAATGATATGCATTTTAATGGCGCTACTCTGGATTTTGATGTTATTAAATGAGAATGTTGCTTGCCATTGTGATCCATTGATGTGATATAAATGCAGGCTCCATAAGCCTTTTCAGAGGAATCACAAAATCCATGTAATTTAATATTACTAGCGTGCTTGCATACAATTTTCCTTTCAATCTTCAATACATTCAATTGGTTTAATTCATTTATATAACTTCTCCATGGCATCAGTATTTCATTTGGTAATACTTCATCCCAGGAAGCCTTGGATTGCCATAACTTTTGCATTATTAATTTTGCCACAACAATAACTGGTCCAAGTAACCCCAATGGGTCAAATGTTGATGCTATGCTTGACAATATTTGGCGTTTATTTTCACTATGCTTTGATGGTTTTGTTATAACATAAGAAAAATAATCTAACTCATTATTCCAGATTAAGCCCAGAATTTTTTCATTCTTGGGTTTGTCAGATAGAATTTTTTCACAATTGTTCTGTCCGGCAATTTCAGCTTGGCCCGACTCGGATGACAAATCCAAGATATTAGATCTCCATTTTCTTAACCTCATGCCTGCAGACAGCAATATGTCAATTAATTGACCTTTTAAATTTCTACAGGATTCCAAATTATCGTCTCCGGTCAATAGGTCATCCATGTAAAAATTGTTTTTTATGACTTGACTAGCTTTAGGAAAAGTAATTTGGTTATCCATACCAACTTGTTGTAGGCATCTTGTAGCTAGGAAAGAGGAAGGACTTAACCCGTACGTTACAGTTTTCAGCTTGTAATGCTGAATCTCATCTTCCGGTGATTCGCGCCAGACTATTTTCTGCAAGTTGCGGTCAGCTGCACTCACATTTATCTGCCGATACATCTTCTCGATGTCCGCTGTCATGACATATTGGTGTTTTCTGAAAAGTAACAATTGGGTATATAAATCCTTTTGAATGACAGGTCCTACCATCAAGGCGTCATTCAGGGAAATTCCTTTGGAAGTTTTGGCTGATCCGTCAAAAACAACCCTCACCTTAGTGGTGGAGCTCGATTCCTTAATGACGGCGTGATGTGGTAAAAAATAGGAGTTATGATCGCCTTCTAGTTTATCACATACCTCCATGTGACCTAGTTCCTGGTATTCTCGCATAAATTGTACATATTGTGATTTTAATTCTGTATTTGAAGATAATTTTCTTTCTAAGTTTTGGAATCTTTTCTCAGCTGTTGTCAATGAGTTTCCTAATTGATCAATACAAGGACGGCGTGGTAAAGTTACTGTAAATCTACCGTCTTCTTCTCTTGCATGAGTAGCTATGAAATTAGCCTCGCAAGCTTTCTCCTCATGATTTTGATATTTCATGGGGTTGACTTCTTCAAGATTCCAAAATTTTTCAATTTGATTGCTTAATTTATTTATGGATAAGCTACAGAATTGTGATACTGGCCTTTGGTTGGGATATATGTTGGTCGGTCCTGACACGATCCATCCCAGTTGTGTTCGTTGAAGTGTGGGACCGGTATCCAACTTCATTCTATCATTGGTCAGGATGTCCCAAAAACCTTCAGCCCCCAACAAGATGTCGATAGGCGCTGCGATGTTGAAATTCGGGTCTGCCAATTCTAATCCATGAGGCAACTTAATCTGGTTTCTTGGTATTGATGTTTGCGGCAGACTTGTGGTTATTTCCAGTAATATCAGACAAGATATTGTATTTTTATAGTTGGTTCTTAAAGAATTAAAGTCTACCGACACACTTTTCCTTATGTGTGTAACATTATTGTATAGGCCCGATACCGGCTTATTTATGTGATTAAATTTTAAATTTAATTTTTTTGCAAAATCCTCTCTCATAAAATTGGATTGTGCTCCAGAGTCTATTAGTACTCTTGCCTTATATAAATTATTGTCGCTACCCACGATACCTACTATCGCCGTAGACAACAATACTAAATTTTCTGCCTTACCTACGGCAGAATGATTGTTAACTGAGACATCTTCTGCCTCAGTTCCTAAATTTGGAGATTCTACTCGGAATCCCTCTTTATGAAGCAACGTATTGTGATCATTACTGTCACATCGTTTGCATTTAAAGGTGATCCTGCAATCCTGTGCAAGATGACCCGGCTTCAAACATTTGAAGCATGCTCGGCTCTTTTTCAAGGCTTCTATCCTTTCCGATATTTTTAATTTTAGAAATTTTTTGCAGTAAAAGATCGGATGATCCTCACTGCAGAATGTGCATTTTCCCTTTTTTACAGATAATAACACAGTTGATTCCCTATTATTAATCCCTAAATGTGATTTAATTTGGCTGTGCGGTTTTTTGTCCGTAGTTTGCATAAGTTCTAAAGTTTGAGCTCGTGAAGCTAAACATTTCAAGAACTCTTTCAGTGTTGGCAACTTCCCTTCAATAGGGCTTTGTTCCCAATGTTTTCTAGTAATCTCATCTAATTTGTTTGAAATTATGTAAATAATTAAAGCATCCCATTGATTTACTTGAACTCCTAAGTTGTGTAAAGCCTTTAAGTTAACGTTAGTTCCATCTATCAATCGCCGCAATGCGACTGCATCTTCCTGCTTCATTTCCTTCATTTGGAATATGAATTGAATATGCTTATGTACAGTTGCCCTTAAATTAGAATATCTCTCATGTAATAGTTCCCATGCTCCTTGATATCCAGAATCAGAGATTTCTAAATTCGAAATGATTTTAATTGCTTCTCCCTTTAAGCAAGATTGCAAATAATAAAATTTCTGTACATTGCTTATCGATTTATTATTGTGGACTATATTCTTAAAAGTTTCTACAAAGGTGTTCCAATTTTTCTGATCTCCGTGGAATTCTTGTAACTTTAGGTCAGGTAATTTTATTTCTACCCTCGATTGTTCTACGGATTCTAATGCACCTTTGGCCGTTGCCATTAATGAATAATATTGATTTTCAAATGATTCTCTCTGAGAAGCATTTTCGATTTCATTTACATCTGAGATTTCCTCAATTTCATCCTGAATAACTTCAAATTCATCAATTATAGATTTAATTCTGTCATATCTTAGTTTTATTTCGTGAGCTGAAAGAGTATTCAATGCATCATTGAATCTGGTTAATTTTCCCCTTAAAACTCCGCGTTTGTTTACTAATACTTTCAATTTCTCCATCGTATTATGAATCGCGACAATAAATTTCCGATAATTAAATGATCACAAAATAATTCACTAAAACTGGTAAATTATTCGCGTATTAATACTCCAATTTGAAAGAAATGATGACAAAATCCTTACAATGTTTACTATTTTTGATAAAATCTGCACATAAAACACGTAGGTAATATTGTTATTGTGAAATGTCATACAAAATTAAGTTATGACTTGCAATTTTTATGATGTTGACAAACAGTAAATCGGAATATCTTGTAACAAATTATTTCTAATATTATTATTTGAATAAAATAATAAGGATATTTTGGGAATTCTAGATGTGATAGGAGTTGGATTTGGAAGGATTGGACTTATCTGTCTGATGCGATGGCGTGTTTCCAGGTTCTCAGACTTCCAGCTACTTCCAGCTTGATCTCTCAAGGATCTCTTCAATATTTTTGGCCGCTTGGTTTTTGTTTAAATTTCTGTAATCTCGCTTGGATTACAATATCCGGATCGCTAGGACCATGTTATAAATTGGGGTCCTTAGAATAATAAGTCAGATTCTTGAGAGTTAAACTGAATCACTTTTTATTTGACAATAAACTTCCAATTTCACAGGTATGATTAAGCACTTTTTAATAACTACTCTGGGTACCGGTACTAGTTCCCGTAGTTATTTCGGAGAGGTGAAACCTTTGATTGTTTTCGTATTAGAGCGCGTTTGTAAGCAAAGACCACCTTTTTATAACCTGACAAAAGACTGTTGACATTCAAATTTAAAAGGCCGCAAAACAGAAATCGTCTTTGCTGACAGAATTTAATCAAGCAATTAGCAGAGGCGCGAACCTTTCATAAATAATATAATTTAGCATTCATAGATGTCACTAATGGTACATAATTACCCTGAAAATTATACAACAAAGTCAAATCAAAAAAACCACTTGCTTACTCACAGTCCAGAAAAACCATTTTCGTGTCCCGACTGCAATTATTCATCTTCAAGGAAATCACAATTTTTTAACTTCATATTATCACTTTCATTTATGCATCGTAATGTATATAATTTATTGAGACGTAAATATTTCATATCCTTGCCGAAAAAAAAAAAAAAAAAAAAACTCATTTATGTTACAATGCATTATCCCATTGCCACAGTGTTAAACGCTAGTATACTGAAATCTATAATTATATTGATGTTCGCGCACTCTTCGTGTATTCGTATGTGTAGAAAAAGTTCAATATGTAATTATTGGTGCCAATTAGTAAACCTACCTTGTTCTGTACAAAACTATAATCTAACCTGGAACATATCGGAAATACTTACTGCTGTATTGTTATGTATCTATCGTATTTATATTTATAAATCCCAATACATGTTTATATATTATTGCTGCCAATTAAAATATTATTCTATATGGGTGACTTGAACTGTGATTTTGACACAGCAGAAATAGATTATGAACGCACGTCAATTTTTGAAAACTGGGCTACAAAAAAACATGTGTTAGGAAATAATAAAATAACTGCCCTCAACTTAAATATACGATCTTTATCTAAATATTGGGACACTTTCCTATTAATTGTATCTAGCTCTTTGAGAAACATCGACTTAATTTCGCTATGCGAAACGTCTATTAATGAAAATAATATAAATCTTTATAAATTACCGGGATTTAATTCGTACCATTTTTGTCGAACAAAAAGATCGGGTGGCGGTATTATTGTGTACGTGAAAGATCACCTTACATTTGAAAAAATAAATATTATGACTAATAATTTTGAATGCGTTTACGGAACTATTTCAGTAAACAAACATATTCGCTTACATCTTTTAGCAATATATAGACCACCTATTACAAAAAAAAAATTATTTCTTGATGAGCTGGAGACAATATTGGGAAATATTGATATAAAAGAATCCGTATTGGTTCTAGGTGATACGAATATTAACTTATTAAATTTACACGAACCCATAACTATGCAATATGAAAACCTCATGTCTCATTTTGGAATGACCAGATGTATAAATGATGTGACTAGAGAAGCGATATTGACTAACTATGTAACGGCTTCATGTTTAGACCATATCTATGTAAGAGTGAAGGAGACGACCGAAATCAGTTCATGCGTATGCGATTCAATAATAGCTGACCACTACCTAACTGCAGCTAGTATTAACTTCTGTTACTATGATAAATGTACCGTCGACAAATCGCACCAAGAGTATTACACTGCACTATCGGACAAAAGGATTGATTTATTGATCGAAATCACCGATTGGAATGCAATGTTAAAATTGTCTGAACCAAACATTATTTATGCAGAATTAAAATCGATTTTTAAAAATATGTTTGGTGCGGTTTATGGTCCGGCGGAGTCATTGGACCTCACTTTTTAGTAAATGAGGATGGAGCAACAGTTACGGTGAATGGATTGCGCTATCGAGAGATCATTAATGATTTTTTTATGGCCGGAATTGGATGGTATTGATCTGGACAATGTTTACTTTCAACAAAACGGCGCTACGTGCCACATAAGCAACGAAAACATTGATCTTTTACGATTTAATAAGTTGTTACATGAATGTGATTTCCGAGCGTCTAAACACTTGCAAGAATCCCTACCGCATTCAATGTACTTACCTAGAGCTAATGCTAAGCAAATTGAATATATTATCGGAGGTGTGAAAAATTCAAAGTCACCAGGCATAGATCTAATTCGTATGTTTGATTTAAAATAAATGTCAAATTACTTAGCCCTGTTATTGCTCACTTTATCAACAGAATAATCGATACGAGCCTCATCCCCGATGAATTAAAAAATAGCATTGTAAGGCCTATTTTCAAAAATGGAGATCACTCCGAAATTAACAATTACAGGCCAATTTCTATTCTCCCGGCACTAGAAAAATTTTTAGAAAAATATATTTCGATAAATTTAGATAAATATTTGAATAATTTGAATATTATAGATGAATGCCAGTACGGGTTCCAGAAAAAAAAAAGTTGTGATAAATTGCTGGAAAAATTTTCTGATTTTATAAATTCTCAACTTAATTCTAAAAAACATGTACTGGTGCTTTTTATTGACTACTCAAAAGCTTTTGACACTCTTATCCATATCCAATTAATTAAGGTTCTTGAAAACATTGGAATCCGGGGTAAACTACTCTCTTTTTTTAAAAACTACTTAACTAATAGAAAAATGAACGTAAAGATTTTAAATAATATGAGTAAAGGAAGACATATTAAATCAGGAGTACCGCAAGGATCAATTTTAGGTCCAAAATTTGTAGCAGTTCCTTTCTACCCGCTACATTTCAAGATTATTCGGAGTGTGTAAACACCGGACTCCGGCAAGAAGAGATGGGACTGCAACTCGAGCGAGCCCGAGCGGCCAGTACAAGGGCATTTAACTAAGCTTTGGCCTCGAAACCTATTTGAAACCGCCACGCCCACCTCAAAATTCTTATAGAAAACGAATAATATGGCTAAAAGCTCAGATCTCATTGGTGAGAGCAGAATGATTGGTTTGATCTCTCGCTCTCTATCATAATGACTCGTGTAACAGAAAGAGATGACGGAATTTTGCCGTTTGACAGTTCCAAATCATTCAAACAAAATGAGAATGGTTTATTTATACACGCGGGTTGTCATTTGCTGCCGAAATACTATCATTTCCGTCGAAAATATTGCGTGTTAAAGTTGTTCGTGATAAAAATACAATATAAGCCAGTATAGTGTTAGCGAGTTACAAACATATATTCAACCTACCTACGTAAGTTCAAGTTTAAAGTGAATTGACAGCTTTTAGGTTATTCGTTCGGTTTTTTGAACAATGCTAAGAACGTATAAATGTTATTTATTATATCGATAAACTTATTCATGTTATTGATTAGTGTTATCCTGTATTATCTTATTGTTTTGGTGAAATTAAAGATTTTTAAACATATGTAACCATGAGTTCATGAGGCTGAAAAATGTCGGAATTCTTCGTCGTACTGTCGGACAATCATGTTTTGGAAATTTTCTTCAGTGTTTTTGCAAATTTCTTGTCATTTTGGGTTTCTTCTTCTCAGATTAACAAGTTTCATCTTAAGGAAATGCACTGTAAAAGTTTATTTTCTTAGTCAGATGAACCTTGCCCTTGGAAAACATTTCGACATTTTTCTGCTTCAAGGACATTTTTATTTTTATAATAGTTTTTTTGGGCTAGTGAATGAATAGAGTAGGCTGAGAGCAATTATGTTGTCTATGGTCGAATCTTTTTTTAAATGGCCTTGAGTTTCCTCTACCTTGTCTACTGCTGTGCTCCGCACGGTAGGTACTGATTGTATTTCTGTGGTTAAGTACTGTATAATTCAGTTACATACAAAAATCCCGAAGATATCGATCTAGAGAGTGGTATATTTATGGGCCAGTACCAATACGGCTTCCGCCGGCTGGAGACGCAATCCCGGAAGACGCAGCGAACGCTACAAACGACATTGGACGAACATTTCGAGACATCGATCTTTTGGGGAAGAGTGACGCAACATGTTATAATCGTTTGGCTGGTCGTTGCTTTTCTATACTAAATTTAACATCATGTAAAATGATGTTTGGCGCCCTCTACTATTCATAACAGGTTAGAATACTTTGTCACACACACGTTTCTCATGTTACTTATTCTTATTCACTTTTCTAGTCACACTATTTAACATTGCTACCTATTATTAAAAAGTCCGATGCGCAAGGCCTTCGGTCTGACGCACATGCCCTGAGATTAAATTCAATTATGAAAATTAACCACTGGAGCGACAGAGAGAATAATGAAAAATAGCTTCACTTGCTCGCCACCTTTGAAAGTTAATTTGGAAAAATTTCCGACCACATTAAAAAAATCATTACTCCATATTTGTATATGTAAACATATAAAAAAAATATACTGCTATGTAGCCAATAAACTCACCTATATTTTATTAATTATTTTGTATTTGTATAATTGATAGAAAAAATATAAAAAAATCGTAAACTTTGTAAATGCGCGAATTTTGTGAACCTGTTAAATTTGAATGAACTAAATTATGATATTTTATACATTTACCACAAAGAAGTGGTACTACATTAGGAAGATACATTAACTGTTTACAATTAACAATAAGAATAACTGCCCTACTTGCTTTATTAAAATCATTTGATCGTTTTATACAGATAGCCTATTTCACGATGTCAAAATCAGAGTGCTGCTTTTTAAATAATTGTGACTGAGAACTGGAGATTTTTTATCCATGTTTTTGTGTTTCGTGATAGAACAAGAAACAAAGATTTACAAAAAGCCCATATCATAGCAATAAGCTTTGCCAATCTTTCAGGATATACTTTGTAATTTGATAAAATCCTGTGGAATTCTGCCATTTTGTTTGGGAAAATACGAGATGACAGCTAGTTTTTTGTATCGAAAATATGCTAAAAAAAAACCGTTTTTTTAATCAAAGGAGTTGAAAACACATTAATAATTGAATCACGATTACACTAATATATATTATGGCGTTAAAACGCAAAAAACACAATCACTTACGGCATTTTAAAAGATGTGTAAATATAACCGATTTCTCAAAACAGTTTCGCCTCGAAGGTAAAATTTTTGGA
Organism: Hesperophylax magnus; assembly: GCA_026573805.1. Classification (NCBI taxonomy): domain Eukaryota; kingdom Metazoa; phylum Arthropoda; class Insecta; order Trichoptera; family Limnephilidae; genus Hesperophylax; species Hesperophylax magnus. The sequence goes on along the minus strand of JAIUSX010000144.1, from coordinate 274,151 downwards.
ATAAACTGTCACATTTAAACCGCCAAATATTTCTTCCAGAAGCATCTATGGATAATCGGTGTTGCCATAGATGAAGCCAATTTTACCAGCTTTACAACGGAATAAATTATTGGCCAGGGACTGGTTTAAATAATATTATATTTAATTTTTACGAGTGGTACGTAATAAACGTCGAATAATTCGACATGCTCAATATTAGAAGAAAAAAAAACGTCGAATTATTCGACATGTTCGCTCCAGTGGTTATAGAGATCTCTAGATTGCTCTGGTTTTGTACGCTGTAGAAATAAATAATATGTTGTAATTCATGACTCTTTTATTACTACACTTTTTATCATCATGTTTCCTATTGTGGGATTAAATCCCGTTATAATGGCGCGCAACGTGCCCTTCACCTTGAAATCTGGTTATAATACCGCCCAACGTGGTAATCCGGTTATAATGGCCGCCCAACGTGGTTTTTCTCGGATATTTTTAACATTTTAATTAGGTTAGCATTTTGAATTGATTTTTTTTTTTCATGTGTGACATAGTATTTGGCCTGTTATTCGTGTTTTACAATGTCGTTTGGAGTGTGTCTTCCTGGATTGCGTCGTCCCCTGCTTGAGTTTCTTTTTAAAAATTGTATTCAATTTTTAATATTGCTTTTAACCTTTTAAAATTATTATTTTTTTAATTTTTCTCACATAATTAATTTTTATATATTAAATTCTATGCCGTTGGTACTCCGGGATTCATAGCGAATTTCGTTATTTATTTTATATTTTTATTTTGTGATTGTATTTCGTATTGTTTACCTTGTTATGATTTTATGCAGAATGGTACTCCGTCCACGGACGTGACTAATAGCGTCAATATGCTTACTTTTGTGTTTCTAGCTATTCAGGTACACCTATTGACTATGCGTTTAGACGAGACGCAGTTTACAATATAGCAGATACTATATCGGGTAAAATTTTATGCGAGGGCCGCTCTAGATTCTTGCTGCCGCATATAACACGGCTTACAATAACATTTATTGCTTTCATAGCGAGGTAAGTGAAATATTATGTTCATTGTTTATTATTGTTTTGTGACTCATCATTTTGCACGCAAAATGCGTCGTAATTTTATTTTGCTGATTACTTTCACTTTTATTACGTTTTGCAAGGATTTGATCGCGTATATTTTTAAAATTTTTTTTTGTTAAATTCAAAGTAATTTAATCATAACTGCCATGTGGAATTTTTTTTTGATTTGGGAGATTTTTCCTTTTTGTTGTAATAATATTATTTGACGGAAGGTTAGTTGTAATTCCGTTTCGTTCACTCTGACTGACGGGTTATGGTGACCACAATGGAATTGCTGACGTGTTTCGACACAATTAATAAATTATTTTTTGTAATATTCATTTTGGGAAGGGAACTTTCCTATCATTTATTAATTTTGGTTATTTATGTTGTGCTTTAATTACCATCTCTTCAAGAGGATATATTGGAATTAATCACACGTAACTAATTATTTGCTATAATCTTTAAAAATAAATTTTTGAAAATTTCTCCAAATTAAATTCTTCCATTTTCAAGTTAATCAAATGTTACAAACATAGTCTCGTAATAATTTCATATAAATTTATATGTTACATTTTTCGCCTTTTGTGTCCAACTCTTCGGAGGATTTATTTGGTACATTTGATCGAAATTCTGTACGTTAATTTTGCTACATAATATAACTTCCTAATAATTTTACATAAAATTTAATTGTCACATTTCGTCGTTTGTTGTCCAAACTCTTCGGAGGATTTATTTGGCACATTTGCTCGAAATTTGCATATTAATTTTTGTCACAAAATACTAACTTCATAATAATTTATTTGAAATTTTAATGTTGCATTTTACAATCCTGATAATAATAATTCATAAGTTATTATTTTAATTTCACGATGTTTGCTGATGGTTAAATAATAATTATCCGCGGTAGAAATTTTTTTTCTCAATCAAAATTTAGTGTTGAGAATTTTTAGTGTTGAACATTAATATTGTTGACTCCAATGTTGAACTGCATTGTATTGTCACAGGTTTTAGTAATCCAGCTTGTAATGAGGGATCATTGCATTCCGATCGCGACTGAACGGCGAGTCTATAACAATAATCTATTTTAACTACGCAGTAGTAAATATTTTCAATAAATTTCCGATTTTATTTTGTAGTGAATATTAATAAATTATACACTTACATTTATTTTGAGTTCCTTCTTGGAAATTGTCTTCGTAATTTATATTTTAATAATTAATAATGAAATAATTATTTATAATTATTTTTCATAAAATATTTTTGGAATTTTAAATTTTTACATTTAAATTTTTTTTAAATTATGGATTTTTAAGTTTTAAATTTTTCATTTTGCGTTACTGTTTAATTGGTGAGTTTTGGTATCTATCTCACATTGAGGATTTATTAGATCTCAATTCACGCTTTTTGAATGTTATCGGACTTTGGAATTTTTATTAATTAATAATTTTTAATTTCTTTTCACGTCATTATCTACAACTTCGTTTAAGAGGATCTCATGGTTATATTTTAGGTCTCTTTGGTGGTTTTATACCGCGCTTTTGTTTAAATTCTTCGTTTTGGTAATAATTTTGCGAAATAATTTTTTTTTTGGCTTTTACATTAATTATAATTTTACTACCGCCATCTTTAGTAATTCTACACTACTTTTAACTTCGTGAGATTTTCAACTTCTTGGGTTGGAGTTTTTGATGCATTTTTTTTGCAACTTTTCTTTATTTGTTCTTATGAACAATTTAAATTCTATTTATTGAATTAATTTTTTCAACATTACAATTTCTTTTATATTGCCGAAACGGATCAGTGGGCTCGCTTTACAAGAATTCATCTTAACAATATTCTTTTGTTCTGAATTCTTTTAATTTTTTTTTAAGGTGAACATTATGACGTCCTGTCTTGTGTTGTCGGTAATGTACTTGTGTTTGTTTATTTCAATTATTGAGGATTTGGTTCTCATCTATGGTTGAGTCTGCAAATAATGCGCTATAATAAACCATAACTGGGTTTCGTTATGTGATAACACCCATGTTACAAGCTTTTAGCTTTAACATATACCATGATAGCTTATTCAGCTCATAATAGATACAATACCATGATAGCTTATTCAGCTCATAATAGATACAATACCATGATAGCTTATTCAGCTCATAATAGATACAATACCATGATAGCTTATTCAGCTCATAATAGATACAATACCATGATAGCTTATTCAGCTTATAATAGACACAAAACCATGATAGCTGATCGGCTGATAACAGATATATTTTATGTGTTTATTTATTATTGTCATGTATATGTCTACGTATTTCATGTTTTGTGTTTTGTTTCGTCGTTTTCATCGGTATTCTTCAGCCACTCACTGTTCGCTCTGTGACGAAAGAATATGTGCATGAAAATAAAATAATGATTAGATTAATTTTTATATAATTTTCTCTATAAACTCTGTATTCTTATTCAATATTTTTTTAACAAGAAGATTTATTGATTTTCTATCTAATATTCATTTCTACACTACTGCCATCTATTGTCAAGTAGTACAAAACTTTTAATTACCATTGCTTTTGGTTTGATTATTAGCTTCATTCACTTGTATGGTTATACATTATTTAGCTGTTATCTTCGATATTACGGTAAATTCTTCTTATTTAAGAAAATTTTCCTTTTGAATATTAATTGCATTTGTCATCATGACGTTTTACTATTATATTTTTTTTTGGGCCTTGGAATTGATTTTTCATTGTTGGTTATCTCGCCTATTTACAACTGTCACTTTTAGTACAAAACAGTTTGTTAGAGTTTTTTATTCAGGTTTTCAACTTGAGCATCACCTTTTTAAATTAGTAAATATATTATAATTCTTGCTTGTAAGGTGTGCACCTTCTTTCCTTGTAAAGGGCTTGCTATTTTAATAAATTTTAGCTTCTTTCATCAATGACCAGTTCGGGTAGGCTAGACATCGAACATTCTCACGAAGACTTCTTCTGCTTCTTCTTCATCTCCGTGCTGTACTACTGAACAAGGCTATCATCATCTTCCCTGAACGTACTACACGATGCGCTCATCAGGATCATCTGGATTGCTTTGCTTCTTCTTCATCGCCATGCTGCCCTACTGAACAAGTCAATCATCATATTCCCTGAACGTACTACATGATGCGCTCATCAGGATCATCTGGATTGCTTTGCTTTTTCTTCATTTCCGTGCTGGTGCGACTGAAGTATCACTCATCATCTTCATCTGCTATCCTTCTCTGGCAACCTTCTGAAACTGAAATGGACGGGCTTGTTTGGACAACTTGGAGCCTGAGGTGCTCTACCACATAGACGTAGGAAACTCATGTCGTCATTTTGAAGCCCCTTGCTGCCCTCTTTTACGCAACTACTGATTTCTACTGCAGGAGTGGTTCCAAGGCCAGTTGGCCACGAGGTGTCAGGCGAACCTCAGACTTATAGGCATAAGTCTTTTGGCTGAGGGGGCATTGTAGCAGTTCCTTTCTACCCGCTACATTTCAAGATTATTCGGAGTGTGTAAACACCGGACTCCGGCAAGAAGAGATGGGACGGCAACTCGAGCGAGCCCGAGCGGCCAGTACCAATACGGCTTCCGCCGGCTGGAGACGCAATCCCGGAAGACGCAGCGAACGCTACAAACGACATTGGACGAACATTTCGAGACATCGATCTTTTGGGGAAGAGTGACGCAACATGTTATAATCGTTTGGCTGGTCGTTGCTTTTCTATACTAAATTTAACATCATGTAAAATGATGTTTGGCGCCCTCTACTATTCATAACAGGTTAGAATACTTTGTCACACACACGTTTCTCATGTTACTTATTCTTATTCACTTTTCTAGTCACACTATTTAACATTGCTACCTATTATTAAAAAGTCCGATGCGCAAGGCCTTCGGTCTGACGCACATGCCCTGAGATTAAATTCAATTATGAAAATTATAGAGATCTCTAGATTGCTCTGGTTTTGTACGCTGTAGAAATAAATAATATGTTGTAATTCATGACTCTTTTATTACTACACTTTTTATCATCATGTTTCCTATTGTGGGATTAAATCCCGTTATAATGGCGCGCAACGTGCCCTTCACCTTGAAATCTGGTTATAATACCGCCCAACGTGGTAATCCGGTTATAAATTGTACATTATATATGTTATTGTTATGTCAAAACTCTTTAAAAAGGCCTTTAGATTCATTTTTTGCTGATGATACTGCACTTGTAGTATCCAATGAAAATCCTATTATAGCTATTCAACAATTGCAAAGTGACTTTAACGAGCTACTTAAATGGGCTCATGATGTTAGTTTAATTATTAATGTTAAAAAAACAAAATGTATGTATGTAAAATCACCAAGCCTGGGAATATGGAATATACCTAAAATAATTGCTCATAATTCTGAATGTATTCATAGAAAAATTGAAAATATTTGCCACTGTGAAACAATTGACTTTACTAACGAATATACCTATCTGGGACTAATAGTAGACATTAAATTTAAATGGGATAAACAAGTGGCTAAAATCTGTAACCAGCTCCGATCTTTTGCAAGTAATTTTTATAAACTGAAATTTGTTTTGCCTCATTGTACTCTTAAAATAATTTATTTTTCTATGGTCGAATCCATACTCAGATATGGCATACGAACTTGGGGGCACTCAAGCAATATTTATATTAAATATATACAAAACTTACAAATTGCTATAATAAAAAAAATTGTACCACCGAATATTTACAGACAAAGAAGTAATCTAAAACTACTGTATGGTTCTGAGGGCCTACTTCCAATAAAGGGTCTTCTTTGGTACATTATTATAATGGATAATGAGGGAGATAGCAAATATAAAAAGCAACCGGTGCATAATCACACAACAAGATTCACTGAAAATAAGGGCCTCATTATTCCAAGAGTAACAAATAAGTATGGAAGCCGAACGCTTAAATACTTAATACCAGAGATTTTCAATAAATTTAATAATTATTTTAAACCTCAGAATAATGAGAGACCCTGCCCCAAAAACACTAAGAGTTGGCTAATAAGCGATGAATCAATGTATCTCTGAACTTTATTATTGATGTATTCCTGAACATCTCAACGTACCTGCCTAAATAATTTGTATATAGGTAGGTACTTTGAGATATATTATTTTGTGATATTGTTTATTGTATAATCAAAAGCAAGTAAAAATAAAAATAATTACCCAATTTTAAACAAACAGATAGAACTCACTAAAAGCCCTATTTTAAAGATGTTTCCTTTCTCCCTGGGTAATCCCCACCCCTCCCCGACCCCACTACCTACTCCGCTGCCCTGATGCTCTCTCCCTCACATTTATATACTTTCTCTTTCTTTATTGTTTACTTAATAATCTTCCTCTGTATTATATTTTAGTTTATATTTGTACTGTCCTGATGAAGGTTGAGTTCAACCGAAACCGGTCGACGTCTATAAATGTAATAAAGTGGTTTAAAACAAAGATATTCTTTCATTTGTGTAATAATGTCAAGCCACAAAGTGTTTGCTTCCTTCGATAATATAATAAATTTCTTTTCACCCACAAATGGTTCTTTATAAAATCACAACAAGTCGGTAACATTTTGTATTCAATTTGTTTTGGTTCACCAAACACAGGAAACGACAAATCTTTTCTTGTGTTGGGCATTTTTTACTACAGGGTTTTCCAATAAAAGGTGTTATTTTGAATAGCCCGCTATTTCGGTAGATGTTACTTTTGAAGCTGTCATTTTTTGACATTTGACAAGTAGAAACTACGCCATTAATAAAAATGGAACGATACACGCTTCAACAACGCATTGAAATTATTAAAATTCACTTGAGTGAATCAAATGCAAATCATCTTGAGTGTTGAGGCCCATTCTCGGTGGCTTCGTCCACAAGCAAAATTGTCGCATCTGGGGCTCGGAAAACCCAAGAGTTATTGTTGAAAAGCCTCTCTATCCTCAACGTGTCACTGTTTGGTGCGGTTTATGGTCTGGCGGAGTCATTGGACCTTACTTTTTAGTAAATGAGGATGGAGCAACAGTTACGGTGAATGGATTGCGCTATCGATAGATTATAAATGATTTTTTATGGCCGTAATTGGATGGTATTGATCTGGACAACGTTTACTTTCAACAAGACGGCGCTACGTGCCACATAAGCAACGAAACCATTGATCTTTTACGATTGAATATCAAAATAATACCTCTTATTGGAAAACCCTGTATATAAGGATCAAGAATCAATGTGCTGCTGTAAAGATTTTGAATTCCATGCGCTTCAATTTGCTACTGTTTGTTTTAACCGAAGTCAATAGAAAGAGTGCAAGAAACATGCAAGTTGCTTAAATTGCGCTTACCATGGAGCACTAGTAACAAATAAAAAAAGTTTTTTTGTAAATTTAAGGTTAACCGCGCCATTTTAAGATGTCATCCCGAGCAATGATGTGGGAGAATAGGTTCATTTATCCCCAAATAGTATAAAGCCTCTATCGGCGTCTGTTTGTTTGTGTGCTTATTTCTTCTAAACTACGCAAGGGATTTTCATAGGGTTTTGACTATCATTTAGAGAATTTCTTCCGGAAGGTTTATGTTTATAATATTATATTTATAGAAAGTATAAATATTTTCGGCTGCTTACATTGCTAACGCTGGCCAAACCTTATGATACACATAAAAATAATGTACAACGGTATTGTATATCTTAAAAAGGCCTACAGAAGTTCGTGAAGTCAGATGTCTATCTCCAAAGAATAACCCCCAGCAACGCCGGGTACACGTCAGCTAGTTAAACATTCGAATTTTGACATTCTAAAAATTAGAATAATCACTTCGCCCTTGTGTTTATTTTATAATTTAATATTTGTACTTTTTACAATAGGTATTAATTTTTGTCATGTTTTACAGTGTTATAATTAAATAAAAAAATAGCCATTCGTCACCATAAAGAGTCACGACTCTTGTGTTTGATGAGAAAATTCTAGCTCAATTATGCAAAGTAATGTAAGTTATAATAAAATATTGTAAATAAACAACAAAAAAACGTAAGAAGAACACAAGATTTTCCAATGAAGCAAAAATAAGAATAAGAAATTATATAGTTTTACGTAATTTTTAAAATTAAGTTGAAATTCGTCAATATTTGCGATAATTTTTATATTTAAAGGAAGTTTGTTAAAATAAGTGATTTGTATATAGATGTAGGTATTCATTTTTGGTATTTTAATGTTATTCTGAGATCACTCTGGTATATTAATTTGTAAGTTATATTGTTTTATACATTTTGTCTATTGTAGGAACATTGAATATTGTAAAAAGAATTTCGGTAGAAAATGTAAATTGATTACTTTAATTATCTTCGAATTATTGTTAGTGCATTTGAAATATAATAATACATATTCCTCCCCAGTGAATAATACCATACTGTAATTTAGATTAAACATTGGCAATGTATGCTTTTGTTCGCTTTTCTAGTCTAAGAATATGAATACATTTCTACAAATTAGTGTTTTTCATTTAAAATGTTGGTTTTTTTTTTACATTAGTTCCCCACAGGACGCCCTGAAGAAAATGATTCCCTCAGGACCTATGTCATCTTCGGGGAAAGGAAGGAGAGGAGGGTCTGGTGGTCAATGTGTCCATCCAAACATACCACGGGCGGTGCAAGGAGATGGGTCGAGAGAGAGGTAAAAAGGCCTCCCTCAACCAGTCTCTGCCAATCCGACTAGTAGTTATGTAAACAGAATACTTCGTGTCCTTAAAAAAGTGTACAAAGTGTTTTAATATTAATTGTAAATAAAAAAAACCGATTTGTACAAATTTAGGATAGTCCCACAAAGCTGTCCTAAGGCAGCTTGTCTGTAGGTTCTACCAATTAAACATTCTACTAAAAACAAGATATGTATAGAGATACATGAAATGTTTTTAATTAACCACAGCTTTACCATTTTAGGGCAGTCTCTCATTTTTTTCAAATTTTAATATTTTATTGATTTTATTAAAAATCACTGGAATTTTATCTTCAAGAGTACGGCTCCCATATTTATTTAATATTCCGGGAGTTTTTAGGCCCTTTGCTTCTTTAAATCTTTTTGTATGTTTGTGTACCAGTGGGTGTAAGCTTCCCCCCGTGTTACCCATAATAGTAGTGAACCAAAAGAGACCTTTTATTATAAGTAGGCTCTCTGATCCATATAGTACTTTTAACTTATGTCTCTGATTGTAAATATTAGATGTGAAATTTTTTTTTACTATTGCAGTTTTTCTAAATTTTGAATTATTATTATTTTTTTTTTCTTTATTGTGACAAATTTTCAAATTATTATTTTATTTTTAAATGTGTTTATTCAGTTTTTTTTTATTTGTATATTATTTTCTCTTACTTAGATCTTACAAAACTGATCAATCAGTTTAATTGTTAGAAATCTCTCACTTTTTCTATTTATTAGCATATAATAATATATTTAATTTCAACTTGATATCTTGGTAGGTACCACAATATTAATTGTTTTTATGTTTGACGGAGGTAGAACGATCTAATTTTCGTTTTTATTTTTGAATGACATGTCTCATTTTTAATATCTTCTGGTAATGAGTTAAATAATTCCGGAATTTTATGTCTTTTTGTTCTATCTCCGTATACATTTTGCGATATTTTAATAATAAACATTTGCGCTTCTCTATGCCTAGTAGGGTAGTTATGGTTTACAGGTTTTTTGAATTCTGTATTCCAGAATTCATCTAGTGTTAGTTGGCAATCTATCCTACTATGTATAGAGAGCACATTACACAAAGAAAACATTTTTTTATAATCGCCTTCACATAATTCTTCACATAACTATAACTATAGAGATACATGAAAGACTGTTTTGTGTACATTGGTTTATACATTAGATGAGAATATTAATTAATAAATAGTGCTTACGTGTCAACAAGTTCGAATTCCGTATCTAAGGATGGATTCGACCATTATTAAGTCATCGTCTAGCTTCCCGTTCGAATTCCGAACCCGGGAATCCCTGCTAAGTCATCAAACGTAGCGAACCATTTGGGGTGACCTATGACAGGAGTTTTGGTTATCCAATAAATGGTTTCCGGAGCGCACCCGCCTCCCGAATAGAATTGGTATATATATATACTAAAATATTGCAAGTGTGATAGTAATTTTAATTGAAAATTATTTATAGAGAATGGGGTTGATTTTATTTTTTCATAGCTTCAGGAAGGAAGATTTTTATAGAGCCAGTTTTTCAGTATATGTTGGGTTTTGAATGTGACTCCAAGAGAATCTTCAATAACTCTCATAGTGTCATCAGCATAATATATTTTTTATTATAAAATATAATAAGCAGTAATTGTTGAATGAAGCACTAGCACATATTGAATTATTTGGCGGGTTGGAAATAAGCCGACTTAGCTCAGTAGTCCAGAGCTTCTCACCGTGGTGCGGGTTTAATTCCCGTCGGCGGCATTTATTTTTACTCGGAAGATATTTTCAATTTGTATTGATATTACAGGCGACTAATTATTGCTTATAATAATTTGTTTTTATTTTTCCGTTTAGTTTACGTTTGAATGTGTCACTTATATAGATGAAGTATAGTAAAGGTCCCAGGACTGTACCTTGAATTATGCCAGAGTGGCTTTTGTGGCGGACTAAGCCCATCGTCTATTTTTACGTCTTGAGGAAGTTTAAAAAGATATATTTTTAGTAATAATTCTAAACTATGATTGTACAGTCTTATTCAATGTGAAACTAAAAAACCCTTTAACGGTTGGAAAGTGTGTTTTTATTGATGTGTAGGTAATTGTATCAGCATAATAACTATATATCTATTTAAAAACCATGAATAGTCATTGTTCTTATTTGACCTTGAAAGCTTTTTTGAAACGCTGTCCTCAGAACACCATAACCTATATTAATGCGGCCGAGAACATTGAAACCTGGTCTCCAGCATTACATTCGTGCCTAACTAACTAACTAACTAACCATCACGCTGTTTTGCCGCAGAGGTAGGCAGAGAGGACGGACCGCCTAACAACTCGGTCACACCACACTCCTTGCCTCATTCACATTCATACATCGTCTCTTAAATACTCTTCTATTATTCTGACTCTTGACATGGCCCGACACGAGTATCTGATTCACTTGATCGTGCTATGTCTTTCTCGGGCGTCTCCGACTTCTGCTACCATTCGCATTCGCATCATATATTCTCCTTACACTCCTTTCTTAACTCATTCGCTCTACATGCCCAAACCATCTATGTTTCCATTTCTTAATCCTACTCATTACGCTTACATCTGAACTCTTTGTGGATCTCCTCATTTCTCACACGATTATACATGGTTTTACCACACATACGCCTCAGGGATATCAGGAGTATCAGGGATAATCAACGAGTACCATTATATTAATTATTTTCAAATAATGTAGACAGTCACATCCATAAAGTCATAAATCTTCACAGTCATTGTTAATAACCTTGCACTCTTTATAGATCTCGACATTTCTCACACGATCACACATCGTTTTTCAACACATACACCTCAGGAATCTCATTTCAACAGCATTCAATCTACGTTCATCCTTTTATCCTAGTGCCAACTTGCACAATACATAATGTATCACGTTTCTACGGGACTGGAAAAGCTATGAAGGGTGAGTTGTCCTTATAAAACGGTAAAACCAATTGTCAAAGATTGAACAGATTTTCCTCCAATTTCAGTTCATTGCATAAAATAACTTGTACTTTGTCATACTTTTTGTAAGCTATTGATTTAAATCTCAGGTTGTATAGTTATGTGAACAGGGTAAATTAAATAAAAAAGGTGTCTTTTACACTACAATTAATATCTATGTAAATAATAAGTTTATGCAAATGGAAGAAGTTGGGATGGAGGAACAAAGCACCGTGCCCTCACCTGTGCTGAAACTGTGCTCAAGTCCCGTGGTTCCTGGTTGCGTCCGAATCAAGTCGCGTGTCAGGCAGCCAACGATTGGTCGGCCACCTACGAGAACGTGCTGCGTCCTTTGCAGACCCCAGGTTCCAGCCCAATATCGGGAAGTACAAGATCTCCAACTACAAAAGATGTCATCAATTGTAATCCATTTCTTCATCGTAGACATCGTGATCGATGGCGACCATGGTTCATGCTGTGATAACGCGGATGAACGTGGATTATAATCTCCAAAAGTCGAAGGGTAGAATAATAATTATAATGATGTTAATGAATGGCGAAGTGATTGCTTCGACAAACTGCAGGAACGGTGTGTTTGGTCACGGAATGAGCTTTATGCTCATATTGCCTTCCCGAATCCTCAGCATAAATAAACCACTCTCTATTTCCATATCTTCTGGCTTTTTGTTAGAAACAAATTGGACCTCTATTTGACCAATGGTATGCCAATATTTAAACAAATTTTATGCATGCGACAGTACTACGTCACCATTAACATCGACGAGAATAGGAAAAATTAAAAAGAGGCGTGACCATAAACAATATAATTCCTGTTCGAAGCTTACTTATTAGCCTAAAATATTTAATAAATAAACTTGTTAGAAATGTCAAAATATTAACACATACAGAAAAATGAAAACTCAGTTAGAAGTTAAGCATTTTTTATTTCAGCAAGACAATAAATTATAGATACAGGTAAAATCATTTTAATGAATAAGGTAAAACGATGAAATTCAACGATGATCGTTGTATCCACCCGAACGATCGCGCGTCAAAAAACTTTTTTCTCCGATTGCTCGCGGTTTTTTGGCGACGAATTTGAATATTTTCCGCCAACATTAAAAAAATCAAACCTCCGAATTTTAATACGGAGACATAAAACTGATTATAGTGCTATATAGCCACTAAATTCACCTATATTTTTAATAATTTTTTTATAGTTTTAGAATTGATAGATAAATTATTAAAAAATCTTAAACTTTATAAATGCGCGAAATTAGCGTTTTTGTGATTTGAAATTGCCGCCAGTGGCAGTTTTAAATATCTTTATAGAATATTTTCTACGTTTTTATGTTCTCTATGGCCTGTTTGATAACCACAGATGCAAGAATATAATAGAAAAATAATTTTTTGTACGTTATGCTCTCTTCAAAAGTTTGGTTAGAAAATAATTTTTTAAAATTTGAGTGCGTGACGTGTCAAAATTGAAATCACTGTATTATACTATATAATAAATTTACCACAAAAACTGGTATAACGTTAGGAAGATACATTAACTGTCTACAATTATTATTAAGCATAGTCGTCGTGTTGGCTTTATTTTATTCATTTGATGAATTATACAGAGAGCCTATTTCACGATGTCAAAATCATGGTGCTACTTTTTAAATAATTGTAAATTAGATTTACTGGAGATTTGTAACCATATTTTTATATAACGTGCAAGACGAGGAAATAAGGCTTAAAATGAGATATATATCATAGATATAAACACTGCCAATATTCCATGGGGATACTTTGAAAGTTGATGAAATTCACCAATATTTGACGAAAAATCACTTCTGACAGCTACCTTAAGGTCAATCTACATAGGGTAAATCGGAATATGTAAAATGATGATAAATTTGTATATATATATATTAAACCTTTGTATGACCGTAGAATGGCAAATAAAATCATAGTGATAATTTTATATCTAAACGCAAAGGTATCGAAAAAAATGGGGTAGGGAAAATAATTGATGGAACCAATAATTGATTTATTTATTAAGCCCTAATATCCTTTTAAATCAATATTACAGTTGTATGGTTACAATTAAAGAGCAGTATATTGATTTAAACATTGTTAACACACTTTGTCATAATAAAAATGTATTCAGTTTATTGGTTTATTCATAATTTAAGAAAATCAATACATAATAATATCATTGTGCCTCGCTATAGAGTGAGATTCTGAGTATCGCTCTGGTGAGGGACCACCATTCAGAATTGAACATTGCTTGAATTGGCTTAGTTATGTTTAGTGACTAGATCTGGAAAAGCCTCTTTACAGAAAAATTGACAAAATATAATCAAGACATAAAAATAAAACGAGTTATTTAATGTGTACAATAAACAGGGAAAAATGAGAATACCTGTGCAGTTGTTAACATGCATATTTCAATGATCAGAATTGAAATATACATATTAAATGTCCACCGAACCTTATCATATAGAACCTTTGAGGACAACATAACATGAGACGTGAGTATGCGGAAAGAAATGATTAAGTCCAGCCATCCAGACCATCATAATTGATGTTCAAACAAATTTAATTAAATTTATAAATTTGAATTTCATAACTAAAAAACCAAAAAAGAAAAAAATGAAATAAAAAAAACCCTTAGCAAATCTATATTGTAGTGTGATATGGCTTCATGCAATCATAGCATAATGCCACATCACACTTTGTAAGGGTCCTTTTGAAAATGTTATTTATGTTGCACCACGCACATTTCACCTTTTTCCCGCTACGGACCACGAAGTGGTTGCCTTTCAGGATAGGTCGCAGAGTCTTTCCTTCAGCTATTAGGCCAATGGTCCGCACAGTCGTGTCAATTTGACTACGACAGAACAGCAGAAGGAGTTCATCCGCAACCTCACTCCTGAAGTTTCGGTACAAAATGCGTTTATTTTCCTTGCGGAGCTTTGAGCCGTACAATATATACGCATTCTGCACCGAAACGCTTAGTAGTCTCCTGAAAAGCTTCTTGTACCAGACCAGGTTTCGCTGTCGTTCAATGGGGAAGCCTGACAAAAGCTGATCTTTTCGGTCAACCCCCCCCCCATTACCTTGTTATAGTCTAGTACGAGTTGAGGTTTGGATTGATCTGCATACCTGTTGGTCTCTCTCGCGATCAGTTCAACGAAATCTGCATCAAAGATTTTAAGAAAGGTTTGCCCATTTCGTCGGTATTGAAAGTTGGTCCTGGCGTGCCTGTGAAAGTCTCCCTTATCCCGTAAGATATCATTAGACCAATCGAAAGAGTAACCTTCAGGCGGCAGAATCGAACGCATTGCCTCACTACCTACCCGGTCTTGTCTACTAAAGTCTATGGGAGTTAGGTGAAACGTTGATAATATTATGATAAGGTATTGGTGGCATGTATCCTCATCGCTCTCTTCGTGGTCGACGTCGCTCGCTTCGTCATCCTCGTCGCTCGATCTGTCCATATCCATTTCTGAAACAAAAGAAAACCCAAATTAATATAATGTGTCTATATTACGATAACCCACTGCCTCTGGTACGGCTTATGACTCGCAATACGATGGTCGCGGGGTCAAATCAAATAAATTATATTTGCGGCACGTTCCAGAGTGGAAGATACCCATAGTATCGCCCTGGTGTAAGACCCCATTCAGAATTGAAACGTTGCTTGAAATGGCTTTAGCCGTGTTTGGTGACCAGTTCTGAATAGCCAGGTACTTTTCCACCTCCCTCTTCCACACCTCCTTCCCCTCCCCGCTACCTTCAGCCTCACAACATACCCCGATTGGGGATGCCATAGTTTCACTGGCTCCAGCTGAGGCTCTTGTGAGGTATTCATATAAAAAAAAAAAAAAAATTTAATTAAATACTTGAGGCGGGCAATGTCAGGAGTCAGAATAGCACAGTCAGGTAGGTATGGAATGAAGAAAAGAGTGTGTGTGCCAAGATCGAGTTGCATGGTGGTTCATCCTCTCTGCCTATAGAAATGGCGTGAAGGTAAGTTAGTAAGTTTTATAACTCACGGTTTCCAAGTACAGACCCTTCTAGTACAGCTGCCTCGTCCACGTTACTGTTTCTGCCCATGTCTGACTCTGAAATAAAAGAAAACACAAATTTACAGTAGAATTTGGATGTAATGACTTTGCATTTAACGGTCTACTGTTTTAAGTGACGATAATGTAAACTCTAGTAAGGTTTCATAGCTTTTAGTAGGAAAACGTATCCGTTTAAAGTGACCAACTACGTAAAGCGACCTATTTTAATGATAATTTGTCCGGTTACAAAACCCACCTACCAATACAGCCTCGCTTTTGACTAAGAAGCTCGACACAATGAGTCCCGTGAAGTGAAAGTGTTTTTTCAATTTAAGAAAAAAGTGCTGTATTACACCGTTTAGAAGCCGGTGAATCAAATGTAATTCTCGCAAAGAAGTTCGGCATGTCTTATTTCTCACTCTGCAATACCCGTTACAGAAAAAAAAGATGTGTAATGATGCATCCACGTCATAACAACAATACATTTTGTATGTTTGTTATGTGGAATTTTTAAGTACTATGCTTATTTCCTGCCAATATACCAACAGTGAAACTGTGCTAGGGATATCAATATAAAATATAGATAATTGATTTTATATTGAGCCCCTGGTATGACATTTCAAAAAATAAACTCACCGTTCCCCAACGCCGACAATTCTTCGTAGAATGGCACGTCCACCCACAGCTCGCTGTGGTAGCCGGCCTCCGGAGAGAAGAGTTCCCCACACTGGAGTTCTCCACTCCGCGATGTCCCAGGTAACGGCTCCGAAGATGCTGCACGGATTGGCATAATTGGTGTATTGGGAGCCGTTGATTGGGTCTGTGCGGGAGTGGACATCCACGGTGGTGGAACGGGTCGTGGCAACGGTGAACGTGTCCCTTGTGAAAAGGGACACGTTGTTCTCTCCGGAGATGGAATTCTGAAAACATTTACATAAATCATATAAATTGTTCTCATTCACGTGTGAAACAGTAAGTACAGTATGTAAATAAACAATAAAATTAGAACTCTGTAAAATATGCACTGAATGTGCCAAATGCACAGAGCGCTGATCTTACCAACTATCACTGTAAGAGTGGAACGCTGTCGGGAAAAAAACAATAATATTGTATCAAGCATATATACAACTAAATTACTAAATTTTTATTGTGTGACGAAGGCTTTACACCATTTTACATGTAAAAAAGAGTCAACTTTTTGACATATGACTTAAAATAATTGGTTAGCAAATATCTGTATTAATAATGAACCAATTCAAATAAAACTTATATATATATCTCTTTGTTTTGAATCACTGTGATGGAATATCTATATTTCAAATGCGCGAGTGCAGTATTTAAGACATTATTGTAAATCAAAAACAGATGACGTCTTCAGTTGACGTATTCTTACACAAAAACTTCAACCAAAACAATATATTAGAAACAAACGAATTAAAAACGCATTTCAAAGATAGATAAGTCAATAATGATTACACAGATATATAATTATGCGTTAAAAACCCAATAAATTAATTACTTACGGCATTTTAGGAAGAGACCAAACTTGTGACCAATCGTGAATGTTGAAAATTTATAATTTTGTTTTTTGACAGGACGCCATAAAAAAACCGCGAAAACTCGTTAAATCACACTTCAAAGACAACGGATAAGTTCATAGACAAAGAGAATATATTATCAGCTATTCGATAAAACAAGTAGCTGGCCATGGAAACGTATTAAATAATTACAATAAATATTTTACGAATGGTAGAAAAATCGGTCCATTTTTGGACCGATATCAATCGCAGAAAAATAAAAGTGGTCGATTTTTCGACCGAAATCGTTCCAGTGGGTATAATCACGATCCATTACGGCCACACAATATGCACATTCCTGACAGGAACACGGATATTGTGTGAAAAGAAAATAAATTCATTTCTACGGTGAAGTAAAAAAGGCTATTACAAATTAGCAAATTAGGAGCAAAACAAAGAGTGATTCTCACCAGCTTTTTGGTTAGAAACAGGTATTCTATTTTGGGTTCGAGATGTCAAGATTAAGTGTTGGCAACGCGTAATAACGCAGCACTCGGCTTTTTGCTTCCTATTGATAAACAAGAGCTACACACTGACAGACATCTCACTAATATTGAATAAAAAATATATAAAAAATTATAGACCCATATTTATACAGTCGTCAATTACTAAATTATTCGAATCCGTTCTTCTCTCAAAACTCTCGCCCGAGCTAAATAAAGTGATTTCACATCGACATCATGGTTTCATGGCAAAAAGATCTACTCTTACAAATTTAATGATATATCAGAAATATCTTTTTAATAACATGAACAAGCGTCTTCAAACAGACTTAGTGTATACTAACTTTAGTAAAGCCTTCGACAAAGTCTCACATAAAATTCTTATACATAAACTAAGAATCCTTGGAAAAACGGGGAATATTTTGAAATGGTTTGAGTTATCTTCACCGAAGAAAAATATCAGTCAAACTCAACTCACACT
This sequence comes from Hesperophylax magnus, assembly GCA_026573805.1. Lineage (NCBI taxonomy): Eukaryota > Metazoa > Arthropoda > Insecta > Trichoptera > Limnephilidae > Hesperophylax > Hesperophylax magnus. Next base: position 255,843 of record JAIUSX010000144.1, on the reverse strand, counting down.
ATTTACACCAATTTGAAATGTTCACTGGTGTTCCAGAGGGGTCACATTTAGGTACAGTAATGTTTTCCTTGTTTATCAATAACATAACTACCGTTTTTGATGGAGTTATGGTGCGAAATTTAGTTATAGGATTGTAACGTTTGGAAATTAGACGGGTTGTTCTCAGGATAAGTGGGATATGGCAGCTTTTACTGTTATTGGAAAAGGTTCTACTTTTGTTCTGAAATAAAAGATTCTTTTTGGAGCGATCATACAATATATATTTAACCAAGGACAAATTATGCATTAAACATCATACGCAAAGATAATTGACAAGCAACAACCATACCTGTGGACCCACAGTAAAAACTGAGCTAATTAAAGATCCTACGTAGAATGTGCGTAGAACAAGTCGGTAGCGCAGAAGGCAGGAGGCCGGAGCAAGATCCCTGGTTTTGATACCAATAATTATTTCGTTAGCTTTCTAACTCAAAGGCCTCATACACTATGTGTCGTATTGTATCATGTTACTGCTGCCACTACCTAGCATTTATCAACTAATTTAAGTCTGTTTAACTTAGGAGTAGGAATATTCCTATTTTTTTTACTATTTACTTGCTGTTATAATATGTCAAATGGATATGGTTATATGTATTTTTACTATTACTTTTGTGAACATGCAATCTTCAGAATATTACTTTTTTATGAACTATGTATGTAAAAGCCCAATGGGCGTATAAATAAATAAATAAAGAACAACACATCAACTCACCAGAGATAAAATGGGAAAATAATTCACCGACTCCAGATATTTTCATATCAGAGGGTTCGGCTCGGTAGAACTCCTAACTGGACCTTTAAATCCTACTGATCCCTCAGCATAAATATGTGTTTATTTCAATAAAAGGGTTCAGTTTTATGTAGTAATAACTTTATTCTTCTTCTTACAAATGTACACATTGAAAAAACAGTATTCTGTTTTTTTATCCTTGTTTACTGGACAAGGTTAAAAACAGTATTGCCAACAAAACAATGTTTACAGATACCTTATAGCCAACCTAAGATAATTGCATTTATATTGCCATATTCTAACACCCCTTCTCAATGTAAATACAGTTGTTAAACATAAACAAACTAATAATAATTCCTATTTTAACATTGATTATGTTATACAGTTTTGCCCGTAACACCACACTTATTTAAATGTTTTACAATCAGCTCTCTGCTTAAAGCTTTTGTTAATATGTCAGCTGGTTGCAAATTTGTGTTAATATATCTTACACAAATCTTATTTTCTCTGACCAATTCCTTAAAAAAATGATAGCGAATATCTACATGTTTTAATCGCTTTATAGCATCTGTATTTGCATTTGTTAATGCCGACTGATTGTCACAAAATATATTAACAGGGCAAATACTTTTAAAATCAAGTTCAGTTAGCAGATTTATAAGCCATGACACATCACTAGCAGCCATGCTCATAGATATATATATTCTGATTCAGTGGATGACAAAGAAACAGAGGCCTGCTTCTTTTAACTCCATGTGACAAGACAATTATAAATCAAAAATATACAACCGGAAGTGGATTTTCTGTCCTTGATATCACCACCCCAATCAGCATCGTAATATCCTTCCGAAATGATATCATTACATTTATAAATTAACTTATAATTTAGACTATACATTATATATCTTAACACTCTCTTTAATGCACTTAATAGCTCATTGTTGGCGCAGGTTTGATACCTACTTAACATAGAAACCGGAAAACACAAATCAGGCCTGGTACCTGATACAGCATACATTAGACATCCTATCATTTGTCTGAACAAATTCTGAATACTGTTGTCTACAGCAATACTGTCTTTTACAAATATTTTAGTGTTAAAATTAGGGTCAATAGGGGTTGACATAGGCTTACAATTTTGCATATTAAATCTTTTTAAAATATTCTACAAATATTCTCTCTGATCCTAACTCTATAATACCAGTTTTCAAATTTTGCTTTACATTTATACCTAGGAAATTTGATATTAGCTCTAAGTCTTTCATTTTAAACTCTTTACATAATATACTCTTAAATTTAGAAATATCTTCCTCGTTTGTACAAAAAATTAAAATGTCATCGACATAAAGTAAAATGTACATTTTCTCATTGTCATAATACTTTAAATATAAACATGAGTCACAGTTAGATTTAACAAAACCCTCTTTATTTACTACAGAATTGAATTTTATGTTCCAACACTTTGGTGAACTCTTTAAACCGTACAGTGACTTATTTAGCTTTACAATATTATTTCCTTCAGAATAAGCCCAATTTAATATGGACTTCTTTGTCTATATCGCCATACAAAAACGCCCCTATTACGTCCATTTGATATATAGGTAAATTTAATTTAGTCGCTATCGCTACAAAAATTCTAAATGTTGATAATTTAGCCACAGGAGCGTAAATGTCACTTAAATCAAAACAACCATTTTGTTCGAACCCCCTTGCAACTAACCTAGCCTTATACTGCTTTACATTACCATTTCCTTTAAGCTTAAAAACCCACTTGCTACTTACTACCTTTTCATGTACTGGTGCATTACAAAAATCCCAAGTATTATTCTCTTCTAAAGTTTGCAATTCTCTACTTATTGCCTCTTTCCACCTATTTGCATCGCTTCTTTCCATAGCTTCTTTGTATGTCACTGGCTCATTTGCTTCACTTACAACATTTTGACATTGATAGAATGTTGTCGGTTTCCTCACCCGCTTGCTTCTTTCATTTTGAGGTAACAATGTTTCATCTAGGTCTGATAGTTCATCATCACATGGCTCGTATTCACTCTGGCTTTCACTTTCACATAAAAAACTGTTTACAGTAGGATTTGTATGGCTGTCATTTTGGGTAACTTGAGTTTCCTCACATTCAGCAACCTTTTCTTCTTCCACTGTTTCTTCTGACGTCAACAAAATTTGAGTATTCTGATCCGACACATCCTCAATTTCCTCTGTTTCCTCTTGACTTTAATTACATCTATCTTTGAACACATACACTGGTGAACCAAATGCCTTCAGTTGATGAACATCAAAACTACTATTTGTCCATATTTCATATGGAGAATTTCCCAGTTCTATTCAAGAAAAAAACAGTAGTATTTACCGCTTCTGCCCACAATTTCTTAGGTAAATTCTTTGCGTGTAGCATTGTTCGTGCTGCTTCAACTAGGGTTCTATTTTCCCTTTCAGCTTTCCCATTTTGTTCGGGAGTATAGGGAACAGTAGTCTGGTGGGTTATCCCACGCTTGGAAAATATTTCCCTTACATCTCTATTTATGAATTCTAGCCCATTGTCACTCCGAAATATCTTGACTTTGTTTCCAGTAGTATTTTCGGCTTTATTTATAAAATCCTCCAAACAGCGCTTAATCTCGTGTTTTGCTTCAACGAAATACACACATCTAAAGTTAGAATAGTCGTCCTTTAGAACGACAAAATATCTCGACCCGCCAATTGATTTTTCTTCCATGGGTCCACAAGTATCCCCATTTATGATTTCACATGTTTTTGTGCTCACATGCTCACTCCTCTTAAATGGTAGCCGGTGTATCTTTCCTTTCAAGCAACTTTCACATTGGAGTACGTCAGTTTGTTTTACTTCAATGTTTTTTTTTTTTTCTTTATTTATTTTCATTTCTTTACATATATTATACATATTAATAAATAGTATATAATAACATAATATATAATACCAAATAGTATACACAAGAAATGAAAACCCATTAAGGCACTGCCTGAGTGTGGGTAATATAAAACGATTACTATATTTCAAGTACCTAAAGTATAATATACATTAGAAGAAAAATATATATTTTTTGTTTGTAGTTATTATAAAAAGTAAAGAGAAAAACATTATGTACAATAGTTTATAAAGTTTCAGCAAGTGAGTTGTAGAAAGACTTAACATTTCTTTTAGCTACGAACGCAGACGAGGACGAAGTATCTTGTATTTCATCACTTTTAACTTTCACCCTTTCCTCTTCAACTAATAACCTGGCTACTAAATTGTAGAACGTTTGTTTATCGTCTGGCGCAAATACAAAATGTTTGTATCCATCTTGCAAGCTCATTAAGACTTTAGTTATTATAAATTTATCAGACATATCCTCGCCCATTTGTTTAAACTGATTTTACATCTCTTGAATTTTAGAGAAAAAAACTGACATTTCGGTGCCTTTCTCAGATCTGTATTGAAAGAATCTTTGTTGGATAATTTGGATACTGGTTTCCGACTTCTGTTTATATACACTTAGAAGCTTACTCCACATTGCAGCCGAAGTTGAGCACGATATGATATGTAGAATAACGTTTTCCGACATTCTCGTAACCAGTAGCGTCTGAGCTTAAGCATCTTTTGTCTCCCAAGTGGTTCGCGCGGTAACATCTTCAGGTTTCATAGTGCGCCCTTCAACAATGTCCAGCCATCCCTGTCCTCTGAGAAGTACTGTCGTTTGAAATTTCCAAATATTCCAATTCGTTGCCCATTCCAACTTCAATACATTGGTAGTCATCACGTTTCTTTCCATTTTGCTATCCTGCCTTGCCTGATCAGATATATCAGTTGTATTTTATCCTTCTCAGCGAAAATTTTCTGCACGCGTTCCGGCAACCTAACCTCACTTTTCGCTGATATTCATTCCCGTTGATTTATTTTGCGTAATTTTAACTTCATCAACAGATTAGCGACTCTGGGCCCATAACCTGTGATTATTTCAATAAAAGGGTTCAGTTTTATGCAGTAATAACTTTATTCTTCTTCTTACAAATGTACACATTGACAGGTTGCTTCTTAGTAATAGACCATAGGACAAGGTTAAAAACAGTATTGCCAAAAAAACAATGTTTACAGATACCTTATAGCCAACCTAAGATAATTGCATTTATATTGCCATATTCTAACAAAATATTTAAAAAAATCTTTGTTATCATACATGTATTCAAAATGACCGACTTTTGCATCTTTATATATAAATTTTTTGATATATCTAATGCTCCAAAATGTTTAATGAGCGAGCTAGGTATAATGCAAGTAGCCGAAATAACGAATGGTAATGTTTTTATTGTCTGAGAATGCCAAATTCTTTTTATCTCATTTCCAAAATCTGTGTATTTTCTTATTTTTTAACAGATTTTTAAATATTACAGGAATTTGGAATAGCGACATCAATAATATAAGTTTTTTTTTTAATTTTGTCATGTTAAACTATATCGGGTCTATTATGACTAATCGTTCGGTCTGTTAGTTTAGTTTTATCATAATATATTTTATAAATTCGTTTTCTAAAAATGAATTTGGTTCGTATTTATAATATGGTATTATATTACGGCAGTCAATCAAGTTATGTTTAGTTACCAAACCTTGGTGAATTATTTTTAAAACTTGATTGTGCCTAAATGTATACTCAGACGGTGCTTATATAGAACATCCAGATATAATATGTAATTTCGTTTCCGGAAAAGCCAAAAATTTGCTACATTAATCATTAATTAGATTTGTATCTTTGATTATAAGCTTCTTATGATTTTTCGTATAATGACTGTATCCTGAATAGCAAGCATAAATCCTTCAATTTCTGCGCTAAACTCTCTAATACTGAACCATTTGTTTGACGAAAATTTGTCAACATACGTTTGGTTGAGATAATTGAAGTGTTTTGCGTGTAAAATTTTATTTTACCAGGAATCTAATAATTCGTGGTTGGGATTTATAAAAATGTTGGCATTCTCGTCGTATAAATTAAAAGGTGTAATGTTTTCACTGACTTAAAAATTATTTTGTGCATTTATGAGCTATGAGCTTTCCTATGGAAAAAGAATTCTTGGCATTTCTACCTGATTATGTTTCAAAGAAGTTATTTTGACTATACCTCTACCTCCTAAATTTATTAGTTCTACAGCTGAAATTGGATGATGGCAATTAAAATTTGCTAGCGTAGTTCTAAAAACTAAAATTAATTAAAAAAATTATTAGATTAATTAATATAAGCATTGATTTGTGCAACTTAATAAATGATTTGAATGATTTGTTACTTTGGTTTCAAAGGGGAAAAAAACTAAACGTTTACCATGAGAGAACCCGTTAGTGACGACCTATTCTGTGACTAAGCCTGCTGTATCTTAAGCAAATATATGTTAGGAATATCCAGCAAACTTTACTAAAGACGAATAGCTACACACGGAACTGATTTTGGTTCACTGTGAGTCAACATGTAACGTTTTAAAGATGACTTAAGTGAAAATAAATTATTGCAGTATGGACACGAAAATAGGTGTTTTTCTACAGTGGGTAAGCATGTGAATTTTAAGATTTCCCTTTGTAGAACATGAATAGTTGCAGTAGGAACACAAAAAAGGTGTTTCCCCACTGTGGCGCACCATGTGTATTTTAAGTAATTCCTTTGTGGAACATGAATATTTGCAGTCGGGACAAGAAAAAGATTTTATTCCACTGTGGGTAACCATATGAAATTTATGATATCCCTTTGTAGAACATGAATAGTTGGAGTCAGGACATGTAAAAGGTTATTCCCCACCGTGGTTAAACACGTGTTTTTTAAAATCTTTCTTAAAATTGCATGAATAGTTACAGTCGATACATGAAAAAAGTTTTTCAGTACTATGTGATAACATGTGACTTTTAAGATTTCCTTTTGTATAGCAGGAAAAGTTGCATTCCCGACATGAAAAGGGTTTTTCCCCACTGTGTCTCAGCACATGAATTTTAAGATACCCCTTAGTAGAACACGTAAAGTTGCAGATAGAACATGAAAAAGGTTTTTCTCCACTGTGGGTAAACATGTGACTTTTAAGATTTCTTTTTGTATAGCAGGAATACTTGCAATCAGGACATGAAAAAGGTTTTACTCCACCGTGGGTTAACATATGACTTTTAAGAGTTCTTTTTGAATAGCAGGAATAGTTGCATTCAGGACATGAAAAAGGTTTTTCTCTACTGTGGGTAAACATGTGACTTTTAAGATTTCCTTTTGTGTAGAAGGAATAGTTGCATTCAGGACATGAAAAAGGTTTTTCCCCACTGTGACTCAGCACATGAATTTTTAGATGCCACTTAGTAGAACACGAAAAGTTGCAGTTGGAACATGAAAAAGGTTTTTCTTTCATGTGAGTAAACATGTGACTTTTAAGACTTCCTTTTGTATTGCATGAATAGTTGCAGTCAAGACATGAATAAGGTTTTTCTACACTGTGGGTAAACATGTGACTTTTAAGATTATCTTTCGTATAGCAGGAATAGGTGCATTCGGGACATGAAAAAGGTTTTTCCCCACTGTGTCGCAGCACATGAATTTTTAGATGCCCCTTAGTAGAACACGAAAAGTTGCAGTTGGAACATGAAAAAGGTTTTTCTTCCATGTGAGTAAACATGTGTCTTTTAAGATTTCTTTTTGTATGGCAGGAATAGCTGCAGTCAAGACATGAAAAAGGTATTTCTCCACTGTGGGTAAACATGTGACTTTTAAATTTTCCTTCTGTATAGCAGGAATAGTTGCATTCAGGACATGAAAAAGGTTTTTCTCTACTGTGGGTAAGCATGTGACTTTTAAGATTTCTTTTTGTATAGCAGGAATAGTTGCATTCAGGACATGAAAAAGGTTTTTCCCCACTGTGTCTCAGCACATGCATTTTTAGATACCCCTTTGTAGAAGACGAAAAGTTGCAGTTGGAACATGAAAAGGGTTTTTCTTCCATGTGAGTAAACATGTGACTTTTAAGATTTCCTTTTGTTTTGCCGGAATAGTTGCATTCGGGACATGAAAAAGGTTTTTCTCCACTGTGGGTAAACATGTGACTTTTAAGATTCCCCTTTGTATAGAAGGAATAGTTGCATTCAGGACATGAAAAAGGTTTTTCCCCACTGTGGGTTAACATGTGACATTTAAGAATTCCTTTTGTATAGCAGGAATAGTTGCAGTCAGGACATGAAAAAGGTTTTTTTCCACTGTGGGTAAACATGTGACGTTTAAGATTTTCTTTTGTATTACAGGAATAGTTACAGTCAGTACATGAAAAAGATTTTTCTCCATTGTGGGTAAACATGTGAATCGTAAGACTTACTTTTCTGGAACATGAAAAGTTGCAGTGAGGACATGAAAAAAGTTTTTCTCGAGTATGGGTGCACAGGTGCAGTTCAAGCGTCGACTTGCGAGAGCAGGAATAGTTACAATGATGACAAGAATATTGTTTTTCCCCAGGACGCGCCCTTAGCAATCCGCCTGAAAATGATAAAAATGAGATAAATATATATAAAGTGTAAGCAGATACAGCATAATTGAGAGCACGTATTGCAAACTTGCTCACTAACTGCTCTGGTAGCTTAGAAAATAAACAAGTAAAAAATCTACCACTCCAGAACGTCCAAAAAGATTATTCATATGAATTAAATGCGTAATAACAATAAATTAATTAAATTAAACTTGCAATAGAGGACCTTAACCCCTAAGCACACTTAAATAATACCGCCAACTCCTAGTCAGAACCCAAATACATTAAATTCTGTTAAATAATGGTCCGGTGAAAAACCACCACCCCAGAATCGATTAAAATTAATATTAAAAAAATCGAATTACTTGTGGTCAGGGTTATTATTTTAGAACGCTTTAAGCATTCCATTTTAACATCCGGGAGGTCTATGTCAAGATCAGTATAAGGAATTCCACCTCCAATTTCTTCTTGGGATCCTGGTTCTGCCTTGATGGTAACAGTCTCCACATTAATATTACCTGGAGAAACGAAAAACAATACATTGGCACTACTTTGGAAAAAAACTGAAATAATGTTTCCGCATCAATATTAACATTCTGGCATCAACAACAAGAGACCCAAGTTATCTAGAAAATTAAAATGTTACACCAGTAAACACCGATTAATATGGAAAGAGGCGTCAGAAAAGGGAGTATTTCTATATAAGATTCTAAATTATGCATTTGACAGTCAAGAAATTCATAAATTGAAAAGCTATTGAATACCACTACGTAATACTAGAAGCAGGGATTTATTTCAGTTCAGAAATTCTGGTATTAACTTCCATAATATGTATTTCTCATTGCCCATGATACTAATGGAGGGAAATAATTATGCCAAGTCAGTGGATATTTCCTATTTCTAACTAAACTAATACAAAAGGTTGTTACTGACGTAGGTCAGGCAAGTCTAATGGTAAATTATTTTTACTAATCCCATATAAACGAACTTCAAAATGGCGTTATTATATAAATAAAGAGATAATATAATTTATTAATAATATATTACTAAATTATAGGATCGGAAGTATGTCAATGTAGCAACGCAAAAATCTGCAGTCAATCACTGAATAATGTACAGAACGAAATCTAGAACGTCAAAATAAGTGCGAAATCGAAAAATTTTCATCTGCAATGAAAATAAATATTTTCAACTCGAGTTAAAAAATTTGGGAGGGTTTGAGAGTTACCGCCGCCCCGAGAACCGTTTATTGGCTAACCAAAACAAACTGCCACAGGACATCCCAAGTGGGTCGCTACGTTCGGTGATGGTTTGTTACCTTTTCGTAGTTTTTAAAACAAAAAGGAAACTGTTATATGTATATTGATCACAGCACCCGAAAACCGAGAAAACATTTTACTCCCGAGGAGAAATCAAAAAATTAATACGGGTGATTTTAGACACGTATATATTTATTTATCAACGCCCTACTGGAATTTTACATATAGAACAAAACATAAATTTAAAACCACAGTAAAACACAAATAATAAAGCATAAAATACAGTAAACTTAAGTTAAGTTATTATCACAATTAACTTTAAAAGAAACTCTTTAAATTTATATACATGTAATACAAAATAAAATAAAAATTATAAAAGATATTATGTATATTTAAATTAGCATATTATGCTTAAATTATGATTACGTATTCGTTATTTACATGAAAATTGATGAACTGATTTGGATTTGTACGGGTCTAGAATTAGAACAAAAATATCAGCGACATCCATAAAATCATTGCCCAGCCTATGTAACCTCTCGATAACTGAATTGAATACAAAGTTATTGTTGTGAAATAAAATATTCCATCTAGTATGTTTGGGAGGTTCATGTAGTGACAGCAAACTTATAATGTCAGTCCTGTCAAACATAGAATTAATAATTTTACACAATAAAAGAAGATCAAATATTTTTCGGCTTTCTGATAATTTAGATAAAATTAGTTAACTTCGTAAGTTTAAATAATTGATTTTTTAATTTATTTATATTACACGCCCATAGTGGCTTTTACAAACATGTGATTTAAATATAATAATTAAGCACTAATATAACAAAAGCATGAGGTATGTTTTTATAGCCTTCTTGTAACTACATTCCGTGAACTACAGTTGAACACATCAACTACTTCCGAGAAAACATTGCCAACTGCAAATCTAGGTACAAGCGAGTATCTAAATGACTCAGTCCTGATAATTTTGTTGCAATTAAAAAGAATTTTAGAACGACTAGTTCTTGTAGGTATATGAAAGGTAATTAGACTTAATAAATCAGGGCTGTCTATAATACCATTAACAATTTTATAAATAAAAATCAAGTCGGAAACAAGTCTTCAATCTGAGAGTTTTAATAATTTCAGTTCTTTCATCAAGTGATTGTAGTTAAATGTTTCAATTGGTAGACCGAATTTATAGTTAATGAATCTTAGGAATTTATGCAGAATTTTTTCTATGGAGTCAGAGTGGATTTTTAAGTGAGGAGACCAGATTGAAGAATTATATTCGACTTGACTACGAACTAAAGAAGAATATAAAATTTTTAATGTTGAAATATTACGAAAGTCTCTGCCATTTCGAAAAATAAAACCAAGCATCTTTAATCATTTGTTGGTAACTGAAAAAATATGTGAAAGGGAGTTAAGTTTTGAATCGAAAATAATGCCAAGATCGTTAATTTCACTGACAGAGGTGAGATGAACATTATTGATTTTATATTGGTAGTTAAAGGGTTGAGTTATTTTGAAAAATCTTATAATGTGGCATTTATTAATGTTAAGATCAAGCTTGTTAAGTTGGCACCAACCTTGTAATTTGTTTAAATTAGTTTGAATGTTGATACAGTCAAATAGTGTTTTTATAATTTAAAATAGTTCTAAATCATCAGCGAAAAATGGCGTTTTTTTTATTTTGATTTTGATTTTGAAAAGCAACTCTTCAACATTGTAATCGAAAACAGTGACAATATCGTTTGTGAAAAGTAAGAAAAGTATTGGGCCTAAATGCGACCCTTGCGGTACACCGCTAGTAGCCATGAATTTATGTGAAAAAATAGAGTTGTTTTTTACTTGTAGGATTCTATTAGTTAAATAGCTCTTTAACCATTCCAATATTTTAACCTCTATTCCAATTTTTCTAAGTTTATTGGGGAGAATTTTGTGGTTAACTTTGTCAAAAGCTTTTACGAAGTCTGTTTATATTGAGTCGACCTGGGTTTTATTTTCAAGCGAACTAGCTATAAATTTTTCATACAACGAGAAATTTGATAGAGTGGATCTGCCCAGCATAAAGCCAAGTTGATTAGGTAAGAAACGTATCCATTTAAAGGAGGGAGACACCATCACTGGTTTAACACAATCGCTACGATAATATGCGTAGTTTACAAAAGTTGATAATGTTTTTGTTTAATAAAAGAGCTTTGAATTTAATTTCAGTTATCAAATTAAGTTCCTCACCACAGACTAGATGGGAAGTAGTGTATAAGTGTAGGCGCAGCGCGTTAAATAGTCCTATACGCAAACATAGAAACATTCATAGGGGAGGTTCGATAAGCATTTTTGACAACGCTTAATTTTAGCCATGCATTACATATTGATTTACTTTTATTTGCTGTGATTCGGCAATAAAGAGAAGAAATTATTTCAAATTGATTTTTTATTTATTTTGTCTGTACTGTATATTCGTTATTGAGTGCAATTATGAATACAAACAAATGCTGTTTGCAGGGACACTGGGGGGTCTAGAGTCGTTCATAATAATAAAGCTTGTAGCTTAATAGTTATCGAGTCTTGACGAGTACGATGAATGAGGTAAACAGTCAGTTTCCAAATACCGTCGTTGGGAAAACGGTGGGGCCCCTCCAATGTGAGGAAGTAAAAGTACGCGAGTTTATTTTTAAAAATTAAAATAATAGTATTACCAGCCGTTTGGAGAATTCTTTCCGAGTGCTGACGTGAGTGCTCCAAGCCTTTCCGTGCAATGTCTGGAAGTTCGAAGCCAATTTCGGAAAACGAAATTTCAATTTTTTCTCCTTCTGTAGACCCTGGTTCTAATTTGATAGTGACTCCGTCTTGAGAAGAATACTCAGGGTTACTAAGTTTACCTGATAACAGAAAAACTTTATTAAAAATTGGATATATACACTGAATATGTTGCTTGGTAGGTTAAATGACTATTGGATACTTGACTACCGATATGTATCAAAATATCATCAATATCCGTTGAGAGAACATGCACAATGTCACACAGCAACATATGTGACATTGTGCATGTTCTCTCAAGTCGGTGAAACAACCTGTTCTAATGGAGTCTACATTAACTCTGAACGGTTGAGAGCATTTGAGCACAATGTCACGCATATTGTTGCGTGGATGATCTCTCTACTGTTTATAGTTAATGTCGACTTCAATAGAACGGGTCGTTTCACTGACTCGGCTTTGTGAAAACAGCTCTACCGACGTCTACCTATTCTACGTCACTTAACGTAGGAATCTTCAAGGTATGAATTACAGCAGTCCCTAACGACAACCGAAACACTCTACCCAGACCGACCTCACAACTTTGCCCAGTTACAAAAATAAATAAAAATATTAGTAACATAACCCAGAAGAGTAGCTTAGGTCGATATGTAGGAGTGAGCATGTCTTTATAGACAAGCAAAAACCTACAGTTTTAATTATCATTCCCGATCGCATATTGCGTCTGTGTAACAGTTATGTACCAAAAATTTAAAAAAATAAACACCTGAATTGATTTCGGAAATAGATTCTGAACATTCCTTTTTGATAAAAGGATAGTCAATATCGATTTCCGTAAGTATCACAGGAACACTCTCTTCCGCACTTGTGCCTGGTTCTAACTTGATGGCGGTGGAATCCATGCTCTTGCGTAAGGATCTGGTAGTTCTGTTACTTTTGTTATGAGTTCGAGGGATTTCTTGAGAGAAGAATGGAATGTTTTCGTTCAATGTGTTCAAATCGACGCAACGAGTAAAGCCAAAATAACATAACCAACAAAAAAGTGACAGGATGCACGCGGAGATATATCCATAGAAATTATAGAATTAAGAAAAAATCGAGTTTCTAATGATATCCAAGTGTTGCCATAAAACAACAGCGAACAAACTCATTTCAAGTAGGAACTTTCAAGATCCGATTTACATTTATGATTATTTACTTCAAATTGTTATTACTATACTTGGGAGTTTAACGGTAAAACCAATTGTCCAAGGACGGGTTGTTTCGGAGTATTTGAACAATTAATCAAATTTCAACGTTCATTTTCAAGTTCTGTGAAGGATTTTTTCAAGTTCTGTTTTTATTTCAGTTTTGTCAAGCAACTAGCTTATAATGATATAATGACAGAACTTGAATTGGACTTTCACAGATCCCAGAAATTAACGTTGAAATTTGATGAATTGTTCAAATACTCCGAAACAACCCGTCCTAAGATTGAACAGATTTTCCTCCTATTTCAGTTCGTTGCATAAAATAACTTGTACTTTGTTATACTTTTTGTAAGCTATTAATTTAAATCTCAGATTGTATAGTAATGTGAATAGGGTAAATTAAATCAAAAAGGTGTCTTTTACACTAAAATTAAAATCTATTTAAGTAAATAATAAGTTAATGCAAATGGAAGAACTTGCGATGGAAGAACAAAGCACCGTGCCCTCACCTGTGCTGAAACTGGGCTCAAGTCCCGTGGTTCCTGGTTACGTCCGAATCAAGTCACGTGTCCGGCAGCCGAGGATTGATCGGCCACCTACGAGAACGTGCTGCGTCCTTTGCAGACCCCAGGTTCCAGCCCAATATCGGGAAGTACAAGATCTCCAACTACAAAAGATGTCATCGATTGTAAGCCATTTCTTCATCGTAGACATCGTGATCGATGGCGACCATGGTTCATGCTGTGATAACGCGGATGAACGTGGATTATAATCTCCAAAAGTCAAAGCGTAGAATAATAATTATAATGATGTTAATGAATGGCGAAGTGATTGCTTCGACAAACTGCAGGTACGGTGGCTTTGGTCACGGAATGAGCTCTATGGTCATATTGCCTTCCCGAATCCTCAGCATAAATAAACCACTCTCTATTTCCACATCTTCCGGCTTTTTGTTAGAAACAAATTGGACATCTATTTGACCAATGGTATGCCAATATTTAAACAAATTTTATGAGTGCGACAATACTACGTCACCATTAACATCGACGAGAATAGGAAAAACTAAAAAGAGGCGTGACCATAAACAATATAATTCTTATTCGAAGCTTCCTTATTAGCCTAAAATATTTAATAAATAAACTTGTTAGAAATGTCAAAATATTAACACATACAAAAAAATGAAAACTCAGTTACAAGTTAAGCATTTTTATTTCAGCAAGACAATAAATTATAGATACAGGTAAAATCATTTTAATGAATAAGGTAGAGCGATGGAATTCAACCTAGCGTTGTATAATCACGATCCATTACGACCACACAATATGCACATTCCTGACAGGAACACGGACATTGTGTGAAAAGAAATTTCTACGGTGAAGTTAAATTAAGGCTATTACAAATTAGCAACTAAGGAGCAAAACAAAGATTCTCACCAGCTATTTGGTTACAAACAGGTATTCTATTTTGTGTTCGAGATCTCAAGATTAAGTGTTGGAAACGCGTAATAACGAAGCACTCGACTTTTTGCTTCCTATTGATAAACGAGAGCTACAAACTGACAGGCATCTCGCTAATATTGAATAAACAATATATATAGAATTATAGACCCATATTTATAGTCGTCAATTACTAAATTATTCGAATCCGTTCTTCTCTCAAAACTCTCGCCCGAGCTAAATAAAGTGATTCCACATCGACAACACGTTTTCATGGCAAAAAGATCTACTCTTACAAATTTAATGATATATCAGAAATATCTTTTTAATAACATGAACAAGCGTCTTCAAACAGACGTAGTGTATACTAACTTTAGTAAAGCCTTCGACAAAGTCTCACATAAAATTGAGGCGTGTTGAAACAAAGACAGCAATCTCCACTTCTTTTCATTTTGAGTAAAATGCAACAAATGTTTTTTTTTTTTGTATTTTTCCAATACCGTAACTATAAAGTATAGTTTTTGTTAGTAAATGTTTCTTTAAGGATCACTCTGTGTACATTTTATTGCGATTAATTGGTAGATTATTAAGTTATTTTCAATGGGCCGTTTTCTGAGTGATTTCAAAATATCCAGCAAATATCCAGATGGCAGCACGGTGTTAACCGGTCCTCCTGTCACCTATTCTGTCGACCAAATCTATGGACTGAGGTCTTCCAATGATCTGTCATTTCGATAGCTATTTGCAATTTGTTTTCCGACAACAAACCTAGTTTGCTCGATTTGTAAGTAAAATGCACAGAAATTACGGTCAGTGGACTATTTTCCAATTGAAGGAAGAATTGAAAGGACGTAATGCCAAAACTGTTGGTAAAAAAGCAATTCTCGCAGAAAGGTTAGTAAATACACCACCATTGCTTATTTATATTGCCTACGATAATTTCTTTTCTAATTTATCAATAGTTATTATCATAATGCGTTTTATTTAAGACTCGAAGACTATGATAAACTTCATAATTTCAATCCTGCTGGCGTTGCAGACGAAGATGTCTTGGAAATGGTTACGCCAAAGCCGGAAGATTTTCAAGACACCAACATGGCCTCTAATATTCCAGCACTGACGCGGGAAGAACTACATAAATTCAGTGTTTCCTGAGAAAGTTTGAAGAACACCGACAAAGCGTTAAGTATGTATTCTGAACAATATTTGCTGAGTGTTCGAAGTGCACATGAAAATGGCACAACCTATATTTTAGGAAAGTGTGCTTCGGAAACATCTTTCTTATGCTGTCTATGTACACTATAATTGTAACACTATATTGGAATGCCAATGTGAGTGTGCAGCCGGCGTGGGGCCTAATGCACATTGCAAGCACGTTTTGTAGTTCTACATGGAATAGTAGATTTTAGTGAAAATAAAAAAAATTGTTGTTCAGCAAAGTTGTACAAGCATGTTACAAAATGTTCATACACCGAGGAAATATCATGGTGCGCCTATAGGTTATTTTATAAAAGCGGAATATCTGCAACTAAAAAAACAGCAGTTGTCTCAACAACAGCTCCTTGATTTAGATCCTAGGCCTACTACTTCCATTAAAAACAAAAATTACCCAACTATGTTCCCTAATTTAGCTATAGGATTATAATTCAAATTTAAGGCACATGCCTATCATGGAAATTATTCCACCAGCAGACAAATATTCTGCCACGTTTGTTCATTTCTATGAAAGGGAGAAATTGTTTAACATTCTTTCCTTAAGATTTATAAAAAATCACAAGTAGAACTTTATTTGATTGAATCCTCAACTAGACTTCAGGGTAAGTCTAAAAACTGGTTCACTGAACGATGCCTACGCCTAACTAGTTCAAATTTCGGCAAAATATGTAAAAGTACGGTGAAAACTAATCATAGAAATCTGGCAGGATCTTTTTTGAAAGTTTTTGTTGTCAAAGCTGCATCATTAGAATATGGATCAAAATTTGAGGCTGCAGCGATAAGAAAATTTGAGCTTGTAACAAATACTTCCACTTCTCCCTGTGGAATTGTCATTCACCCTGAACATCAGTTCTTAGGCAGCTCTCCCGATGCACTGATTGGTGAAGATGCTCTACTAGAAGTCGAATGTCCATATACAGCCAAGGACAGCATCATATCTGTGGAGGTGAATTCTCGGGCCAGCTGGAGTTAGACAAAAACCATAACTATATATGTAATATAAATTATCAAATACAAGGACAGCTGCTATGCACTCACAGGTCTAAGGCATTCTTAGCAATATTTACCTTAAAGGATTTTCACATCATTGAAATAGAAAGGGACCAAGATTTTATTGATAAAATGTTACACAAATTAATAAGTTTTAATGAAGATTACTTTAAAGCAGCTTTGTTAAAGAAGCATGTTTACAGGGACAACCTTTGGTGAGCTGACAGAGGGAACGGCCCCACTAGGAATTGGCACAATCGGGAAACCGGCTGAAGGGCGTGGGCATCTGATTTCGCTTACGGTTAGGCTGAAGCCCTTGTGCATTCTCCTGGGACCTGCCAGTTGTAATGTGGATTACCAATTCTGCCCAAGTATTTCTTAAAACCATATGTATTTCCAACACAATTTACCGGTGCTTGCAGTATACACCTTGCTGCTTCTTCCTGCCTCTTAGTTTTTGTTTACTAACAAACACTGTCTTGTGTATTTGTAAGCACTTGCATACTGCTACCATATGCACGGACCTTGGAGGTCTAGCTTCGTTTTATTAACTGTAGAAACGTTCTTATACAACAACAATAGCGTCCTTATGAGAGCCTTGAAGGAGTAACCTTATGTTACTTATACCAGGGCGGGTAAGTGGTGGACAACCTCCAATGACTGTACAGAATGTAAATAAGTAGTAATATAAATACATGTCATCCGAAATTATTATTGGAAAAATAATATCTTGTATATTTTTAATATAATTATTTTAAATAAAATAGGATTTGAAATGTTTTACTAAGTGTATCTATTACTATGCATGGCAGCTGTTTCGCCTTCTGAAGGCATTGATTTGACAAACTTACTTGAAAATATTTATGTTTTTATTCTGCACTAGTTGCATATTTAATTTGCTAATCTTATTTTCTTTATTTTAACAGGTTGACTGTTCACAAGGTTATTTAGGATGTAAAAAAAATAAAATAAATGCCAAAACAATAAATAATTTATGTATAATGTTAATTATTTGTTGTACTGATATGTTCTTCTATGTGTATAATGTATGTAAATGTTTTACGACACATTTATAGTATGTCTGTAATCTTGTTCTTTTCATATTGACCTCGAGAAATAAAAGAATTTTTTCAATCACAAGAAACGGTTTTTATTCCAAATAATGTCAGGAATTACTGGTTAAAGTAAGTCAAGTACGTCCCCACATTTGTTTAATACATATAACAAAAGGAACTTCAAAGAAGGGTTAAGTTAGAAATCGTGCGCGCTGATGGATGAGCTCTTCAGGAAGTTATCTAAAATATATAATCTAAAATTTGAACAATATTTACATTAACAGTTTTTGAAGTAAAACTTCTTTACGCACGCTCGACACTTGGGGGTAAACTGGTGCCTTACGAAAAATCACATGCCAACGCTAATCGACGAAACGGTGATCGGAGGAGGGTCTTAATCGATGCAAACAGTGATCGGAGGCGGGAGAAGGAGAAGGAGCTAGAGCTAGCTAACGAGTACTACCGTATTTCGTATTTTAGCATTATATACAGCGTGTACCCGGCATAAGTTAGTGAAGTTTTACTTCACTCGTGTGGCCTAAAAAAAACTCTTTTTTTTTACATACAATTTATTAAGCATCTTGATCTATTATACTTGATCTAAAATTACACAACATGCAACACATAAATATTATATCCGATGAAAGTATTGTCTCGGTATAGTTCATAGGGGATTTCAAAATTTTATATGTTTTTAAAAGTCCTATAACTCTTTCTATGTGCACCCTTTTGCTAGCAACTTTTCTGTCATTTTCTAAAACACTCCTAGTGATTCTGTTTGTTTTTTTGAAAAATGTTGGAATGTTTATGGTGACACTATATGGTGCGAAGATGTCCTGGACATTAAAACCTTTGTCAGCCATAATAGAATCACCAACATCACACAGGGATAAAAGGTTGCTTTTTTCAATGATCTGGCGATCACTGGCAGAGCCTGCATAGCTTGGAGACACATCATTTATGAGGCCACTACGGGTAGTGTAGTGTAATAGTACTTTAACAGTATTTCTGTTTTTATAGGTAGAAAAGGTTGCTTGCTGGGCAGTCGGTAGTGTAGGCCGTTTAATTGGACATTCCGTGCCGTCAATCATTAACCTCGTGTTAGGGTATTTGTCTCTAAAATCAGTTGATGTCCAAAGGTTGAGCTCTTTCCACTGCAGTGATATGAATTTCACCCATGTAATAAATATATTAGAAACGTCTTTAATAGATATAAGATACATTCTTGCAATTTCAAAAATGTTTTGTGTGTTCTCAATATCATTAATATTAAAAAAATTGTTCAAATGCATTTATATTATTGGGAGGATTACCATAAAAGTATTTTAAACAGTGTGAGGCTTGTCCTAAGGATTGAAAAACAAACAGCACTTTCTCGTATGACTCTAAACCGGTATAAAAATGAATTGAGGCAGGGTCTTTCTTGTATGTCATTATACTGAACAGAGTGTTTTATGGTTTGACTTGAAAATTCTCTTGTTAACCTTTCCTTTTTATTATCTGTCTGAGTGTCTTTATCTAGAGTCGGTCTATCACACGGAGTATCAAAAGGCAATATGACTTCCAACGCCACGTCTTCTAGATTCACAGGCAACGCCGCGTCTTCTAGATTCGCAGGCAACGCCGCTTCATCTTGTGGTTTTGGTTTTGTAGAATTTATATATGTTTTTTCACGTTTCAGATGCCTTTCCAGTCTGTTTCTTAGTTCTAAATTACTTCCTTCTACTTTTATCCAGGGAAATATTGAAGGAACTACACCTTTCAGTAGCTTTTGCCTGTACAGTACATCTGAAAATAAAATTAGGCTCAAACTTCCATACTTGCATGATATAAAATACAAAACGGTCTACGTCAAGAAACAATTTGATTTTTTTTTTCCTAAAACACTCCTACTAAAAATTAAATTACAATTACGAGATACACAGACATTGGACGAGAAATGCACAGTAAATTATATTGCCAACAATGAAGAATCAGCCGCCCAGAAATCTCGTGCCAGACAGTTTGATAACTGTGTAGTAAAAATATAATTGTAAAAAGCATTCACTTTGTAGCTCGTCATAATTTACAATAAAAACACATACATTTGTAATTGTAAAAAGCATTCACTTTGTAGCTCGTCATAATTTACAATAAAAACACATACATTTGTAATTGTAAAAAGCATTCACTTTGTAGCTCGTCATAATTTACAATAAAAACACATACATTTGTAATTGTAAAAAGCATTCACTTTGTAGCTCGTCATAATTTACAATAAAAACACATACATTTGTTTTTGACCACTATAGTTTTATTTTCACTCTACCGGCTTCGGAAGAACCCTTCCTTCGTCAGGAGAATACTAAAAACCGATCTACTACACAAAATATTGACATAAATATACAAAAATGTTAAGTGTTTGAGGGAGGGGTGGACAAAGTGGAAAGGTAATTACGGGAATTCCAGGAAGAACAGAGCGGTTAACTGGAAATATGTCTAAAATAGGACTATAAGACAGATTTATTTGGTTATTTATTATACTGGAGTTATTATTGAGGGATTTTCTGATTTCAAGTGCTTCTAAATTATCTAATTTTTTGCCTTCATTACTACGGTGAAGAATTTTAACCCCTGTATCTTTACTAAAAGTATGATCGGTAGAAATGAGATGGTTGGCAAACTCTGAAAAATTATTGTTATTTAAACATCTTAAATGTTCCGTGATTCTAATATTTATAATTTAATCATTGCAACATAGTTGGTTTTTCATCGTTCTACATAGGTAAAACAACTGGATATAATATGGTTAATTTAAAGAAAGGAAATAAGATATTATGTCTTCCATAATTATTAATGTTAGTTGTGATTGACTACACTTATATTTACGGTTATTAGGTACGTTTGTTAAATAATGTCAACTGCGAAAGAAGGCTAAATATAATGTTTCTTTACTTGTTCATTATACTATACCTTTATATTATATTGAATTATAGAAAGATATCAATTAAATGTACTTACTGTTATGGTTAATATCATTAACTACATAATCTGCTTTACAGACTACAGAGTCGGTGCCCATTATAGATCTGATGGAATGAATCCCTTTTAAGTCTCTATCTTTGGGAAACACCCCTATGTCTACACATAGGAACACTACAACAGGCATTATTGTAATATTTAAAAACACTAAATTGCGTCAAACGGACTAAAAAATGTATGGAATCTGACAGTTAAACACAAAAAGTTGGACCGGTAGAACAATAGCGCCTCTAGCGACCAAAATCTTGCGAAAACGGCCCATTAATAGATGGATATTGCTGCTTTTGTTCTGGAAGGTTGGACACTGCCGGTTTTGTTCCAAACACATGTGGATTTTGCTAGTTTTGTTACAAACTGAAAAGGCCATTTTTTTTAGGTTACAGTAAATCACGGAAATCAGTAATAAGTTTCATTTAACATATTTATTCGGAAAGACATATTTTACAACACAATACAATTTTACAGAATGTATGCCGCGGTAGTGCAATGCGATAGATTCCATATTTTGAAAAAAATAGGCATAGTAACAACACATGCAAAGTAACAACGGTACAAAAAATAAGAACATAACAGAAAATAAATAAATGCTTATATGTAACTCTTAAAATAATTAATTACACAAAACAAACAAAATAGTGACGAATAAAAGACACAGTATCCTGACATAATTTTTTTTTATTTTTTTTTATTGTACGACAGACAGGTAAGTCCAATTATGGTACAATTTTATAATATTATTATTTTCTGGAATTTCTGAAATGTTTTTTAATGAATTTAATTTTAAATTAAAAAAATACAAAAGTGGCTTATCCAGTAATTATTAATTAAATATAAAATAATTTTGAAAAATGGTCATAATAAAGAGCAAAAATTGTTGAGTGAGCAGGAATTGTTTTGCCGAATATCTGAAAAAAAAAATGTTGTATATTAAATAGGTTAGTACTAAATAATAAACGTAAGATAAATATTTCAGTATCCTCTTTATCACAATATTACACTTTATCTTAATATTTCACGAGTACTAAAAACATATGTATGGGCATTTCACCAAACGGAAAAAAGTTTGATGTTTACCATAACATTATATGCATTACTAACCTCTGTTTTTGGCAACATTCCTCTTCGACATTTCTGTTTTTTTCGCACGCTTCTTTGCCATTTCTGGTGTAACTTCACTTGGGGTGCGCCTGTTCTCACATTGCTGGAGGATTGGGGGCGGAGCTACGAAGTTTGCCGAGTGAACACGAAGGCTCAAAGCGGCTCGGAACTACGAAGTTTGCCGAGTGTACACGAAGGCTGGCAACAATCAACTTGATTTTGAATAATTTGTTTGAAGTCTTGAAGTTTGACTGTGGTTTGACGTTCGAAAATCTCTCAAGTATGAGGGAGATTTTGAGTTGAAAGAAACGAAACATGGAGGTCGTTATTAGTAATCATTTACAAGACATAATCAACCCTACGGACGAAAATAAGTATTATTCTGGATACAGGAGAAATACGCTGCATTCAATACTGACTTGAAGGCTTCAGGGTTTTCATTCTCAACCAGAACCAGTTATGGTAGAAAAGGTATGTAGCCCTACCCTACTACAATCACAGAGCGTGCAGCGTCTAGCCCTGCCCTTTTGGCCAGCATAAACTAATTTGTATTCCATTTTTTTTTTAACCTAACCTAACCTAACCTAACCTAACCTAACCTTCTACTTCCTGGTTACGAAACCATTACTAGGATAGGTTATTGTACTTTTTATTACTAACCTCCAACTTACCTAGCTCTGGTAGTTTGTATTGATATTTGAAGGTTATGTTTGTATTATTTAAGCTTTCTGCCAGAAGCCTGACCTCACAATTGTTATTTAATCTTATATATTCTAGGTTTTCCGAATAAAATCACAAAGTAGAAGAAATTTGTGTTTAATCCGTGACCTATCCTGATATTCCTTTACGATAGGCCTACTTCACTAGTAACTCTTAAGATCATTTAAACTTGAATGCACTACTTGTATTTTTATGACAAAGTGCCTTCTTCGATGTAATTGTTATGCAGTCTTATGGAGAAATAACAACCAACCAAGAAAGCCAAGTTCTCATTGTCACAGGTTTAAATTTGCCGGGCAGATATGAAGTGAAGTTCGGATTTCGTAGCTCCGCCCCCAATCCTCCGGCAATGTGAGAACAGGCGCACCCAGAATGGGTCAAAATCACAAAGTAGAAGAAATTTGTGTTTAATCCGTGACCTATCCTGATATTCCTTTACGATAGGCCTACTTCACTAGTAACTCTTAAGATCATTTAAACTTGAATGCACTACTTGTATTTTTATGACAAAGTGCCTTCTTCGATGTAATTGTTATGCAGTCTTATGGAGAAATAACAACCAACCAAGAAAGCCAAGTTCTCATTGTCACAGGTTTAAATTTGCCGGGCAGATATGAAGTGAAGTTCGGATTTCGTAGCTCCGCCCCCAATCCTCCGGCAATGTGAGAACAGGCGCACCCAGAATGGGTCAAAATCACAAAGTAGAAGAAATTTGTGTTTAATCCGTGACCTATCCTGATATTCCTTTACGATAGGCCTACTTCACTAGTAACTCTTAAGATCATTTAAACTTGAATGCACTACTTGTATTTTTATGACAAAGTGCCTTCTTCGATGTAATTGTTATGCAGTCTTATGGAGAAATAACAACCAACCAAGAAAGCCAAGTTCTCATTGTCACAGGTTTAAATTTGCCGGGCAGATATGAAGTGAAGTTCGGATTTCGTAGCTCCGCCCCCAATCCTCCGGCAATGTGAGAACAGGCGCACCCCTTCACTTGGAAAACATTCCATCTTTGATTTAAATAAAGTTTACAGTAATATAAATCAATTTTTCACCACAAAAACATAAAAAAACCGAGCTTATGTATCACACCAGCTGTTCACACTTTGTATGGGGTGGCCATTTTGAATATCATATTTCTGGGTCTCTGATTGGCTCAAACAAAAACTGCTGTTTTTGTGCGTAACCTAAAAGAGATTGCCATGTTGGTTGTGGAACTAAATATTAAAATTCAAAAATGTATGGGATATTGTGGTTCATGCTCCGAAACCTTTGCAGCAGTCGATAGTATTTTTGATTCTCTATCCATCGCCTTATCTAACTCATTTTACACCAATGGTGGAGATTTCTGTCTTTGTTTCAACACGCTTCAATTCTTATACATAAACTAAGAATCCTTGGAATAACGGGGAATATTTTGAAATTTTTTGAGAGTTATCTTCACCAAACAAAAACATCAGTCAAACTCAACTCACACTATTTACACCAATTTTAAATGTTCGCCGGTGTTCTACAGGGGTCACATTTAGGTACAGTATTGTTTTCCTTGTTTATCAACGACATAACTACCGTTTTTGATGGAGTTATTGTGCGAAATTTAGATACAGGATTGTAACGTTTGGAAATTAGCCGGGTTGTTGAGACCCTCTCAGGATAAGTGGGATATGGCAGCTTTTACTGTTATTGGAAAAGGTTCTACTTTTGTTCTAAAATAAAAGATTATTTTTGGAGCGATCATGCAATGTATATTTAAACCAAGAAAAAATTATGCATTAATAAACATCATACGCAAAGATAATTGACAAACAACAAGCATCCCTGTGGACCCACAGTAAAAACTGAGCTAACTAAAGATCCTACGTGGAATGTGCGTAGAACAAGTCGGTAGCGCAGAATGTAGGAGGCCGGAGCAAGATCCCTGGTGCGACATGAGCCTGTATGACGAGACCACTGCATCCCGCGAAGCTGATCCTTCAAAAGCGAGGGCAGCCTCCAATTTGCTGGTGGATGGGGGTTCATTGAGGCCTTTTCATCGAGAAAGCCCACAAATAAGTCCTTTGCGAGTTCGATTCTGTTTCGGGACGTATCCGCGTGATTAAAAATTAATTGCTCTATCATCTCCAATGGCAGATGGTTTTCGATTCGGGAGTGCAAAGCAAAATCCTCCGGTGTCACTTCACACTTTTAATAGCGAATCAGACACTTCCGAACTCTTCAAACATTTGAGCGATACTATTGATGATCTCTTGCCCCGCTACCCTTCGGCCGAGCTTGTTGTTCTGGGGGACTTCAATGTTCATAACGAACCGTGGTTGAAGTTCTTAGGCCCAACGGACTCGGCTGGCCGACAGGCGGAATCCTTTGCCATTTGCTACGGATTAGAGCAATTGGTTCAGGAGCCTACAAGGGTTCCTGATGTCCAAACTCACCGCTCCAATATGTTAGACCTATTCTTAACTACTGTGCCACACGGTTATAAGATTGACGTCACAGCGCCTCTGGGATCATCTGACCACTGCCTAGTGACGACATCAATCCCCGTTAGCCTCATACCAACCAATGAGAGGCTGAGGAGAAAAGTGTGGCACTATAAGTCAGCAGATTGGTTCGGTATGCGGGCCCATTTCAACGCTTTTCCGTGGTCAGCTGTTTGTTTTCGGACTTCGGACCCTTCTAGATGTGCCCAGTGTACAATCGACTACTAAAGAAACTGGTGTGCGCTCAAAGCCGTGGTTCAGTCGACAATGCTCCGAAGCAGTTCGACGAAAAAACGCGGCTTACCGAGCCTACAACAAATCTCGAACGCCCGAAAGCAGATCAGCATACAACAAATCGGCAAAGGAATGCAAGAGAATCTTTAATAGGTCAAAATTCGAACACGAACTGCAGATCAGCAAAAAGCTGGCAGCCTGCCCGCATGGCAGCAGAGCATTCTGGTCGCTTGCGGGCTCAATAGGTCGAAATTTTTGCAAACCCAGTTTGCCACCTCTTACCAGACCTGACGGCTCACTAGCAAACACCGCCACCGAAAAGGCTAACCTTTTAGGGAAAATGTTTGCGGAAAACTCGACCCTCGACGACGGAGGTGCTGTTCCGCCGTCGGTTCCTCACTGCGGCTTCTATATGAAAAAGCTGAGGATCCGGCATGTACTCCACGTCATACGGGGGCTCGATGTTAACAAAGCTAGTGGACCTGGTGGAATACCTGCCCTGGTATTGCAGAGGTGTGCTGCGGAAATAGTTCCAGTTTTAACAAAGCTCTTCAAAATGTCGCTGAAGTGTGGCACTGTGCCCTCTGGTTGGAAAAAAGCGGTCATTCACCCTATTCCCAAGAAAGGTGACCGCTCCAACCCGGCCAACTACCGCCCCATAACGATCACATCAGTTCTGTCCAAAGTGATGGAACGAGTGATTAACGACAAACTGCTCACATACCTCGAGAAGAACAAAATTATCAACGACCGTCAATACGGATTCCGGCGGAACCGCTCGTGCGGTGATCTTCTCGCGTATGTGACGCATGTTTGGGGGCGGTGCCTGGAATGTCACGGTGAGACCCAAACGGTCGCACTAGACATATCCAAGGCCTTTGACCGGGTCTGGCACCGAGGACTTGTCAACAAATTGCATTCTTACGGACTTCCCGCATCCCTGTGTACGTGGATTGCTGACTTTTTGAGGGATAGGTCGATTCAGGCGGTTGCTGACGGTTTCACCTCTTCCTCGCACTCCATAAATGCTGGCGTCCCACAGGGATCGGTTCTGTCTCCGACTTTGTTTTTGTTGCACATCAATGACCTTTTGACATGTGCACCGATTCATTGTTACGCGGATGACAGTACAGTTCATGATAGCTTTTTGTTTGACAAGCCCCCAAAGGTCACACAAACTCCAACGGCTCGGAGGGCTTTGAAGCAGAGAATGGACGGTTATCTCGAGAGTATTTCCTCCTGGGGTAAAAATAATCTCGTCAAATTTAATGTTTCAAAGACCCAATCCTGTCTGATTACGTCTAAAAGGTATCCAAATGATAATCTAGTCTCCTTCAACGGAAGCAATCTTCCGAACAGGCCTTCCATTGATATGCTTGGTGTAACTATAAGTGACCAGCTCAGGTACGGGGGCTCCATCGAAGCCAGAGTAAAGTTGGCCTCTCAGAAGCTGGGCGTACTGTACAGGGCCCGCAGATACTTTAATAGTACACAACTGCTCACCCTGTACAAATCGCAAGGGCGCCCTACTGTCGAATTTGGCAGCCATCTCTGGTCTGGAGCCCCAAAATACCTGAAAAAAACCCTTGACTCTGTGCAGAAACGGGCGGTCCGTTTGATAGATTCCCCAATCTTAACAAACGGACTCCAATCTTTAGAGCACAGGCGTCAGGTAGGTATGCTGTCCTTGTTCTATCGGTATTACAATGGAAGATGCTCTGAGGAACTAGCGTCATTGATCCCTTCGGCACCGGTGCGTAGTCGGGATACACGCCAAACGCGTGCCCAACATTTGTACACAGTTGACACTTGTCACATGAGAACGGGTCGCTTCTACGATTCGTTCTTAAGTTCAACAGCTCGGCTGTGGAACGAACTGCCGGCCTCTGTGTTTCCTCCCTCCTACAACATGGGACTCTTCAAGACCCATGTTCACTCCTTCCTCTCCACAAAAAGACCCTCCACACAGCATCCTCAAAGATGACATAGGTCCTGAGGGAAATTATTTTGTTCAGGGCCTCCTGTGTGGAGTTAATATATATATAAAAAAAAAGTCTACTCTAAAACAAAAGTATTCATTTTGTTAACTCCAAAATAACACTTTGACACACAGCACAAACATCTTACCAACAAGGATTTCCCGAAAAATTAAAAGAAACAGATCGATAACTTAATAAGGTGACATAGTCGAATTTTCGACGGTTCCCCAGCCCGCGAGAATTTCAAAAGTGAGCCTCTTTTTCTGCCGGAAACGGAGCTCTCCCAAATTCACCGAAAAAATGTTGCCAGTCAAATACAAGCTTGTGAATTAATTCCTTAACTGGCCAGGTAAAGTCTGGAAAATAATTATTTTTGACAGTAGGAATTATTTTGGTGACAGGATATAGGACATAATTGGAAAATTGGACTCTCCGGTATTTATTTAAAAAATATTTATTTATGTTCTTTAAAGAGCGTATTTAGGAATGGAAAATTTTATGCTGGGCGGTACCACAGTTCAAGGTTTTGATCAGAATTCATTTTCCAAAATGTGATTCGTCCCTCGGCATAAGACGGATTTCGAATAATGTAAATCCAATAAGAAAAGTGTTCAATTGTTTTATTATTATTTTACAATTTTTAAACAATTATTAAGAAATCTTGCGTTTTTCTTAAATATTTTTGTTGTTATTATTTACTTGACTAATACTTTTTATATAAATGAGCTAGAATTCTGTCACCAAACACAAGAGCCAGGATAGTCCTTTTTAAGTGAGGAAAGGTTATTTCTATTTTACTTTGAATTTTTTTAACATTTATTGTAAAAAAATGTTTCCAGCGTTTTGCAAAGAAACACAACATTCATCTATCTTTATTTATGTCAACTTATATTTGAATCTTCAAAAAACAGATGCAAACTATATACATAATTAGAGACTATTATTTTGATATTCTCCTGTGTAACAATATAACAAGTGTAAACATACAAAGCGTTCTTGGTGTTAATCAATACATCTCTGCTTGAGAATAGCTCGTGATTATGGAGCGCGGTTGGGTAATGAATTCATTTTCTCAGACGTGCGTCAGCGTGGAATCTTCGAAAATTCTTTTCATGCATAAATTATTACAGTCGGAAGATGAAAAAAGTTTTTTTTCGTGGTGAAACAGCAAGTGTCTCTTCAAATCTACTTTTTTATATCACGAATAGTTGCAGTCAGAACAAGAAAACGGCGTTTCTCCACTATGAGTCAGCATGTGAGTCTTTAAATTTCCACGTTGTGAACTTGAGTAGCTGCAGTCGGGACAAGAAAATGGTTTTTCTCCACTGTGAATCAGCGTGTGTTTCCTTAAATTTGCCTTTCGTGAACACGAGTAGTTACAGCTAGAACATGAAAAAGGTTTTTCACCACTGTGAATCATCGTGTGTCTCTTCAAATCTCCTGTTTGATAACAAGTATAGTTGCAATCAGAGCAAGAAAACGGCGTTTCTCGACTGTGAGTTAGCATGTGAGCCCTCAAATTTTCACGTCGTGAACTTAAGTAGCTGCAGTCGGGACATGAAAAGGGTTTTTTTCCACTATGAATCATTATGTGTTTCTTTAAATTTTCCTTCGTAGAACATGAGTAGTAACACTCGGAACATGAAAAAGGTTTTTCTCCACTATGTATAAACATGTGTCTTTTAAGATGTCCCTTATAATTAAATGAATAGTTGCAAACAGGACATGAAAAAGGTTTTTCTCCGCCGTGGTTAAACATATGCATTTTGATATATCCCTTTTTAGAAGATGAATAGTTGCAGTCGGGACATGAAAAGAGTTTTTCTTCAGTATGGGTGCGCAAGTGCCGTTCTAACGTTGACTTGCTTGAACAGAAACGGTTACAATGAAAACAGGATATTTGGTTTTCGCCAGGATGCTTCTTCAAGAATAAGCCTGAAAGAAATTAGGGATAAAGCGAATAAAATATGTATAATTTGTAATCATGAAAAATCAATAAAATTGGTTGGGATACAAGAATAAATTATTTGAATACTAAAACATAACATAATAGCGGAATGTGATATTAAATTATAATTAATTAATATATTAAACATATTAAAAATAGTAACACTCCGCTATGCTATACAACATCTCAAAATATATAAAGAGTAAAGCAAATTTCACAAAAAATGTAAAAATCCTCGTGGTTCTGAAAATTTTTAACTATTACGATCTAGACACAAAATAATAGCGCAAGAACTCTATATTAACTGTACACAGTGTTTATATAGCTCAAGAACTCTATATTAACTATATACATAGTTTATATAGCACAAGAACCCTACATTAACTATGTATATAGTTAATATATGGTTTTATATATTTAACATGGGTTCCCCAAGGATCTCACCTCGGACCAATTCTGTTTTTATTATTTATAAATGACATTGTTAGTGTATTTAAAGATGTACAAGTTCTGCTCTTCGCTGATGATTTGAAAATATATAGAATGATACGTAGTATAGAGGATTGCCATATTTTACAATCTAATTTGGATAAATTGTATCATTGGTGTGTGATCAATTCATTATTTCTTAATATTCAAAAGTGCCAAGTTATTCGTTTTCGTAAAATCAAAAGTCATGTTACTTATGAATACTCTTTAAATAATGTACTATTGACATCATTCACTCAGATCAGGGACTTAGTTGTTATATTCGATGAAAACTTAACATTCACTCTGCATGTAAATGATATAACAAAGAGAGTTATAAAAATGCTTGGTTTCATATGCAGAACGGCGATTTCAAGTCACTTGAATGTTTGAAAACATTGTACACTTCTTTAGTAAGAAGCCAGGTAGAGTATAATTCGCCTATTTGGTCCCCATTGGATAAATCGCATTCTGATAATATTAAAAGGGTACAGCACAAATTTTCTAAGATTTATTAACTTTAAACTGAATATTCCAATTCAAAATATAAACTATGTTTTTTTGATGAAACAACTTAACTTAATAACGCTATCAGATAGGCGGATCATCTCTGCACTTTTAAATAAAATTATTAATAATTCCATTGACAACCCTGAAATTCTCGCCAAAATAAAATTTTACGTACCGACTAGAAATACGAGGCAAAGTGCTACATTTTTCTGTTACAATTTTAAAACCAACTATGAAGCTCATACACCTATAAATAGACTACATCATTTTGGCAATAAATTTCTGAATATTGTAGACATGCTTAAAGATTCCGTATTAGTTATAAAACGAAATCTCTTTAATCATTTTACTGAGATGTATGAATTCACAACTCTGTAGTGAATACACTTTTGTTTTTATATGTATATGTTCCTTAATACATATTTAGCTTTCCGTAATCCACACTATTAATTTGAATTTACCTTAATTTAATCAAAAATCATAATTTATTGTAAACTATGTAACACAACTGTATTACTTGTTAACTATTTTTGTAAAAGCCCATTAGGGCGTAAATAAATAAATAAATATAGCATGAGAACTCTAAACAATTGTATCAAATTGGAGGATGACTTAAATAGCGTAGCGTTCTATTGTCAGAATAACCAGTTATTTTTTAATTGTTCAAAATATCACCACGTCTCATTAACAAGAATTGACAAAAAAAATATACATTAATATTTGTAAAATGAAAATAAAATTATAACCTCTTCCAATACACGCGATCTAGGTGTGATTACCGATTGGAAGTTAAAACGTAGATGTCATATCAATCAAATCACAATAAAAGCTACTAAAATGCGTAGTTTCATAATAAGAAATACAAAATAATTCGAAAACGTTGTCATTATCACTATACTTTGCGTATGTACGTACGAAGCCATCTAGAGTATGCCTCAATTGTGTTTGTCTCCATTTAATGGATTACATACAAACAACTATACTTTGTGTACGTGCGAAGCAATTTAGAGTATGCCTCAACTTTGTTTGTCTCCATTACATACAAACAACTATACTTTGTGTACGTGCGAAGCCATCTAGAGTCTGCGTCAAATGTGTGGTCACCATGTTATGGATTACATATAAACATAATTGAATGGATTCCGAAAAAAAATACAATTCTTTCAAATCGCATATTTACTATTTATCTGGATACAAATCTATTTTTCAAAAATTGATGCATTTTGCTATATAAAATTGTAAGCAACATTACTGACTGTCCGGATTTATTAAATTAGATTAGATACGTCACATACCCTATACAATATTTTTAATGAAAAACAATGTAAAACTAATTAAAACCAAAACGATTGCTTGATATATTCTCAAATAAAAATTCAATTAAAATTGTATTCACTTGTACACCAACTAAACTAAACTACATAAATTGTAATGACATATATTATGGAGTATCTCTTGTCATAATTGTATATATTTTATATGTAATATCTATTTAAAACTACAATAAAGAAATCTGTATTTGGTTTCTCAGTTAAGTTAATTGCACATGTACAAAACAGCCATAGTGTAACGGTTGATTTCCCTAAAATAAAATAAATAGAGGAGCAAACATTTGAAGAACGCGAATTGTTAACATTTATAACTGTGATGAATGGTAATAAGTTGGGTATTCAAGTGATAGATGGCACTAGCCATAAAGCTTACTCCAGAGTCCGACAGATGTCGCTAGAGTGTAGCAATTGCCTGTGGGATATTATTGACAGACGACAAGCTTCTAGAAACAGAGAATTACCAAACCCTCGGGTAATGAACAGTGTAGCTAAATCCAGACCTATTTATTATACGTAAATAAACACAATTATAGTAAAATAACCTTCTACTTTTCACAAGAGTTCCCAACACTAAATCTGCATAGTAAAGTAGAGACATAACAATAACACAACCGTTTTTATTTTACGTGCTGTATGGGTAATGCTTTCAGAGCGCTCTAAGCATTCTAGTTTAACATCCGGGAAGTCTATGTCAATTTCCGTAGAAGGAGTTTCTCCACTAGCTTCTTTTCGGGTTGCTAGTTCTGCCTTGATGGGAACAGTCTCCACATAACCGATACCTGCAGAAACAAAACACAATATGATAAGCCGAGATGAAAAGCGTATTACAAATTAATCCCTGCAGTCCCAATTTATACCGATTTATAACAAGTTTCCCTCTAACTCTTTTAAGTTCCAAAAAAAATATATATTTTTGAATATAATATCTTTACATTTCTTATGCCGAAACGTTAATAATATGATATTTCCTCGATAGAAAAAAAATCGCAAAGCTCCAAAAATTATTAAAAACATTTTTTGTTCTGTGATTTAATATGTTATAGGCATTAAAAATTCACTGTGTATCTTTAAATGCAACTAAAGCATTTCTCGAGAGATCTCTATTTCAAACGAATCTTGTTTTATTAAATATTTTCACCATTTGCGATTCATTGTTATCGTTTTTTTTAATATTAGCGCGCTCCCTCTAACATTCGTATTTAAATATCTCCCTTTCAAACCATTTTTGAACGCTTACTACGGGGCCTTAAATCACTGTCGTCCCTTTCAAAGATAGTACTGTAACAAAATCAGATACCTTTTGCTAAGAAAAATGATTAAAAAAAACATTTCAAGAAACACCAACAAA
This sequence comes from Hesperophylax magnus, assembly GCA_026573805.1. Lineage (NCBI taxonomy): Eukaryota > Metazoa > Arthropoda > Insecta > Trichoptera > Limnephilidae > Hesperophylax > Hesperophylax magnus. Next base: position 222,556 of record JAIUSX010000144.1, on the reverse strand, counting down.
CTTTTTGGTAAATTTACGATATACGAACGACTCAATACGTTTGCTTCAGGGACCAGCGCTTTAGGAAGGAAATTCCATTTTCCCTTCAGAATTTTTAGAACTGAATTAAGTTGTTTGTTTTCAATGGAAAAATATTTAAATTGAAATATGTGTAACATATATGTAATAAGATGAAGATTTTAATCGAGGAATCAGGAACGTTTCGCATAAGCCTGTTTATTTTGAAATTTAAGTGAAAGATTATACATTTTAAAGTAAGTACCAAATTAACGAAAGAACCTAAGTGAAATGCGAACACTAATTTTGGTGATCGTGCATTCGGAGTATCCGGCCCCAAGGCTTGGAATAAACTTCCTATGGAATTGAGATGTATAACCAGCTGAAGAGAATTTAGATCCAAACTAAAAACATTCTATAACTACTTACGATATGGTCGAGATGCTATTGACTTGCCTATCAATAGACAATGAACAATATTAGTGGGAACATAACACGTCAATCGCTTTAATTGTTGGCAGATGGATCATCTAAATGCGGTAAAGATTGATGATTAATTTAAATCATTCATCATTTAAGATATATATGCATATGCAGCTAACTCATTGGGCGCATTTTGCATCCATATTATAAAATTAATTACAAAAACACCCTAATATTATAGAACTTCATTCTTCTTCTGGCGCTAGTAAAATAAGATTGTTAATGTTAATGTAAGTTGCAAGTTTCTACACGTGTAAATATATATGTCATTAAGACAGTAGTTATAGGCATTAGTCGTAAGTGACTACATACATAAGTCTTAGATGTAAGTCACTGGTTTTAAGTCAGTAGTAGTTCTAGTATTAATTAATTAGTAAATATATAAATATTTGTAAAGCGCCCTTGAGGTGATTTTTCAAGAAAAAGGACCTTCATTAATTAGTAAAATATTATTATTATTAACTAATGAACGGCCAGAATTATAATATGTCTTGTTTTCAAAACAGTCCAAAACAGATATGAATTCCGAACATCTATATTTTCTGACTGTCGTAGTATTCGCCACATGATGAAAATATTCCTTCTTCACACCCGGGAGGTAGATATCTATATCCGTAAACGGCATCTCACCTCCACCCTCTTCCTGGGACCCTGGTTCCTCCTTGATGGTAACACTCTCTGTGTTGGTAAGGTCCAGGGTGGTATAACTCCGATACTTTTTTTGGTTTTTGATGACGTCGCTACAGCCCGACCAATGAAAAGCCGTCGTGGTTTGATCTCTCACTCTCTCTAGCATAAGACCCGTGTAACAGAAAGAGAGGCTACGTTCCACCTCCCCGGAAATGTCTGAAACCATGTGACGGATGTGAATGTGACGCCATCTTGACAGTTCATATTGTTGTTTTGAGTTGTTTGTTATGTGAAAATGTCTGAAGGTAAAGTTATCAAGCCGTGTTGTGTGAAGGGCTGTAGGTACTGACAGACAATCGACTCCACATAAATATCCAAAACACGGAAGCCTTGAGGAGCGCAGGTTCGGCGAATGGGCCTGTAGAATCGACAGAATCGAATTCGTATCTTAACCTATATTCGTTTGTGGCTGCCATTTCTCCATCAGAAACAAAAAGCCGAATGGATCACTTCGAAGTTCCGCACTGCCGACTTTAAATCTTCCCGGCATTGGTAGTTATCCGGATTTACGACAATATCGGACCCGTTGTGACGAAAATACAGGTGTCACCAAAGACCATATTACGTCTTGCGAGATATGAATCCTTCTTCCAAAAGGATTAAGGAAGATTATGAAGGTAAACATCTGTTCTATGTTACTTGAAAATATTCAAAAATGTCTTCATCCATTATGCAGATCTTTTAATTCATTTCCTCGACCTAAAGTGTTCCTGTAGGACCCAGCGGTAGTAATTCAGTCGCCACACGAAAAAAACGATGCTCTCTTGTGTAAGAATATTTATAGTTTCTTGTTTGATAATTATTATTTTTTTAATTTGTTTTGAATAATGTAATCATTGGCTTGAAATATTGTAAATCATCTTGCATTGGTGATCCATATGATCCCATGAATTCTTATTATACGAGTAGTTAAGCGCACTTGAAGTGAAATGACACTAAACTGCGCTATATAAATGCCATGTTATTATTATATTGTTTTTTTTTTGTATTAATTACTCAACGTCCTAATGAATGTCTTTCAACGCCTTCTTTAAAATGTATTTTGTTCTTCAATATTATTGTATTTCTTGTTCTGTGTTCTATATTGTCTTGGCACACATTTGAAATGTGTTTTGTGCTTATATATCCCAGCATTTCCTGTTTCTGTGATATCCACATTATTTTGGATTAAATTATTGACTAAAACCTCATATTGAAATATTTAATCATTTATAACAATATTAGCGACTCGAATGAATATTTAAACCAGAAATAGATTCGGTCGTAGACTTGGTACACACTTAAAATACGTTTTGTGCTCATGAATGCTGTATTCATATTATTTTTTTAATAACTTTATGACTAAAACCTCAAATGAATATTTAAAACAACAAAAAGATTCAGTCGCAGATTTGGTTTACATTTAAAATGTGTTTTGTGCTTATAAATTTATTTGTGTTTCTTGTTTCTGTCATATTAGTGAAATAAAATAAAAATACTTCAAATGTAACAAAGTTTTTCATTTTTCTGATAAACAGAGAAATGTTAACATTCAACACTGTCGTAGAAAAGCACAATAATTGTTTGAAAGTGTTTTTCCTTTTAAAGTAAAGGAATTTAAATTTCAAGTAATTTGAAGCTATTTTTACGACGGCCTCGGGACGACAGATTTTCAACTTACAAAGCGCCGTCCTGAGAAAATGTGCCGTAAGGAAAGATACCTTATAGCTCATTTTTGCAGGACCGCACTTTGTGAGTTGGAACCTTGTCGTCCTGAGAGAATTTGTTAACATTTCTAACATTTATTTTTAAAATAATATTTTAGGCTGATGAATGGCAATATGATCTTTCCTAGGTAGGCACCTAGAAAAGATCATATTGTCTATGGCCGCGCCTTTTTTTTATTGTTTCGGCTACCTTGTCTATGAAATCAAAGGCTGTAATGACGTCATCGGTTAAAAAATAGTGGACAAAATTTCCCCCTACAAAAGCTCGGGGTTATCAATCTAGTGATTAGTTTATTTATGGTAAGGTCCATGGCCTTCTGTGATAGCATTCCGGTTTAATATAACGATGATGGTTGGTCCCAGCTCAAAATAAATCACGACCTGTAACAGAATCGCAAATGCGCAATAAAATAAAAAAAATATGAACTTTATCACATCAGTCATAGTGGAAATATTATTTAGCAAGAAACTTATGTCATATTTTGGAAACTATTAAAAAAACATTCATTTTTGGTATATTGGTCAGTAAAAATTAAATCACAGATAGACTAAATGCAATTTCTTATTTTAAAAATACTTGAAATTAATTACCAAAATATTTCATATTAAAAATGGTTAAGGTTTGGAGGATTTTTTCTAATGTTTAATATACATTTGAAATCCGCCTTTCTTAAAAAAACACGTAAAATCACGTTGAAATACGTGTACATTATTGTTTTGCAGCTCTATTATTTTGAAAATAGAAGTCACAATTTTTTATTGATAACTTATTGCGTTTACTTTAAAAGTTATTCAACTGATCGAAAAATAAAATAATCGTATTTTATAAATTTACTTGCCACCGCGATTGGAATTAAAATCAGAATTATGATTGCAATAAACAACTGCGCGGCAAAAAAACACAGGCTTTACAAAAAAATATTTTTGAGATAATAAAATAAAATAGAGATAATAACTTGCGAGAACTAAACGCAATGTTGACTACACAGAAGACCGACAGAAAATATATTTATATGGTTATCATCAACTTAAATGAGTAATTCTAGTGACAGTAGCTACACAAAGTGTAGAGCTGTCAAATGTACTATAGTGAAGTTTGCATGGGTCGAAGCAGATGACGCAGATGACACCATTCTAAATCGAAAAGTTGCTGAAAACGGCGATAGCCGTGTTTCCTGATCAGATCTGGTATATAATACCTACAACATCGGTTTATTATTTCACGGAGTAAAGGAAAATAATCTCGTAGATGTTATAATATTAACAATGAGTAAAGGCAAGACGTAAAAATGTGGTCTAATAGAATTGAACAATTGGAGGAACTCACTAATCTCGTGGTTAACATTTGTGACCTGGTTGGTGTTGGGTACCTCAATATAAATTATATCGCGAATGTTGAAAAATGTGATATATTCTCTAAGAAACTTACACTAATTAAGAGGATTAAGTCTTAATTAGTCAACATAACAAAAATCTACTTAAGTACAAGGCTTCAGTTCCAATCAAGGGCGGATCCAGCTTTGGCGCCAGGGGGGGGGTCACGTAGTCGTGGTCAAGTTTTTTTTTTTTTTTTTAAAGAAAGACAAACATTCCCGGGTTACGAATAACCCAACAATAACTCCTACCACCACCACAGAAAGCCGAAAATGCTTGCTTGTGTTGTGATGGAGGACTTAGGTCCGGTCAGTTACAGTTACAAGAAGTTATAATTTAATTTTGATAATAATATATACAAGTAAAAAGTAGGTATTGTTGGATATGGTAACACTAGGTATATCATTAAGATTGTCTTTTGCTCCGCAAGCCCGGGCGGCGTAGGCTCGTGTATAAAAAAAATTACTAACGTTTTCGTAATCTTAGTAAAAAAATCTATCCACACTTTTAGCCTTCATTTTAATTGATTCTGAAGAATTTGTTACAAATATTAAAAATGTGTCCACTTCCGAAGTTATTAATTCATCATCTAGAAAAATAAAATCTGGTACTTACCGCTAAGTCCGCTAACTTTATAGTTATACACGGGTTATAAAGTTTTAAAATCGTTGAACGTAAAATATATTAATTGTAAGGTATTGTTTTATTAATCTAAAATATAAATAACTTGCATCCCTCGTGCGGCATAATTTTATTTTTTTTAAATTCAATTATAATTTCGCCGAAATAAATTAAAATGTTAGCCTTGGGCAAAACCTCGATGAACGAGGTTGTGTCTCGCCTTAAGAATTGCTTTAGGAAGTATAGGAAGGCTGGTAATTCGCGCGGGCGCGTTAGACCTGTCCAGACCTGTCAAAAAACTTCCGAAAGAATAAGTTCTGTAACTTACTAAAATTACGTTAAGTGACTTTTGGTGTCGTTTACATTGGGAATTTGGCTAAACTCGCCTTCAAGAGCGATTTACAGGAAAAAAACTTACGAGTCTAACCCCAGCCTTAGAACATTAACAAATAACATTTGAGTTTAAACACACATACACTGGCATAATGAAGAAACTGATTAGATTACTTACCATTTCTTGTAATGAATTGAATTTGCAGCAACAATTTTTAAGAACACTATTACTTATATTGGAACTTATTTTTTTTAACTTAGTAAACAAATAAAAGTAAACACTTTATTAATAAAGTTAAGTCGTTCCGATTGAGGTTAGGTTTTGCTAGACGCTAGACGTTAGTCGAAACAAAGCGCGCGCAAGCGTCAAACGTGGTTACACGAAATGTGTCATAATAATATGAAAGGTGGCGGCCGAAGCGCGCGCCGGTGACGGTGCGCGGTGACGCGGTAACATTCGAATTTTCGATGCGTTCGTTCCCGAATAATGCGTTTGCCGTCAAACAAAGTATTATATTAAATTAATTAAATATTGAAAGTACTTAAATAAAATTTATATTGTGACAAAAAATATATAAAAACATTATGTTTAAGAATTTTAATTAGTGGTCCACCTAGGTCCTGGATGGGCCCAGGACCTAGGTAGTCATAACCCCCCCTGGGCTGGGGCCCAGGGGGGGGTCATGACCACCGTGACCCCCCCCCCTGGATCCGCCACTGGGCTTTAAATGCGAAAAAATATTTTTATATATCAAAGATTCAAAAACCTTAGCAAAACAGGATAATATACTGATTGGTCTATAATTTTTTACTAAAGATTGGTCTCCCGATTTTAATACTGGTACCACATGTGCTTTTTTCCACAGATCAGGAAAAGTTCCCGTGGTTAGGGATGCATTAAAAATTATAAAAAGCGGTAAACATAAAGAGTCTGCAAAGCAACTGACAAAGAAAGGAGGAATATTATTTGGGCCTGGACGCTTGTTGGAATCTATTTTACTCAAAAAACATTTTATTTCATCTGCACCAATATGTATTTTACCCAAATTGCTTTGATTGTGTTCAGTTATGTTTGGCATTGAACCATTAGTGGATGATTCCGAATTGGTATAAACAGATGAAAAATATTTAGAAAATATGTTTGCTATGTGTTCACCGTCATTTGCGGAAATATCGTCAAGATGCATTACTTTAGGAATGCAATTGGTTTTTCGTAATGATTTTGAGTATGACCAGAACACGTTTATGTTACCTTGCAGACCACTTTCAACAGAGTTGATGTATGATTTATAACATTCGCTTTGTAATTTTTTTGTAACTTTCCTTAAATAAGAAAATTCTCTATAATCTGACTCGTTACCATGTTTTTTTACCTTAAGTCTAATGTTGTTTTTTTTCTTAAGAAGAGCAATCAATTGCTGATTAAACCAGACAGGATATTGATTTTTTGTTTTAGTAATATATTTTTTAAAGTGTTTGTCAATTATTTCCCATAATTTTTCATAGAACAAGATCACCATACTATTCACATTTTCATTTTTAAAAAGAGTTATCCAATTAACAGATAATAGATCCTGTCGACATTCATGAAAGTTTCCCTTCCTGAAGTTATATTTTGAGTCACTTCTATTGATTTCTAAAAATTGATCTTTATTTTGTTTCACCATTATTTCAAATGAAGGGTGATATTGATCCAATTTGGTTAAGCCTGGTGCTATATGTATATCTATGTTAACTTTATCAGAGAAAACAAGATCCAATAAATTTTCATTTGTATTTAGTACATTATTGAATTGATACAAGTTGCAAATTGATGAAAGGTTGACAAGACTGTGTGCTTTCATGCTTTTATAATTAGAAGGTGAAAGTACATTATTTTTAAATGAATTGTCAGGTAACCATTTTATTTCGGGCAAATTGAAATCACCAATAATAATAAACTGTGAATTGGAAATTGAATACTTTAAATACAGATCTTGTAATTTTTCAATCTGATTACAATAATTGTCTACAGTTACACTGGGAGGAATATAGAGGATGCAAATAAAGATGAGCGAGTTGGAACGAGACTTAATTACAAGCCACAAATCTTCATTGTCACTCTCCCATTCCGTTTTTCTGGACACAAGCAGTTTTTTAGAAACGGCGGCTAGAACTCCGCCACCTTCTTTAGACGCAGATTTGGTTGACTCACAATCTCTCCTAAATACTATATATCTGTCATCAAACAGTTCTTCACTAAACACTGTTGAGTTCAGCCATGTTTCAGAAAAACAAATAATGTCATAATTATTGATTAAAATTTCATTGCGCACACTTACGGTCTTCGTTCGAATACCCCTCACGTTTTGATATAGTATATTTAATGCATCAACAGCAACTGCCTCGTCATATTTTTAAGAAGTTAATATAAAATCAATATAAAATTAATATAAAATCAATTATCTATATTTTATATTGATATCCCTAGCACAGTTTCACTGTTGGTATATTGGCAGGAAATAAGCATAGTACTTAAAAATTCCACATAACAAACATATAAAATGTATTGTTGTTATGATGTGGATGCATCATTACACATCTTTTTTTTCTGTATCGGGTATTGCAGAGGGAGAAATAAGACATGCCGAACTTCTTTGCGAGGATTACATTTGATTCACCGGCTTCTAAACGGTGTAATACAGCACTTTTTTCTTAAATTGAAAAAAACACTTTCGCTTCACGGGACTCATTGTGTCGAGCTTCCTAGTCAAAAGCGAGGCTGTATTGGTAGGTGGGTTTTGTAACCGGACAAATTATCATTAAAATAGGTCGCTTTACGTAGTTGGTCACTTTAAACGGATACGTTTTCCTACTAAAAGCTATGAAACCTTACTAGAGTTTACATTATCGTCACTTAAAACAGTAGACCGTTAAATGCAAAGTCATTATATCCAAATTCTACTGTAAATTTGTGTTTTCTTTTATTTCAGAGTCAGACATGGGCATTGAAGGTACACCCACCCTGTCCCACCCCGGTATAGGTGACTTATGGTCACCCCTTCGGAGCTCTCGCATGAATCTAATTTTTTTGAATAAATGGCTCTACAATTTATATAAATGAAGCTAGGCCTTCAATGTCCCCGCATACGGTGTTATGAAGCGGTATGCGAGCGCTTACAAGTACTAAACTAAGGACAACACAGAAAAATAAACAACAAAACAATCAAGTTCAAGTGTCAGGCAGATAGTTGGTGGAGGGGACCCACACTCCAGTACCTGTAAACACATAAAAGTAAAGTAAACAATAGAGTGACGGGGGAGTTTCGCCGAACCACGACTGGCAGTCCTGTTGAGAAATTGGTGGTGGTTGGGGCGACTGGTGCAGGTCAGGACTTCCACACCCCTTAGCCGACCACCCGGTGGTGCCCTGAAGATAAGAATTGGAAAAAGAGGGATAAAACCCTAAAGAACCTAGGGGAAAGAAGCGTCAGGAGGTCGGAGGCAGGGTGGAGGTTACCCCAGCCCGCACAGTCACCCCTCTGACCACCAACGCTCATCAGGGGTGGCGCAGGTGATTGGCGGAGTCCCCCGGTAAGAAAGAATAATAAGAAGCTCCAGTCGTGCATGCGGGGACGAGGCCCGTTATCCAACCCCTAATGGGGAAAATAAACAAAACAAAACAGACAACGGAGTTCAGTTCTCGCCTGTAAACTCTTTGCTGTTACTAAAAAAAAGAAAAGAAAACCGGAAAAAATACATGTAAAAAGAAGAGAAAATAAAAGGAAAAATGAAAAACAGTAATCAATCCAAAAAGTGCCACATAAGGGCAACGGTAAATAAGTAAAAACAAAAGTAAAGATGTAAAAATAAGATCTGCATGGTCTGTAGAGAGGACAGTAAGTATTGAATAAGAAAACAAAGTAAAGTAAGAGAGATAATTAGTAAACACAAATATATAAGAGTGCTTACAGTGTCTGTAAAAAGAAAAACAGTGTGTTATCCTTAGACAGGGAAAAAGAAACATATGAAAAGAAAACAGAAAATAAGAATTAAAAAGTACAAGACAAGTTAATTAAAAAAAAAAAAAAATATAAACGAATGGAAATCATCTGCAACAGCTGGTACAGTAAGAAAAAGAAATAAGATAAGAATAATAAAATAAGAAAAACAGAATAGCATATACAATAATGAAAGAGTTGTAAAAGAATAAGTCATGGAGCAGGAGCAGTACACCGGGGGTTCCCAATTATTACACTAGTCAACGACTCTAAGCACAGGCCATCTCTCAACCCAGATCCTAGTAAACTTCCTCAAGCATTCGAAATTCACACTGTTAGAAACAAGATCGGTGTTCCACACCGGTCTAATGGGGACATTCAGACCTTCTATCATTTCGTCTCTGGCATCCTTCAAAATCTCACAGTGCCACAGAATGTGCTCGGCCGACTGGTAATTATTGCCACAAGCGCAATTGGGGTGGGTGGACAGGGCAAGGCTGTGAAGCCTTCCCCTGAATTCCCCATGTCCTGAAAGGAGCTGCGTAACGTGATGGTCCAGTTTGAGGAAGGCCCCTTCCATTCTGAGTTTAACTGAAGGGAAGAAGGAGAAGGTCCATCTTCCCTTGCTCGACCTATCCCAACGGACCTGCCACTCTTTGAGCGACAGGTCCCTCATCGTTCGGAGCAGTCCTGGGAGAGTTCCTGGTCCACCCGGTGTCAGAACGACACCAAGGTGGTTTGCCGGGGATCCTCGGATTAATCGCTGCTTCGCTAACACTTCCCTAATCTCTAGATCAATTGGTAGTACACCAGCCAAAATTGGCAAAGCGTCCGAGGCGACGGTTCGATATGCCCCAGATAGTGCCAGCAGGGGAGTGCGTTGACCCCTATTGAGAGCTAGAAGTATTAAGCAGTTATCCAGGCGGTGCTCCCAAACAGAGGCAGCATATGAGACTTGCGCAACATATACCCCCCTGTAGAGAGCGTGCAGAGCCGGTCTGCGAAGTCCCCACTCAGCCGTGGAGATTCTTCTTAGCTTCAGGAAAAGTGCCTGAGCCCTGCTGGATACATCTTTGACATGAGCCAGAAAGGAGGACGATCGATCTAGAGTGACACCTAAGTATTTGACGTTATCCACAAATTTGATATTAGTGTCTCCCATACGGATGGTAGGGTTTCTTTCCTTACTGAAAGAACCCTTCATCAGGAGACCCATTGTCTTCTGGGGAGCGAAGGTCATTTTATTCCTCTCCCCCCATTTAAGGAGGGTGTCCAAACCTTCACCAGCCTTACGTTCAACTTCTCTTCTACTGTCCCCAGAGACAAGAAACATTTTATCATCCGCATAGTCGATCATGATACATCCTTCAGGCAAGGGTAACCTAGAGGAGTCATCGAAGGTTATATTCCAAAATTCAGGACCTAGGTTGGAGCCTTGAGGGCACCCCATATCGGCTTCGCGTTCAATAACGGTGTCGCCATGAGATATAATGATGGTGCGGCCCGATAAGTAATTGTCCACCGATTTAAATAAAAGTTTTGGGCAGTTCCTATTTTTAACCTTGATGCGTATCATGTCCCACCACGCGTAGTCGAAGGCACCAGTGATATCGAGGAAGATTGCAACTACATACCTCTTAGTACAAACCTTCACCCAATTAAGCGCAAACGACATGGCGTGCACGGTGGATCTACCGGGGACGAAGCCAAATTGAAGATCGCTGGACGGGGAGAGTGATTGTCGTAGTCTATGCCGGATAAGTTTTTCCAGGATCTTGCCAAGCACTGGAAGTAAGGTAATGGGCCGATAGGCCTTGACATCAGTTAGTGGCTTGCCGTTCCCCTTAGGTATGACCCTGAGCACGCCTCTCTTCCATTCAGAAGGGAAAACTCCTCTTCTCAAACACGTTTCCATCACTTGGAAGAGTTCCTCCCTAGCGTGGATCCAGACTTGCTTCGCTATCACACCGTTGAGTCTGTCATGCCCTGGTGCCTTCCTAGGACCCAAACCCTTAATTATTGAATCAATTTCTGCTCTAGTGACTGGAATGACTCTATCCTCTTGGGCGAGGTCTCTAGGTGGAAGCCGTGCCAGGTGTCTTACCTGTTTATGGTGGTCACTTTCCCCAATTACTGATTCTACAGGAACTAACTTGTCCAAAAGTGTGTTGAGAGTAGAGGCCACGTCTATCGTCTCAGCGTTCCTACCTTCTGTGATCCCAATGAGACTAGACAAATACCGATCCGATCCTTTTCCGGATTTTTCAATTGCGCTGTGGATTTCCCACGGGTTGGCGTTGCCCACATTATTAACCCAATTATGCCAGGCAGCTCGTTTCGCAGAAAGTACAGCGTGTTTAAAGGTCGCCCTGGACTTTCTGAGTTCGGCCCAGAGAGGGGCTGTCTCCTCCTCCGTGCAGCCACCCCTCCTGGACAAACCCAGTGCCCTATAAGCTCTCTTATAAACTCCTTTAAGCGAAGTCAGCTCAGGTGACCACCACGTCGTCCGGATAATTGTCTTTGGGTTTGTTCTGCCCAGAGATGAGTTGGCCGCTGATACTACAGCCGAGTTGAAAAAATTCCCCAAATTGTCCGGATCGGTAGCTGCTACGTGGTGAAAATCCCTTAATGTATCTCGTAGAGCTTCCCCAAAGTTATCCCAGTTCGCCCTAGTGGTGTTGAAATTCCAGGAGGATCTTGGAGCTTCGGTTTTCTTGACACCAATCGTAAATGTGATAAGTCTGTGATCCGAATTTATTGCGCATTCGTGGACCATCCATTTTGATATCCTGGCCGCAACTGATTCAGAGCAAAGAGTTAAATCAATGTTGCTCTCTCCCATATGGTTTGAAAAAGTGAAAAACGAACTCCGTTCGTTGACGATACAAAGGCCTTGCGCAGCAATCAGGTCTTCGACGGCATCAGTCCGTGATCGTACTGAATGAATTTTATTATTGTCAAACCATAGTGGAGAGCGAGCATTAAAGTCACCTCCGATAACTATGTTATGACCTTTAAGCGCGTTTAGGGCGCGTGTCAGACTCAGGATATGTGGTCCTACCGGGTTCCCCCATTTAAAATAAACTGAGATCAAATAGATCTCAGTATCAGCAAATTTAATACATACACAGGTTTGGTACTCATTGGATAGCCCGGCCAGAAGGAGGGGGCTAATCAACGAAGTGTTGACCAGAACACCCGCCCCCGGTAAAGAGCCGACCTCGAGTACCGCTCCCGGAAAGTCAATAGGAGTCTTACCTTCCCAAGTGTACTGTTCCTGTATAAGCACGATGTCGATGTTTAGGTCAGACATGACCCGCAGCACCTCCAGTGTGGCCATCCGGGAACGCTGTAAGTTAATCTGACCTAGGGAGAGGAGATTAGCAGGAGCCATAGTCAGTCATTCTGACTTGTGCGTTGATTGCAGCCAGCTGTGCCGGACAGTCCCTATCCCCAGTAGGGTGGTCAGCTACCTTCCTGAAACGAGTACAGGTAGCACAGACAGCGGGAAGTGCCTTCTTGGGGCAATCCTCATGACTGTGTCCCACAGCGGCGCAGTGGCGACAGGTTTCTTTATCCTGAGAGCAGGACTTATTGATATGGCCGTACTGTTGACACTTGAAGCATCTCGTGGCTCCTGTATAATCGCGAGTGCGACAGGCATTCCACCCAAGGAAGCACATTCCGCTATCTAGTAAGACCTTGCGAGCGGCTGGATGACAAGTCACCACCATATTCATGGTGGGAGTATCTCGTTTACCGAAAAGCGAAACTCGTCGCATGGTCCGAAGGTGATCCTCCAAAGACAGTGAAGTCTGGCCGGATAAATTGTTCGCAAAAATCTCGGAAAAGAGCTCCTGATCTGCGGATTGTTCTCCTTTAGGCACATTATAAATTACAATTTTCGGAAGTCGGCCCAGAGGGTTGATCATCTTCAGACCACTTGCCGCGAGTTTTGCTTCGGCTTTCTTAATGTTCTCCAGGCCCTTTTTATCTTTGGCTTGAAAAGCCATACCGGCGCCTTTGATCTTCCTAGATCGTACAATTTGGAAGTCATCCTTCTTGGGATTAAGGATTTTTTCCAGCGTTTTAAGAGTTTCCTCCGAGGTTTTACCCTCTGGAGCATCTGGGTAGAATAGAACTGTAAGTGGCTTCTGGGGGATCGGTCGCTCAAAGCCATTTATTAAAATCTTTTTTGAAGCTGGCAAATTTGCCGCAGCATTTGCGTATGACATAGTTTCCTTGGCAAGAGGGATACTAGGCATGACAGGGCGAGTTTTTATCGCCTGATCCAGCTTGGACGAAAGCGCTGACTGTGCACTCAGCATTTCGTCTATAGTAGTGCTCCTAGTAGAAAGTGTATTTAATTCCAGCATAAGCCTTGTGATGTCCGACATCAGGTCATCAAGGGTGGAGTTAAGTGAACTTTTAACAGTCTTGTTCAGTTTGTTCGTGCCATCCATTAAGATGTTTCTTATTTTTTGGCACTTGGCCAAGGCTGGAATTGCCTTCCATTCTTGGTTGCCCGGAGAATCACTGTAACGGACCCGTTTCTTGTTCTCCGCATTTGGAGTCGTAGAGGGCGCAATGGAGGGCATTTCACACGTGTCCGCCGAGAATAGGGTACGACGAGTAGGAGGTTGATCAGAGACTGCCTCACTGTCTGAGTCTATTATTTGTTGTTCTCTCTGGGACTTTGTTTTTAGCTTTTTCTTGACCTTAGAAGGCCCGGCAGTCGGCGATCTTGAACTGAGAATAGCTTGAATCTTTTCAATGATGTTTTCCCTGTCCCCCTGTGATCCTACTGGGTTGCCAGCGGGACCATCAGAATCTACGGACGAAACTGAGTCGGCAGGCATTTTTCACCAAAAATGGGGTAAATGAGAAATTACCCCAAATTTGAAAAAAAAAAAAAAAAATCCCCAAAAATGGGGAAAAAAATGGGGAATTTTTTTGGTCAATCTGCCCTTAGATCACTATAAAAGTTGATATTAAGGGTAGATAATATTACACTGAGACTTAGCAAGATTTATTATTATTTACTTGATTGAGAAATTAAATTTAAGTATATTATTATCTAAGTCCACTTATTAATACTCCTCTTCGAAAGGATTAACGAAACTAAATTAATTTTTGAAAAGGAAATGTCACTGTCACTAAATAAAATTAAATTGTTCTTAACCATACCAAATAGTCTAGGAAGTAATCAAAATTCTCATTGTTCCTAAGTGAGAGGACAGTCCTCCAAACAATTTTTACATCACTGGCTGAGATTTATTCGTAGATTGTTCTAGAAATTACTGACCACATGCAAAACAAAGAACGCTAATAGAACTGACAGTAGACTACGCACAGAACAACCAAGACGATCACTAGACGCAGAAATAAATTCTGCGTCGAATAAAGTAGAGACAGACATGGGCAGAAACAGTAACGTGGACGAGGCAGCTGTACTAGAAGAGTCTGTACTTGGAAACCGTGAGTTATAAAACTAACTAACTTACCTTCACGCCATTTCGGTAGGCAGAGAGGATGAACCACCATGCAACTCGATCTTGGCACACACACTCTTTTCTTCATTCCATACCTACCTGACTGTGCTATTCTGACTCCTGACATTGCTCGCCTCAAGTATTTGATTAACTTTTTATTTATTTTTTTATATGAATACCTCACAAGAGCCTCAGCTGGAGCCAGTGAGACTATGGCATCCCCAATCGGGGTATGTTGTGAGGCTGAAGGTAGCAGGGAGGGGAAGGAGGTGTGGCTATTCAGAACTGGTCACCAAACACGGCTAAAGCCATTTCAAGCAACGTTTCAATTCTGAATGGGGTCTTACACCAGGGCGATACTATGGGTATCTTCCACTCTGGAACGTGCCGCAAATATAATTTATTTGATTTGATCCCGCGACCATCGTATTGCGAGTCATAAGCCGTACCAGAAGCAGTGGGTTATCGTAATATAGACACATTAAATTAATTTGGGTTTTCTGTTGTTTCAGAAATGGATATGGACAGATCGAGCGACGAGGATGACGAAGCGAGCGACGTCGACCACGAAGAGAGCGATGAGGATACATGCCACCAATACCTTATCATAATATTATCAACGTTTCACCTAACTCCCATAGACTTTAGTAGACAAGACCAGGTAGATAGTGAGGCAATGCGTTCGATTCTGCCGCCTGAAGGTTACTCTTTCGATTGGTCTAATGATATCTTACGGGATAAGGGAGACTTTCACAGGCACGCCAGGACCAACTTTCAATATCGACGAAATGGGCAAACCTTTCTTAAAATCTTTGATGCAGATTTCGTTGAACTGATCGCGAGAGAGACCAACAGGTATGCAGATCAATCCAAACCTCAACTTGTACTAGACTATAACAAGGTAATGGGGGGGGTTGACCGAAAAGATCAGCTTTTGTCAGGCTTCCCCATTGAACGACAGCGAAACCTGGTCTGGTACAAGAAGCTTTTCAGGAGACTACTAAGCGTTTCGGTGCAGAATGCGTATATATTGTACGGCTCAAAGCTCCGCAAGGAAAATAAACGCATTTTGTACCGAAACTTCAGGAGTGAGGTTGCGGATGAACTCCTTCTGCTGTTCTGTCGTAGTCAAATTGACACGACTGTGCGGACCATTGGCCTAATAGCTGAAGGAAAGACTCTGCGACCTATCCTGAAAGGCAAAAAGGTGAAATGTGCGTGGTGCAACATAAATAAAAGGACCCTTACAAAGTGTGATGTGGCATTATGCTATGATTGCATGAAGCCATATCACACTACAATATAGAATTGCTGAGGGTTTTTTTTATTTCATTTTTTTCTTTTTTGGTTTTTTAGTTATGAAATTCTAATTTATAAATTTAATTAAATTTGTTTGAACATCAATTATGATGGCCTGGATGGCTGGACTTAATCATTTCTTTCCGCATACTCACGTCTCATGTTATGTTGTCCTCAAAGGTTCTATATGATAAGGTTCGGTGGACATTTAATATGTATATTTCAATTCTGATCATTGAAATATGCATGTTAACAAATGCACAGGTATTCTCATTTTTCCCTGTTTATTGTACACATTAAATAACTCGTTTTATTTTTATGTCTTAATTATATTTTGTCAATTTTTCTGTAAAGAGGCTTTTCCAGATCTAGTCACTAAACATAACTAAGCCAATTCAAGCAATGTTCAATTCTGAATGGTGGTCCCTCACCAGAGCGATACTCAGAATCTCACTCTATAGCGAGGCACAATGATATTATTATGTATTGATTTTCTTAAATTATGAATAAACCAATAAACTGAATACATTTTTATTATGACAAAGTGTGTAAACAATGTTTAAATCAATATACTGCTCTTTCATTGTAACCATACAACTGTAATATTGATTTAAAAGGATATTAGGGCTTAATAAATAAATCAATTATTGGTTCCATCAATTATTTTCCCTACCCCATTTTTTTCGATACCTTTGCGTTTAGATATAAAATTATCACTATGATTTTATTTGCCATTCTACGGTCATACAAAGGTTTGATATATATATACAAATTTATCATCATTTTACATATTCCGAATTACCCTATGTAGCTTGACCTTAAGGTAGCTGTCAGAAGTGATTTTTCGTCAAATATTGTTGAATTTCATCAACTTTCAAAGTATCCCCCTGAAATATTGGCAATGTTTATATCTATGATATATATCTCATTTTAAGCCTTATTTCCTCGTTTTGCACGTTATGTAAAAACATGGTTACAAATCTCCAGTTCCAACTTACAATTATTTAAAAAGTAGAACCATGATTTTGACATCGTGAAATAGGCTCTCTGTATAATTCATCAAATGAATAAAATAAAGCCAACACGGCGACTATGCTTATTAATAATTGTAGACAGTTAATGTATCTTCCTAACGTTATACCAGTTTTTGTGATAAATTTATTATATAGTATAATACAGTGATTTCAATTTTGACACGTCACGCACTCAAATTTTACAAAATCATTTTCTAACTAAACTTTTGAAGATATCATAACGTACAAAAAATTATTTTTCTATTATATTGTTGCATCTGTGGTTATCAAACAGGCCATAGAGAACATAAAAACGTAGAAAATATTCTATAAAGATATTTAAAACTGCCACTAGCGGCAATTTCAAATCACAAAAACGCAAATTTCGCGCATTTATAAAGTTTAAGATTTTTTAATAATTTATCTATCAATTCTAAAAATATAGAATAATTATTAAAATATAGGTGAATTCATTGGCTGTATAGCACTATAATCAGTTTTATGTCTCCGTATAAAAATTCGGAGGTTTGATTTTATTAATGTTGGCGGAAAATATTCAAAATCGTCGCCAAAAAACAGCAAGCAATCGGAGAAAAAAGTTTTTTGACGCGCGATCGTTCGAGTGGTTGCAATAAAACGCCATTTCCTTCCCTCCCTCTACATTCAACCGACCAATATACCCTACTAGGGGAGGCCACAGTCTCATTAGATTAGCTCAGGTTGTGAGCAGTTGGGTCTCTTGTGCAATCTTCATATTAAAAATAAAAATGTATCATCAGTACAGGTATCAATATAAAAATGATTAAGCATCGGATTTTACATTTCATCCATAACTCGTTTCCGAATTATTTGTGCAACTTTTGTTGTTTAATTAATTTACAAACAATTATTAATTAAATTTTGGGAATTATGCATGTTTAATGCATTAAAATTATATAAAATTTCTCAATAATACACAAATTTCAATGTTTCATAAATTTAATATTACAGTTATTGTGTGTGTGATTTTAAAAGTTAACTAATTTAACACACCCTTGTTCGTAAGAAATCAATTGCTATTCATTTTTTACTAAAATTTTTATAAATTTAATTTTTAGTATTGAAAATTATTTTGATCAAAGTCGATTTGGGTTTTATCAAAACTTTATATAATTTGTATTCCATACATTATAATATGGTTCTGTATTATTTTATTTTATTTATCAAAAGTAGGAACTGTCGGCAGCTGTCTTATTAATGATTATTTTCTTCGATTTTTCATTGTCTATGGAAATTAGTGTCAGTGTAACAGGTGACGCCAATGTTACTGTCGTTATACCATTCTTCCTCCGCTATTCTAAAGTAATATTGTATTAACTAAAAATTTTTGTGTTTTATCATACAGTTTGGTATTGTTTCAGTGACCATCACATTTATATCTCGAAGTTATTCTAATTATTGCACTTCTACTTTTCTTGTAGGTAGGTTGGTTCATTGTAGACTTACGGCCGCTGTCACAAATGCCAATTACGCGATTGGTTAGATTGTTAAATCTTTACCCTGAACAGAAAACTTATTCCAATTAGATAATTCCATTATTGCGTCATATTTTTAAGTCTTGCTTTTACGCATTGTTAATAAAAGAAATCACAACTTTTTTTTCCTTTAAACCCTGAAATGCAGAAACTTATGATGCGTTTCTTATTTTTATACCAGATATCGTCATTTAGATTCAGTAATTTTGTGAATTTTTCATTGTATTAAGTTCTTTTACTTCCTTAACTGAGCGCTCTCTCTTCTATCATTTAATTACAGCTGTATTTTATGTTTTAACTCTCCACTGTAACGTCTTATAACGTGTCTTTTGCCGGGCAGTTATTTATTGCAATCATAATTCAAGTTTTTATCGATCAATTGATTGACTCTTACAAGCGCAATAAACGAGATATGAATGAGACATTTCTATACATTTTAAAGTAGAGTGATAATGGAGGGCGACACATTTTATACCTCCACCTTGATATTCGATATATTTGATTAACGAGGTCAAATAACCGCCTATGATATTTTTGTAGCGTGGTACAGATCGCACCTGAGGCGTTTATATTTCGTTGTAACTGAAGGTTTTATTTTAAGAATTAATGCAGTTCTACTTAATTTTTAGGTGGGGCCAATAACCATCTTAATATTAAACCGGAACGCTATCACAGAGGGCCATGGATCTTCCCAACACAGAGAGTGTTACCATCAAGGAGGAACCAGGGTCCCAGGAAGAGAGTGGAGGTGAGATACCGTATACAGATATAGATATCTACCTCCCGGATGTGAAGAAAGAATGCTTGCAGTATGCGGCGAGAACTTTGACAGACAGTAAGTTGCAAATTATTTCATTTATATTTCAGATGTTCGGAATTCTTGTCTGTTTTTGTTATGTTTTACAGACAGCACATCATATTATGATGATTATTATTTTTAAATATTGAAGACAATATTAGTGATTTCCAAACGAAAATCTGAAACAAAAAAATCAGAAAAGGATACGGTCACATAGCGTCCTAGATGTATCAGATTTTCGTTTGGAAATCACCAATATTTTCTTCAATATTTAAATATTACAATTTGAGGTTTTACTCAATAAAGTTATTCCGAAAAATAAAAATAATTATTTTTTGCTTTTATTAAAGAGTTTAGTATTAACTTTCAAAATATATATTTATATACTCGGGGTGGCCACAAACAAACGTCAACATTTCATAGACGATTTACCTATTTTTATTTCCGGTAGCGATCTCATCCCAAAAACAGCAGTCAAACTTCTCGGTGTCAATCAAGATTCGGACTTTTCGCTTCGGAGTCTAATTAAAAGGACTATAAGCACCATATTCCTTTTTCACCTAAGACAACTCATGTCATTCCGAAGAAACCTTCCTACATAGGCAACAAAACTACAAATCAACTCTTAAGTAGTCTCACGTCTCGCTTAGTGTAATGGCATTTATGCCAGCTTTCCAAAATATCAAACCGACAAACTTCAATTCATATTTAATGAAGCAGCACCGCTCATAACCGGTATCTCTAAACATTCGCACACTTCGTAACCTTCACTGACTCAAGTGCCCTGAAAGAATGTAGTACAAATTTGCTCGATGGTGTTTAAATCCATCAATGAAATGGCCCCATCGTACATCTTAGGGCAGATTGTGATAAGAAATTACATTATTCGGAGCCTATATATCAATCGATCTGTCTCATACCAAGGGACGAATGGCATTTGAGAAATTAAATTCTTTAATTAATTTGATAAAATATATGTTCTTTTGTACCGCCCAACATAAGAGTTGCTTTTCCTCTCTTGTACACGCTCATTAAAGAACATAATTATCTTTTAATAAAATAAATACTATAATTAATAATTGCATTTCCAATTACACGTGTTCCAATTATGTCATCTGAGCGCAAACTGTAAATAAATTTATCTAATAGACAATAAACAGTGATAATCTGTAGTGAACTCTCAGGTACGTATGGCCCAGTATCTATATTTTATGCCTATACAGAATGTAAATAAATTGTAATATCATCACGTTCGTTGATCACATGCATTGTACATTTAGTTTTGCATTAGTGATCGACGTACCGGTGAATACAATCTTTTAGCCAAAAGTTGATAATAAATCGTCTAGTGTATGGTTAGTAATAGGATAGAATCTATCCTACTACTATCCGATAGATCTTTGTAGAAATATATTATATATTTGGTAAGTTTTTAGATTCTCACGGCCAAAAGCATTTTTGTTGTTTGTTTTTGGGGTGTTATGCCGTGTTGCGCTAACTCCTTCTTTAGCCGACGTTTCGGACAGCGTTGCAGTGTCCATCATCAGGGCAGATCCGGTAGATCCGAAGATGTGTAATTTTTGGTTGTCGAGTTTGTGCTTATTTATTTGTGGCCTGGGCCCGTCCAAGTGCGAAATGCAAACGGAAGTGGCGACATCTTGTGGCGAATTGTGAAAGCACAGTATTTATGTTAGCCTGGGGCCCATCCAAATGTGAAATGCCAACGGAAGTGGCGCCATCTTGTGGTGAATTCTAGAATTAGAAAACCGATTGACAGAGGTTAGAGTAGATGTACCCAGTATCAAGGTTTAAATGCAATGGTTTTATATTGTATTATTATATGGTATTGGAGTTTACTTAGACATGTTATTTGCGTTTAGCTTTGGTGTAGCCGTCAATTACCGGATACCAAGAGCTGTTGAGCTTAGCTCCGTCGTCTCTATTGATATTAAATGGATTTTTGTAGATTTCAATTGCCTCTATAATCAGGCGTGATCTATAAGTTTTGGGTCTTCCCAGGACCTCGGGAGCAAATCCAAAGTAATGGCCGGTTTCAATTAAGTGTTCGGCGATTGCCGATTTATCAGGGTGGCCAAGTTTACAAGCACGAAAATGTTCTGCTATCCTTTTGGAAATCGTCCGCTCTGTCTGGCCTATATAAACCTTGTCACAACCAGAGCAGCTGAGTTTGTACACTCCATCTGCTTCCAGAGGAAACTTAGTTTTTGCAGACCTCAGTAGGTCTTGGATTTTGGTGGTGGTTCCGAAGACAGTTTTGATGTTTTCTTTTCTCAACCGCCTGGCAATTCTGTCTGTCACATTGTGAACGAAAGGCAGGAAAGCACAGCCTTTTGAGTCTTGTTCAACTCTGTCTTCGTTTGTTGTAGATTTGGCTCTTAAAATTTGCCTTGTCTGACTTGCCGGGTAACCGTTGCGCTCCAGTGCATCGGTCAATTTTATAAGTTCTGCTCCAAGTTTTTTTTCTTCACATATTCTGGTCGCTCGGGTCACCAACGTATGGATAAGTCCTCTTTTCTGCGCTGGGTGGTGGTGCGAATCAGCGTGTAAGTATCGATTCGTATGAGTTGGTTTCCTATATACGGTATGTCCTAGGCTACCATCCTGTTTTCGCATCACCTCCACATCTAGAAAAGGCAGGATTTTATCTTGGTTTTCCAGCTCCATTGTGAACTTAATTTTGCTGTGGAGAGAATTAAGATGGTCCAGGAATTCGTTAAGTTTCTCCGTTCCATGAGGCCAAATGGCGAAGACATCGTCGACGTAGCGCCACCATACTTTAGGGACAGCTGAAGCTGTATCAAGTGCCGCTTCCTCAAACTTCTCCATAAAGAAGTTGGCTATTACTGGCGATAACGGACTGCCCATTGCAACTCCCTCCACTTGCTCAAAAAGTTCACCCTGAAACGCAAAGTATCCCGTTTTGAGGCAGTGTTCAAAAAGTTTGCAGATGTCTTCCTCATATATCTCACTGAGCATTGTCATTGAGTCTTCTAGAGGCACATTTGTGAAAAGAGACACGACGTCAAAGCTGACCAAAATATCTCCTTCCTCAGTCTTAACCTGCTTAAGCTTACTGATCAGATCTTTTGAATCCTTAATCCACGATTCGGTTTTTCCAGTTTGCATCTGCAGTAATCTCGAGAGGTGTTGGGACAGTTTGTATGTAGGTGCACCAATAGCGCTGACAATCGGTCTCATTGGGATTCCATTTTTGTGTATTTTTGGGAGACCGTACAGGGCAGGAGTTCTAGAGGCCTTTACAAAAAGCTTAGACCAATCCTCTTTTCTGATGCTAGATGCTTTGACTAGTTCCCTTGTCTTTAAGTCAATCTTGTTAGTAGGATTGTTTTTGATCTTCTTGTAGGTGCCGGAATCGCACAAGAGGTCTTCCATCTTCTTTATGTAGTCTACCGTATTAATCACGACAGTGGCATTTCCTTTGTCGGCTGGCAGAACCAAGATTTCCTCATTGGCGCGCAATTCTTTTAGGGCCGCAAACTCTCCTTTTGTGATGTTTGGGCGGGGTATTTCAGCCCTTTTCAAAATATGGCTAGTCTCTTGTCGTATGTTCTCTGCTTGCGATTCTGACATTTTGTGGACTTTCATCATTGTATGTAGTGCTGTCTCCACACCACATATGATAGATTCTACAGGTATCTTTTTGGGGGCAACTGCATAGTTCATGCCCTTAGCAAGCACTGAAGTTGCATCTGGGCTCAGCGCAAGGTTCGAAATGTTGATAACTACTTTATTTTGATCAAGTTGTTTTCGATCTCCTTTTTTGGCTTTAGTTATTTCTTGTGCACTGAATTAATAATAATCTTTTTAGGCTTATATTTTAAAAACACTATATGTATATAGATTTTGGTCAAAATTAACAAATTTACTGAAAAGAAAGAAAATAAAAGCCAGTTTTTAAAAAAATTATATTGCTGATAAAATTAAAATATAACTGCAAATAGCAACTTCGTTAGTTCTTAGGATATATTTAATATGTTATTAAAATCCCACTAAAAAAAATCTTATAATAGTTTTTGCCTTACCTACAATGAACAACCCCATGTAATATCATATGTCGCGTTTTTACATGGTTGGTGTTGGGAAGCTCAATATAATATGTCGCGAAGGTTGTGAAATGTGATATATTTTATAATATACCAATCAAGGGGATTAAGTCTTACTTAATAAATCTAACACGAACCTACTTACGCACAAGGCGAAGCGCGGTAGTCAATTCCAATCTGTTGAAGAAATGTCATGAGAAATTTAGAAGTGGGAGAATTTGAATGACTTCGACAATCGAATTCGAATGGTAATTGAAATGACCAAAAATATAACACAAATATTGTAAAGTTAATGCACTAATACTTTAGAAAACTGAGCAAGAAGGTTTTGCGTGTTACGCAAGAAGTGACGAAAATCAACAAAGCGCTGTCCTTATTCTTGTATGTTCAATAGACCTTTTTTTGCAAAACTGAGTTATCAATGCCAATAGTGCATTAGCCTATTGCGCATTAATAAAGCTCAAAAAAAACTTTTTGGTTTTTAAGTGACATTTTCAGCATTTTTCGAGTGCCAATATCCACTCACGGAACAATGTTTTAGTTCTTATTTGTTCAAACTCCCGGATATTGAACATTCAAACACTCAACGTTATGAATATAATATTAGGTTCATAGACATTTGTTCAACATCTCGCCAAACGTGAGGTCTTGAATGTTTAATCTCCACTTTCAACCAATCAGGAGTCGGCTAGTTGAAATGAGCGGCCATGTTGATTTTTGGTTGTTTTCTAACAACTAAATTGCTCCACTAAAAATATGTTTCATTGCGAATATATACTGTTATTGAACTGAAAAATGACTTCACCAACTACAATAAACCTTAGACCAGTAGCTCAAATAGGAAAGTAAGTCTTAAAATTACGTCATTTATAGGCTTTTTCACCATGTTTTACATGTATTTCTTGAATTTGCTAGGAAAATATACAGGTGCTTCATTTATTATTTATTTATTCAATTATTTATGTACACCCTAAGGGCTTTTACCTAAAATGAATCTTCATAAATTATATTAGTACATTAAAATTTATTTCTATTCAAGAAAAACAACAAAAAAGCCAAGACTTGGAAATGTGCAAGAAGTCAACTGCTCTCATAGTCTGATTGAAAGACATCTACGACACATATTTAGTCCGTTATTACTGCTGAGATCGCTGATAGATGAAAACGAAGTCCAAATCTTTTTTTGAACTCATTCAATTAAAAGTTTCCGATTTTTCGTTTTTTAGTCCCATAAAAAATAATAAATATTTTTTTATGTAGGAAATAAAATAAAACCAACTAGGCACACGACTAACAATAATAAATGTATCGTTATACTAGCGTAGACCCATAACCAAATTGCGGGACATTATAATTTTAGGATTTTAAGAGTTGAAAGTATTTAAAAAATAATATTTTACTCACGATAATCAGCATAAATAATAAACTCACGGCAAATATGACCTTTTGAAAGATTTTTTTTTCTAAAGTAAGTAAAATTTAAAAATTACATTTGTCAAATGAAGATAACGAAACAATAAAAACAAACCAACACACATTTCAAATAAAGAATTATTGATTAATTTATTTGATTTAATAGTAATCAGTTCCAAATTTCAAATTAAAATTAAACTTGAATAATTTTACGAATCACTCAGGATTTTTTTTAATCACGCATGCACCGACAACCGATAGTAATATATTAGCGGTAGGTACCTTTATACTTGTGCATTGTTTTCAAACTTACATAATATTTGGATAATTTAGCGCCCTTTGTGGCAGCTGGACGCGTCATGCCGTCTCCAACCGCTTTGTGTTTTTTTAGTATTTTCAAGGGAAACGAGGCAACATCCCTTTGAAGTTATTTTAAAAATCAGTGAATCAACATTTTAAATTAACTTACCAATTAGTAATCAGAACTTAATAGTAATGTGACTAGAGTGCAGTGTTTCAAAAATGAATAATCGAAAATTGTGCTAAAAACATTCTAAATTCGCTGAAGTTGAAGTTGAACTTGGGACGAGAATCGGTAACTGTTGTACGCCAGATGTTTTCAATGTTATACTTGGAAACAGTGAAAGCCCTAACAAGTGCCCAAGGTGATTTATTATTCCGTCCGCCGCCTTTTATTTCGGAACAATGCACCACTAACATAATCACCAGAAACAAGTGTACAAGGAGATGGACTTTCCGAGCGTCACAAGGTTTGTTATCTATGTGAGGATACTGTGTCAGCGCTTAATTAGCAGCAGACACATACCTGGACGGATGACGAACCTCGTGCTGGCACTGTTGGTGGCGCGGTGCACTCTTTCGCTGCAGTAGCTGGTCCAGTTTCCTCACCACCTGGGATTGTTGCTGCAGAGTCTCCATCCTCTACCTTCGTCGAATGTCACAGCGGTGCTGCCAAGGTCTGGAATCCATGAGAGGACATTGTGTCAGCGCTCTATTAGCAGCAGACACATACCTGGAAGGATGACGAACCTCGTGCTGGCACTGTTGGTGGACGCGGTGGACTCTCTCGCTGCAGCAGCTGGTCCAGTTTCCTCACCACCTAGGATTCTTGCAGCAGACTCTCCATCTCCGTGTCACCTGTTTCTGTACTTCATTTTATTTAACTTAATTTCAATTTGTAATATTTATATTATTTTTTTTTTGTAATATCTGCATTAACTGTACAGCGCCCCTGAGGTGATATTTCGCAAAAGCGGCGCTATAAAAATCATCCAATAAATAAATAAATAAACCAGTTTTTGTTAAAAAACACCTCAAGGACGCTGTTTGTATATTTTAAAGTAATAATTAAAGTCAACTACTACCTAAGATAAAAGTAAAGTGTTTGAATTCTGAAAATCACCCTGCACATAAAATTTACCACAAATTGGCTAATTGAACAAAAAATACTTCAAACTTATGGGAGCCGAATTGTTCAATCTCCAAACGATATGTTCAATATCCAAACAATATGTTCAATATCCCAAATAATCATTCATCATTTTCAAGCCATGTTAAACGTCCACCTTTAAAGTCATAATATGGGAATATTATAGCTTCAATCTAAGAAAAATGATCTTTAAACATTTCCTGTTACACATATGTATAAAACGGAATGACCAATATCAAGAATTTTTTAGAATTTGCCTGTACAAGCCAAAAAAACGTCTCCTGTAAATTTTGCTAAATGGTCTATTGACCATACAAGCTTTAAGGCAGCGAAAGTGAATTTTTCACAGTCATTAAAACTATAATTGATGTAAATAATCATAAAAGTCATTGTTGTTACGTAACATCTGTTCGATGGTGTTTGACTTAAAATGGCAACACTTGAATTAAATGATTTCCTCGATTTTTTTCTCAATTGTGTAATTTCTATGGCTAAATCTTCGCGGGCTTGCTGTCACTTTTTTGTTGGTTATAATATTTTGTCTTCACTCGTTTCGTTGATTTAAACAACTTGAACTAAAACAGCCATCCTTCTCATAAGAAATCCTTCAACCACATTACAAAGTAAAAGTAAAATCGAATTACCAGATCCTTACGTAAAAACATGGATTCCACCGCCATCAAGTTAGAACCAGGCACAAGTGCTGAAGAGAGAGTTCCTGTTATACTTGCGGAAATGCATATGGACCATCGTTTTATCAAAAACAAATCTCCGCAATCCAGTTCCGAAAGCAATTCAGGTATTTCTTTGTTAGTACATACCTGTTACACAGACGCAAAATACGATATATATATATATATATATATATTTATCCCCTCTCGTACTATGTTGATCTCGCGCGACGGTACGCCAGGTATATGTTGATCCGTTTGCATTTGTTGATCCACCCCGGATATGTTGATCCATTACCCAAGTTGGCATACATATGTAAATCCCTACAGATCAACTTGTGTCATCGAGATTTAGCTGTAAGCCACGCCCATTTTTCGGTCGCATATACATTTTACACGATTTATTTTGTTGATCTATATATTTCTGACAAACTTTACAGCGTGCATGCGTTGTAACTTAACCGCCAATTTCGCGCGCGTTGTCGTACTTTTTAGATCCTGTTAGTACATCCATATTCTATGAAAATGACTTTATACTAACAGAGGATAGACTGCCTCACGAGTATTTATATTGAAATGGAACTTTCGCAAACGTCAAATCCATGCTAAAAAAATCTTTTGAACTTGATTAAACAAAAATTGTAAATTTAATAGATCATTTACCACGTTTCGTGACTTAGCAGGGGTGCCCGGGTTCATGGGGTGAGGTTTGTCTGGGTCATTTTATAAGAGAAATTTTGAACTTTGATTGAATGAAATTTTATTTGAATGTATCTTTTACCATCTCTCCCGACGTAAGTTTCTTGTAATGATTAAGTTGAAACAAAGCGTAATATCCATAATATGTGCCTATTAAAATTGCGGCGATTAGATTGGTGAGAATTAAATTTTACAAATTTTAAATTATGATTGCTAAAAAATCTATTCTAATTTGTTTATTACTAAACATGGCTAAAGTCATTTCAAGCTACGATTCCAACCAACGATGTTTTAGTATATGTTCGTCAATCAACAGGAGCCATAATGTCTGTACATCAGAGCCCTCGAGAACTATTACAATTATGTGTACCGCCGCCCCGGGAACCATTTATTAGATAACCAACACCCCTACCATAGGTCACCTCCAACGTTTAGCGAGATTGTTGTTTATTTCTTATATTTTTTACAACATATCCACTCAGGAGGCCCTGAGGAAAATCGTAACCCTCAGGGCCTATGTCATCTTTGTGAATGCTGTGTTGGGGGAATTTTGAAGGGAAGGAAGGAGAGTGGGTTCTGGGAAGTAAATAGGTATGATGGGTGGGTAGTAATCTGGGGTTCAGTGTGATTGAGTGATATACATAAGAATCCAACTCTCCTACTACGTTGCAAGGCGATGCGTTGAAAGAGGACTAATCGATCCGGCCCACCACGCAGTTATTAGGCAGGCGCATCCGCCGCCAAGCCCCTCACATACCTCACCCCATAAACTCGGGCACACCTGATAGGTCACCAAACATATCAAACAACTTGGGGAGACCTATGGCAGAAGTGTAGGTTATCCAATAAATGGTTCCCGGGGCGGCGGTGCACATACCCTCCTCCCAAATTGTAATAAACGTCTACTTTCAAATGTAAAACATATTTATTGTTGTTATACGCCCATAGGGGCTTTTACATAGATTATAAATAAGTTTTACATAAGTTATCGAGTTTGAATTTATACTAAGAGTTATAAAAGTGAAGAATTTTTAAAAAAATATACAAGTAGTTTTTGAAGAATATGGCGTAAAGAAACATTTTAAACAACATAATATTTAACAATAACAAAGAAGAAAATATAATATAAAACATTACAATAACATATCTAATCGTTAAATCTATTACAATAATTTGTATGATTCCACAAAGTGTTGGTTTAATTTGAATTTAAGATTATAAAGGGAATCATGGAATATATCTATAATACCACCAAACTTGTTGCCCAAATCATGCATCCTATTGGTAAGTGAGTTTGACTGATAGTTGGTTTTATATGTGTCGCAAAAGAATGTTGTATTTTGTCTAGTATTTCTTGTCGGTACATAGAGTTTAATAGCAGCAACGATGGCAGGGCTGTCAATAAGGTTGTTCATGACTCTGTATAATAAAATTAGGTCTGAAATGGTTCTTCTGTCAGACAGCGTAATTAAATTAAGTTCATTCATCAAATTTACATAATTAATGTTTTCTATTGGAATTTTAAGCTTGAAATTTAAGTACCTAAGAAATTTGTGTTGAACCCGTTCTAATTTGTTAGAGTGTACTTTATAGAAAGGAGACCAAATAGGTGAATTATATTCCACTTGGCTTCTAACTAGTGAAATGTAGAGTGTTTTCATGCAATCCAAGGACTTAAAATCAGTTAGGGTTCTACAAAGGAAGCCAAGAATCTTTAAAGCCTTATTAGTTATATCATCTATATGCGCTGTGAATGTTAAGTTTGATTCGAATATAACTCCCAAGTCACGAATTTGTGATACTGGTGTTAATTTAACATTATTTAAATTATATTCATGTAAGATATGAGAATGAGTTCTGGAAAATCGTATTACTTGACATTTCTCAATGTTCAAAAATAACATATTTTGATCGCACCATTTAAAAAATTTATCTAAATTAGCTTGTAAAATTAGGCAATCATATATATTTCGTATTCTTTTAAACAATTTTAGATCATCTGCAAAAAGTAGGACTTGTACATCTTTAAATATGTTTACAATGTCATTAATGAATATTAAGAATAATATTGGGCCAAGGTGGGACCCTTGCGGGACACCACTTGTGGCCTCGAATACATAGGATTCTATAAAATTAATCCTGACACAAAGAACTCTATTACTGAGGTAACTAATAATCCATGTCAATAAACTACCTTTGATGCCTAACAGTCGGAGTTTGGATATAACATTATTATGAAGCATCGAGGAATTATCAATATTTAAATAAAAAATATTGAAGTGTTTTACGCTCTCCTCTAGCTGGTATTAGTATAACATGCACGTGTTCGGTTCTACACAAACTGTGAAAAAAATCAGCTTCTCATCGGGTGGTCATGTAAAATGAATGTTATTCATTGATGTATTAATGTCTAATATTAGTCTACAATAATAATATTGCTATTGTTACAATAATATTGAAATTTTGCCATTTTGCCGTGCTAAAAACACTTTATTCAACTTCTCGAAATTAGCTGTAGATTTGTAGTTTTGAATACCACACCAGAGTCCCAACTGCTCCCGTCTGGAGCCAGTGAGACTATGGCATCCTCAATTGGGGTTGTTTTGAGACTGAAGATATTGTGAACCTCGAAGGAGATGAGGAAGTTGGGAGAGTACTTGGCTCTTCAGATCTGGTTGCCAAACACTAATTGTAAAATAGTATAAATTAATTTTAGTAAAATTTATTTGAGCCCGCGACCTTCGGATTGCTAGTCGATAGCCTTACCCCTCGATAACGGAGGCCGTCATTTAGGAACGTTTTAAATTATGATAATTCCTCGATGCTTCATAATAATGTTTCATAAAAAAATACAAATCAAATCACACCACATCCAGACAAAGAAGCCGATATGTTTTTATACACAAAAAAGGTTTATTTGGATATTCTCTGTATTAAAACTAATTTCGTTAAAAAATAATACTTTATTGTGAATTTGATCAGACCTAAACTTCGTTGTTAAGATAATGCAGCTGCGTGGCGTTGTTATAACAACACCCTGATTAGAATACATTTAATTGTTTTGTCTTTGATTTTATAAATATTTTTAATAAATTAAAAACGGCTATGGAATTCCACGTTTTGCCACCGCGTTTCCGGATACTATTGATTACTTAACACGGCTAAATATTTCAAAACGACTTATTAACGATTCCAGAATGTACTTTATTTATTACTGTTTTAAAAATGTATCTGTTTCTTTAGACAATTTTTTTTTTATAAACTGCCTATAAACTACGTTTTATTACTTATCCACTGGAGTGGCCGAGTTGACATCGCGTTTGGGTCCCACCCAGGCGCGGCGTAGTGTGTTCAATTCCTGGGCTGGCTAAGTCCTCCATCACAACACAAGCAACATTTTCAGCTGACTGTGGTGGTAGTAGGAGATTTTCAAATATTGCCAGGTTATTCGAAACCCGGGAATGTATGTCTTTCTTTTAAAAAAGTAGTTTATATTGTTTCCGTTTTAATGTTTTCGGGGGATAATTATACCAGTACAACTCAATTACTGTCAAACTTGTTGTGAAATCCGATATGAGCGCATCAGCAGAATGCTGCCTGCTCATTACATAATAATAATAATAATAATTGACCCCGTACTACAAATAAACCCAAGTTTTTTTAAAGTTTTTGTGAGTACAGCTCCCAAGTCTTGCTCAAGTGCATGTCCGTCCGTAACACTTAGTCAATGTACTTATTTGTTCGTTGTCCTCTTTCCTAATGTGAAGTTTATATTTTGATTTTAATTAATATATTTACACGTTGTTTGGGGTAAAGTTTTATCTCATTCATAAAAAAAAACTTTTTCTTCTTCTGTTTTTATCGAGATTAAAGCAAACTATGATATTAACATATATTTGTTTTTCTTTTTTTTATTACATCAAGTAGTTACGGTTCGTGATTAAACAGATTTTCTTGAGGATATATAGTGTATTACGTAAAAAATAATTGAAATTTTGAAGAGTAAGTTTAAACTAATTATAAAAACTGCTTTTCGTCATCGAAGTTATTGAAATTGGACAACTATGTGCCTAAATTCTACATTTCAATCAACATTCCGTTAATGCTGCAATGACCCCGACCCCGGGGTCATTGCAGCATTTCACTCAATTGGTTTATGAGTATATAGCTTAATTTATATGAGATTAAAAAAAAAATACGAATTTGGTGGGCAGTTAAATTGTCTGACGTTGATTATAAGTATTTTTATCGTAAACTTTATATGCAAGACGTAGAAAATGTTAAAGTCAAATTGGTTCAATTGGCTTTGGTCTCCTCTACCGATGAAGCAAGTGATTTCATTGTATAATATTCATTGGGCCTTGCATTCTTCACATAAAATATAATCGAAAAAATTGATTAAATATAATTGCATTTGTAACCACCTTGTGGTGTTTTTTTAGTTTTTTGCATTATTATATTTCACTGAAAGATGCCGACTTCCGGTCACTTTGTTTAAATAATATTAAATGTGAGATAATTCTTTTAAATAAGAAGATTTAATTTTATTTAGAGAACTTTAAAATATAACGATTTCCTGTAAGATGTGACAATAATTTAAACAGAATATTAATATTTAAAAAATAATGTTTATTCGATTTGAATGATTTATGCCAATCATTGGGACTTTCTTTTCAAGAGTTATGTGATTATAAAGTTTACGATTTTTTTTAAATCCTAAAAAAAATTGATAATCGATAAAAATTGGGTGAATTCATTGGTTATAACTTATAATATAGATCATTTTGTATGTCTCCATATTCAAATTCGGAAGTATGACTTTTTTATGTGACACATCTCACTAGAGCGCCCCTGTCTTTACACGTTAAATACAGAGAAACTATGTCGCCACCCAGTTGGGCAGCGTTATGGGGCGGGTTAAGGTAGGGTCTGTAGGAATGAATTTATTAATGCGGGTCTTAAAGAGGCCCGGATTATATGGAGGAGGAAAAACAGATGCTGACAGCTCGTTCCACATGCGAGCCGACTTACGGTAAAACGAGTCGGAGAAACGACCCGTTCATATATAGATAACATCAACTTTACTGTGAACCTGTGTTCCGCTCGTGTCCGTCGGGTATCAAGCACGTGCACGGTGCACCGGGGATCAATGCTGCTTCTCCTTTTAACAGGCTCTAATAAAATACCTGTAGAATAGATACAGCATACGCACATTTCGTCATACATGATTTTACCGCACATATGCCTCAGGGATCTCATTTCTACAGTATTCTGTCTACTTTCAGCCTTCTTCTGCCAATTCCATGCCTCATTTCCATATATTAGGGTAGGTACCAGCACTCCATTGTGGACTGCTAGCTTCGCTTCTTTGGACAGTTTTTAGTTAGCTCCAACCGCGTCCAATCATCCATTAATTACCCATTATAACCAAGAACCCGGCCTGAAAGTAGACTGAATACTGTAGAAATGAGATCCCTGAGGCATATGTGCGGTAAAATCATGTATGACGAAATGTGCGTATGCTGTGTCTATTCTAGGGGTATTTTATTAGAGCCTGTTTATATATGACCGGGTCGTTTCTCCGACTCGTTTTACCGTAAGTCGGCTCGCATGTGGAACGAGCTATCAGCATCTGTTTTTACTCCTCCATATAATTCGCGCCTCTTTCAGATCCGCATTAATAAATTCATCCCTACAGCCCCTACCTTAACCCGCCTTATAACGCTGCCCAACTGGGTGGCGACATAGTTTCTCTGTATTTAGAGTGTAAAGACAGGGGCGCTCTTGTGATAGGTGTCACATAAAAAAATCATATTTGCGAATTTGAATATAAAGACATACAAAATGATCATTGTTGGGCAGCGTTATGAGGCGGGTTAAGGCAGGGGCTGTAGGAATGAATTTATTAATGCTGGTCTTAAAGAGGCGCGAATTATATGGAGGAGGAAAAACAGATGCTGACAGCTCGTTCCACATGCGAGCCGACTTACGGTAAAACGAGTCGGAGAAACGACCCGTTCATATATAGATAACATCAACTTTACTGTGAACCTGTGTTCCGCTCGTGTCCGTCGGGTATCAAGCACGTGCACGGTGCACCGGGGATCAATGCTGCTTCTCCTTTTAACAGGCTCTAATAAAATACCTGTAGAATAGATACAGCATACGCACATTTCGTCATACATGATTTTACCGCACATATGCCTCAGGGATCTCATTTCTACAGTATTCTGTCTACTTTCAGCCTTCTTCTGCCAATTCCATGCCTCATTTCCATATATTAGGGTAGGTACCAGCACTCCATTGTGGACTGCTAGCTTCGCTTCTTTGGACAGTTTTTAGTTAGCTCCAACCGCGTCCAATCATCCATTAATTACCCATTATAACCAAGAACCCGGCCTCCCCTACTAAGTCACGAAGCGTAATCAGGAGAGATGGTAAAAGATACAGGTTCAAAATTTCCTACATAACATTAATCCTTTTGCCGCCATTTTGGATTTTTATGGTCGAAAGGTATCCCTCAACCAGTTTACTTCGATCCGGCCCGCCACGCAGTAGATGGGAAAACGCATCCGCCGCCAGGACCTAGACAAACCTCACCCTATGAACCCGTGTACCCCTGCTAAGTTATGTTTTTTTTATGGATTTGTTTTTGCGAAATTTTCGTTTCGATCTAAATACGCATACATTTCTTATAAACAATTCAAGCAACACACGTCATTTTGATTTGAAACGGTACCATCTCACAGTCATTTCATGCGATATTCGACTCTAGAGACTAATACTTTGAGTTCAATATCACAAAAGATTACGGAATCACATAAAACCTTGTGATGAACAGTCCACCGATTGCCCATTGATTGGTTCATTTAGTAAAACCATATAATAGGGACACAGATCAACTTTGTCTAATAACTTCTTACCTGGATCAACATACTACGGGAATAGATCAATATATATGAGATCAACATAAGTATGCCAATTTGGGTAGATCAACATAAATTATGCATCCGATTTCCATACAAATTTTGAAAATTTTATTAACAGTATATCAAATGGTTTTTCTGGCAAACTGGCAACATTGATAATTATTGTACCACTGTTGTCAATTCATTCTGATGTATTCCATAATAGCCAAGTTATATAGTGTTAAAGGTGGATCAACTTAGTCTAACAACTTCTTACTGGATCAACATAATACGGGAAGAGGACAATATATATATATATATATATATATATATATATATATATATATATATATATATATATATATATATATATAATTAAAGTGTAGGTTTTTGCTAGGCTATAAAGACATGCTCATTGCTGATACCTACATATCGATTCTACATAATACGCTACGAGTAAATGAAGATATTGTTGGTATTTCTTATTCGAAGTTTGATACAGTTTAATTTGA
The DNA here is from genome assembly GCA_026573805.1 of Hesperophylax magnus. Taxonomy (NCBI): domain Eukaryota; kingdom Metazoa; phylum Arthropoda; class Insecta; order Trichoptera; family Limnephilidae; genus Hesperophylax; species Hesperophylax magnus. Next base: position 187,517 of record JAIUSX010000144.1, on the reverse strand, counting down.
CCGAAGGAGATAGGGCCCCATTAGCTAAGTTGGAAGAGCTGTGCCCCAGCAAGGCGTGGGTCCTGGGTTTCAAGCGCTAGATGCAACTATCTTTTTCTAATTTTTCTGTTTCAAAAGTTCCCATCTTTAATATTTTGTCTTCAATAATCAAATATAACAATTTGAGGTTTTACTCATTAAGTTATTCAAAAAAAAAAGAAAAAAAGTTTCCTTTCTGTTTTACTAAGAAGGTGGGTTCGTTTCTTTCCGAAGTTTTTGCAAAGTTACTGTAGCTTTTGTTTGGGGGTGACGGTAGAGAGAGACGAGTGAAAAAAGTGTGTGTTATCATAGTGATATTAGGGAGTAGTCAGTGTAGTTGTAGCGATGACTCCGGACCGATGCTGTTGGTGAAGATAATCGGTGGCGAATTAACCAGGCCTAAGCTAAACACTTTGTAGCCAAAGACGAACGGTTATGGAGTGTTACCATGGCTGGAAATCGGTAGCTCGACGCGCTGTGGCAGACACCAATCTGAGTGGTTATGTTCATCACTGGTGGTGAAGGTCGTGGTCTTCCAGGTGCTCCAGTGAGATGAAAGCCGGAAGTGCGCTGCATCTCGACGGCAGATGATAAAAGTGCTAAAGGGCTCATAAAGGAAGCGGCCCGCTCAGTTCGACGTAAATGCCGCGAGGCCTAGACGCAGACCAGCAAATATGTCTCAAAGCCTATGTGCAGGCCGGCGAAGATGTCGCAAGACCTAGGCGCAAATGTGAGTTCTCGCGGAGTCGGTGGTTTGTTGTATATTCACTCAATGACTGAGTTCTGAGAACTGACTGAACTGTAGCGCTGCGTGCCTTCATTTATATCACCCGCGTCTACTAGAGCCGGGAACATTCCAGCAGTCGTAAGTTGATAGGTGCGCCTTCGTTTTTTTGTTTTTTTATATTAACTCCACACAGGAGGCCCTGAAAAAAATTATTTCCCTCAGGGCCTATGTCATCTTTGGGGATGCTGTGTGGAGGGTCTTTTATGGAGAGGAAGGAGTGAACATGGGTCTTGAAGAGTCCCAAGTTGTAGGAGGGAGGAAACACAGAGGCCGGCAGTTCGTTCCACAGCCGAGCTGTTGAACTTAAGAACGAATCGTAGAAGCGACCCGTTCTTATGTGACAAATTTCAACCGTGTACAAATGTTGGGCGCGCGTTTGGCGTGTATCCCGACTATGCACCGGTGCCGAAGGGATCAATGACACTAGTTCCTCAGAGCATCTTCCATTGTAATACCGATAGAACAAGGACAGCATACCTACCTGACGACTGTGCTCTTAAGATTGCAGTCCGCTTGTTAAGATTGGGGAATCTATCAAACGGACCGCCCGTTTTTGCACAGAGTCAAGGGTTTTTTTCAGGTATTTAGGGGCTCTGGACCAGAGATGGCTACCAAATTCGAGAGTAGGGCGCACTTGCGATTTGTACAGGGTCAGCAGTTGTGTACTATTAAAGTATCTGCGGGCCCTGTACAGTACGCCCAGCTTCTGAGAGGCCAACTTTACTCTGGCTTCAATGGAGCTCCCGTGCCTGAGCTGGTCACTTATAGTTACACCAAGCATATCAATGGAAGGCCTGTTCGGAAGATTGCTTCCGTTGAAGGAGACTAGATTGTCATTTGGATCCCTTTTAGACGTAATCAGACAGGATTGGGTCTTTGAAACATTAAATTCGACGAGATTATTTTTACCCCAGGAGGAAATACTCTCGAGATAACCGTCCATTCTCTGCTTCAAAGCCCTCCGAGCCGTTGGAGTTTGTGTGCCCTTTGGGGGCTTGTCAAACAAAAAGCAATCATGAACTGTACTGTCATCCGCGTAACAATGAATTGGTGCACATGTCAAAAGGTCATTGATGTGCAACAAAAACAAAGTCGGAGACAGAACCGATCCCTGTGGGACGCCAGCATTTATGGAGTGTAAGGAAGAGGTGAAACCGTCAGCAACCGCCTGAATCGACCTATCCCTTAAAAAGTCAGCAATCCACGTACACAGGGATGCGGGAAGTCCGTAAGAAGGCAATTTGTTGACAAGTCCTCGGTGCCAGACCCGGTCAAAGGCCTTGGATATGTCTAGTGTGACCGTTTGGGTCTCACCGTGACGTTCCAGGCTCCGCCCCCAAACATGCGTCACATACGCGAGAAGATCACCCCACGAGCGGTTCCGCCGGAATCCGTATTGACGGTCGTTGATAATTTTGTTCTTCTCGAGGTATGTGAGCGGTTTGTCGTTGATCACACGTTCCATCACTTTGGACAGAACTGATGTGATCGCTATGGGGCGGTAGTTGGCCGGGTTGGAGCGGTCACCTTTCTTGGGAATAGGGTGAATGACCGCTTTTTTCAACCAGAGGGCACAGTGCCACACTTCAGGGACATTTTGAAGAGCTTTGTCAAAACTGGAACTATTTCCACAGCACACCTCTGCAATACCAGGGCAGGTATTCCATCAGGTCCACTAGCTTTGTTAACATCAAGCCCCCGTATAACGTGGAGTACATCCCGATGCCGGATCCTCAGCTTTTTCATAAAGAAGCCGCCGTGAGGAACCGACGGCGGAACAGCACCCCCGTCGTCGAGGGTCAAGTTTTCCGCAAACATTTTCCCTAATAAGTTAGCCTTTTTGGTGGCGGTGTTTGCTAGTGAGCCGTCAGGTCTGATAAGAGATGGCAAACTGGGTTTGCAAAAATTCTGACCTGTTGAGCCCGCAAGCGACCAGAATGCTCTGCTGCCATGCGGGCAGGCAGCCAGCTTTTTGCTGATCTGCAGGTCGTGTTCGAATTTTCACCTATTAATGATTCTCTTGCATTCCTTTGCCGATTTGTTGTATGTTGATCTGCTTTCGGGCGTTCGAGATTTGTTGTAGGCTCGGTAAGCCGCGTTTTTTCGTCGAACTGTTTCGGAGCATTGTCGACTGAACCACGGCTTTGAGCCCACACCAGTTTCTTTAGTAGTTGATTGTATGAAGCCATCCATCGCCGATTTGATGACTTCACCAATCTCCTGGGCACATCTTGAAGGGTCCGAAGTCCGAAAACAAACAGCTGACCACGGAAAAGCGTTGAAATGGGCCCGCATACCGAACCAATCTGCTGACCTATAGTACCACACTTTTCTCCTCAGCCTCTCATTGGTTGGTCTGAGGTTAACGCGGATTGATGTCGTCACTAGGCAGTGGTCAGATGATCCCAGAGGCGCTGTGACGTCAATCTTATAACCGTGTGGCACAGTAGTTATTATTTCACAAAAAATCTCTATATTTCTAGGGTTTACCGCGAATTATTTTTGTAAATTGCCGCTATTGATTTTAAGAAGTTGTTGGTTTTTTGACAAAATTCTTTCAAATCTGTAAAAAATTTTTGTTCCGCTGTTTTTTGATGTTTTATTATTCAGATTTGAATTTTCTTCTCGATATTTTCAATTTCCTGCCAAAGGACCCAACCCATTGCGTGATACTTCACAATAAATCTACACATTGTGGTTAATTTATGACATTGTCATTTTATTCTGGAATCTGTTTGGCTGTGGTGCTTGTTTAGTGGCAGTGCGTAGTGACTCCACAATTCTCGCATACAGATCTACGATGAAATCTTTATGAAGGTAATTTTTTCATCCTGACTTTTTCTTTCTTAAAAAAATGATGCTATTACAAAATAAGACATGTTTTGTGCTCTTCACTTTATTGGGTCCAAAGCTTTCGGTTATACCTGTTGTTCATAAACAATTAGACACGGGCCGGTGATCTTTCCATTCACATTCGTATTTTATCGAAATATTTCTGGTAATCTTTTGAATTGTGACCGTCCCTATACAGTGATCTAAGCAGCTCGTTGTGTATCATTTTTTACAAGTGCATCGACTATCTAGGATGAACTTATGTATGAAGAATGAGTTTATGATGATTATAAGTATGTCAAAAGTAATGGTCTTTAAAAGAGGGAGTACGAAAACAGTGTGCAGTATATGTGTGAATGAGGAATACTTGGAGCAGGCAGATTAGGATATGTATTTAGCAAGGATGTTAACGAGAGATTGGATGGCTGACAGAGATATTGAAAGAAGGGTAAATGCAGGTAACTCCATAAATTGAGGACTGAACGCTGTTGGCGCTAACAAAAAAACTGTCGGATGAAGCGAAGTTAGCAGTCCACAATGGATTGCTGGTACCTATTCTGATGTATGGAAGTGAGGCATGGAACTGGTAGAGAAAGGATTATGGTAGATTGAATTCTGTTGAATTGAGATCCCCGAGGCGTATGTGTGGTAAAACCATATATGATGGTGTGAAAAAAGTGGAGATCCGCAAAGAGTGCAAGGCTGATGTAAGCGTAATGAGTAAGATTAAGAAATATATATTAAGAAATGCATAGATGGTTTAGGCATGTAGAGTGAATGATCGAAGAAAAATTGTTATGAGAATATTGATGATAATGTGAATGGAAGCATAAGTCGGGGACGCCCGAGGAAGACATGGCACAATCAAGTGAACCAGTTACTCGAGTTGTGCCATCTCAAGAGTCAGAATTATAAAAGAGTATGTATGAATGTGAATTAGGCAAGAAGAGTGTGTCCGTCCTCTCTGTCGGCGTGATGGTTAGTATGTCTTCTTCTCGCGGAATAACTTTATTTGTTGATAAAACCTGTATAAGATGATGCAATTGCATTTATTTAAATCCCCTCAACCATTTGGTCGTTTCTTTGTATTATTTGATCTTGCATTTTTACATATTCGAATTTCACTTCATGTGATTTTTAGTCAATTATAAAATACATTTTTAATCATTTTTGTTGTTTGTTTTTGGGGTGTTATGCCGTGTTGCGCTAACTCCTCCTTTAGCCGACGTTTCGGATAGCGTTGCAGTGTCTATTATCGGGGCAGATCCGGTAGATCCGAAGATGTGTAATTGTTGGTTGTCGAGTTTGTGCTTGTTTACTTGGAAGCGATACCGTGCCGCCAGCTTCAACTACGAGCGTGTGGCTATTACATTACAAGGAAAATGCAATTTTAAGTGAAAGCACAGTATTTACGTTAGCCTGGGGCCCGTCCAAGTGCGAAATGCCAACGGAAGTGGCGACATCTTGTGGCGAATTCTAGAATTAGAAAACTGATTGAAAGCGGTTAAAGCAAATGTACCCAGTATCAAGGTATAAATACAATGGTTTTGTATTGTATTATTATATGGTATTGGAGTATACTTAGGCATGTTATTTGCGTTTAGCTTTGGTGTAGCCGTCAATTACCGGATACCAAGAGCTGTTGAGCTTAGCTCCGTCGTCTCTATTGATATTAAATGGATTTTTGTAGATTTCAATTGCCTCCATAATCAGGCGTGATCTATATGTTTTGGGTCTTTCCAGCACCTCAGGAGCAAATCCAAAGTAATGGCCGGTTTCAATTAAGTGTTCGGCGATTGCCGATTTATCAGGGTGGCCAAGTTTACAAGCACGAAAATGTTTTTGGAAATCGTCCGCTTTGTCTGGCCTATATAAACCTTGTCACATCCAGAGCAGCTGAGTTTGTACACTCCATCTGCTTCCAGAGGAAACTTAGTCTTTGCAGACCTCAGTATGTCTTGGATTTTGGTGGTGGTTCCGAAGACAGTTTTGATGTTTTCTTTTCTCAACAGCCTGGCAATTCTGTCTGTCACATTGTGAACGAAAGGCAGGAAAGCACAGCCTTTTGAGTCTTGTTCAACTCTGTCTTCGTTTGTTGTAGATTTGGCTCTTAAAATTTGCCTTGTCTGACTTGCCGGGTAACCGTTGCGCTCCAGTGCATCGGTCAGCTTTATAAGTTCTGCTCCAAGTTTCAGCTCCAGGACAGTATAATACTGATATGTTATACTTTAATGTTATACACTTTTGTTATCAGCATATCACTATTCGTATTGTGTTTTGTTTCTCCAGGTTGTATTGAAACTGTTACCATAAAGACAGAATCAGGACCCCGAGAAGAAGTTAGAGGGGGAATGCCTTATACAGATATTGACATAGACCTCCCAGATGTTAAAAAAGAATGCTTAGAGCACTCCGAAAAGATTACCAAGATCGCAGGTAGTCAGAATATTTATCCTTTTTTTACAAAATTAAATTGTATTGATTCTGTTGTTGCCTTTCACCAGGGCATCAAAAAATTAAAAATAATTTATTTTTGCACTGAGTTCACTAGTTAAATAATTGATTAAAGCGTTGGCGGTAAGTAAAACGCAATTAACGAGTGGTAAGGTCCTCGACCAGAATATAAATAATTTGTTGTGTTTTCACATTGAATTCATATAAAATAATTCTACAAGTAACACATTCCAGAGCCATGGAATTTTTGTCGTTGTTAATTTAACATTGTAAAACCCGCTTAACAGTCAAAGAAAATTTTGAGCAGGCTCAAGTAAACAATTTATGCTCTTCCAATGCTTTTATGATTTTACTGTTTCTGCTTACATTTATTATATGTTTATAAGCTTTATGCATAATCTTTTTCAGGCGGCTTCCGGAAGACAGGTCCTGGAAAAAAACAACACCATTGTCCTCATTGCAACTATACCTGCAATTACGAATCAGCGTTAGAACGACATTTGCGCACACATACTCGAGAAAAACACTTTTCATGTCCCGACTGTAAATATGAATGCTCTTCAAAAGGATCTCTTAAAAGTCATATGATTACCCACAGTGGTGAAAAACCTTTTTCATGTCCATACTGTAACTATTCACATAAGCGGAAGGCTGGTCTAAAAAGTCACATGCTTACCCACAGTGGTGAAAAACCTTTTTCATGTGCTGACTGTAACTATTCATTCTATTTAAAGGGACATCTTAAAAGTCATATGATTACCCACAGTGGTGAAAAACCTTTTTCATGTCCCAATTGTAACTATTCATGCACTTCAAAGGGAAATCTTAAAATTCATATGATTACCCACAGTGATGAAAAACCTTTTTCATGTCCCGATTGTAACTATTCATGCAATTTAAAGGGAAATCTTAAAAGTCATATGATTACCCACAGTGGTGAAAAACCTTTTTCATGTCCGGACTGTAAATATTCATGTTATCGGAAGAGAGATCTAAAAATGCACATGTTTACCCACGGTGGTGAAAAACCTTTTTCATGTCCCGACTGTAAATATTCCTGCTATTGGAAGAGAGATCTAAAAAGGCACATCTTTAATCATGGTGGGGAAAAACCTTTTTCATGTCCATACTGTAACTATTCATGTAAAATTAAGTATGGTCTAAAAATTCACATGCTTACCCACAGTGGTGATAAACCTTTTTCATGTCCCGATTGTAACTATTCATGCTCTTTATAGCGAAATCTTAAAAGACATATGATTATCCACAGTGGTCAAAAACCTTTTTCATGTCCCGACTATAAATATTCAAATAAACGGAAGGTTGGTCTAAAAAGTCACATGCTTTACCCACTGTGGTAAAAAACCTTATTCATGTGCTAACTGTAACTATTCATGCTCTTTAAAGGGATATCTTAAAAGTCACATGATTACCCACAGTGGTTAAAAACCTTTTTCATGTGCTGACTGTAAGTATCCATGCAAAAAATAGAAATCTTAAAAGTCATATTCTTACCGACAGTGGTAAAAAACCTTTTTCATGTCCCTACTGTAACTATTCATGCCGTCAGAAAGGAGATATAAATATACACTTTTCTGCCCACGAATTCGACCTTAATTCTAAAAAAAAAAGAATCTTTAATACCTACTTCTATCATCCCGTAGAATCACCTCCCGAAGGTAGCTCCCTTTCCCGCCGGACACCCTGTATAAGCAGTTTGTTTCCCCTATCCTAAAGCAGTAGTGTAGAACGTGACAGTAATGATTTAGGTATTTTGTGTGCATGAATTAAAAATAAATTGTTTGTGTTAATTTTTTTAGTCATATATTTTAAAAATAGTGTGTATGTATATATTTTGGTCAAAAATAACAAATTTTCTGAAAAAGATAAATGTTATAAGCTAGTTTTGTTTTGTTTAATTTCTGATAAAACTGATATAGCAACATTGTTAGTTTTTAGGCTATATTAAAAATGTTATTAAAATACAGGTAAAAATTCTTATAATAGACTTTACCTTACCTACGAGAACATTGCATTCACTTTTTGATTTGTTTTAAACACACGTATTGATGATTCTATACAAGTTCGATCATACTTGCTTTATATATTATCACGCGTTGATTTATTTACTATTTCAGCTCCTGCTATTTTAAATCTAACAAGAAAAAATATTTTTTATTTCTCTGCCTTTCAACGAACATGAATATTTTTTTGTATTTATGTACAAGTAAACATACTTTCTTTCATATTGTAAGCTTTGCTTAATTTACAATATCAGGTGTTGTTATTTGAATTCGATGTTCACTAAAGTATTAGTATGTGCATTATTTTCAAATATAGTTATGCCATGTGTGGTTAGTATGTGATATAAAAAATATGTATATTCATGTATCCTGTCATACTAACATATTCTAATAAAGTGTTTATATCTTTGTAATAGCCCGAAAAGGCTTTAATCGTCTAAATAAATAAAAAATGTATATGTTCTTTTCATCAAAATCTTAAATCCTCAAAATTTCTTCTCCGATTGCTTTGAAATTTGGACACAATGTTGCATTCGAATGCGGGTGTTTTTTAAATAAATATGTTATATAGATTTCACTAGTGACAGATAAAAAAATGCTTTTTTGTCACGCGTGACATGTAAAAACATGTTTTATTTTACAACAGCGCCATCTGTTCGACGTAAATTCTACAAGCTATTGTTTCTGATGTCAACCTTTGATTCATAACCCAGCCAGGCCGAAGAAGGGTGTAAAACATCATCTTAGGTCAACTAGTACATACACGATATCTCGATAATTAATGGTGTAATTCAATTCATATTTCTTGTAATCTTTTAGAAAATACCAACCTAATTTCTCCAATATTCAAGGTGAATATTACGAAAATTACGGATGCTGTCATTTTATTTTTTATTATATAAGTACATTTTTGTTTATTTGTTACAATATATGATCAAATATTTCAGGACCCCTCTTCCATAGAAGCATTAGCTTGTGGCTGGAAGAGGAGTGTACATTGTTTTATTACAGTAAGTAATAACGTCTGCTTCCATAAAGGAGAAACATAAAAAAAATTCAAAAAAAAAAATTGTGAAAACTAATTTTTATATATCATTATTGTTATAAAATATTTATACATTGTAAACTGTTTAATTATTACATAATAAAAAATAAAAAAATAAAATAAAATGATTTTAAATTTGAAGAATGGAATTTTACTTAACCTTTAACTGTGGGCGCCGGGTCTCAGAGGCCCAGCCCCTTCTTCAATTTCTCGGAATAAACCCCTTCCCAGCGCGTGCCAACATATATTATTACTCTAAGGTGCCAACCCCGCGCGTCTCAGTAGCTTCAGTTTTAGTTGTGTTTGGACCAAGGAGGGAGAAAGTCGCGTCGTCTGGCACTTATCACGTGAGTAATAATCATTTAAAATTTGATCAGGGTCTGTGAGAACCGCTGACTATAATTTCCATACAAATATACTCGGGCCTATATGACCCACCTACTATAATTCTCTTACATTTTAATATTATAATCTTTTTTTAATTTGTTCTAGATTTTGAAAACCAAAGGGCGGACAGTAGTGAGCCGAGTACATCAGCTGTGAAACGTGATGCCCAACCAACAAAAGAACATTCCAGGCGTAAAGAAATGCTTGTACACAGCCAGTTTGTCTTCAGTTTTCCAAGCCTGTATGTTCTGAATTCCAGTAATTTTACATAAGTTTGATCCTTGTCAGAAAACCAAAGGGCGGACAGTAGTGAGCCGAGTACATCAGCTGTGAAACGTGATGCCCAACCAACAAAAGAACATTCCAGGCGTAAAGAAATGCTTGTACACAGCCAGTTTGTCTTCAGTGTTCCAAGCCTGTATGTTCTGAATGCCAGTAATTTTACATAAGTTTGATCCTTGTCAGAAAACCAAAGGGCGGACAGTAGTGAGCCGAGTACATCAGCTGTGAAACGTGATGCCCAACCAACAAAAGAACATTCCAGGCGTAAAGAAATGCTTGTACACAGCCAGTTTGTCTTCAGTGTTCCAAGCCTGTATGTTCTGAATGCCAGTAATTTTACATAAGTTTGATCCTTGTCAGAATTTTTATTTTATTTCTTTCAGAAGTTTTTCTTATGAGGTTTTGTTACTGTTTTCTTTATTAGCTAGGAAAAATGATTAGTTTTGATGTATGTGATACCTACTATAATTAAGGAGCCTTAATATGATCTCAAGTCAATTAAGACTGAAAACTGACTAGGTTTGTTAAATTTGGAGATAATTATTAAAATATGAATGAAAGTTCATTATTTTTATTACTCTATCTTTTATTTATAAATACTTTATACATATAAACTCCTTGCTAAAGTCAGATTGGTCCAGGTTTGAAAATTAGAAGAATTTTATGAAGGGGTCTGTGTGATTTTTTTTTCACGTCGATAGTTAAGGGTTAAGGAAACTAATTGAGATGAGTTATTCTTAAGATTAATTCAATTGGAAACATTTTTTTTTTGTAAGTTTGTCTTTAAAATATTTTTTCACAGTGTTTATTAATTTGGATGTTATTATTAATGTTTCTAATTTGTTCAGGTAGTCGATTGAAAAAAATTCTTGCCCGGTAAGTGTAATAATTTTGTGCACAGGAAGTGTTTAATTTTGGCATGGAAAAATATATTTAAGTCGAGTACGGTTTTCAGTTACAAATTGATACTTGTCTTTTTCTTTTATGATCTGAATTATTTCATTTTTAGTATAAAGATCTTTAAATTAAGGCACTTGAAATTCTTCGAATAATCGATCCGTTGGGTAATCGGAAGGTTTTCTTAATATTATTTTAATTCCCAGCTAGGAGTAAGAATTACCGGAGTAAAAAATATACGAAACAAAGGAGTAATCATCCATACGGCTAGTGCTGCGGAACAAGACAAACTACTTAAGTCGGAAATAGTAACCGAATCTGCGACTCTGAGCGCCCGACCCCCAACAAAAAGGCTACCAAGGGTCATCTTCTTTAACGTTCAAAGGGAGTTGTCAGATGAAACTTTTCTTGAGTGTGCCCTAAATGGAATACAAAATATCGAGGAGACAAATGAAACCATAAAGAAATGTAAGCTTAGTCATCTAGCTGGCCCTCGAACTGGACCTGCATGCCATAGAATCTACGTGGTCCCCACATACCTGAGACATGCACTGGTCAAGCAAGGACGCGTATTTGTTGATTGGACAGTTTGCGGTGTTCGTGATTTTATTGGATTAACTGTGTGCTCAAAGTGTCAGATGATAGGACATTCTTACAAGTTCTGCAAGGAGACGACGAGATGTGGGCACTGTGCCCGGGAAGGACATACCCGTGAGACATGCCCTTCTGCTACTGCGGAGCCAGTCTGCGCGACATGCACGAGATTTCACAAGCCCGCAAACCACCCGTCCGGAGATAGGGACTGTCCGGCTTACAAGGCAGCCCTTCAAAAGGACTTAGCTAAAATTGACTATGGCGTCTAATATTCATTTTGAGACCTCAGATATATAATATGAACGGATTCAAAAGTTCGAAAACTGGACCCAATTCAAACATGAAACAGGCGATAAAGCAATAACTGTCGTTAATTTGAACATTAGGTCTATCTCCAAGTACTGGAATACATTCTTACTAAGTATTTATAGTCAACTAAATAACATTGATATTTTAATACTCTGTGAAACCTCGATAGACGAAAACAGTGTAAATCTATACAAAATATCAGGATTTAACTCATTCTATTATTGCCGAACAAAAAGATCGGGAAGCGGGATTATGGTTTATATTAAAGAAAACTATATGTTCGAAAAAAAGATATAATAGCTACCTACTACATTCGAGTGCGTCTATGGAACTTTCTCCGTAAACAAACACAAACGCATACATCTGTTTGCATTATATCGACCCCCGAACACGAACAAAAAACCTTCTTACAACAGCTCGAAAATATAATACGAAACATTGATAGTAACCACTGGAACGATTTCGGTCGAAAAATTGACCACTTTTATTTTTCTGCGATTGATATCGGTCCAAAAATGGACCGATTTTTCTACCATTCGTAAAATATTTATTGTAATTATTTAAAACGCTTCCTTGGCCAGCTACTTGTTTTATCGAATAGCTGATAATATATTCTCTTTGTCTATGAACTTATCCGTTGTCTTTGAAGTGTTATTTAACGAGTTTTCGCGGTTTTATAAGGCGTCCTGTCAAAAAACAAAATCATAAATTTTCAACATTCACGAAATTTTGGACTCTTCCTAAAATGCCGTAAGTAATTAATTTATTGGGTTTTTAACGCATAATTATATATCTGTGTAATCATGATTGACTTATCTATCTTTGAAATGCGTTTTTAATTAGTTTGTTTCTAATATATTGTTTTGGTTGAAGTTTTTGTGTAAGAATACGTCAACTGAAGACGTCATCTGTTTTTGATTTACAATAATGTCTTATATACTGCACTCGCGCATTTGAAATATAGATATTCCATCACAGTGATTCAAAACAATGAGATATATATAAGTTTTATTTGAATTGGTTCATTATTAATACAGATATTTGCTAACCAATTATTTTAAGTCATATGTCAAAAAGTTGACTCTTTTTTACATGTAAAATGGTGTAAAGCCTTCGTCACACAATAAAAATTTAGTAATTTAGTTGTATAATTAATTAATTTGTTTACTTTTACCAAATTTGTGCAGAAACAGTTGTCGTCCAGGGAAAGGGAGCACTCCACGACCCAATAATTATTTTCAAATTTTATATTAGTGCAATATTTAACAAAATTTAAACATTTAAGTACTTACATTAAGTGTTTTCAATTTAAAATATATAAAGTGGTGCTGACTGCAAGAGGAGGCAGAGGAAGAGGGAGAGGTGGGGTACGAGCTGGTGCCGGACTACCTGCACGTGGACGTCAACGCAGAGCTGCAATTGCAGCCTCGTCTGGAGTGTTAGTATTTTTTAATGTTTTTTTATGAAAGTACTTTGCTGTGGCCGTTGAACTCATCATATATTTGTATTTATTTAAACAGCGACCCTGCTTTGCTACTGGTGCGAGAGGATCGCGTCAAGGCCCTAAAGGCTGTTAGGGCCCTGCCTGCTTCCTTCCGGCTAGAGCTGGAAAGCCGAAAATTCAAGAAGCAGGCGGCGCGCATTTTGCTCCCTACCGCACTTCCAAGAAAAACTAAACAAAAGTAAGCAATCGTATTTAGATGCTTGATACAATATTATTGTTTTTTCCTGACAGCGTTCCACTCTTACAGTGATAGTTGGTAAGATCAGCGCTCTGTGCATTTGACACATTCAGTGCATTTTTTACAGAGTTCTTATTTTATTGTTTATTTACATACTGTACTTACTGTTTCACACGTGAGTGAGAACAATGTATATGATTTATGTAAATGTTTTCAGAATTCCATCTCCGGAGAGAACAACGTGTCCCTTTTCACAAGGGACGCCTTCACCGTTGCCACGACCCGTACCACCACCGTGGATGTCCACTCCCGCACAGACCCAATCGGCTCCTAATGCACCAATTATGCCTATCCGTGCAGCATCTCCCGAGCCGTTACCTGGGACATCGCGGAGTGGGGAACTCTTCTCTCCGGAGGCCGGCTATCACAGCGAGCTGTGGGTGGACGTGCCATTCTACGAAGAATTGTCGGCGTTTGGGAACGGTGAGTTTATTTTTTGAAATGTCATACCAGGGGCTTAATATAAAATCAATTATCTATATTTTATATTGATATCCCTAGCACAGTTTCACTGTTGGTATATTGGCAGGAAATAAGCATAGTACTTAAAAATTCCACATAACAAACATACAAAATGTATTGTTGTTATGACGTGGATGCATCATTACACATCTTTTTTTTTCTGTAACGGGTATTGCAGAGTGAGAAATAAGACATGCCGAACTTCTTTGCCAGGATTACATTTGATTCACCGGCTTCTAAACGGTGTAATACAGCATTTTTTTCTTAAATTGAAAAAACACTTTCGCTTCACGGGACTCATTGTGTCGAGCTTCCTAGTCAAAAGCGAGGCTGTATTTGTAGGTGGGTTTTGTAACCGGACAAATTATCATTAAAATAGGTCGCTTTACGTAGTTGGTCACTTTAAACGGATACGTTTTCCTACTAAAAGCTATGAAACCTTACTAGAGTTTACATTATCGTCACTTAAAACAGTAGACCGTTAAATACAAAGTCATTATATCCAAATTCTACTGTAAATTTGTGTTTTATTTTATTTCAGAGTCAGACATGGGCAGAAACAGTAACGTGGACGAGGCAGCTGTACTAGAAGAGTCTGTACTTGGAAACCGTGAGTTATAAAACTAACTAACTTACCTTCACGCCATTTCGGTAGGCAGAGAGGATGAACCACCATGCAACTCGATCTTGGCACACACACTCTTTTCTTCATTCCATACCTACCTGACTGTGCTATTCTGACTCCTGACATTGCCCGCCTCAAGTATTTGATTAACTTTTTATTTATTTTTTTATATGAATACCTCACAAGAGCCTCAGCTGGAGCCAGTGAGACTATGGCATCCCCAATCGGGGTATGTTGTGAGGCTGAAAGTAGCGGGGAGGGGACGGAGGTTTGGAAGAGGGAGGTGAAAAAGTACCTGGCTATTCAGAACTGGTCACCAAACACGGCTAAAGCCATTTCAAGCAACGTTTCAATTCTGAATGGGGTCTTACACCAGGGCGATACTATGGGTATCTTCCACTCTGGAACGTGCCGCAAATATAATATATATTATTTTAAATGAATTTTGTGTGAAAATAACACTAATTATTCAAATATAATTTATTTGATTTGATCCCGCGACCATCGTATTGCGAGTCATAAGCCGTACCAGAGGCAGTGGGTTATCGTAATATAGACACATTAAATTAATTTGGGTTTTCTGTTGTTTCAGAAATGGATATGGACAGATCGAGCGACGAGGATGACGAAGCGAGCGACGTCGACCACGAAGAGAGCGATGAGGATACCTTCTGCATGCCACCAATACCTTATCATAATATTATCAACGTTTCACCTAACTCCCATAGACTTTAGTAGACAAGACCCGGTAGATAGTGAGGCAATGCGTTCGATTCTGCCGCCTGAAGGTTACTCTTTCGATTGGTCTAATGATATCTTACGGGATAAGGGAGACTTTCACAGGCACGCCAGGACCAACTTTCAATACCGACGAAATGGGCAAACCTTTCTTAAAATCTTTGATGCAGATTTCGTTGAACTGATCGCGAGAGAGACCAACAGGTATGCAGATCAATCAGACTTACAAACCTCAACTCGTACTAGACTATAACAAGGTAATGGGGGGGGTTGACCGAAAAGATCAGCTTTTGTCAGGCTTCCCCATTGAAACGACAGCGAAACCTGGTCTGGTACAAGAAGCTTTTCAGGAGACTACTAAGCGTTTCGGTGCAGAATGCGTATATATTGTACGGCTCAAAGCTCCGCAAGGAAAATAAACGCATTTTGTACCGAAACTTCAGGAGTGAGGTTGCGGATGAACTCCTTCTGCTGTTCTGTCGTAGTCAAATTGACACGACTGTGCGGACCATTGGCCTAATAGCTGAAGGAAAGACTCTGCGACCTATCCTGAAAGGCAACCACTTCGTGGTCCGTAGCGGGAAAAAGGTGAAATGTGCGTGGTGCAACATAAATAACATTTTCAAAAGGACCCTTACAAAGTGTGATGTGTGTGATGTGGCATTATGCTATGATTGCATGAAGCCATATCACACTACAATATAGATTTGCTGAGGGTTTTATTTTATTTTATTTTTTTCTTTTTTGGTTTTTTAGTTATGAAATTCAAATTTATAAATTTAATTAAATTTGTTTGAACATCAATTTTGATGGCCTGGATGGCTGGACTTAATCATTTCTTTCCGCATACTCACGTCTCATGTTATGTTGTCCTCAAAGGTTCTATATGATAAGGTTCGGTGGACATTTACATAATATGTATAGTTTAATTCTGATCATTGAAATATGCATGTTAACAAATGCACAGGTATTCTCATTTTTCCCTGTTTATTGTACACATTAAATAACTCGTTTTATTTTTATGTCTTAATTATATTTTGTCAATTTTTCTGTAAAGAGGCTTTTCCAGATCTAGTCACTAAACATAACTAAGCCAATTCAAGCAATGTTCAATTCTGAATGGTGGTCCCTCACCAGAGCGATACTCAGAATCTCACTCTATAGCGAGGCACAATGATATTATTATGTATTGATTTTCTTAAATTATGAATAAACCAATAAACTGAATACATTTTTATTATGACAAAGTGTGTAAACAATGTTTAAATCAATATACTGCTCTTTCATTGTAACAATACAACTGTAATATTGATTTAAAAGGATATTAGGGCTTAATAAATAAATCAATTATTGGTTCCATCAATTATTTTCCCCTCACCCATTTTTTTTCGATACCTTTGCGTTTAGATATAAAATTATCACTATGATTTTATTTGCCATTCTACGGTCATACAAAGGTTTGATATATATATACAAATTTATCATCATTTTACATATTCCAATTTACCCTATGTAGATTGACCTTAAGGTAGCTGTCAGAAGTGATTTTTCGTCAAATATTGGTGAATTTCATCAACTTTCAAAGTATCCCCCTGAAATATTGGCAATGTTTATATCTATAGTATATATCTCATTTTAAGCCTTATTTCCTCGTCTTGCACGTTATATAAAAACATGGTTACAAATCTCCCGTTCTAATTTACAATTATTTAAAAAGTAGCACCATGATTTTGACATCGTGAAATAGGCTCTCTGTATAATTCATCAAATGAATAAAATAAAGCCAACACGGCGACTATGCTTATTAATAATTGTAGACAGTTAATGTATCTTCCTAACGTTATACCAGTTTTTGTGGTAAATTTATTATATAGTTTATAAAGATAAACACTACAGTTTGTTGTAAACCATCTTTGTAATCATCAATCTTTATTTTGCCCGATTGGGAATTTTACAAAACAAAGCTTAGTTAATGAAACAATAAAATATGCGTTTGAAAAAAATTATGAATCTGTTACAAACATTCTAGTATACTGTATTTTAGTTTGTATACTGATTGGTGATGATAAACATCAATTGAGCTATACTTATTACCGAGTATGTGAAGTCTTTGAATAGGTGAGTTTTGAAAATAATTGTTAGCAGATATGGGAACATTATATAGAGCGGTCTGTCGAGTGTCGCGCGTAGGTACACGGAGCGATATAAGACTCGTCAAATCAATGGCGTCCAGTCTGCCATTCGAAATTTTGAAAAGAGATACTAAGTCGCACACTGTGCGTCTCAATGATAAATCGGTTAAATTTAGTAAGTTCATGAGGAAAGTGTAATTAAGATATTCGTTTGGAATTCCTAATTTATAATTAATAAATCGCAGAAATTTATGTTGCACTCTTTCAATTTTTAATTGGTGAATCTTATAAAATGGAGTCCAGATTGTTGAGTTATACTCTAGATTACTTCTAACTAAACCAGTGAATAGCAGTTTGAAGGAATTTATTAATTTAAAATCTTTCGCTGTCCTTAATATAAAACCCAAACATTTCATGGCCTTGTTGGTTATTTCGTTTATATGAGGAACAAATGTTGGTTGCCTGTCAAAAATAATACCAAGATCCTTAATATTCTCAACTCTTTTTAGGAAAATGTTGTTGATGCTATATTGATGCGTAATGGGATTTTTGATTCGGGCAAAAGTTATCGTTTGACATTTATCAATATTGAGAAATAGTTCATTGTGGGTGCACCACTCTTGTAGCCTCACAAGATTAAATTGTAGTACGTAACAGTCATGAATATTTGTAATGGTTTTATAAATTTTGAGATCATCTGCAAATAAGAGAATCATGACTCCATCAAAAACCGTAGTTATATCATTGATAAACAATAAAAATAGTACTGGTCCTAAATGAGACCCCTGTGGGACGCCGGTAAAGACTTCGAACTGGTGTGAATAGTGTGAGTTGAGTTTAATAGGTAGGTACTTTGAGATATATTATTTTGTGATATTGTTTATTGTATAATTTTGTGTCATACATGTATTAAAAATTAAAAATGTTTATATATATTATTTGTAGAACCTACAGACGAGCCGTCATGTGTGACAGCTATGTGGGACTGCATACAACTTGAATTTTTAAAAATTTATAATAAAAAGAAAAAATAAAAAAAATAAATAAATAAAAAATTATAAATCACCTATATATAGCGAGGAGGGGTAAGAATAAGGGGGAAAGTTAAGAAGTGGTGGGAGTTTCAAATTGGGAATTAAAGTGTCATTAGAAGGGAAAGTCCAGTTAAGTGGAAAAATATTTAAAATATTCAATATTTATTTTATTTTTATTTATACATTTGTGAGAAACACACAGTTTATATAATACAAAGGTTAAGACAGTAAAGTATCATAAAAATAGAAGATTAATTGTTTTCAGTTATTTATGTATGATATTTTGACTTGTGTTCCATCTCGTATCCAACAACCAACAGCCAAAAAGTTTTCTGAATTGAAAGTTGAAGTAACATTTTGAATTCATAGAATTAAGTTGAAATTAAATTTAAAAAAAACGCAAAAAATGAAATATTTTTTTAGAGAAGCGATTATATTAATACGTCTAAACAAAACATAAAAAATACAGCGAAACAAAAGAGGTAACGATCGCAAATGGGGATCAAAGATCGAAGACCCAGAACCAATGATAAGTTGAATATTCATTCTAGATTTGTATAAAAGTCAATAGTTGCCCAATATAAATAAAATAAGATGGCAAAGGAATTTCCGAGACACTATCTATGTAGGTAACCAAAATATATTCGGGTAGAACCTTATTAATAACTAACTAACCATCACGCCGTTTCTCCGCAGGGATGGGTAGAGAGTACGGACCGCCTAACAACTTGGTCTTAGCACACACTCCTCGTCTCATTCCATGCCTCAGAAACTTATAATCTTACAATAAGAAGGTAGCCAAAAAAAAAAGGAATTCATTACCGGTAATATTTTTATTAATTAAATTGAAATTACGCCAACGAAATTTCAGAAAAAATTTGTTCTTTGAAGCTCAGAGGTAGAATGTTGTCCCAGTAAGACAGAGTTCCTGACATCGGTCCCCAGTTACGACCGTTAATATTTTATTGAATTTCGGCGCCTTGATATGATAATTTTTTTTATAAATTTCGGACTTTAAGTCCGGGTAAAATCTTCCCCATAGGAAAAACTAAACCCTTCCACAAATGATCATCTAGTCAATCAACATTATGCAAGTGCATTATATAAGCAAAATAAATACAAAACAATACAAGAAAAACACGTCAACTCACCAGAGATCAAATGGGAAAATAATTCACCGACTCCAGATATTTTCATATCAGATGGTTCGGCTCTGTCGAACTCCTAACAGGGTCTATAAATCCTACTGATCCCTCAACATAAATATTAGAAAAATCTTTCGAAATCCTACATGTATTTAAAATTACTGATTTTTGCATTTTTACATATAAATTTTTTGATAGACCTAATACGCCTAGATTTTTAATGAGAGAGGCTAGGTATAATGAAATTAAATAATGAATCATTAATTAACAAAATTATTAGATTAAATATTACCATTGAATGGGTGCAAAATTAATTAATGATTTTATTCTTTCGTTCCTTTGGTTTCAAAGGGGAAAAAAACTAAACGTTTTCCATGAGAGAACCGGTTAGTTTCAACCTATTCTGTGAATAAGCCTGCTGTATCAAATAGCAAATATATTTTAGGAATATCCGGCAAACTTTACTAAAGACGAATAGTTACACACGGAATTGATTTTGGTTCACTGTGAATCAAAATGTAACGTATTAAAGATGAGTTGTGTAAAAATGAATAGTTGCAGTGTGGACGCGAAAAAGGTGTTTCCCATTGTGGCTTACCATGTGTGTTTTAAGTAATTCATTTGTGGAACATGAATATTTGCAGTCGGGACAAGAAAACCATTTTATTCCACAGTGGGTAAACATGTAAATTTTATGATATCCCTTTGTAGAGCATGAATAGTTGGAGTCGGGACATGTAAAAGGTTATTCCCCACCGTGGATAAACACGTGTTTTTTTTAAATCTTTCTTAAAATTGCATGAATAGTTACAGTCGACAAATGAAAAAAGTTTTTCAGTCCTATGTGAAAACATGTGACTTTTAAGATTTCTTTTTGTATAGCAGGAAAAATTGAAGTCAGGACATAAAAAAGATTTTTCCCAACTGTGACTCAGTACATGAATTTTTAAATGCCCCTTAGTAGAACACGAATAGTTGTAGTTGGAACATGAAAAAGGTTTTTTTTTTAATAAAAAGAAAAGTAAATTTGTTAACATCACCTTATTAGTACAAATAAAGTTATGTAAAACAAAGTTATTTGACTTTTTGTTAAAATAAATAATGCCATCACAAAGTGAAAACCTTTCCAAAGAAGTTTTCTTCGGAAAATTAAAAAGGTTTTTCTTTCATGTGAGTAAACATGTGTCTTTTAAGATCTCTTTTTGTAATGCAGGAATAGTTGCATTCAGGACATGAAAAAGGTTTTTCTCCACTGTGGGTAAACATGTGTCTTTTAAGATTTCTTTTTGTAATGCAGGAATAGTTGCATTCAGGACATGAAAAAGGTTTTTCTCCACTGTGGGTAAACATGTGACTTTTAAGTTTTCCTTTTGTATAGCAGGAATAGTTGCTTTCAGGACATGAAAAAGGTTTTTCTCCACTGTAGGTAAACAAGTGACTTTTAAGATTTCCTTTTTTATGGGAGGAATAGTTGCATTCAGGACATGAAAAAGATTTTTCCCCACTGTGGGTTAACATGTGAGTTTTAAGACTTCCTTTTGTATAGCAGGAATAGTTGCAGTCAAGACATGAAAAAGGTTTTTCCCCACTGTGTTTAATCACATGAATTTTTAGATTCCCCTTATTAGAACACGAATAGTTGCAGTTAGAACATGAAAAAGGTTTTTCTCCACTGTGGGTAAACATGTGACTTTTAAGATGTCCCTTTGTATAGAAGGAAAAGTTGCATTCAGGACATGAAAAAGGTTTTTCCCCACTGTGTCTCATCACATGAAATTTTAGATGCCCCTTAGTAGAACACGAAAAGTTGCAGTTAGAACATAAAAAAGGTTTTTCTCCACTGTGGGTAAACATGTGACTTTTAAGATAACTTTTTGTATGGCAGGAATAGTTGCATTCAGGACATGAAAAAGGTTTTTCTCCACTGTGGGTAAACATGTGACTTTTAAGATGTCCCTTTGTATAGAAGGAAAAGTTGCATTCAGGACATGAAAAAGGTTTTTCCCCACTGTGTCTCATCACATGAAATTTTAGATGCCCCTTAGTAGAACACGAAAAGTTGCAGTTAGAACATAAAAAAGGTTTTTCTCCACTGTGGGTAAACATGTGACTTTTAAGATTACTTTTTGTATGACAGGAATAGTTGCATTCAGGACATGAAAAAGGTTTTTCTCCACTGTGGGTAAACATGTGAATTTTAAGATTTCCTGTTGTACAGCAGGAAAAGTTGCATTCAGGACATGAGAAGGGTTTTCTCCCACTGTGTCTCAGCACATGAATTTTCATATGCCCCTTAGTAGAACACGAAAAGTTGCATTCAGAACATGAAAAAGGTTTTTCTCCACTGTGAGTAAACATGTGACTTTTAAGATTACTTTTTGTATGGCAGGAATAGTTGCATTCAGGACATGAAAAAGGTTTTTCTCCACTGTGAGTAAACATGTGATTTTTAAGATTTCCTTTGGTATAGAAGGAATAGTTGCATTCAGGACATGAAAAAGGTTTTTGCCCACTGTGTCTAAGCAAATGATTTTTTAGATGCCCCTTTGTAGAATACGAAAAGTTGCATTTGGAACATGAAAAAGGTTTTTCTTCCATGTGAGTGAACATGTGTCTTTTAAGATTTCCTTTTGTATAGCAGGAATAGTTGCATTCAGGACATGAAAAAGATTTTTCTCCATTATGGGTAAACATGTGAATCTTAAGACTAACTTTTCTGGAACATGAATAGTTGCAGTGAGGACATGGAAAAAGTTTTTCTCGAGTATGGGTGCACAGGTGCAGTTCAAGCGTCGACTTACGAGAGCAGGAATAGTCACAATGATGACAAGAATATTGTTTTTCCCAAGAACGCGCCCTTAGCAATCCGCCTGAAAATGATAAAAATGAGATAAATATATATTTTGTGTAAGCAGATACAACATAATTGTAGTTTAGAAAATAAACAACTAGAAAATCTACCACTCCAGAACGTTCCACAAGATTATTCTTATGAATTTAATGCGTAATAACAATAAATTAATTAAATTAAACTCGCAATCGAGGACCTTAACCCCTAGCCATAGTAAAATAATACCGCCAACTCCTAGTCAGAACCCAAATACATTATATTCTGTTAAATAATGGTCCGGTGAAAAACCACCACCCCAGCATCGAATGAATTTAATATAAAAAAATCGAATTACTTGCGGTCAGGTTAATTATTTTAGAGCGCTTTAAGCATTCCATTTTAACATCCGGGAGGTCTATGTCAAGATCAGTATAAGGAATTCCACCTCCAACTTCTTCTTGGGATCCTGGTTCTGCCTTGATGGTAACAGTCTCCACATTTATATTATCTGGAGAAACGAAAAACAATACATTGGCACTACTTTGAAAAAACTGAAAGAAATTAATGTTTCCGGATCAATATTAACATTCTAGCATCAACAAGAGACCCAAGTTATCTTGAAAATTAAAATGTTGGACTAGTAAACACCGGTTAATATGGAAAGAGGCGTCAGACAAGAGAGTATTTCTATATAAGATTCTAAATGATGCATTTGACAGTCAAGAAATTCATAAATCGAAAAGCTTTTGAATACTACTACGTAATACTAGAAGCAAGGATTTATTTTAGTGCTGACATTCTGGTATTAAGTACCATAATATGTATTTATCATTGCCCATAATACAAATGGAGGGAAATAAGTAGGCCGAGTCATTGGATATCTCCTATTTATAACTTTGGGGATCAATGGTGAGGCACGAAATGAAAGAAGGTTGTGAAGGTCACATGTGTTTATTGGTGAGTCAGTAGCCGTGACAAGGAGATGAGGTAGGACAGAAGAATACACCGGATGCTGGCTGATGATGTGCTGGTCAAGCGCGGGTCAGTGAGTCGACGCCGGGCGCTGATGACCGGGACTCGATGGAGGTCAGGCACTGGCGAAGAACGTTGGTCTTCAGGCACTCCAGTGCTGAGGAGACGGCCGAAGGTGCGACGGACCTTGTGGGCAGTTGAACGGGAACGATGTAGACCAGTGAGGATGCTGCGTGTCCTCGTGGTGGTCATGGTAGCGTGGAAGAAGCGCTGGTCAGAGACGCTGGAACCAGGGCGCTTGTAATCCGAGTAGCGCTGGCCGCGGACGTGGCCGAGGCGCTATGATGATATCCCGATAGAGTCCATGATGATAGGGGCGAAGCCGGGTACGTTGTCCCTCGCGCTAGTAAGATTAGCGCGGGTGATCACTCGTTGAACCTCGCAGACTGGCGGCAAAATTATGACTGACTGACTGGCTCGCTGCGTCGGGCTTATTTATACTACTCGGCCGACGGTAGCAGTGGGTAGTTGGATGGCAACTAAATTCTAGGCACTCGCACAGACTGTACGTTTCAGGAACCTTCGATAGTGCGGCGATTATGCATAGGCCGTAGACTCGAACCTTCCGGCGAGTTCTCGTAATGTGTAAGACGGCCCGTGACGTTTTGTCACCTGGTAGACAGGTAGGTACCGTAGTACGTAAATTACTTTGTTTACGATTTAACGATGCAAGTATCAAGTACGTACCTAAGTAGCAAGTAGCAGTTTATTATTAATTATTTAATCTGGATAATTTGACGCCACATAACTAAACTAATACAAAAGGTTGTAACTCAGGCAGTTCAGGCATGTCTTATAGTAAATTATATTTACTAATCCCATATAAACGAACTTCAAAAGGGCGTTATTATATAAATAAATACACAATAGCTTCGGAAGTAAGTCAATGTAGCCACGTAAAAATCTGCTGTCAATAACTTCATGAGTATTATTCAGAACGAAATCTAGAACGCCAAAATAAGTGATGCAATCGAAATTTTTCATCTGCAAGGACAATAAATATTTTCGACTTTAGTTAAACAATTTGAGAGGCGGGTTTTGGTACCGCCGCCGAGGGAACCGTTTATTAGATAACCAACACAACTGCCACAGGACACCCCAAGTGGGTCGATACGTTTGGTGATTTAGCAGGGGTACCCAAGTTCATCGGGTGAGGTGTATTCAGGATGCGCCTGCCCACTAGCTGCTTGACGTGCCAGATCGGGGAGAGGCTGGTTTCCTAGATTCCTGCCCAAGCCTCATACCTTTTAGTTTTCCAGTACTTCCTCCCTTCGTTTTCTTATAAAAGACCATCCCCACAGCATCCCAAAAGATGAGATAGCCTATAAGGGATATTATTTTCCTTTAAGCCTTATGTTAATTGATAAAATAAAACAAAAAATTCAGGGAACGTTTAAAATAAATTTCATCAATATTGGTTGAGAGAGCATGCACAATGTCACACAGCAACATATGTGACATTGTTCATGCTCTCTCAAGTCGGAGAAACAACCCGTTCTAATGGTGTCCACATTGACTTTGAACGGTTGGGAGCATTTGAGCATAATGTCTCTCATGTTGTTGCGTGACACTGTGCATGATCCCTCTACTGTTTATAGTTAATGTCGACTTCGTCAGAATTCGTCGTTTCACTGACTCGGCTTTGTGAAAAACGGCTCTACCGGCGTCTACCTTTTCTACTTCACTTAGAGCAGGACTCTTGAAGGTATAAATTACAGCAGTCTCTAACGACAACCAGACACCCCTCACCCTCTTCCCAGACACCACTCAAAACTTTGCCCAATCACAAACATTAAATAGAATATTAGTAACATAACCCAGAAGAGTAGCTTAGGTCGATATGTAGGAGTGAGCATGTCGTTATAGACAAGCAAAACCGACAGTTTTAATTATTATATATTAATTATGTTTCTGAAGATATTACAGTGTTGCCATAAAACAACAGCTAACAAACTCATGTCAAGTAGGAAGTTTCAAGAGCTGTTGACATGTAAGATTATTTTTTTTCAACTATTTATTGTCAGTAGCAAACTAATTTTGTTACTTGAGATATTTCCGTTGGTTCTTGCGTCGCACGGTGAGTGGTTTATTTATGGTCGAACGCAATACCTTTTTGCTCACCTTTTCTGAAGTCATACTGTATTTATTGCACTTCTATTTATATTGGGTTTGTGTTACAGTTATGTAACAAAAATTAAAAAAAATAAACACCTGAATTGATTTCGGAAATAAATTCCGGACATTCGTTTTTGATAAAAGGATAGTCTTTATCGATTTCCGTAAGTATCACAGGAACACTCTCTGCCGCACTTGTGCCTGGTTCTAACTTGATGGCGGTGGAATCCATGCTCTTGCGTGAGGATCTGGTAGTTTCGTTTCACTTTAATTTTGTTATGAGTTCGAAGGATTTCTTGAGAGAAGGGTGGATTTTGTTTAGTTCAAGATGTTCAAATCGACGCAACGTAAAGCCAAAATAACATAACCAACAAAAAAAGGTGACGTGTTCACGCGGAGTGATATCCATAGAAATTACAAAATTAAGAAAAAAATCGAGTTTCTGAAGATATTCCAGTGTTGCCATAAAACAACAGCTAACAAACTCATGTCAAGTAGGAACTTTCAAGAGCTGTTGACATGTCGTACGATTATTTTTTTTCAACTATTTACTGTCAGTAGCAAACTAATTTTGTAACTTGTGATATTTCCGTTGGTTCTTGCGTCGCACGGTGAGTGGTTTATTTATGGTCGCACGCAATACCTTTTTGCTCACTTTTTCTGAAGTCATACTGTATTTATTGCACTTCTATTTATCTAGTTTATCTTTATCTTATTCCACACATTGGAACTGAAGTCTTGTATGTAACTAGATATATGTTATGTTGGCTAAGAAGACTAAATCCCCTTAATTAGTGCAGGGTTTTTAAAATATATTTCACATTATTCAACATTTGCGACATATTATATTGAGTTACCAAATACCAATATTTATATTATTTTCCAGATCGGATCAGGAAAAACGGCTCTTTCGATTCAGAATGGTTATCTTGTTACGGCGGTTTATATGGTGACGAATCATCCGAGAGACTTTTCTAAAAATCAGTGCGCCAAAACCTGATTTATCAATCGGGCTTTGTCTGTCGGATGAGTCACCAGCTCAGGGTAGCAAGGTAGATGACTCCATACTCAGGAGGTGGGCACTGTTGTGAATATCGTTTGGGTACTGTGTAGAGGAGGTGTACTGAGGAGGTGTATTCTTCAGCAATAAAATAGTAAATAATAAGTGTTAAAAATAGTTTTTTTTAGTTAATTTTCGGGTCGGATTACCAAAAATTGAAGTGACGTTTAAATGTGTTTTGAGTTAATCTGAATTGTATAAACATGGCAGAAACTATTGTCAGTACTGTGTTAATCTTCAATTACATAATTAAATTCGGATTTTGTATTCTGGTGAGTTTGCAGATTTTGTAAATAACATCTGTATTTGCATTCTACCCACAGCGGTAAGTTCCAGCATTTTGTCAGGATTTTTTATTTTTTTTTAATTTTTAGGTTGGTTGTTTCTTTTTAATTTATTTTTATTATGTGTAATATGTCCTCCGTGGACTCCTCCGACGAGGAGGAAGCTCTCCATGAGCTTTCAAAGGAGGAAGTTATTAAAATAGCGCAGGCAAGTGGGAAGGAGATATCCTCACAAAGGAGACGACCTTCTCCCAGATCCTATGTGCTCATGGAGAGTATTCAAGCCCACAAGGAGCCTGGTAGTCCTAGACGGCCCACTTCACCAGTATCCATGGCAGCTTACTCCGTGAAGAGGGAGCAGCATCCATTTTGGCCGCCCCGAAGGATGTAGCGAACGCTCCTTCTGGAAATATTTCCAATGGTACTGGTGACGTGGCCAAAAACCCGTCGCCTAACCCAGCAAAAAAAAGCGTGGCAGAATTGAGGAACAGTTCATTTCAGGTGACAACTATGATATGCCAGTCGAGGAGGATTATCTCGCCCCATTTTGGAGCCCTCTTTCGACGATCTCGGCAAAGGTGAATGAGATGAAAAATAAAATGAAAAAGGAGGACCGCTGAGTTATAGAGGTAAGTATAGATCTAATTCGTAATGAGCTCGCAAACCTGGTAAATACCTGTACCGCCGCCAACGCAAGAGCTGACGCCTTTGCCGAGGTTATTAAATCACAGAAGGGATTATCGGAAAAAATAGATTTACTCATCAAACGTCCGTCCCATATGCCACCAGTTATTGAAAAAGTGCGCCTCCCAGTGGTTCCATCTTATTCGAGGGACAGGAGCGTGAGCTGCCTTCCCTGAGGCCCACTATTCTATTCTACCCCACTGCCCCTGAAGGAAAAACATCTGAGGAGATCCAGAATGTACTTACATCGGTTCTGGATCCCAAAACCGACTGTTTTAAAGTGGTTAGGACACGTAAGATCAAGGGTGGAGGCGTTCTTCTGCAAGCTGATAGGTATCAAAAACATTCAGAAGGCGGCGGAAAAATTAACCCTCAAAGGTTTGAAAATGGTTAACCCACAAGGACGACTACCCAAGATCGTCATTTATGACGTCCCCAGAGGAGACGCAGCTGCTGACACGGCTCTTTTCAAGGAAATTTTTGATAATAACGTCGCAGAAAGATCAACTCTCTCCAGGGAAGACCATTTAAGGACAATGCGGAGGGTATCCCTCTTTGGGAAACGTGAAGGCGGGACTATGAATATGATTGTCACGTGTCATCCGGATTGCCGGAAGGTACTAATAGATAGCGGTCTTTGCTACCTTGGGTGGAATGCCTGTCGGTTTCGTGACTACCTGGGAGCTACCCGTTGCTTCAAATGCCACATGTACGGCCATGTAAGCAAATCTTGTACTCAGGAGTTCATTTCTTGCCGCCACTGCGCCGCAGCCGGTCATGATTTCGAGGAGTTCCCCCAAGAAGGCACAGGCCGCTATCTGCGCAACTTGTACCAAGTTTCAGAAACCAGCCGATCATTGTACTGGTGACCGAGCCTGCCCCGCAAATAGACCTGCGATCGAGGCTCAAGTTCGCATGACCGATTATGGCCGCCGCTAATCCCCTCTTCATAGGCCAGGTAAACCTGCAGCGGTCTCGGATAGCCACCTTTGAGGCCCAGCGGGTCATGACCGACCATGGGATCGACATTATGCTCATTCAGGAGCAATACGTTTGGCAAGGGAAAACACCTGGTATCATTATTCCAGGGGTGGTACTTGAAGTAGGCAGCTCTCCCGGGGCGGATGTTCTGGTTAATACTTCGTTGATTAGCCCCCTCCTTCTCGAGGGACTGTCGAACGAATACCAAACCTGTGTTTCCTTTAAATTTGGCGATACTGAGATCATCGTGATATCAGTATATTTTAAATATGTTAATTTAGTGGAACTGCATATTTTGAGCCTCACGCGTGCCTTGCATAAATTAAAAGGCCGAAACATAAATATTGGAGGTGACTTCAATGCGCGCTCGCCTCTCTGGTTCGACTTTAACGTAAATCGAACGGAAAGATCCTATGCCATCGAAGATCTTATCTTAGCGCAAGGTCTGTTCATCCTCAATGAACCAGATACGTTTTCAACATTTTCAGGAACCGGTGGCGAAAGCAACATTGATCTCACTCTCTGCTCTGGATCTGTTGCGTCAAAAATATCAAAGTGGACGGTTCATGAGTGTGCGATAGTTTCTGATCATAGATTGATAACTTTTTTAGTGGGAATTACAAAGACAGAAGCTCCACAATCATCTTGGAACTTCAGAACCACTAGGGCGAATTGGGATAGCTTTGGGGATGCGCTGCGTCAATCTTTAAGGGGTTTTCATGACGTAGCCGCTAGGGACCCGGACAACTTGGGGAATTTCTTCAACGCGGCGGCGGTATCAACCGCTGAAACTTCTTTGGGCAGATCAAACCCAAAGAAGTTAATTAGGACGCCGTGGTGGACACAAGAGCTGACTTTGCTGAAAGGGGCCTACAAAAGAGCCTATAGGGGCCTGGTAGTGGTTAGGTGGAGTATATGCTCGCCTGAAGAAGTGGCTGCACTTCAGGCCCGTTTTAGGGCTTCCCGTGGCGCCTATCGTTCGGGCGTCCTCTCATCAAAACGAGCTGCATGGCATAGTTGGGTAGATGAAGTGGGTAACGCCAACCCGTGGGAAATCCACAGCGCTCTTCAAAACTCGGGAAAAGGATAAGAACGATACTTATCGAGCGTTGTGCTCGGTAATAGCGAAGGGAACGCAGAGAGTGTTGACATAGTCTCCACTCTTGAGACACTTCTGGGCAAGTTAGTTCCTCTAGACTCAGTTAATGGGGAAAGTGTTCACCATCAACAGGTAAGAAACCTGTCACGGCTTCCACCTAGAGACCTCGCCCAGGGGGACGGCGTACCACCATTAAGTCGAGCAGAGGTTGAAATCATAATTAAGGGTTTGGGTCCGAAGAAGGCACCGGGATTTGACAGATTGAACGGCGTAATAGCGAAGAATGTTTGGATCCACGCTAAAGAGGAGCTTTATCAAGTGTTTGAAACGTACTTGCGTAGAGGAGTATTCCCTAAAGAATGGAAGAAAGGCGTGATCCGGATTATACCAAAGGGGAACAACAAGCCGAGAATAGATATCGGAGCCTACAGACCCATCACTTTACTTCCAATCTTAGGTAAAATACTGGAAAAAATCATCAAACATAGGCTCCGTCTCACCCTGTCTCCACCCTGCGACCGCCAATTTGGGTTCGTCCCCGGTAAGTCCACTGAGCACGCCATTAAGTATGCGCTTGAATGGGTGAGGGTTTGTACCAAGAAGTATGTAATTGGAATATTTGTGGACATCTCGGGTGCCTTCGATCATGCGTGGTGACCGATGATTTTAACTAAGTTGAAAAGTCGTAATTGCCCGCCTTTACTGTTCAATATTATTAGTGATTAGTTACGTAACAGAAAGGTTATTGTGATGTATGGTGATTTTTTCATCATACGTGACGTTAACATGGGCTGTCCACAAGGGTCAGTCCTCGGGCCTGACCTGTGGAACATCCTTTTTGACGACTCCTCTAGGTTACCTTTGCCTGAAGGATGCATATCGGTCGACTACGCAGATAAAGTTTCTTTTGGTCTCAGGGGACAGCAGAAAGGAAGTGGAGAGTAAAGCAGAAGAGGGTCTGCATGAAATTCTTGAATGGGGTAAGAGAAACAGGCTGAACTTCGCTCCCCATAAGACCGTGGGACTCTTGATGAAGGGTATGCTCAGTCGTGCCAGAAACCCCACCATCAGAATGGGAGGCTCCACTATTCGTTTCGATGAAAGCACCAGGTATTTAGGCGTCACTTTAGATAGATCTTCTTCGTTCCTAGTGCACGTCAACAGCGTTTCTAGCAGGGCCCAGGCCCTATTCTTGAAATTGAGAAGGCTCTCAACGGCTGAGTGGGGATTGCGGACTCCGGCACTTCGCCTCATATATAGGGGTGTTTACGTGACGCATGTCTCGTATGCCGCTTCTGTGTGGGAGCACCGGCTGGATAATGTATTGATCCACTTGGCCCTCAAGCGGGGCCAACGGACTCCCCTGTTGGCTCTTTCGGGCGCATATAGGACTGTGGCTAATGATGCATTACCGGTTCTGGCTGGTACACTGCCGATTGACTTGGAAATTAGGGAACTTTTGACAAAAAATGCATTGACAAGAGGTAAGGCCGCTGTCCACCTGGGAGTCGAACTGACACCGGGTGGAGCGGTGTCCCTTCCTGGCTTATTGAAAGCCATGCGAGATAGAACGCTGAGTGTATGGCAACAGCGATGGGATAGGTCGACGAAGGGTAGATTGACTTTCTCTTTCTTCCCTTCAGTTAAAAGCAGAATGGAAGGGGCGCACATAAAACTGGATACCTATATGACGCAATTGGTTTTCACGTCATGGGGAGCTCAGGGTGCGACTACATAGTCTCGCCTTGTCTCCTCATCCGAACTGTTCATGTGGTGACACTAACCAGACAGCCGAGCACATTCTATAGCACTGCGAGTTGATGAAGGATGCCCAAGAGGAAATGTTGGATGGCTTGAGAGGGATTACAAGACCGGCATGGAATGCCGATCTCGTGTTACACTTTTATAAGAAAACGAAGGGAGAGGAAGTACTGGAAAAGTAAAAGGTATGAGGCTTGGGCAGGAATCTAGGAAACCAGCCTCTCCCCGATCTGGCACGTCACGCAGCTGGTGGGCAGGCGTATCCTGAATACACCTCACCCGATAAACTTGGGTACCCCTGCTAAATCACCAAACGTATCGACCCACTTGGGGTGTCCTGTGGCAGTTGTGTTGGTTATCCAATAAACGGTTCCCTCGGCGGCGGTACCAAAACCCGCCTCTCAAATTGTTTAACTTAAGTCGAAAATATTTATTGTCCTTGCAGATGAAAAATTTCGATTGCATCACTTATTTTGGCGTTCTAGATTTCGTTCTGACCAATACTCTCGAAGTTATTGACAGCAGATTTTTACGTGGCTGCATTGACATACTTCCGATCCTATTGTGTATTTATTTATATAATAACGTCCTTTTGAAGTTCGTTTATATGGGATTAGTAAATATAATTTACTATTAGACATGCCTGAACTGCCTGAGTTACAACCTTTTGTATAAGTTTAGTAATAAATAGG
Organism: Hesperophylax magnus; assembly: GCA_026573805.1. Classification (NCBI taxonomy): domain Eukaryota; kingdom Metazoa; phylum Arthropoda; class Insecta; order Trichoptera; family Limnephilidae; genus Hesperophylax; species Hesperophylax magnus. Next base: position 155,472 of record JAIUSX010000144.1, on the reverse strand, counting down.
AGATATCCAATGACTCGGCATACTTATTTCCCTCCATTTGTATTATGGGCAATGATAAATACATATTATGGTACTTAATACCAGAATGTCACAACTGAAATAAATCCCTGCTTTTAGTATTACGTAGTGGTATTCAAAAGCTTTTCGATTTATGAATTTCTTGACTGTCAAATGCATCATTTAGAATCTTATATAGAAATAATCCCTTGTCTGACTCCTCTTTCCATATTAACCGGTGTTTACTGGTGCAACATTTTAATTTTCCAGATGACTTGGGTCTCTTGTTGTTGATGCAAGAATGTTAATATTGATGCGGAAACATTAATTTCTTTCAGTTTTTTCCAAAGTAGTGCCAATGTAATGTTTTTCGTTTCTCCAGGTAATATTAATGTGGAGACTGTTACCATCAAGGCAGAACCAGGATCCCAAGAAGACGTTGGAGGTGGAATTCCTCATACTGATCTTGACATAGACCTCCCGGATGTTAAAATGGAATGCTTAAAGCGCTCTAAAATAATAAACGTGACCGCAAGTAATTTGATTTTTTTATATTAAATTTAATCGGTTCTGGGGTGGTAGTTTTTCACCGGAAAATTATTTAACAGAATTAAATGTATTTGGGTTCTGACTAGGAGTTGGCGGTATTATTTAAGTATGGATAGGGGTTAAGGTCCTCGATTGCGAGTTTAATTTAATTAATTTATTGTTATTACGCATTTTATTCATAAGAATAATCTTGTGGACCGTTCTGGAGTGGAGGATTTTTTAGTTGTTTAATTTCTAAACCACAATTATGTTGTATCTGATACACAAAATATATATTTATCTCATTTTTATCATTTTCAGGCGGATTGCTAAGGGTGCGTCCTGGGGAAAAACAATATTCTTGTCATCATTGTGACTATTCCTGCTCTCATAAGTCGACACTTGTTTCATGTCCTCACTGCAACTATTCATGTTCCAGAAAAGTTAGTCTTAAGATTCACATGTTTACCCATAATGGAAAAAAACCTTTTTCATGTTCTAACTGCAACTATTCCTGCTATACAAGAGGAAGTCTAAAAACTCACATGTTAACCCACAGTGGGGAAAAACCTTTTTCATGTCCTGAATGCAACTATTCCTTTACAAAATCAAATCTTAAAAGTCACATGCTTACCCACAGTGGAGAAAAACCTTTTTCATGTTCTAACTGCAACTTTTCGTGTTCTACTAAGGGGCATCTAAAAATTCACGTGATGAGACACAGTGAAGACAAACCTTTTTCATGTCTTGACTGCAACTATTCCTGCTATACAAAAGGAAGTCTTAAAAGTCACATGTTTACCCACAGTGGGGAAAAACCTTTTTCATGTTCTGAATGCAACTATTCCTGCTATAGAAAAGGAAGTCTTAAGACTCACATGTTAACCCACAGTGGGGAAAAACCTTTTTCATGTTCTGAATGCAACTATTCCTGCATTACAAAAAGAAATCTTAAAAGACACATGTTTACCCACAGTGGAGAAAAACCTTTTTCATGTCCTGAATGCAACTATTCCTGCATTACAAAAATAAATCTTAAAAATCACATGTTTACCCACAGTGGAGAAAAACCTTTTTCATGTCCTGAATGCAACTATTCCTGCATTACAAAAAGAAATCTTAAAAGACACATGTTAACCCACAGTGGAGAAAAACCTTTTTCATGTCCTGAATGCAACTATTCCTGCATTACAAAAATAAATCTTAAAAATCACATGTTTACTCACAGTGGAGAAAAACCTTTTTCATCTCCTGAATGCAACTATTCCTGCATTACAAAAAGAGATCTTAAAAGTCACATGTTTACTCACATGAAAAAAAACCTTTTTAATTTTCCTTAGAAAACTTCTTCGGAAAGGTTTTCACTTTGTGATGGAATTATTTATTTTGACAAAAAGACAAATAACTTTGTTTACCTTACTTTATTTGTACAAATAAAGTGATGTTAACAAAGTAATTTTTCTTTTTATTAAAAAAAAAAACCTTATTCATGTTCCAACTAAAACTATTCGTGTTCTAATAAGGGCATTTAAAAATTCATGTACTCAGTCACAGTTGGGAAAAATCTTTTTTATGTCCTGACTTCAACTTTTCCTGCTATACGAAATCAAATCTTAAAAGTCACTTGTTTTCACATAGTACTGAAAAACTTTTTTCATGTGTCGACTGTAACTATTCATGCAATTTTAAGAAAGATTTAAAAAAAAAAACGTGTTTATCCACGATGGGGAGTAACCTTTTACATGTCCTGACTCCAACTATTCATGCTCTACAAAGGGATATCATAAAATTTACATGTTTACCCACTGTGGAATAAAATCGTTTTCTTGTCCCGACTGCAAATATTCATGTTCCCCAAATGAATTACTTAAAACACACATGGTAAGCCACAATGGGGAAACACCTTTTTAGTGTTCCTACTGCAACTTTTCATGTTATACAAAGGGAAATCTTAAAAGTCACATACTTACCCGTGGTAGAGAAACACCTTTTTCGTGTCCATACTGCAACTATTAATTTTGACACAACTCATCTTTAATACGTTACATGTTGATTCACAGTGAACTAAAATCAGTTCCGTTTGTAACTATTCGTCTTTAGTAAAGTTTGCCGGATATTCCTAAAATATATATGCTATTTGATACAGCAGGCTTATTCACAGAATAGGTTGAAACTAACCGGTTCTCTCATGGTAAACTTTTAGTTTTTTTTCCCATTTGAAACAAAAGGAACGAAAGAATAAAATCATTAATTAAGTTGCACAAATCAATGTTAATATTTAATCTTATAATTTTTTTAATTAAAGCTCATAGCTCAGAAATGCACAAAATAATTTGCAAGGCAGATGGAAATATTACACCTTTAAATTTATACGATGAGAATGCCAACATTTTTATAAATCCCAACCGTGAATTATTAGATTCCTGGTCAAATAAAATTTTACACGCAAAACACTTCAATTATCTCAATCAAACGTATGTTGACAAATATTCGTCAAACAAATGGTTGAGTATTGGAGAGTTGAGTGCAGAAATAGAAGTATTTTTGCTTGCCATTCAGGATAGAGTCATTAATACTAAAAATTATAGAAAGCATATAATCAAAGATACAAATCAAATTGATGATTTGTGTAGAAAATGTTTGGCTTTTCCGGAAACTATAGAACATATTATATCGGGATGTTCTATATTAGCACCGTCCGAGTATACATTTAGGCACAATCAAGTTTTAAATATAATTCACCAAAATTTGGTAATTAAACATAACTTGATTGACTGCCGTAATATAGTACCATATTATGAATACGAACCAAATTCATTTTTAGAAAACGAATTTTATAAAATATATTATGATAAAACTATACTAACAGACCGAGCGATTAGTCATAATAGACCCGATATAGTTTTACATGACAAAATTAAAAAAAATAACTTAAATCATTGATGTCGCTATGCCAAATTCCTGTAATATTCAAAAATCTGTTAGCGAAAAAATAAGAAAATACACAGATTTAGGAAATGAAATAAAAAGAATTTGGCATTCTCAGACTATAAAAATATTACCATTCGTTATTTCGGCTACTGGCATTATACCTAGCTCTCTAATTAAAAATTTAGGCTTATTAGATCTATCAAAAAATTTCTATATAAAGATGCAAAAGTCGGTCATTTTAAATACATGTAGGATAACAAAAGATTTTTTAAACATTTATGTTGAGGGATCAGTAGGATTTATAGGCCCTGTTAGAAGTTCTACCGAGCCAAACCCTCTGATATGAAAATATCTGGAGACGGTGAATTTTTTTTCCCATTTGATATCTGGTGAGTTGACGTGTTGATCTTGTATTGTTTTGTATTTATTTTGCTTATATAATGCTTTTACATAATGTTGATTGACTAGATGATCATTTGTGGAAAAGTGAGTGAAAGGGTTAAGTTTTTCCTTTGGGGAAGATTTAACCCGGACAACAAAATCGGAAGTTTAAAAAAAAAAGATTCATTATTTAATTTCATTATACCTAGCCTCTCTCATTAAAAATCTAGGCGTATTAGGTCTATCAAAAAATTTATATGTAAAAATGCAAAAATCAGTAATTTTAAATACATGTAGGATTTCGAAAGATTTTTCTAATATTTATGTTGAGGGATCAGTAGGATTTATAGACCCTGTTAGGAGTTCGACAGAGCCGAACCATCTGATATGAAAATATCTGGAGTCGGTGAATTATTTTCCCATTTGATCTCTGGTGAGTTGACGTGTTGTTCTTGTATTGTTTTGTATTTATTTTGCTTATAAAATGCACTTGCATAATGTTGATTGACTATATGATCATTTGTGGAAGGGTTTAGTTTTTCCTATGGGGAAGAATTAACCCGGACTTAAAGTCGGAAATTTATGAAAAATTATCATATCAAGGCGCCGAAATTAACGGTAGATAGAAAATATTAACGGTAGTAACTGGAGACCGATATCAGGAACTCTGTCTTACTGGGACAACATTCTACCTCTGAGCTTCAAAGAACAATTTTTTTCTGACATTTCGTTGGCGTATTTTAAATTTAATTAATTATAATATTACCGGTAATGAATTCCTTATTTTTTTGATTACCTTCTTTTTATAAGATTATAAGTTTCTGAGGCATGGAATGAAACGAGGAGTGTGTGCTAAGACCAAGTTGTTTGGCGGTCCGTCCTCTGCCCATCCCTGCGGTGAAACGGCGTCATGGTTAGTTAGTTATTAATAAGGTTCTACCCGAATATATTTTGGTTTCCTACATAGATAGTGTCTCGGACATTCCTTTGCGATCTTATTCTATTTATATGGGGCAACTATTGACTTTTATAAAAATCTAGAATGAATATTCAACTTATCATTGGTTCTGGGTCTTCGATCTTCGATCCCCATTTGCGATCGTTACCTTTTTGTTTCGCTTCATTTTTTATGTTTTGTTTAGACGTATTAATATAATCGCTTCTCTTAAAAAATATTTCCTTTTTTGCGTTTTTTTTTATATAATTTCAACTTAATTCTATGAATTCAAAATGTTACTTCAACTTTCAATTCAGAAAACTTTTTGGCTGTTGGATACGAGATAGAACACAAGTCAAAATATCGTACATAAATAACTGAAAATAATTAATCTTCTATTTTTATGATACTTTACTGTCTTAACCTTTGTATTATATAAACTGTGTGTTTCTCACAAATGTATAAATATAAATAAAATAAATATTGAATATTTTAAATATTTTTCCACTTAACTGGACTTTCCCTTCTAATGACACTTTAATTCCCAATTTGAAACTCCCACCACTTCTAAACCTTCTACCTTATTCTTACCCCTCCTCGCTACAGGTGATTAATAATGAATTAATGAATTATTTATTGCATAACACAAACACACTAACACAAACAAATAGATCAAATATCAATAAAAAACCGACACAACACAAATTTACAATAAAAACAACCTCGGAAGAGAAAATTGACAAAATAATAAACACATTAAAAAACCGAATTGCTCCTGGATTAGATGAGATAACAACGGATTGCATTAAGATATTAAAAAATGATATTTTGAAACCTATAACACACTTAATCAACCTTAGTATAACACACTCCTGCTTTCCTAGTACTCTTAAAAAAGGACTAGTTATCCCCATTTATAAATCCGGAGACAAAATGGAAATCACTAATTATAGACCAATCACTCTGTTAAACTCGCTATCAAAGATTTTCGAAAGAGTATTAAAAAACCAAATTATAAAATACCTTGAAGAAAACAAATTAATCTCGGATAACCAATATGGATTTAGAGACAAAATAGGCACAAAAGAAGCTTTGGCATGTACAGTAGATTATATACATAGCAACTTAGATCAAGGGTACAAATGCATAGCGATATATCTAGATTTAGCTAAAGCCTTTGACTCAATCTGCCACAATTCACTTTTTAAAAAATTAGAAAACATGGGTATCAAAGGCAAGGAACTTCAACTATTTAAAAGTTATATGAGTAACAGAACTCAACAAGTCATAATTAACAACCATACTAGTAAACCACTGCCGATAACATATGGAGTTCCACAAGGAAGCATACTAGGGCCCGTTCTTTTTACTATTTACATAAATGAACTTTGCAGCATGAAAATAGACGGTGAAATAGTTAGCTATGCTGATGACACAGTTTTACTTTTCAAATCTAAGGATTGGAATAATGTATATAACATAGCGAATCTGGGAATCTCGCAAGTGAAAACATGGCTAGACTCAAACATACTTACACTTAACATATCAAAGACAAAATTCACAACATACAGTATAAATAGCACGGGACAGCCAAAAAACAATACAAACACCATAAAAATACACGAATGTTTAAACACCAACATCTGCGATTGCCCTTCTCTAGAAAAAACAGAACAAATAAAGTATCTAGGAATCGTAATTGACCATAACCTTAGATGGATACCTCACATCAAACAAATCACAAATAAACTTCTCAAAACAATACACATTTTCCTTAACATAAGAAACATATATAAAATAAAACAATTGAAAACAATATATTTTGCACTCTGCCAATCAATAATAGAATATGGAATTATTGCTTGGGGAGGAGCAACAAACTCGGCTATCAATTACATAGAAACCGCACAGAAAACGATCTTAAAGGTAATACTAAAAAAACATAGACTGACCGATACAGACCAAATATTCAACAGCTGTGACGTACTAGATATACGCCAATTATACGTTAAAACACTACTAAACTACATTTTTAACAAAAAAATAAATTTCAACATACACAAAATAACACTAACAGACCAGTTAGACAAGCGTACAAAGAAAACATTAAAACTCCAACAGTAAATTCAACCTTTGGACAAAGACACTACCAATACCATGCTACAAAAGCTTTCAACAGTCTAAAAATTGAAATTAAAATTGAGGAAAATAAAAATAAATTCACACACAAAATTACAAAATGGATTAAACAACAAAAAAGACAATATTACCAAAATGTCATAGCATAAAATAAAAATAAAACCTACACGTAACACACAAAACCAACATAAACACACATCACTCACAAACACACAAGATTATTTTCATTGTATTATTTTTTAATTTTAAATGTATTATTATGTATTTTTATTTTTAATTTTAAATTTATTATTTTCTTTTCAAATTTACTATCTTCTCTTTAAATGTAATATGTAGACTAGATTTTCATATTATAAAATGAAGGCCTCAGCACGGGCAAGCCACCCAGTGAGGCCTACATTACTGGAAAACATAAATTGTAACAAAATAATGTACCAAATAAAAATAAAAAAAAAATAAAAAAATTATTAACTTTAGTGTAAATCTAATCCTGATGATGTGAGCATCGTTCACAAACATTTAGATTGTGTATATAAGTTATTTGTAGTTATAATAAACCTATTATACTATTAATTACGTATAAATAAATAACTACAATAATTTTCTGTGCTGTGTTATATAATTTTTTTTTTATGAAGTATAATATCAACGAATTGTCCAAAATTAATTAAATCAATTGCTCCTGTCTTCGCGATGATCGCCTGGACGTTAGTGACGTTATTTCTGGTTGATTGATTATTGATGGTTCTCAAATATTTAGACTTTCTTATCTGGGTTTTATATATTAACTTTTTTCATATATATGACCGAATATCACGTGCAATTTAAAACCAATTTTCAGCCGAGTGCATTGAAATAATTGAATCTATAACTGTCCTGACGAAGGTACGGAGGTACCGAAACCGGTAGACAATAAAATTTATCAATAAAATGACCTAAAACCGATTATTTTCATTTCATTTATTTAAAATGTCAAATCACAATGTGTTTGTTTCTTTTGAAAAAATAAATTGATTTTTGTTTGTTTGAATTTAAAACTCACAATCGTTTGGAAATATGTTTTCGACTGCTCCAATTGCACCTGCACAAAGCCGGCCCAACGTTCACAAAAAATAATACAAATGAAATAAAAAATAGAACTATGGTTAAATATATAAACATTAGCTCTCCAAAGGAAGCCGTTAAGAAAACAATTCAAGGCTTGTTGTTTTTGGGGAAGTTAAACGAATGAGAAGATATTTCGGGAATGAAAAGGGTATGAAGGATGGGTAGGAATATGGGAGTCAATGTGTCCGGTCGTATAAATCCGTCCCTCCCACTGCGGTGCAATGCGATGTGTAGAGAGAGTTCGGCTGAAGAGGTGAAAGGGTCTCCCTCAACCGGCCCTCTTCAGAGTTGGTGGGCAGACGCATGCACCTCCGAGACCTGGACAAACCACATCCCGAGAACCCGGGCACTCCTGCCTACTAAACTAACGTAACGAACCACTCGGGGTGACCTATAGTTAGGGTTATCCAATTATTGATTCCCGGGGCGGCGGTACCAACACCCGCCATCAGGAAAGGTAATTTCGATAAAAGGAAACATTCTTTGTATCTTTAAAAGTTGTTTATTGATATAAAAAAAGACTAAAGGGAACAGAAAAAATAATACGAAAATTGTAAATTTAAATTATGCCGTACTAAAAATAATCAACTACTAATTATTTTTCAAAGTTTTGGAGGACAAAATTATACATTTTTTTATGAAAATTGTAAAACTTCTTTCTACTGATAAAATGGGAGCATTCCATTATTAAGTTTTAGCATATTTTTTATATTTTCTACATTTTATATTTTCTACAAAAAAAGAAAAAAAATTAAGACAATGTTGGTAGTTCTTATTCGAAATATGATACAGTTAAAAGTGACCGAGGAGGATAGGGTCCCATTAGCGCAGTTGGTAGAGTATTAAAAAAATGTTTATTTTACTCCGATTCAAACTGACTTATATCAATTTAGGAGGCTGATACCGTTAATAATGTCATTTACTACCGGAACTGCCTCTTTTTAGCGGAAAAAGCACAAACGTTGCTCTAATCACTTAAAAAATGCATGTTTAGTGAAAAACGATGAAAAATGCGCTGTGCATTTTTCCGTTCTCTAATTATGAAAGTCGACAATTCGGATTCCGAAACTATAATTATTTATGGAATAAATCGCTTCTATATGCACGCTGAAGAGATAAACCGATGTACAGATGATGTGTGTTATGGGCGATGGCCAGTGAATTCTACACATCAACCTATCAGGACCATAAGCTTCTTGAATCTGTAATATGTTATCATAAATTTTACATTGCGGCTCGTGTGTCGGCTATAGTTGATTGAATACCCCAGTCTTTTCGACCTAAAAAGTTTGTTGCGTACTAATCGATAGGTGCTGGATGAATGGACTGTAATTTTAACAAATTCAAAAAAATCAAACGATTGTTTATTTATCAAGGAAATTAAGGAATGGGAAAAGGAGGCCTTTTCCTTGTTATTCATCTTGCTTGAATTGCGTTCAAAAGTTCTGGTGTTTTATTGAAGGTTCGTAAGCACTATAGTCTATAGTTGTATATCTAAGCACCGTTCCACAACACAAACTGTTTTGATCACACATGACAATATACTATATTTAATTAATGTGTCTTGATTGGGGCTGATAATTTGTACTCTAACAATCTTTTCATGAGATAAATACTAATTGATAGTTGGTGTGTACCCGGCGTTCCTCGAATTTTTCTATTTTCAATAAATTTAACATCCATGTTTTATATTATATGGGTTTTTCCGGAAGAAATTCTCAAAATTATAGTGAAAACCCTATTAAAACTGATTACTAGTTTAGAAGAACTAAGCGCACAAACAGACATACGCGGGTAGTGATTTTGTTTTAAACTATGTAGAGATTAGAGGAGCAAAAATATGCAACTATATTCACCGACAATGAAATTCTAACTCCAAAACAAAAGAAACTTGATGATGTGGGCTTCTATTTTTCAAATCTTCTTGATTGATTTCTTTGAAAGCAAGTCATTTAGAAAATGGAACAAAAATAAGGGAAAGGGCAATTTAGGTATAAACCGGATTGTTTCAATACTAAACAATGCTATTACAACCTCCGTATTCTATTACGTCCAATTTCTGCGCGACCTCCTAGTATAATTGTTTAGCTATCCTACTATGGCCAGACGACGCTCTCGATCCAGGCCAGCACTCCATACAGCCTGGTGGTCAGCAACACTGTCTTGGTAGGCTCCTCGGTAGCGTATATGGCCACCAGCAACTGAGTGCACGCCACTGCCTCCTCGTTGTTCACCTGCAGCGGCCCGCCCGATATACCCTGCAAAATACATCAAATAGGTTATGTGGAGTAGGTATTGGAAGTCAAAATACATCAATTAGGTTATTTGGAATAGGTATCGGCAGGCAAAATAAAATAAATTGTAACTTCAAATTGTGAAGAAATAATGGGCGATTCAAAAACAAATAGGTACCTTGGATTAAAAAAAACAATTAATTACAAAAAAAACTCACTCCCCGTACAAACAACCTTAGCTTCATTATAATGGGGTACATTGTTCATATATTTTATAATCTCAATTATTTTTTCTTCAAATTCAAGGATGTATCAGAACCAGAAAAAAATTCCAGAGTAAATTTTGAGTTTATTTAAGAAACTCACAGTTGTACGTGTAAATGATTTTACAATTTAATTGAATATAAAATAAACCATTTATTTTATAATTTCAATCTTTTTTATCGTTACAGGTTAGGTATAAATTAGAAGTTATTCGTAAAAAATGATAGAAAAGAACAGACGAACAATTACAAATTATCGTTTTAATTTGTGTAGATTTTAAGGATAAATTGTTTTTCTCTTTTTAGGGTACAGTGGAAACATCAATAATAAGGTATTCCATCCTGTATACATTGTATACTTGTACTTGAATGAATTGTAACATATTTGAAAACCCGACGACTTTTTGTTCACTGAACCGCCATCAGAGAATAATAATAATAAGAGTTTATTCCAGAATGTATGCAGGGATAGTGCATATATATACACTCCATGTTTTTAAATAATATTTTTAAGAAAAATATTAATACATAGATAGGTACAAAGATTTTTAGTAAAATAAGTAAAACACAAAAAAAATAATAAAACAAACAAATCTTTTCCGTCAAAGAAGGTTACTCGTTGCAACCCATCAAAGGATTCAAATCAAACTACAAACCTTGTAGCAGTTCAATCTAGCCCGCTACAGATATTGTAATACCTGTCAAGAATTTGGACTTGTTGACGTGTCGCTAGCGTTTATGGCAACTTCCTGTGGAAGATCTACACTGGATTGCGGACTCACCAACGCCGCCTACTTCAGCAGGGGCGTACAACTCCCGTCTGACCTTGTAACCCTGATGGGAGGAGTTATTCAATACCCAAATTCTTATAGACAAAGCTGTTGTGGCTAAAAGCTCAGATCTCATTGGCTCAGAGCAAAAATTGTAGTTTGATCTCTCGCTCTCTACCATAGCGACTTGTGTAACAGAAAGAGAAGCTAAGCATGTGTTATGCTGCGATAAAAATTAAGGGTAATTTCCAAGACGCCATTTCGGAAATCGAAGTCAGTTGAAGTTTTTAGCGTAAATATTTTGAATTTTGAAAATCGTCTAACCCATCTAAAAATAATGTTGCGTGCTAGAATTCTTCAAGGTGATAAATTAATGCCATGTTAAAGGTTGCTCAGACGGATTCGATAATCCGGTGCTAGCAAGAAGCAACAAGAAATACGTTTGTTTGTAAGTGTCATTTCGCAATTCAAAGCAAAAATACAGTACTTTTGGGATTAAAAAAGAATGCTTGGCAACGCTTAATCTTCCAGTCATCATATAATATCCAGTCTATCTCTACCAACTGAAAGAAGGACCCGAACCCGTTGTTAAATACAGGTACTAACCTCTCGTTCTTTGATACAATGTTCCTGATTTCTGAATGTACTTCATTGGCTAATAATTTAATTAATTTTCCTTTTCAGACCTATCCGTATTCCGACGCGATACTATACCACGTATTATGATGCTAAAACTGCTAAAAAAGCCACGATTACATCAAACAAGGTCATTTAAACCTCTCCAGAATTGCATCATGTAAGTATTCAGATTTAACCAGCATTTTCCACGATGTTTGCTGACGACAAAGCTGTGGAAATTATATGAAACCCTTGCAGGAAAATTTGAATAACTTCTAGTGCTGTGGCAATAATAATTAACACTTAAATTTGTTACTCTTCTAATATTTATAAGATGTAAGTCACCTACAGTACGCTTGAACAGTGTGGAATCCTCATTTGAAGGAATATTCTGAAGGTATACACCTAATTTATATTGCAGTGAAACTCGCTCAAGAAGTTTTGTTTTCGCTCCCTTTTTTTATTACTTGATATAATGAATATCTTTCAACACTTTGAATATGTATTTTGTGTTTATATTCTTGTATTTTTGTGCAAGGTCAAATTAAATCCCATTAAGTTGTTGCGGTAAGACTGGGTTCGATTCCTAGTTGAGACTGTTACTTTTTATTTTTCTGTGTCTTGTTCTGTTTCATGTTTTGTTTAGATATATTAGTATTATCTTCTACTTCAATGATAAATCAATGCTCAATACATCGGTTGTACTGACCTTGTTTTGTATTGCTGTCCATTGTCTTTTTGAAAATAAAAAGTATTTTTATGTGTGCATAGCTGTGGGTTTTTTTTATTTTCCTTTTCCTGCATTCCAAAATTTTTATTTCTAAAATATAATTTTTTTGGGCTAGTGAATGAACGATGTTAGCTGGGTGCAGTTATATTGTCTATGTTTGCATTTTTTTAAATGGCCTTGAGATTTATTTATGGTCCACAATATATTAACCTGTCTGGACCAAGCGACCGTTTTATCTGTGGTCGTCTGTGGTTAAGGGGGTGACAAAATGGGGAGTCGCTATATGCACAGCGACTAGTCGACAGGGGGCGTGGCCAACATATCCGAGCATACCCGAAGTGAAGTGTTTCGGCGCTTTATTTGAAATTGGTTCTCCGTTCAGATTTTTTTAGTGACGTCACGGCCGAGCATTTCCGAATATTGCCAAGCAGCCGATAGCTAATTTTCATCTTTCGTTTCATACGATTCTTGCATCTTGATTTCATTTGGTTAGATTACGTTACTATAGGGCCAATATCACAAAGTCGATTCCAAAGCCTTAATAAAGACTGTTTGGTATGGCAACCACATTCTAATTCCTGCAAATAATTAACTTTTGGACAATAGAAGACTTGTGGTAGGCCCTATGTTCAACTTTTGTACAGATTCGTACTAGGCCTATATATACTCAAAGTATCTAATCTTTTTACATTACAAAACAGTACACCTATGGGAAAGTAAAACTAGCATTATTTGGAGACTATGTGAAAATTTGGATGCCATATAGCATGTTGAAGGATAAGTGAGCAATGAAGGAAGTTGGGCAATTCATTGATACGTATTTGATATTCGATATTATTTTATTAATGGAAAATAATACATTACACCACACAAAGGAAATATAAACATTGAGGGAACAAACCCCTTTAAAAACATAACAGATGAACCCTAAATTGAGCCGATCAGGTTCGGCCTCATCCTGAAATTTATGTTTAATAAATTGCTCCAACAATAGAGACACATCTCGTACTGAGGAAACTCCAGCTTCAACAAGCCTGTTGATCTACTGTATCAGGTCAGGACGAATTTGTTGGGTCATCTTGGCCGCGTGTCTGCTGTGGTTGTGGCTCGCTTCTCCGGTTGCCGAGACGTAATAACGTAGCACATATTTAGGTGGGCTGATGGATTGAAGGGCTGCCTTCACTTGTTTCAGAATCTGAAAACAAGCCACAATGTTTTACTATAAATAAAAATAACAGAACCCTACAAAAACAGTCATTATTGGTTTGGTAGGCAGTAAAAAATATAAATTAATATGTTCAACAAAAAAATATCTGATTTCCTGAAGGGCACAGGGAATTATGCTTCACACCTTCTATTTTGCAGTGTTGAGGCCCTGGGAATCATATTTCCGGCCATGGTACTGTGTTGACATCTACCATTGGCCTTACAGTAAAATTCAATAGATAAGAATGTTGAAAATGTGTTTAAGTAAGCGATGGGAAGTTGCGTATTCCCACATGTTCCCAGGACATTTCTTTCTAAAAAAATGTGTGTTGTCCAAAACGGTATTTGTATAACCTTGCATCTAACCAGTGTTGTGTAGTATCTAGATACATTTTTACTAGTATCTGACACCTCAGATACTCAGATACTTTCAGATACTTTATTTTCGAAGTGAACTTCTTTACTGATTTTCTCTAGTTAATTTTAAAGTTTTCTCACAGATTCAGCTAGTGGGTACCTTTGTCCATCTAGTGTATAATATTTTATAGCAGTTTATATAAATGCATTTTAGGGGTCCTAACCCGAGTAACCGAGTACCCGGGTACCCCTCTTTATAAAAAAAAAAAAGGATTTAAAAAATTAAAATAAATTAATGAATAATTTCATTTTTTTTTTAATTTTCCATCAGAACCCGAATCAAGTTGCACATAGTTGACGTATTTTTTTTTATTTATCCAAGGGGCGTCGGGTACTCGGGTAGTAATATGCTACCCGGGTACTCGCGAGGACCCCTAATGCATTTATGTTATCACCGCTTGCAGGCCAATTTGCCAATATCTTTTTGGGCAACGAATAAAACAAGCAAGTGTACATATGTAAAATAATCACAAGCGTTTACGTCTTCCGTCTTTAAGAAATTAAAGTAATCGCTGTTTTCGATAATATATATATATGTTTTTTTAAGTTTTCCCCCAAAAAAGAAGAAATGTATCTGAATATCTGTGAGATACTTTTAAAAAGTATATGTATCTAGATACAAATACAATTTTACAATGTATCTTGTATCTGTATCTAGCTACAAATTTTGCCAAGTATCTGTATCTAGATACTTAGTATCTGACACAACACTGCATCTAACTATAGTGAAAACATTAAAATAATGTTATAAAGTGATTGCCCATGTAGGGATAAGGAGAGAAAAGAAAGTATCATACCTTCGTTTTTGCTCTTTCTGCAATTTGAGGTGGAACAGGAAATTCTGGAAAATATTATATTTGTTTCACACTCATCGTTGCGGGACAACCAAGCTTCTTGGAGTCCAAAACCCGGAACCTCTTCTTCTTATGGTTTGGGTGATCAGCCTGAAAGAACAATTCAAGGTAAAGGGTCTAATAAGCTTATACGTATAAGACGCCTATTATTTGTGTGGCAAATAAATTGCCCATGGTTAACTTATTTGACGCAGATGATTAACTTTTACAAAAGTCGTTAGGGCCTATGCAATGTTGACATTAGTATAAAATTACAAGTGTGGTTATAATCCAGTGTGATATGAATTAAAATTGTGAAATGAGATATAGCTGCAGGGGCTTTAATTAATTTAGCACTTTGAGCACGGTCTTCTTTAGACTAACACGACATGAGGATGTGTTACGAGCCACGGCACACTTTATACCGAATGTAAATGGCATCCCAAAGAAACTCCAAACTCCACTGTAGGCGGGCAGAACGTGTATACTGCATCTGAAAGATTGGAAATGTTAATTTCGAATAACTCGTAAATATCAGCAGCTGCTTATGAACTGAAGAAATGGGAAGGCTTACCCTAGACCTAGGCCCTAAGGTTTAGAACTTACCTCCCAACTTCTTTTTCATACTGTCTCTCGCTGAAAAGGAGTGCCCCAACGCGTTCACAGAACACAGAAATGCTTCATAATTTGCTTCATTGTCAATGTATCCACTGATAACACCCGTCTCTGAATTCTTTTTGAAATTACTTAACGAAACTTCTAAAAGACGGTCTAAACCGGCACTCAAAGACGCCATTTCTGATGATTTCTGACGTTTCGTTTCACCGCCCACCGCGTTTTACTGATTTTGCATCACGGGCAGTGGGAAACAATTTACTCGGAACAGATCGGGTATGCTCGGATATGTTGGCCACGCCCCCTGTCGACTAGTCGCTGTGCATATAGCGACTCCCGACAAAATGGGGCTATACAAAAAGCCCGAAGATATCGATCTAGAGAGTGGTTTATTTATGCGTCAGTCGCACTACGGTGCAGGGGCATTTCTCTCAGCTTTGGCCTTGAAACTCATTTGAAACCGCCACGCCCACCTCAAAATTCTTATAGAAAACGAATGATATGGCTAAAAGCTCAGATCTCATTGGTTAGAGCAGAAGGATTGGTTTGATCTCTCGCTCTCTACCATTATGACCCGTGTAACAGAAAGAGATGACAGAATTTTGCCGTTTGACAGTTTTCAAATCATTCCAACAAAATGAAAGTGGTTTATTTATACACGCGGGTTATCATTTCGCGTCGAAAATATTGCGTGTTAAAGTTGTTCGTGATAAAAGTACAATATAAGCCAGTATAGTGTTAGCGAGTTACAAACATATATTCAACCTACCTACGTAAGTTTAAGTTTAAAGTGAATTGACAGTTTTTAGGTTATTACGTAACATACTTGGCATATGTCTTCCTCCACAACGTATAAATGTTATCTATTATATCGACCAACTTATTCATGTTATTGATTAGTGTTATCCTGTATTGTCTTATTGTTTTGGTGAAATTAAAATTTTGAAACATATGTATCAATGAGTTCAAAATAGTCAGAAAAATGTCGGACAATCATGTTTTGAATTTTTCTTGTAATTTTGGGTTTCTTCTTCTCAGATTAACAAGTTTCATCGGAAATAAACTGTAAAAGTTCATTTTCTTAGTCAGATGAACCTTGGCCTCTGAAAACATTTCGACATTTTTCTGCTTCAAGGACATTTTTATATTTATAATAGTTTTTTTGGGCTAGTGAATGAATAATAGTAGGCTGAGAGCAATTATGTTGTCTATGGTCGTATCTTTTTTAAATGGCCTTGAGTTTCCTCTACCTTGTCTACTGCTCTGCTCCGCACGGTAGGTACTGCTTGTATATCTGTGGTTAAGTACAGTATAATTCCGTTATATACAAAAAGCCCGAAGATATCGATCTAGAGAGTGGTATATTTATGCTACGGTGTATCAGCTGACAAGACGTAACGTGTTTTCGGTATTGAGACTAACGATAACCATTCTGAATCGAAAAGTTACTGAAAACGGCGATAACCGTGTTTCCTGATCAGCTCTGGTATATAACATAAATAATTATGCAACATCGGTTTATTATGTCATGGAACAAGAAAAAATAATCTTGTAGATGTCTTTTATTGACAATGAGTAAACGCAAGACGCAATAATGTGGTCTAATAATAGAATTGACTAATTGGAGGAACTCACTAATCACGTGGTTAACATTTGTGACAACGGCCTCAAATCTACATTGTACAACATTCTTCTGTCGCGAGTTTACAACACATGTACAAGGCATCAGTTCCAATGTTGAAGAAACGTCACTATATAAATAGAAATACAATAAATACAATATGACTTCAGAAAAGGTGAGCAACAAGGTATTGCGTGCGACCATAAATTAACCACTCACCGTGCGACGCAAGAAGCAACGGAAATGTCACAAATTACAAAATGAGTTGGCCACAGACAATCAATAGTTGAAGTAAATAATCATAAATGTAAATCAGATCTTGAAAGTTCCTACTTGAAATGAGTTTGTTCGCTGTTGTTTTATGGCAACACTTGAATATCATTAGATACTCGATTTTTTCTTAATTCAATATTTTCTATGGATATAATCTCCGTGTGCATACTGTCACTTTTTTGTTGGTTATGTTATTTTGGCTTTACGTTGCGTCGATAAGAACACCTTGAACAAAAAAAATCCACCCTTCTCTTAAGAAATCCTTCGAACTCATAACAAAATTAAAGTGAAACGAAACTACCAGATCCTTACGCAAGAGCATGGATTCCACCGCCATCAAGTTAGAACCAGGCACAAGTGCGGAAGAGAGAGTTCCTGTGATACTTACGGAAATCGATAAAGACTATCCTTTTATCAGAAAGGAATGTCCGGAATCCACTTCCGAAAGCAATTCAGGTTTTTCTTTTTTATAATTCTTGGTACATAACTGTTACACAGACGCAAAATGCGATCGGGAATAATTATTAAAACTGTAGGTTTTTGCTTGTCTATAACGACATGCTCACTCCTACATATCGACCTAAGCTACTCTTCTGGGTTATATTACCAATATTTTTATTTATTTTTGTGATTGGGCAAAGTTGTGAGGTCGGTCTGGGTAGAGTGTTTCGGTTTTCGTTAGGGACTGCTGTATTTCATACCTTGAAGAGTCTTACGTTAAGTGAAGTAGAATGGGTAGACGTCGGTAGAGCTGTTTTTCACAAAGCCGAGTCAGTGAAACGACCCGTTATATTGAAGTCGACATTAACTATAAACAGTAGAGAAATCATCCACACAACAATATGCGTGACATTGAGCTCAAATGCTCTCAACCGTTCAAATTAATGTGGACTCCATTAGAACGGATTGTTTCACCGACTTGAGAGACCACGCCCAATGTCACGTTTGTTGTTATGTGACATTGTGCATGCTCTCTCAACCGATATTGATGATATTTATTTTCAACTTTCCATGAAATTTCAGTTTTTTTTTTTACAATTTAATATCCGATCCTACTGTGTATTTATTCATATAAAGACGCTCTTTTGAAGTTCGTTTATATGGGATTAGTAAATATTATTTATTATTAGACATGCCTGAACTGCCTGAGTAACAACCTTTTGTATTAGTTTAGTTATAATTAGGAGATATCCAATGACTCGGCATACATATTTCCCTTCATTAGTATTATGGGCAATGAGAAATACATATTATGATACTTAAAACCAGAATGTCAGCACTGAAATAAATCCCTGCTTTTAGTATTACGTAGTGGTATTCAAAAGCTTTTCGATTTATGAATTTCTCGACTGTCAAATGCATCATTTAGAATCTTATATAGAAATAATCCCTTGTCTGACTCCTCTTTCCATATAAACCGGTGTGTACTGGTGCAACATTTTAATTTTCCAGGTGACTTAGGTCTCTTGTTGGTGATGCTAGAATGTTAATATTGATGCGGAAACATTAATTTCTTTAAGTTTTTTCCAAAGTAGTGCCAATGTATTGTGTTTCGTTTCTCCAGGTAATATTAATGTGGAGACTGTTACCATCAAGTCAGAACCAGGATCCCAAGAAGAAGTTGGAGGTGGAATTCCTTATACTGATCTTGACATAGACCTCCCGGATGTTAAAGTGGAATGCTTAAAGCGCTCTAAAATAATAAACCTGACCGCAAGTAATTCGATTTTTTTATATTAAATTTAATCGATTCTGGGGTGGTGGTTCTTAGCCGGACCATTATTTAACAGAATTTAATGTATTTGGGTTCTGACTAGGAGTTGGCGGTATTATTTAAGTATGGCTAGGGGTTAAGGTCCTCGATTGCGAGTTTAATTTAATTCATTTATTGTTATTACGCATTTAATTCATAAGAATAATCTTGTGGAACGTTCTGGAGTGGTAGATTTGTTAGTTGTTTATTTTCTAAACTACATTTATGTTGTATCTGCTTACACAAAATATATATTTATCTCATTTTTATAATTTTCAGCCGGATTGCTAAAGGCACGTCCTGGGGAAAAACAATATTCTTGTCATCATTGTAACTATTCCTGCTCTCATAAGTCGACGCTTGAACTGCACCTGTGCACCCATACTCGAGAAAAACTTTTTTCATGTCCTCACTGCAACTATTCATGTTCCAGAAAAGTTAGTCTTAAGATTCACATGTTTACCCATAATGGAGAAAAATCTTTTTCATGTCCTGAATGCAACTATTCCTGCTATACAAAAGGAAATCTTAAAAGACACATGTTAACCCACAGTGGAGAAAAACCTTTTTCATGTCCTGACTGTAACTATTCCGGCTATACAAAAGGAAATCTTAAAAGTCACATGTTTACCCACAGTAGAGAACAACCTTTTTCATGTTCTAACTGCAACTTTTCGTGTTCTTCTAAGGGGCATCTAAAAATTCATGAGCTGAGACACAGTGGAGAAAAACCTTTTTCATGTCCTGAATGCAACTATTCCTGCTATTCAAAAGGAAATCTTAAAATACACATGTTTACCCACAGTGGAGAAAAACCTTTGTCATGTTCTGACTGCAACTTTTCGTGTTCTACTAAGGGGCATCTAAAAATTCATTTGCTGAGACACAGTGGAGAAACACCTTTTTCATGTCCTAAATGCAATTATTCCTGCTTTACAAAAGGAAAACTTAAAAGTCACATGTTTACCCACAGTGGAGAAAAACCATTTTTATGTCTGGATTGCAACTATTCCTGCTGTAGAAAAGAAAATCTTAAAAGACACATGTTTGCCCACAGTGGAGAAAAACCTTTTTCATGTCCTGACTGTAACTATTCCTGCTATACAAAAGGAAATCTTAAAAGTCACATGTTTACCCACAGTGGAGAACAACTTTTTTCATGTTCTAACTGCAACTTTTCGTGTTCTACTAAGGGGCAACTAAAAGTTCATGTGCTGAGACAGAGTGGAGAAAAACCTTTTTTATGTCTTGATTGCAACTATTCCTGCTATACAAAAGGAAATTTTAAAAGACACATGTTTACCCACAGTGGAGAAAAACCTTTTTCATGTTCTAACTGCAATTTTTCGTGTTCTTCTAAGGGGCATCTAAAAATTCATGAGCTGAGACACAGTGGAGAAAAACCTTTTTCATGTCCTGAATGCAACTATTCCTGCTATACAAAAGGAAAACTTAAAAGTCACATGTTTACCCACAGTGGAGAAAAACATTTTTCATGTCTTGATTGCAACTATTCCTGCTATACAAAAGGAATTCTTAAAAGACACATGTTAACCCACAGTGGAGAAAAACCTTTTTCATGTCCTGACTGTAACTATTCCTGCTATACAAAAGGAAATCTTAAAAGTCACATGTTTACCCACAGTGGAGAACAACTTTTTTCATGTTCTAACTGCAACTTTTCGTGTTCTACTAAGGGGCAACTAAAAGTTCATGTGCTGAGACACAGTGGAGAACAACCTTTTTTATGTCTTGATTGCAACTATTCCTGCTATACAAAAGGAAATTTTAAAAGACACATGTTTACCCACAGTGGAGAAAAACCTTTTTCATGTTCTTACTGCAACTTTTCGTGTTCTTCTAAGGGGCATCTAAAAATTCATGAGCTGAGACACAGTGGAGAAAAACCTTTTTCATGTCCTGAATGCAACTATTCCTGCTATTCAAAAGGAAATCTTAAAATACACATGTTTACCCACAGTGGAGAAAAACCTTTGTCATGTTCTGACTGCAACTTTTCGTGTTCTACTAAGGGGCATCTAAAAATTCATTTGCTGAGACACAGTGGAGAAACACCTTTTTCATGCCCTGAATGCAACTATTCCTGCTGTATAAAAGGAAATCTTAAAAGACACATGCTTACCCACAGTGGAGAAAAACATTTTTCATGTCTTGATTGCAACTATTCCTGCTATACAAAAGGAAATCTTAAAAGACACATGTTAACCCACAGTGGAGAAAAACCTTTTTCATGTCCTGACTGTAACTATTCCTGCTATACAAAAGCAAATCTTAAAAGTCACATGTTTACCCACAGTGGAGAACAACCTTTTTCATGTTCTAACTGCAACTTTTCGTGTTCTTCTAAGGGGCATCTAAAAATTCATCTGCTGAGACACAGTGGGGAAATACCTTTTTCATGTGCTAAATGCAACTATTCCTTCTATACAAAAGGAAATCTTAAAAGACACATGTTTACTCACATGAAAGAAAAACCTTTTTAATTTTTCGAAGAAAACTTCGTCGGAAAGGTTTTCACTTTGTGATGGCATTATTTATTTTAGTAAAAAGACGAATAACTTTGTTTACATCACTTTATTTGTACACATAAGATGATGTTAACAAAGTTATTTGTCTTTTTACTAAAAAAAAAAAAATTTTCATGTGCTTAGACACAGTGAAAAAAAACCTTTTTCATGTCTTGACTGCAATTTTTCCTGCTATACGAAAAGAAATCTTTAAAGTCACTTGTTTTCACATAGTAGTGAAAAACTCTTTTCATGTGTCGACTGTATTATTCTTGCAATTTTAAGAACGATTTTAAAAACACGTGTTTATCCACGGTGGGGAATAACCTTTTACATGTCCTGACTCCAACTATTCATGCTCTACAAAATGATATCATAAAATTTACATGTTTACCCACTGTGGAATAAAATCGTTTTCTTGTCCCGACTGCAAATATTCATGTTCCACAAATGAATTACTTAAAACACACATGGTAAGCCACAATCGGGAAACACCTTTTTAGTGTTCCTACTGCAACTATTTATGTTATACAAAGGGAAATCTTTAAAGTCACATGCTTACCCGTGGTGGAGAAACACCTTTTTCGTGTCCATACTGCAACTATTCATTCTCACACAACTCATTTTAATACGTTACATGTTGATTCACAGTGAACCAAAATCAGTTTCGTGTGTAACTATTCGTCTTTAGTAAAGTTTGCCGGATATTCCTAAAATATATTTCCTTTTTTATACAACAGGCTTATTCACAGAATAGGTTGAAACTAACCGGTTCTCTCATGGTAAACGTTTAGTTTTTTTCCCCTTTGAAACCAAAGGAACAAAAGAATAAAATCATTTACTAAGTTGCACAAATCAATGGTAATATTTAATCTAATAATTTTACTAATTAATGATTCATTATTTAATTTCATTATACCTAGCCTCTCGCATTTAAAATTTAGGCGTATTAGGTCTATCAAAAAAATTATATATGAAAATGTAAAAATCAGTAATTTTAAATACTTGTAGGATTTCGAAAGATTTTGTAAATATTTATGTTGAGGGATCAGTAGGATTTATAGGCCCTGTTAGGAGTTCGACAGAGCCGAACCATCTGATATGAAAATATCTGGAGTCGGTGAATTATTTTCCCATTTGATCTCTGGTGAGTTAACGTGTTGTTCTTGTATTGTTTTGTATTTATTTTGCTTATATAATGCACTTGCATAATGTTGATTGACTAGATGATCATTTTTGGAAAGGTTTAGGTTTTCCTATGGGGAAGATTTAACCCGGACATAAAGTCGGAAATTTATAAAAAAATTATCATATCAAGGCGCCGAAATTCAAGAAAATATTAACGGTCGTAACTGGGGACCGATGTCAGGAACTCTGTCTTACTGGGAACACATTCTACCTCTGAGCTTCAAAGAACAATTTTTTTCTGACATTTCGTTGGCGTATTTTCAATTTAATTAATAACAATATTTCCGGTAATGAATTCCTTATTTTTTTGGCTACTTTCTTTTTGTAAGATAATAAGTTTCTGAGGCATGGAATGAGACGAGGAGTGTGTGCTAAGACCAAGTTGTTAGGCGGTCCATCCTCTCTGCCCATCTCTGCGGTGAAACGGCGTCATGGTTAGTTACTTATTAATAAGGTTCTACCCGAATATATTTTGGTTACCTACATAGATAGTGTCTCGGACATTCCTTTGCGATTTTATTTTATTTATATGGGGCAACTATTGACTTTTATACAAATCTAGAATGAATATTCTGTTGCGTGTTGTATCTTGTAAATGTCCTGTTTTATTTAACTTCAGTCAAGCCTAAACTCTTTCACTTTTTCATCTTATAATCTCGATGTGTAGAGCCTTTTACATTATCTTTTCTCTGTCTGTGCCACCTTTTATGTTAAATCTTTTTGTCTATGGCACGTCATAGTGTAATATCGTCATTAATTTCGCATCTATAATTCTTGTGTCTGTATTCACTTCAAACGTTGGTGTTTTGTTTTATATAGTTTGTTGTGATCGAGATCTTTTGTTCTATTTTACTTAGCATTCAATTTTACATGACCAGTATCAACCAACTCTCGCTTCTCTCTCTCGGTTTAATGTCTACCCTCTTCTGTGTTACATATTAAACTTATCAACAAAAACACAAGTGTTTTTAATGAGAAGCGAACCTCCATCTATCTCAACGGCAAGCCAATCCTTGTCGTGATACGAAAGAAGCCTACACAAGCCGATCAGCCTTACAAACTGACTGGAGGCTTCTGGACTCCACACGAGGACGCTGCTCATGGTCCTTCGAGCCGGATTGCACCAGCAATCATCACCCAGGCCACCACAGGAGAAATCAGCAATCATCACAGCAAGCACCAAATTAAGTCAATCCTTTCAACTTTCCCTCCTTACTGTGTTAATACTTTGTTGTTTCTCAATCATAACAGGCACGGATCTCTAATCATCTGACAATGGCGGACAACCTGAAGGCTCTCATAGCCAGAAGGGGTCAGATCAAAGGGCTGATAACGAAGTTTCAGTCATTGTTAGATGAAGACCAAACGGATCCGTCAATCATCCAAGTCCGATTGGCAAAAATCGAACCTTTGCATGACTTATTCATGGAAATTCAACTTTAAATCAGTCTGTGTGATGAAAGTTTGAATTTCGATTCGGATGATGACACCGATCGCTTTGAAACAATGTATTTCAAGGCCATCTCCGAAGCAAAATCGCGTCTGACGAGCGATTCCAAACTTAATTCACATCAATCATAATTAAATATAAATTCCAAAATTCAATTACCAATTTTGAAACTACCTACTTTCTCCGGAACATTCTCTGAGTGGACTTGTTTCGAAGAATCTTTTCAATCATTAATTGAAATAAACCATGAATTATCTGCAATTCAGAAATTTCACTATCTTAAATCGTGCTTAACCGGAAACGCTTCCAAATTATTAACATCTCTGGAAATCTCATCAAATAATTATCAAATTGCATGGAATTTATTAACAGATCGATACGCAAATAAACGCTTAATAATTCAAAACCACATTCAAGCTATATACAATATTGCAAACATTAAATTTGAATCTTCCAAAGAAATTCAAGCCTTTTTAGCTCAAATTTTAATTAATTTACGGGCTTTGAAAAATTTAAACCTACCTACAGAACATTGGGATGCCTTACTAATTCATCATTTATCAAAAAAACTTGATCCAATAACATCTCGCGAGTGGGAACGAATTCCCATTCCTGAACCAAATACTTACGTTCATTCTATGGAAACATTCATAAAGTTTTGAACCGATAAATCTATTATGCTTCAATCTATTCCAAAGTCATCTGCAACAGCTCATAAATCTGATAACATTAATAGCAAAAAACCAAATTTCACTTTTGTAACATCTCCAAATTATTGTTGCAATGTCTTTTCTGAAAATCATTCTATCTATCAATGCCCTAAACTTCAGAAAATGACTCTTCAAGACAGAATAAATGCATCTAAGACTTTTAAATTATGTTACAACTGTCTAGGAAAGCGTCATTCTTATGAACAATGTCAAAGCAAATTCCGTTGCAAAACATGTAACAAAAAACATCACACTCTGTTTCACAAAGAAGTTCAAACTGAATCTAAACAAGGTCCAATCATCTCCGCTACATCCATGGCGAACGAATCTCATGCCTTACTATCTACTGTTATTCTCAATGTGAAGAATGCGCAAGGACATTTCATCCAGGCCAGAGCTTTACTCGATTCTGGCAGTCAAAGCAACTTCATTACCACAAAATTAGCTACGCATCTAGGTGTTCAGCTAATTAAGTCAGATAGCCCAATTACTGGAATAACCGGCGCATCATTCAACAGTAATTTCAAAACTAATATAACCATTGCTTCACAATATAAAAAGCGTTTTGTAAAACAATTATCTTGCATCTGTTTAAATGAAATTACTCCAAACATTCCAGTACACAAAATCACCAGCAACGCAACAGCTACGCTACCATCTCACATGAAGCTAGCAGACCCAACCTATCATGAACCTGCATCAATCGACATCCTTCTTGGCTGCGACATGTTCTGGAGTTGCCTAGAACAAAGGCGAACAAACATCTCAGGAATGCAACTTCAACAAACCGCTTTCGGCTGGGTAATTACACACACCGACACACCAGCTGACGAAGGTATTTCTTTATTTTCCATTAAAGACAACAATGCCCTTCATGATCTCATGACTAAATTCTGGCATATGGAAGAAAACCTTTCTCATCCACCTCAGTCCTTGGAAGAAAAGGCTGTCGAATCACACTTCATTGACACACATTACAGAAATGAAGATGGTAGATTCATCGTGGAGCTTCCGCTCAAGGGAAACCCACAAGACTTGGGTTCTTCGCTAAACGCAGCTACAAAACGATGGCTCTCCGTTGAACGGAAACTCTCACCTCCACTACAATTGCAATACTCTGAATTCATGAATGAATATATTCACCTAAACCATATGTCTGAAATATCTATTAAGGACAACACTTCATCCTCTAACCATCATTTCTACTTACCTCACCATTCTATTCTACGTGAATCCAGCGAAACCACCAAACTGAGGGTCGTGTTTGATGGATCTGCGAAAACCTCCTCAGGGCTCTCTCTAAATAACATCCTCATGGTTGGACCGACCGTTCAAGATGATCTCCTTTCAATAATCCTACGTTTCAGAACTTACAGATATGTAATATCTGCGGACATAGAAAAAATGTACCGTCAGATCTTAATAACTCCCAAATATCGTGATTTACAAAGAATTGTTTGGTCAAACCCATCTTCAAACAAATTGTCTCATTTCAGACTCAACACAGTTACGTACGGTACGGCATCTGCTCCATATTTAGCGACAAGATGTCTATCGCAACTAGCACTGGATTCACAAGAATCGTCGCCAGACGCAAGTCAGCGCATCCTACATGACTTTTACGTCGACGATCTCCTTACAGGAAGTAATGATTTTGAGACAACGCTAAAACTCAAGTATAGTATAAATTCTATATTAAGTTCTTCCTGTATGAATCTACGAAAATGGAAATCCAATGACGAAAATCTCATCGCAGACGAAAAATCCTTCAATCAGTCTGTCGATTCGACATTACTGGGAAAATCTGAAACCTCCAAAACACTCGGTCTGAGTTGGAATTCTACTCTGGATACACTTAGATATCAACCTGCTACGTCATCTGTAAATTCATCTATAACTAAAAGAAATCTTTTGTCACAAATCGCGAAACTATTCGACCCTCTCGGTCTAATTGCTCCAATAAATATCACTGCAAAATTATTCATCCAGGATTTATGGCAATTAAAAATTGACTGGGATTCAGACGTTCCAAGTCATATTCAAACTTCATGGCTCAACTTTCAACATCAGTTGAAAGACATTAATCTAATATCTATACCTAGACATGTACCTACAATTAAGGAATATTCTGAATTACACGGATTCTGCGATTTATCAGAACGCGCATATGGAGCATGTATTTACATACGGACATTCGAAAACGGCATCTGGATCTGCAGATTGCTATGCGCTCGCTCAAGAGTGGCGCCTCTGAAAAAAATCTCCTTGCCTAGATTAGAACTATCAGGAGCTCTTTTATTATCTCAACTCATGAAGAAGGTAACAGACTCATTAACATTTCAAGGATCCACCTCTTACTGGTGCGATTCTACGATAACTCTCGCGTGGATCGCCGCATCGCCCGCACGATGGAAAACCTTTGTCGCCAATCGTGTATCGGAGATTCAAGACACAACCTCTCATGGACAATGGAGACATGTTTCAACCAAACTAAACCCTGCTGATCTCATATCTAGAGGCGTTTCTCCAATGGATCTTGCATCTTGCAACCTCTGGTGGAATGGTCCTCTATGGCTATCTCAAAATATTTTTCTATTTCCAATCTTTAAGAAAGGAAATAGATCAGATATCTCTAACTATAGACCTATATGTATCCAATCGTCAATCCCTAAACTATTTGAATCTGCTCTGCTTTCTAAACTCTCGCCTGAGATTAACAAAGTTATTTCACATCGTCAACATGGTTTCATGGCAAAAAGATCTACTTTTACAAACTTGATGATCTATCAGGAATACTTATTTAATACAATGCAAAAGCGTCTTCAAACAGACGTAGTGTATACTGACTTTAGTAAGGCATTCGACAAAGTCTCACATAAAATTCTGATACATAAACTTAGTGCCCTTGGAATAACAGGGAATATTTTGAGATGGTTTGAGAGTTATCTGCATAAAAGAAAAATATGTGTTAAACTCAACTCACACTATTCACACCAGTTCGAAGTCTTTACCGGCGTCCCACAGGGGTCTCATTTAGGACCAGTAATATTTTTATTGTTTATCAATGATATAACTACGGTTTTTGATGGAGTCATGATTCTCTTATTTGCAGATGATCTCAAAATTTATAAAACCATTACAAATATTCATGACTGTTTCGTACTACAATTTAATCTTGTGAGGCTACAAGAGTGGTGCACCCACAATGAACTATTTCTCAATATTGATAAATGTCAAACGATAACTTTTGCCCGAATCAAAAATCCCATTACGCATCAATATAGCATCAACAACATTTTCCTAAAAAGAGTTGAGAATATTAAGGATCTTGGTATTATTTTTGACAGGCAACTAACATTTGTTCCTCATATAAACGAAATAACCAACAAGGCCATGAAATGTTTGGGTTTTATATTAAGGACAGCGAAAGATTTTAAATTAATAAATTCCTTCAAACTGCTATTCACTGGTTTAGTTAGAAGTAATCTAGAGTATAACTCAACAATCTGGTCTCCATTTTATAAGATTCACCAATTAAAAATTGAAAGAGTGCAACATAAATTTCTGCGATTTATTAATTATAAATTAGGAATTCCAAACGAATATCTTAATTACACTTTCCTCATGAACTTACTAAATTTAACCGATTTATCATTGAGACGCACAGTGTGCGACTTAGTATCTCTTTTCAAAATTTCGAATGGCAGACTGGACGCCATTGATTTGACGAGTCTTATATCGCTCCGTGTACCTACGCGCGACACTCGACAGACCGCTCTATATAATGTTCCCATATCTGCTAACAATTATTTTCAAAACTCACCTATTCAAAGACTTCACATACTCGGTAATAAGTATAGCTCAATTGGTGTTTATCATCACCAATCAGTATACAAACTAAAATACAGTATACTAGAATGTTTGTAACAGATTCATAATTTTTTTTCAAACGCATATTTTATTGTTTCATTAACTAAGCTTTGTTTTGTAAAATTCCCAATCGGGCAAAATAAAGATTGATGATTACAAAGATGGTTTACAAGAAACTGTAGTGTTTATCTTTATAATAATAATAACAAACTTACTTGTCTTGTGTGTATTACCTACTTACATTATTGTACTCTTGTAACTACACTATATTTATATAAACTTATCGAACTCACTGTCCAAATTCCAATAACACCGTAACTATATACTTGAATTGTATCTACTTAACTACCTACCTATATCTGTTATATTTTTCTCAAGTTTATGTATTAGTTTAACCTATGTTCTGTAAAATATTCAACCGACGTACTTTGTACAATAAACTTTGCTTGCTTATGTTTATAAAATAATAACACCATAACAATAACCCTACACATTGTTATGTAAGTTCATACTCAATTTATTATGCTATGTAATTAAAATATTTTATAATGCTACTGAACAACAAAACCCATAATATGTATATGTAAAAGCCTTCTAGGCGTTAATAAAATGAATATGAAAATGAAACACATTGGCCAACTACCGTCATCCCAGATTTACCAGAACTTCCGGAACAGAAAACCACTACTCAAGCATTCATAACACAAATACATAACACTGACATCTTTGATCGTTATTCTACTTTACATAAATTGCAAAGAGTAGTAGCTTATTGTATTCGTTTCAAAACTAATGCTCTCCGCAAGTTTGAATCTCAAACAACCACACTAACTGTACTTGAACTAACTACTGCAATGACAACGCTTGTTAAAATAGTTCAAAGGCAATGCTTTGCATCAGATATAAAGGCATTATTCAACATCCCTGAGAGCAATTCACAATCAACTGCAACGAGAATCACCGAAGATATACAGATGGTCACATCTTCCCTGGAGAGTTTTGAAAACACCTTTAATCCAAATGAGATCAAGATTCACCGATTGGGAATCAAGAAACCCGACCAAACAAGACCCATTAAGATTGAATTCAAGGATTCTACGATGTCCAAATCCATTCTGATGAACAGAGCAAAGTTGAAGAACGGTGTCAAAGCAGCAAACGACCTCACCAATCTCCAAATAAATGAACTTGCTCTTTTACGAAGTGAACCCGAATCAAGATTAAAAAACGGCGAAACCAACATTACTATTAAGTATATCAATTCTAAACCGAAAATCGTGAAGGCTCAAACAAAAAACTATCAAAATCTAGCTCACTAAGCCTTTACTAAGAAATTTTCTTCTAAGAAATTAAAAACAAAAAACAGCAACGTTGAACAATTATTTGTATTGGTGAAATGCAAAAGTGAGAAAATAATAATTTGTTCTGTATACCTCCCCCCCTCAGCCAACATTGTTATATTTAAAAACCATTATGAAGACGTGGAAATATTTAAAGCAAAATACCCTGATGCCAAATTTATTGCCGTAGGTGATTACAATCTTCCAAATGTAAATTGGGATATGCACAACCCTGAACTGTCGAATACTTGTAATTTAACTACCTCCGAATGTGAAAGAGTAATACTCGATATGTCAGTATATTTAAACTTAAATCAACATAATCTTGTTAGAAACATTAACAATCGTGTATTGGATCTCGTTTTCTTCAATTCTCAATCTATAAAAGTGAGTAAAGCCATAGAAGTTGTCATACCCCCTGACATCCATCATCCTCCATTAAATATTTGTATAACAGACTTTGGCGAAAAAATTCCGAAACCTACGAGATCATGCTATAATTTCAAAAATGCTGATTATTCAGGTATGTGTGACTCGCTTACATTAGTAGACTGGTCTTTCTTAGAAAGTGATGATTTAAATCATAATACTGAACAGTTCTACTTAATTCTAAGTAATCATATAAACCGCTTTGTCCCTTACACTCAATCAGTCTTACTCATAATGAAATCCCTAATACGACGATAATACCCCGTATTAGCTATACAGGGGTGGGGGCCTATACTGGTCAGATTAAAAATATTTACTCATAATCATAAATTTTCCCAATATAGCTCGACCGCTGGATTATGGAATATGATTTTTTTACAGTAGCAACACTTGAAAAATTTGACATTTCGCGGCGTGTTGCCAACTTCACGTTTATTCATATGTCAAAAAAGTAATCCAAGAGTTGGTTTGTTTATCTTTGAATAATCTAAAAATGGATAATGTTGAGATTAATTTGGAGGTAGAATTAAAAAGGCGCAAGCGTAACAAAAATTGGGGTGACGTTGAAAAGGTTTGTTAACTTTTATCTTGGCTCTAATGTTTTGTTTACTTGTTTGAAATTAGTGTAAGTATAATGATTGTTTTCCTTGTAGGCCTTGTTGAAGGACTGTGTGGCTGAACACGTGAGGGCTGTAGAAAATAAAAACTCGGACAGTAACACCCTAATTGCCAAGAGGGAAGCTTGTTTTATTAAAGGAAGTATACCTCCATAATATATCCGCATTGTTAACTTTTCTACAGATTAAACTTTAAGTTTGTCGCTTCGTAGCTTTGACATCCATTTCAAATAAAAAAATTATCATAGTATAAAATTAATTAGGTAAAGGTATGCATACCACATAATTAATAGCACACTATTTTTCAGATTCAACACACTAAGTGACCAAAAAAGAGATATGGGTCAGATACAAGCTCAATGGAAGATGATCAAATTGGCTTGTAAGAGCCAATTGAGCCGGTATAGGAGGGAAGTGATGGCAACAGGTGGAGGTCCCCAACCACCAAGTCCTTCGCAGGATATTCTCTCGATGGTGGATTTGTTACCACATGAATTCGTAACGGACAAAAATGTTGATGATAGCGATTCAACATTTAAAGCAAAGGTGAATATATTTTTATCGAATCAAGCAAATACTTTGTGGTGTGACATTATATATTAAATGGAAAAACACACTTTGTAAAACACAACTTTTTATATGAATTAATATTGGTAATTGTGTTTTATTATTACAGATGAATTTTCCTACATCAACCCCTCACTCCACACTGCCACACTCTGTTCCCAATAGGAAGTTGTCTTTTGAGGTAATATACCTAAACCTACTTAAATGATCAGCGCAAAAATGAGTGCTAACTATTTGCAATATTTAAAGCAGTAACTTTTCAGTTGGACATAATCTTTTGTTTATATCAACAGGAAACAGTATCGAATAACAAAACTGCTGCTTCGGAGAGAGACGGAAGACGTTTAAGCGAGAAGTTTCGGACTGAGGTACGTTTTTACTGCCAAGATGCTCAAATAGTATTGTTAAAGAATTCAATGTAGATACAAATAACATGTGTTTTTTTCAGTGAAGCTGATTCACCACCACCGCCACTATCACCACAAGCACACACCATCCAGCATGTCCCGCTGCACGCTTGCCCTCCACCTCTACCTCCACCTCCACCTCGGAGGCGACCACGCCATAAAGTAAGTATTTCTTCACACCACATTTTTGTTTGCTCAACTGACTTTATTGTCGTACCAAAACTGAAAGTTTACTTAGAAAAACAATAACTCATATATGAATATTATTTTTTTTATGTATAAAATGCACGATAATTAAGAGATTTGCAGAGAATAGATTAAAACACCGTACTAGGTGACTGCCTGTTTCATGGTGACTAAAGTTGAATATAGTTATTTTGTATGTAGTGTTGAACATATGGATTAATAAAAATAATAATTGTAAAGCGCCGTTTTTGTGAGAAATCACCTCTGCTGTACACTTTGTTATATATAGGCACTATCTAAGTTTATTATTTACAAAGATACATAATCATACTTACCTGGATTGGAAATTGGAAAAATTATAATAGAAAGTTGGAAATAGAATAATTATGTTAAACCAGTTATGAAAAGTTTGTCATTTAATGTTTTTATTTTCAGGAAGACGACTTAGCCCAAATGAAGGCGAACGACTTTGAAGAAACAAAAAAAATAATGCACCTTGAGCACCAAAAAAAAATGGAGTACTTGTTCAGGCTCATGAAAGACGAATCCAGGGCCAAAATTCGTCTACAGGAAGTAGAGTCACAGACCAAGGTTAGCTTGATGAAGAAGGAAAGTGACATTGTCTACAGGATGAAGAGTCGCAGACCAGGATTAGGTTCATGGAGGAGGAACACAAAATTAAAATGTCGATGCTGAAAGATGGATGGATAGCCAAATAATTATTTTATTTTATCTATATTTCATATTTTAGTTTACATTTATTAATGTTCTTCACTGTGCTATATAAAAATGTACAGACGTACATCAAATTGAATTCCTTGTAATATAAATAGACCAGCTCAACGCCCATGTAAACATAACGAGGAAATCTATAAATGGTTTCTCAGTTAGGTGAATTACACATGACTATAAATTAAGCACGTTGTAAACTGATTTCCCTAAAATAAAAATAAATAAACAATATTGATCATACCTTAGTCTTATTATTATATCTTCATTATTGTGTAATATGCATTTGTGTCGCAGGTACATTATACTATTGAGTATGTACATTTTTTCAGTGTAATATAATTATATATGTAGATACAATCATATTGAGTACATACTAATACATTTAAAAATGTTGATCAATGAACACCTGTCTAGTAGCATTTCCAATATGATTGATTGGGGCTACTTCCATGAAACCACCACCACCTGCTTCTGCTCCTGCACCCTCATCATGTTCTTCATCATCATCTATTCCAAATTACAAATCATAGCATTAGTACATACAAAACTCTAATGTAAGGAATATCTAAAAACTGACTAACATATTATATTATGTTTCATTTTAACACATTTTTTATTTTGAGTTGTTTTCTTACCTAACTGAGGATCATTCATATCGATGGCAAGACAATGGAGAACAGCAAGAGCTACGATAGTTGTCTTGATGGTATCGAGAGATCCTGACATACCCCGCAGCAGGCAACGAAATCTCTGTTTCCATACCCCAAAACATCTCTCCACCGTGTTGCGAGTAGATATTTGAGCCCTGTTATACGCCACTTCTCTGGGGTTTCTTGGGTTCCTAACTGGGGTGAACAGATATGGTGTACAGGCATAACCTCCGTCTCCCAACAGTCGTCCGTTGAAGTGACCTTCTTCAAACCTCTGCTTGATGGAACTTTCCCGGAAAATACGAGCATCGTGAGTACTGCCCCTCCAATGAGCAATAATATCCATAATTTTTAGATCTGCATTGCACACCACCTGGAATGAATTTATTCATGCAATCAATGTTGGTTAATGTTTATATTTCAGACACGTATTGAGGTTATCACTTTACAAACCTGGACATTTAAGGAATATATCCCCTTCCTATTGATGTAATATTGGCCGGCATCACCCCCAACTTTCCTTATTTTAATGTGTGTGCAGTCAATGGCACCCATTACTCCAGGAAAACGTTTTATTCCTTGGAACTTTGCAACTGTTGATTGTTGCTCTTCAATACATTGTGGCATTGAAATGTACTGTGGAGCAAGGCGGGCAAATGCAGTTGCGACCCTTTTGGCAATACGGGACATTGTCTGTTGACTAAATCCATGTAAATCTGCACAATCATCTTGTATCTGCGAAAAAAATGTTATAATAATTTAAAAACTGTTTAGTTATCGATTTTGCTGATTTGTTTCACAGGAATGCAACTATAAACACTATCCTTACCTCGTTTCTGCCCCAGTATCGTATGGCACAAAGAACTTGGAGATCGATAGATATTTTTCCACCCCGTTTGTTATTGACATGCAAATATGGCCGTACCAAATCGATCAAACGTCTCATATTTGCTTTGGTGAATCTATATTTGGACCTAAAATCTCCTTCCGTTAGCGCCGTAAATGGGTCATACCGCTTTTTGTATGTTTTCCGTGCCCGTGGTGGATGAATACGGTCAAGATTTGCCAAAGCTCCAGTCAAAACGTCAAAATTGTCAAAGTCAGCCATTTCCGAATTTATACGGCCGTATACTGCCTAATCCTGGTCTTCGGGTGGGTTAAATTCTGACGTCTGCTAATACGGTCAGATTAGGCAATGCGCATGCGCGCGAGTTGGCGCTATTATGAGTAACAATTTCACTTAACCTGTCCGTATTATCGTAGTGTTGCGATTATGAGTAAGGCTGTATATGTATAGAATAGTAAAATTAATAATATAACCTTCACCATTTGACATATAAAAGCAAGCAAAAAGCAAATGGAAACATGATAGTTTGTAGGTATAAGCCCGTTGTAAGAAAATAATAATATGCCTCCTTCTAAGGTATAAAGACGAAAATTGTTTATAAAAACGTTAAGTTTAGTAATACTAGGTAGTAGTTGTATTTCCATAATATCTATGCGACACATGAAAGCTAGTGTATATATTAGTTAATTTATTCACTTATCTATTCACGAACTAGCGGGATCCATAAGTCAGCCAGTAAGGACTAAGTAAAAGGACAATTAATTTTAAGAATTAGAATTGAGAACAGTATTAAACTTCGATTAAGTCTAACCCTTAACTTTATACATTTTTAAAATAAATTTGTAATAGTGTTTTTAATTAAGTAACTTCTTTTTATTTTACTCGTTCCTTCTTTTCGTGTACATGCATAGTGTTAATATTAAACTCCCGAGTATAGTAATAACAATTTGAAGTAAATAATCATAAATGTAAATCAGATCTTGAAAGTTCCTACTTGAAATGAGTTTGTTCGCTGTTGTTTTATGGCAACACTCGAATATCACTAGAAACTCGATTTTTTCTTAATTCTATAATTTCTATGGATATATCTCCGAGTGCATCCTGTCACTTTTTTGTTGGTTATGTTATTTTTAGCTTTACTCGTTGCGTCGATTTGAACACTTTGAACGAAAACATTCCATCCTTCTCTCAAGAAATCCCTCGATCTCATAACAAAAGCAACAGAACTACCAGATCCTTACGCAAGAGCATGGATTCCACCGCCATCAAGTTAGAACCAGGCACAAGTGCGGAAGAGAGTGTTCCTTTGATACTTACGGAAATCGATAAAGACTATCCTTTTATCAAAAAGGAATGTCCGGAATTTATTTCCGAAATCAATTCAGGTGTTTATTTTTTTTAATTTTTGGTACATAACTGTTACACAGACGCAATATGCGATCGGGAATAATAATTAAAACTGTAGGTTTTTGCTTGTCTATAACGACAAGCTCACTCCTACATATCGACCTAAGCTACTCTTCTGGGTTATTTTACTAATATTTTTATTTATTTTTGTGATTGGGCAAAGTTGTGAGGTCGTTCTGGGTAGAGTGTTTCGCTTTTCGTTAGGGACTGCTGTAATTCATACCTTGAAGATTCCTACGTTAAGTGACGTAGAATAGGTAGACGTCAGTAGAGCTGTTTTTCACAAAGCCGAGTCAGTGAAACGACCCGTTCTATTGAAGTCGACATTAACTATAAACAGTAGAGAGATCATCCACGCAACAATATGCGTGACATTATGCTCAAATGCTCTCAACCGTTCAGAGTTAATGTGGACTCCATTAGAACGGGTTGTTTCACCGACTTGAGAGAGCATGCATATGTTGCTGTGTGACATTGTGCATGTTCTCTCAACGGATATTGATGATATTTTGATACATATCGGTAGTCAAGTATCCAATAGTCATTTAACATACCAAGCAACCTATTCAGTGTATGTATCCAATTTTTAATTAAGTTTTTCTGTTATCAGGTAAACTTAGTAACCCTGAGTATTTTCAAGACGGAGTCACTATCAAATTAGAACCAGGGTCTACAGAAGGAGAAAAAATTGAAATTTCGTTTTCCGAAAATGGCTTCGAACTTCCAGACATTGCACGGAAAGGCTTGGAGCACTCACTTCAGCACTCGGAAAGAATTCTCCAAACGGCGGGTAAAACTATTATTTTAATTTTTACAAATGAACTCGCGTACTTTTACTTCCTCACATTGGAGGGGCCCCACCGTTTTCCCAACGACGGTATAAGGAAACTGACTGTTTACCTCCTTCGTCTTACACGTCAAGACTCGATAACCCGCCAGTGTCCCTGCAAACAGCATTTGTTTGTATTCATAATTGCATTCAATGACGAAAATACATTACAGATAAAATAAATAAAAAATCAATTTGAAATAATTTCTTCACTTTATTGCCGAATCACAGCAAATAAAAGAAAATCAATATGTAATGCATGGCTAAAATTAAGCGTTGTAAAAAATGTTTATCGAACCTCCCCTATGAATGTTTCTATGTTTGCGGATAGGACTATTTAAGGCACTGCGCCCACACTTATACACTACATGCCATCTTGTCTATGGTGAGGAACTTAATTTGATAGCTGAAATTAAATTCAAAACTCTTTCATTAAACAAAAACATTATCAACTTTTGTAAACTAGGCATATTATCGTAGCGATTGTGTTAAACCAGTGATGGTGTCTCCCTCATTCAAATGGATACGTTTCTTACCTAATCAACTTGGCTTTATGCCGGGCAGATCCACTCTATCAAATCTCTCTTTGTATGAACAATTTATAGCTAGTTCGCTTGAAAATAAAACCCAAGTCTACTCAATATAAACAGACTTCGTAAAAGCTTTTGACAAAGTTAACCACCAAATTCTCCTCAATTAACTTAGAAAAATTGGAATAGAGGATAAATATTGGAATGGTTAAAGAGCTATTTAACTAATTGAATTCTACAAGTAAAAAACAAATCTAACTTTTCACATAAATTCATGGCTACTAGCGGTGTACCACAAGGGTCGCATTTAGGCCCAATACTTTTCTTACTTTTCACAAACGATATTATCACTGTTTTCGATTACAATGTTGAAGAGTTGCTTTTCGCTGATGATTTAAAACTATTTAAAATTATAAAAACACTATTTGACTGTATCAACATTCAAACTAATTTAAACAAATTTCAAGATTGGTGCCGACTTAACAAGCTTCATCTTAACATTAAAAAATGCCACATTATAAGATTTTTCAAAATAACTCAACCCTTTAACTACCAATATAAAATCAACAATGTTCGTCTCACCTCTGTCAGTGAAATTAACAATCTTGGCGGTATTTTCGATTCAAAATTTAACTTCCTTTCACATATAAATTCAGTTACCAACAAATGATTAAAAATGCTTGGTTTCATTTTTCGAAATGGCAGAGACATTCGTAATATTTCAACATTAAAAATTTTATATTCTTCTTTAGTTCGTAGTCAAGTCGAATATAATTCTTCAATCTGGTCTCCTCACTTAAAAATCCACTCTGACTCCATAGAAAAAATTCTGCATAAATTCCTAAGATTCATTAACCATAACCTCAGTCTACCAATTGAAACATTTAACTACAATCACTTGATGAAAGATCTGAAATTATTATAACTCTCAGATAGAAGACTTGTTTCCGACTTGATTTTTATTTATAAAATTGTTAATGGTATTATAGACAGCCCTGATTTATTAAGTCTAATTACCTTTCATATACCTACAAGAACTAGTCGTTCTAAAATTCTTTTTAATTGCAACAAAATTATCAGGACTGAGTCATTTATATACTCGCTTGTACCTAGATGTGCATGCAGTCGGCAATGTTTTCTCAGAAGTAGTTGATGTGTTCAACTGTAGTTCACGGAATGTAGTTACAAGAAGGCTATAATTACATACCTCATAAATAAATATCAATGTTAGCTTATGTTATATTAGTGCTTAATTATTATATTTATATCACATGTTTGTAAAAGCCACTATGGGCGTGTAATATAAATAAATTATAAAATCAATTATTTAAACTTACGAAGTTAACTAAATTTATCTAAATTATCAGAAAGGCGAAAAGTATTTGATCTTCTTTTATTGTGTAAAATTATTAATTCTATGTTTGACAGGACTGACATTATAAGTTTGCTGTCACTACATGAACCTCCCAAACATACTAGATGGAATATTTTATTTCACAACAATAACTTTGTATTCAATTCAGTTATCGAGAGGTTACAAAGGCTGGGCAATGATTTTATGGATGTCGCTGATATTTTTGTTCTAATTCTAGACCCGTACAAATCCAAATCAGTTCATCAATTTTCGTTCATGTAAATAACGAGTAGGTTATCATTATTTAAGCATAATATGCTTATATATACATAATATCTCTTATATATTTTTTATTTATTTTATTACATGTATATAAATTTAAAGAGTTTATTTTAAAGTTAACTGTGATAATAACTTAACTTAAGTTTACTGTATTTTATGCTTTATTATTTGTGTTTAATTGTGATTTTAAATTTATGTTGTGATCTTTATGTAAAATTCTAGTGGGGCGTTGATAAATAAATAAATACGGATCTAAAATCACCCGTCTTAATTTATTTGATTTCTCCTCGGGAGTAAAATGTTTTCTCGGTTTTCGGGTGCTGTGATCAATATACATATAACAGTTTCCTTTTTGTTTTAAGAACTACGAAAAGGTAACAAACCATCACCGAACGTAGCGACCCACTTGGGATGTCCTGTGGCAGTTTGTTTCGGTTATCCAATAAACGGTTCCCGGGGTGGCGGTAACAAATCGGCCTCCCAAATTTTTTAACTCAAGTTGAAAATATTTATTGTCATTGCAGATGAAAATTTTTCGATTTCGCACTTATTTTGACGTTCTAGATTTCGTTCTGAACATTATTCTCCAAGTGATTGACTGCAAATTTTTGCATTGCTACATTGACATACTTCCGATCCTACAATTTAGTAATATATTATTAATAAATTATATTATCTCTTCATTTACATTATAACGCCATTTTGAAGTTCGTTTATATGGGATTATTAAAAATAATTTACTATTAGACATGCCTGACCTACGTCAGTAACAACCTTTTGTATTAGTTCAGTTAGAAATAGGAAATATCCACTGACTTGGCATAATTATTTCCCTCCATTAGTATTATCGGCAATGAGAAATATATATTATGGAAGTTAATACCAGAATTTCTGAACTGAAATAAATCCCTGCTTCCAGTATTACGTAGTGGTATTCAATAGCTTTTCAATTTATTAATTTCTTGACTGCCAAATGCATCATTTAGAATCTTATATAGAAATACTCCCTTGTCTGACGCCTCTTTCCATATTAACTGGTGTAACCTTTAATTTTTCCACATAACTTGGGTCTCTTGTTGATGATTCCAGAATGTTCTAATTGAAGTGGATACATTAATTTCTTTCATTTTTTTTCAAAGCAGTGCAAGAGGTACCAATATATTGTGTTTCTTTTCTCCAGGTAATATAAATGTGGAGAGTGTTACTACCAAGGCAGAACCAGGATCCCAAGAAGAAGTTGGAGGTGGAATTCCTTATACTGATCTTGACATAGACCTCCCGGATGTTAAAATGGAATGCTTAGAGCGCTCTAAAATAATAACCCTGAACGCAAGTAATTCGATTTTTTAAAATAAAATTTAAATATTGAAGACAATATTAGTGATTCTTAAACGAAAATCTGAAACAGAAAAATCAGAAAAGGAAACGGTCACATCTGGGACACGAACCCAGGACCCTTGTCTTTCCGGGACAATGCTCTACCAACTGCGCTAATGGGACCCTATCCTACTCGGTCACTTTTAACTGTATCATACTTCGAATAAGAACTACCAACATTGTCTTCATTTTTTCACCGCACATTTTTATCCCAGGTTTTTGGTCCCAGATGTGACCGTTTCCTTTTCTGATTTTTCTGTTTCAGATTTTCGTTTAAGAATCATTAATATTGTCTTCAATATTTAAATATTACAATTTGAGGTTTTACTCAATAAAGTTATTCCGAAAAATAAATAAAATAAAATTTGATTGATTTTGGGCGGTGGTCATTCACCGGAGCATCATTTAACAGAATTAATGTATTTGCGTTCTGACTTACCTAATGAAGGAGTTGGCGGTATTATTTAAAGCTGGTTACGGGTAAGGTCTTTGACTGCGAGTTTAATTTAATAAATTTATTGCTATTACGCATTTAATCCATTTATGGCACGTTCTGGAGTGGTAGATTTTTTATTTGTATATTTTATAAATTACCAGAGCAGTTAGTGAGCACGTTCAAGTTAACAATATATATATATATATATATATATATATATATATATATATATCATTTTTATCTTTTTCAGGCGGATTGCTAAGGGCGCGTCCTGGGGAAAAACAATACTATTGTCTTCATTGTGACTATTCCTGCTCTCCTAAGTCGACGCTTGAACTGCACCTAGGCACCCATACTGGAGAAATACCTTTTCCATGTCCCGAGTGCAACTATTCAACTCATCGGAAAGGAGCTCTAAAAACTCACATGTTTTCCCATGTTAAGGAAAAACCATTTTCATGTTCAGACTGCAACTTTTCTTGCTCTTTAAAAGGAAATCTTAAAAGTCACATATTTTTACATGGTGGTAAAAAACCTTTTTCATGTCCCGACTGTGACTATTCATGTTATCGAAAGAATGATCTAAAAATTCACATGTTTACTCACATTGAAGAAAAACCTTTTTCATGTTCCAACTGCAACTTTTCGTGTTGTACTAAGGGGCATCTAAAAATTCATGTTCTGAGACACAGTGGGGAAAAACCCTTTTCATGTCCTGACTGCAACTATTCCTGCTATACAAATGGATATCTTAAAAGTCACATGCTTTCACACAGTATTGAAAAACCTTTTTCATGTGTCGACTGTAACTATTCATGCTATCGCAAGAAAGATTTTAAAAGACACATGTTTACCCATGGTGCGGAAAAACCTTTTTCATGTCCCGAATGCAACTATTCATGCTGTACAAAGGGGGGTCTTAAAAGTCACATGTTTAACCACAGTGGAATAAAACCTTTTTCTTGTCCTGACTGCAAATATTCATGTTCTACAAAGACTAGTCTTAAAAATCACAAGTTTACCCACAGTGGAGAAAAACCTTTTTCATGTCCCGACTGCAATTATTCAGGTTCCACAAAAGAATTACTTAAAAGACACATGTTTACCCACAATGGGGTAACACCTTTTTCGTGTCCCGACTGCAAATATTCATGCTATACAAAGGGACATCTTAAAATTCACATGCTTACCCATGGTGGAGAAAAACTTTTTTCATGTCCCGACTGTAATTATTCGTGCCATCGGAAGGGAAGTCTTAAAAGTCACATGTTCACCCACGCTGGAGAAAAACCTTTTGCATGTCCCGACTGCAACTCTTCATACTGCACGAAAACAAATCTTAAAAGTCACATGTTTATGCACTCTGGAGAAAAACCTTTTTCATGTCCCGACTGTAACTATTCAAGCCGTCGGAAGGGAGATCTAAAAATTCACATGTTTTCCCATGCCGGAGAAAAACGTTTTTCTTGTTCCAACTGCAACTTTTCGTGTTCTACTAAGGGGAATCTAAAAATTCATGTTTTGAGACACAGTGGGGAAAAACCCTTTTCATGTCCTGACTGCAACTATTCCTGCTATACAAATGGAAATCTTAAAAGTCACATGCTTTCACACAGTATTGAAAAACCTTTTTCATGTGTCGACTGTAACTATTCATGCTATCGCAAGAAAGATTTTAAAAGACACATGTTTTCCCATGGTGGGGAAAAACCTTTTTCATGTCCCGAATGCAACTATTCAAGCTGTACAAAAGGAGGTCTTAAAAGTCACATGTTTAACCACAGTGGAGTAAAGCCTTTTTCTTGTCCTGACTGCAAATATTCATGTTCTACAAAGACTAGTCTTAGAAATCACAAGTTAACCCACAGTGCAGAAAAACCTTTTTCATGTCCCGACTGTAATTATTCAAGCCGTCGTAAGAGAGATCTAAAAATTCACATGTTTTCCCATGCCGGAGAAAAACGTTTTTCTTGTCACGACTGCAACCATTCATTTTCACAAAATTCACTTTTAAAACGTCACATGCTGACTCACAGTGAACCAAAATCAATTCCGTGTGTAACTATTCGTCTTTAGTAAAGTTGCCGGATATTCCTAACATTCTTTTGCTAAAGATATAGTAGGCTCATTCATAGAGTAGGTCGAAACTAACAGGTTAGCACATAGATTTTTTTTAGTTTTTTCCCTTTTGAAACAAAATAAATAAATTATTAAAATCATTAGTTAAGTTGCAAAAATCAATTGTAACATTTAATCTTATAATTTTAGTAATTATAAATTTTTCATATCAAGACGCCGAAATTCAACAAAATACTAACGGTCGTAACAGGAGATCGATGCCAGGACCTCTGTTTTACCGGGACAACATTCTACCTCTGAACTTCTAAGACCAAATTTTTTCTGACATTTCGCTGGCGTATTTTCAATTTATGCAATAACAACATTAGCGGTAATGAATTCCTTATTTTTTTGGCTATGATGAATTCCTACTTTTTGTAGGATTATAAGTTTCTGAGGAATGGAATGACACAAGGAGTGTGTGCCAAGTCTGAGTTGTTTGGCGTTCCAAAATCTATGCCAATCCCTGCGGGGAAACGGCGTGATTTTTAGTAAGTTATATTATGGCTTCCTGATTATATTATGGTTACCTACATAGATAGTGTCTTGGATATTCCTATGCGATTTTATTTTATATATATTAATATATATATATATATGGGTTAACTGTTGACTTTCATACAAATCTGGAATGAATATTCAACTTATCATTGGTTTTGTGTTTGTTCCCCATTTGCGATCATTACCTTATTTAATACAGTTGTGTTTGGTACATACTTAACTATAAATAATGAT
Organism: Hesperophylax magnus; assembly: GCA_026573805.1. Lineage (NCBI taxonomy): Eukaryota > Metazoa > Arthropoda > Insecta > Trichoptera > Limnephilidae > Hesperophylax > Hesperophylax magnus. The sequence goes on along the minus strand of JAIUSX010000144.1, from coordinate 111,530 downwards.
TTATGATTAAATTAAGGTAAATTAAAATTAATAGTGTAGATTATGGAAAGTAAAATATGTATAAAAAAACAACAGAAATATAAAAAATAAAAAGCGTATTCACTGCGGATTCGTGAATTCATACATCTCAGTAAAGCGATTAAAAAGATTTCGTTTTAATCTTCTTTGTTACAAATGTTTCATTTTTTGCGTTTTTTTAAATATAATATCACAATAATTCTAACTTTATTCTATGAATACAAAGTTTTACTAGAACTTTCAATTCAAAACACGTTTTGGGTGTTGGCTGTTGGATACTAGATAGTTCACAAATCAAAAAATCTTAAGTAAGTAACTGAACATAATAAATCTCCCATTTTTAAAATACTTTACTGACTTAACCTTAAAATTGACTACATATATAGATCTCTGTATTATGTGTTAGCTGTTTGTTTCTCACAAATGTATAATGTATAATATTTTAAATATTTTCCCACTTAACCGGACTTTCCCTTCTAATGACACTTTTTTGGTGATACGATATAATACTTACAATACATCGCCCGTACATTCTTGGTCGCGGAGTTTTTGTTAAAAGAAAAGAACACTATTGGAATCACTTGAATTTATTTAATACGCTTTATTTAATAATAATATAATTGTATAACAAAATGCACGACACAAGATTATCAGAAGGATTTTGAGGATTGAGGATTGAGGACTAATTTAAACACCGTATCGATCGAACTGATTTCCCAGCCAGAATAGTAGGAGCTTGCCTCGCAATCAGTTAGTTAGCGTAAACCAGTGTTGCCAGGAAAGGAATGTTGGGCACGCTAAAATAAATTTACCCGATTTTGTAGGTTCTTTCTCAGTTCCCCATACTTTAATTCCCAATTTGAAACTCCCACCACTTCTAAACCTTTCACCTTCTCTATACCCCTCCTCTCTATAGGTGATGTATAATTAATTTTTAACTTTACGCTGCCTTAGTTCTTGTATGTTCAATAGACCATTTGGCAAATTTTACAGGAGACGTTTTTTTGTTTTTACAGGCAAATTCTACAAATATCTAGATTTTGGTCATTTAGTTTTATACATATGTGATCCAGGAAATGTTTAAAGATCATTTTTCGAAGATTGAAGCTATAATATGCCAATATTTTGATTTTAAAGGTGGACGTTGAACATGGCGCCCTTCGTGGCAGCAGGACGCGTCCTAACGCGTCCTACAACCGCTTTGTATTTTTTTAGTATTTTCAAGGGAAATGAGGCAACATCCCTTTGAAATTATTTGTAAAATCAATCAATCAACATTTGAACTTAAATAAAAATAAACTTTATAATTATTAGAACTTTATAATATGTGATTTGAGTGCAGTGTTTTAAAAGTGAATAATCGGACATTTGCTCAAAAATATTGGACATTCGAAACGAACGGCTATCGGTAAATGCACTCCAGATGTTTTCAACGTAATTCTCGGAAACTGGGGAAGTTCGGACCGTGGCAAGTTTTTTTTCTAAGCCCAGGAGGGCGATTCTCGTTCTACTTAACGACACTAAAATCGTCCTTACATTCAAATTAACGATTTTTCTCGGTTTATTCGTATGAAGCGATTCCGGTTCTCTCGTTGACAGATGGAATCCTTAGATTTTCGATTGCGCGCCAAAATTTTTAGCCTTACGCGAAGGGTACCCCTAGACCTGTCATTCGGCGGCCGAACGCTAGCGTTCGCGGAGAATTTGCTTCATTTAATTGTGACGTTTTGACAATTAGCAATATTTGCGTAGTTTTAATAAGAGAAAACTTAATATTATCGTAAGTATTGACTGTAAACATGATTAGTGACTTGTTTGTGGCACAATAATGCTATTAAATGAATTGAATCAGGTAATTGCGATGTTTGTAAAGTACGTAACATGTCGAAAGCCAGATAAGTGATTTAATTTACAATAAACTACATATACCATTGAGGATTTCTACATAAATAATAATAAGTTTCTGGCTGGCGCTCGAAATTGTGGGTTTTGAAGTTAACCACAACGAAATAAGAATCCCTTTCATTCTTAAATCAACTTGGGTGACAGTTATCGCCATTCGGCAGCGTTAGTTTGACAGCAAACGTCACTTTAGAAGTGGTGAATCTGTAAAAAAGTCATTACTATCCAGCGAGGTAAGTACCTTTTCACAAAACGTAAATCTTCGAGAAATGGCTTATTTATGTCATTCATAAATAAAATAAGCAGTTATTAAAATGCATTATAATACAAAGTATTTGTTTTTTTAAGTTTTAGTTAGAAACCTTGCGTCACTTAATTATATTTCACCAATTTGTGTTTTCAATAATCTCTTAACAATTTCTTAACCACGCTTCTTTAGGATTTTTTACTAGGTCTCTCAAAAATCGATCTTGTAAGGCTATCAGAAGAACGAGAATCGCTTAATAGTTAAGAAAAGATGTTACTAGCGACGGACAGCTATCTTTCGCAAACGATAGCAGTCGTTGACGAATGCTATCATTTAGCTTAAGGCTAAAAGAACGAGAATCGCCCTCCAGGGTAATTTATTAACTGTCGATTTTTATTGCGGGCAGAATGCACCACTTCAACAATTACCAGGAACAGGATTGCATGGAGATAAATGATGGACTCGCCGAACGTCACAACAGTGCTGCCAGGGTCTCTTATCCATGTGAGGTGTCAGCGCTTTATTATTAGCAGCAGATACATACCTGGACGCTGTTGTTGGACGCGGTGGACTTTCTTGCTGCAGCAGCTGGTCCAGTTCCTTCACCACCTGGGATTCTTGCTGCAGTCTCCATCTTTTATCTTCGTAGAACGTCACAGCAGTGCTGCCAAGGTCTGGTATCTGTGAAAGGATAGTGTGTCAGCGCTTTATTAGCAGCAGACACATGCCTGAACGGATGACGAACCTCATGCTGGCACTGTTGGTGGACGCGGTGGACTCTTTTGCTGCAGCAGCTGGACCAGTTTCTTCACAACCTAGGATTCTTGCTGCAGAGTCTCCATCTTCTATCTTCGTGTCACCTGTTACTATACTTAATTTTATTTAACTTAACTTCACTCTATTTTTGTAATATTTATATTTTTTGTAATACCTGCATCAACTGTAAAGCGCCCCTGAGGTGATATCTCACAAAAGCGGCGCTATACAAATTATCCAATAAATAAATGGCTTGAAAATAATAAATGATTATTTTGGATATTGAACATATCGTCTGGAGATTGAACAATTCGGCTCCCATAAGTTTGAGGTATTTTTTGTTCAATTAGCCATTTAGTGGTAAATTGTATATACAGGGTGATTTTCAGATTTCAAACACTTTACTTTTATCATAGGTAGTTGCTGACTTACTTATTACTTTTAAGATACAAACAGCGTCCTTGAGGTGATTTTTCACAAAAATTGCTAAATCAACAAATATTATGTAAGTTTGAAAACAACATACTACTATCGTTTGTCGGTGCATGCGTGATGTGATATATTCTTAAATCGTACGTATTGCGGCCTCCGTGGTCTAGGGGTAACGCTCTTGACTAGAGATCCGGAGGTTCCGGGTTCAAACCCCGGCGTGCGTAAGTAAATTTTATTTGATCAATTTGTGTTATTTCACAGATTATTCAATTAAAATAACATATACTTTATTTGTGGCACGTTCCAGAGTGGAAGATACTCTCAGTATCGCCCTGGTGTAAAGACCACCATCAGAATTGAAATGGCTTTAGCCGTGTTTGGTGACCAAATCTGAAAAGGTACTTACTTACATTCTCTCTTCTTCTTCCTCCTCCTTCCTCTCCTTCTCCTCACCATCTCTTTCCCCTCCTCACAATCTATGAATATACCCCAATTGGGAATGCCATAGTCTCACTGACTCCAGATGGTTGAGAGCAGTTGAGACTGTGTGCGGTATTCCATTTAAAAAAAATCCTGAGTGATGCGTACATAGAGTTCAGTTATTCAAGTTCAATTTTCAGTTGAAAATTGGAACTGATAAGTATTAAATCGAATAAATAAATTCTTGATTTGAAGTGTGTCGGTTTGTTTTTTTTTAATTCGTTCCCTACTTTTAACAAATGTAATTTTTAAAGATAACTTACCTTAGAATGATAATATTCTTCTTTCGAAAGGTCTTATTTGCCGTGAGCTTATTATTTATGTTGATTATCGTGAGTAAAATATTATTTTTTTAAATACTTTCAGCTCATAAAGTCCTAAAATAATAATATCCAGCGATATGGGTTATGGGAGTGCGCTAGTATAACAATACATTTATTATTGATAGTCGTGTGCCTAGTTGGTTTTATTGTAGTTCGTACATATGAATTTATTTATTGTTTTTATGTGACTACTCACAAGAGTGCTGCTCTCCGTACGGTGGACGCCTCAAAAAGAGGTACTATATCGCCACCCGACTGGGCAACGTTTTGAGATGGGTTAAGGAGGGGGCTTTTTTGAGATTTGTTAATGCGGGCGTTGAAGATGCCCGAATAAAATGAAGGAAAAAAGACGGATTCTTTATCTTAGCTCGTTCCACATACGAGCAGACTTAAGTTTGCAATCCAAATCATTACATTACATTCCTCAATCCCGCGGGATTTGAAGAATGTACGGGATTTACAAACCCTAGAGCTGACTTACATCATGATGCCAAAATAAATGGATTTTTTTGTTTCTTCATATGAAGCGGTTACTTTGTGATGTGACATTATAATTTAAAATTAAACAATAACTTTGTAAACATCACTTATAGGTAAATACTTAATGTCGACCGGGTTTCACTACAACCGTAGCTTCATCAGGACTGTATAATACTATACCTAGACATCTAAAATATAAAATATAGATTTTTTTGTATTTATAAATAAGACAATTTTGTAAAAATTACATTTTTATATGTATTACGAGTAGATATAATATGACGATAAATAAATGAAATAAATAGTGTTAAAATTAAAAACAACAAAAATTTAGCGTTTCACAGAAAATACATAACTGAACAATGTTTAATTTAATACGTTTTTAGTGGTAAAGTCCACAAATGGTTAATTTAAGGGTATGAACATTTGTTTTATCTGTAGAATATTTAAAAAGGAGCAAATAAAGAAATGTAAATAAAAGTAAGTTTTAATGCACTATTATAATTTAATAAGACTCATTTTAGGTAAAAGCCCTAAAGGTGTAAATAAATAATTGAATAAATAAATTATAAATAAAGCATCCTGTATATTTGCCCAGCAAATTCAAGAAGTACACGTTAAATATGGTGAAAAAGCCTATAAATGACATAATTTTAAGACTTACCTTTCCATTTCTCCTACTAGTCTATGGTTTATTGATTCTGGAGTCCGTGAAGTCATTTTTCAGTTCAATAACAGTAGTATATATTCGCAATTAAACGTATTTTAGTGGAACGTGCACAAGTCCGGTGACAGTTAGAAAACAACTAAAAACCAACATGGCCGCTCATCTTGACTAGGGGACTTCTGATTGGTTGAAAGTGGAGATTGAACATTCAAGCCCTCAACGTCCGACGGGATGTTGAACAAATATCTATGAAGTTTAAAATATATATTATATTCATAACGTTGAGTGCTTGAATGTTCAATATCCGGGAGTTTTAACAAATAAGAAATAAAACATTGTTCCGTGAGTGGATATTGTCACTCGAAAAATGCTGGAAATGTCACTTAGAAACCAAAAACGATGTTTTTTTTAGCTTCATTAATGCGCATTAAGCTAATGAACATATTGGCATTCATAACTCAGTTTTGCTAAAAAGGGTCTATTGAACATACAAGAACTAAGACAGCGATTAAAATTTATTTTATTTACATTATTTTACCAATTGTTAAATATTACTTTCCGGTGATAAAATTATATACTCATCTAATTTATAAACCAATGTACACAAAACAGTCCTTCATGTATTTCTACAGTTATAGTTTGAAAATTTATCACAATAAAGATATTATTATTATTATAACGGCAGTTGCTCCAAATCAAACTGAGCGACTGTTGAGTTTTATTATAAGCTAGGACATGCTTAAATGCACATTTTGTGATGACCAATGCGACCTACAACAAAAAAGTTCGTGAAATCGTTAGCCAATAATATTAGAATTTGCTAATACTAATAACTGATTCAAGTTGTACCGTCAATTTGACGTAAAGATTGATAAAAATTTTCACAATTATGCAATTTGCATTAATGACATTTTCAAAAGACTGACGAATGACGAATCCAATAAACAAAATACCGCCGGACAAAAAAGCTGGTCATCCGATGAAGCCCCTTTATTTATGGACAGGATTTTTATATCCTTGTTTATATTTTTGCAAAAAATCACCATTTCCTTCACTCCCTCTACATTCAACCGACCAATATACCCTACTAGGGGAGGCCACAGTCTCATTAGATTAGCTCAGGTTGTGAGCAATTGGGTCTCTTGTGCGGTCTTCATATTAAAAATAAAAATGTATCATCAGTACAGGTATCAATATAAAAATGATTAAGCATCGGATTTTACATTTCATCCATAACTCGTTTCCGAATTATTTGTGCAACTTTTGTTGTTTAATTAACTTACAAATATTTATTAAGTAAACTTTAGGTATTATGCATGTTTAATGCATTAAAATTATATAAAATTTCTCAATAATACACAAATTTCAATGTTCCATAAATTTAATATTGAAGTTATTATGTGTGTGATTTTAAAAGTTAACCAATTGAACACATCCTTGTTCGTAAGAAATTAATTTCTATTCCTTTTTTACTAAAATTTTTATAAATTTAATTTTTACTATTGAAAATTATTTTGATCAAAATCGATTTGGGTTTTATCAAAACTTTATATGATTTGTATTCCATACATTATATTATAGTTCTAGATTATTTTTTTTATTTATCAAAAGTAGGAACTGTCGGCAGCTGTCTTATTAATGATTATTTTCTTCGATTTGTCATTGTCTATGGAAATTAGTGTCAGTGTAACAGGTGACGCCAATGTTAATGTCGTTATACCATTCTTCCTCCGCTATTCTAAAGTAATATTGTATTAACTAACAATTTTTGTGTTTTATCATACAGTTGTGTAGTGTCGTTTGTCTGTGTAATAGGTGACGCCAATGTTACTGTCGTTATACCATTCTTCCTCCGCTATTCTAAAGTAATATTGTATTAACTAAAAAAAATTGTGTTTTATCTTACAGTGTGGTATTGTTTCAGTGACCATCACATTTATATCTCGAAGTTATTCTAATTATTGCACTTCTACTTTTCTTGTAGGTAGGTTGGTTCATTGTAGACTTACGGCCACTGTCACAAATGCCAATTACGCGATTGGTTAGATTGTTAAATCTTTACCCTGAACAGAAAACTTATTCCAATTAGATAATTCCATTATTGCGTCATATTTTTAAGTCTTGCTTTTACGCATTGTTAATAAAAGAAATCACAACTTTTTTCCTTTAAACCCTGAAATGCAGAAACTAATGATGCGTTTCTTATTTTTATACCAGATATCGTCATTTAGATTTAGTTATTTTGTGATTTTTTCATTGTATTAAGTTCTTTTACTTCCTTAACTGAGCGCTCTCTCTTCTATCATTTAATTAAAGCTGTATTTTATGTTTTAACTCTCCACTGTAACGTCTTATAACGTGTCTTTTGCCGGTCAGTTATTTATTGCAATCATAATTCAAGTTTTAATCGATCAATTGATTGACTCTTACAAGCGCAATAAACGAGGTATGAATGAGACAGTTCTATACATTTTAAAGTACCTAGAGTGATAATGGAGGGCGACACAGTTTATACCTCCACCTTGATATTCGATATATTTTATGAACTAGGTCAAATAACCGCCTATGATATTTTTGTAGCGTGGTACAGATCGCACCTGAGGCGTCTATATTTCGTTGGAACTGAAGGTTTTATTTTAAGAATTAATGCAGTTCTACTTAATTTTTAGGTGGGGCCAATAACCATCTTAATATTAAACCGGAACGCTATCACAGAGGGCCATGGATCTTCCCAACCCAGAGAGTGTTACCATCAAGGAGGAACCAGGGTCCCAGAAAGAGAGTGGAGGTGAGATACCGTATACAGATATAGATATCTACCTCCCGGATGTGAAGAAAGAATGCTTGCAGTATGCGGCGAGAACTTTGACAGACAGTAAGTTGCAAAAGTAAAAAATATTTAATTTATATTTCAGATGTTCGGAATTCTTATCCGTTTTGTTATGTTTTACAGACAGCACATCATATTATCATGATTATTATTTTTAAATATTGAAGACAATATTAGTGATTTCCAAACGAAAATCTGAAACAGAAAAATCAGAAAAGGATACGGTCATATAGCGTCCTAGATGTGACTGTATCCTTTTCTGATTTTTCTGTTTCAGATTTTCGTTTGGAAATCACTAATATTGTCTTCAATATTTAAATATTACAATTTGAGGTTTTACTCAAAAAAGTTATTCCGAAAAATAAAAATAATTATTTTTTGCATTCATTAAGGAGTTTAGTATTAACTTTCAAAATATATATTTATATACTCGGGGTGGCCACAAACAAACGTCAACATTTCATAGACGATTTAGCTATTTTTATTTCCGGCAGCGATCTCATCCCAAAAACAGCAGTCAAACTTCTCGGTGTCAATCTAGATTCGGACTTTTCGCTTCGGAGTCAAATTAAAAGGACTATAAGCACCATATTGAGGTGATTTTTCACAAAAACGGCGCTCTACAAATTATCCAATTATTATTATTATTATATTCCTTTTTCACCTAAGACAACTCATGTCATTCCGAAGAAACCTTCCTACATAGGCAACAAAACTACAAATCAACTATTAAGTAGTCTCACGTCTCGCTTAGTGTAACGGCATTTATGCCAGCTTTCCAAAATATCAAACCGACAAACTTCAATTCATATTTAATGAAGCAGTACCGCTCATAACCGGTATCTCTAAACATTCGCACACTTCGTAACCTTCACTGACTCAAGTGCCCTGAAAGAATGTAGCACAAATTTGCTCGATGGTGTTTAAATTCATCAATGAAATGGCCCCATCGTACATCTTAGGGCAGATTGTGATAAGCAATTACATTATTCGGAGCCTATATATCAATCGATCTGTCTCATACCAAGGGACGAATGGCATTTGAGAAAATAAATTCTTTAATTAATTTGATAAAATATATGTTCTTTTGTACCGCCCAACATAAGAGTTGCTTTTCCTCTCTTGTACACGCTCATTAAAGAACATAATTATCTTTTAATAAAATAAATACTATAATTAATAATTGCATTTCCAATTACACGTGTTCCAATTATGTCATCTGAGCGCAAACTGTAAATAAATTTATCTAATAGACAATAAATAGTGATAATCTGTAGTGAACTCCCAGGTTAGTATGGCCCAGTATCTATATTTTATGCCTATACAGAATGTAAATAAATTGTAATATCATCACGTTCGTTGATCACATGCATTGTACATTTAGTTTTGCATTAGTGATCGACGTACCGGTGGATGCAATATTTTAGTCAAAAGTTGATAATAGATCGTCTAGTCTATGGTTTTTTATTTGTATAAAGATTACATACAATATTATTTATACCCGCTAAGCTACTACAAGTAGCTTGTCAGCAGGAGATTAGTTGCACCTATAATAATAGTATAGTACATAAAATTAAAATAATCATCAACGCTTTAGCGTAGTAATACATACATTTCTACAAAAAAAACCAAAAAAATAAATAAAAAATTGTGTAATACCTTAAATTTGAAAATACAGAAACAGTGTTGTGGGGAAAAACAGTCTTAATACATGAGGTTACTCCTTAGTAGCCATGATTTTAATATTAAAGAGAATTTACTAATGGAGCAATTTTCTTTTAATTCATATGGCAATTAGTAATAGGATAGAATCTATCCTACTACTATCCGATAGATCTTTGTAGAAATATATTATATATTTGTACACCGCACTTGAGGTGATTTTTCACTAAACCGGCGCTATGCAAATCATCTCAATATTATTATTAGTATATATTTGTAGGTTACTATAGAAGCATATTTTAAAGATTATACTGCTTGCAAAAGTTTCAAAATCCTCGAGTATTACATGAGTATTGTATTAGACGTGAATCCGCACAAGATTGTAGATTTGGGCGCCGGGTCCAGACCGTGTCTTCAGCCGATAGTGATGCTCCTTTACGGTCGATAGTGATGATAGTTGTTTAAGTTGAAGAAGGTTATTGCTGTCTGCCTCCCGCACCCGGTGAATGTTGGGCACTGGGTGTGCTGTTGTCTCTGCTCGCTTCTGGCGTTTGGCGGTTGCCTAACAGGGCCGGCTGATCTTGAAGAGGTAAACACCTGAAGATTTGGAGCAGAGACTAGGCAAGGCGAGGCAGGTGATGAGCAGAAGTCACTTATAGAGAGGTAGTAAAAAACTTGTTTGTTTGTAAAGATGAACTGATTTATTGTAAATTATGTCGCTGCTTTTATCCAATTCGGCCGACGGTCATGCGACATGAGGCTGCCTACTGGAAAAGGCTGCATATGCTGATAAACCTACAAAAAAAGATTATAGAATTACAAGAAACTAATATTAAAAACAATCATCACTACGCACAGAAACTAGAAGAAATTCATAATAATAACAAAAGGACATATGCGAATGTATTAGGTGACAATAAAAACTTCGTGAATACAGGTGCACACATCCCAGAACAGAAGCACGCCATCATAATTACATCTAAAAATACCTTGAAGGCCGAAGACATAAAAATAAAAATTAAAAAAAAACATTAATTTAACTAAAATAAAAGTTGGAGTAAATGTAGTAAAAAAATCGGAGAGCAAAAATTACTGATCTCATTTAAAAAAAAAAAAGATGCAGAAAAGTTAACCGAAGAAATTAATAAGGTAATTGGAAAAGAAATATTGGCCGAAGAAATAAAAAAAAAAGAAACCGTTTTTAATGTTGAAAAGGCTGCAATGCCAATTGAGTGAAGAAGAAATTATAGATGGGATTGTACAAAAAAATGAAGGATTAACCCTGGAAGACAAAAACAACATCAAGCTTATCAAGGAATTAAAAAACAAATACAATGAAGGAAAAGAAAACGATACCACTAACTACATTATTGAAACAACCGGTAAATTAAGAAAAACGCTACTTAGAAAAAAACAAAATAAACATCAAATTCCAAAAAGTATACATAGAAGACTGTAACCCGCTTACTCAATGCTACCACTGCCTAAAGTTCGGCCACACAGCGCAAAGATGTCTCGCCAGGACGCAGCCCCCCATTTGCCCTCATTGCACAAAGGAGCACATTCTGTCTAAATGTGAAAATAAAGAACAACCTCCAACATGCAACAATTGCTGTGTTCAAAACAAAAGATTTTATATGAATTATTCTACAGAACACAGAGTTGATAGCATGAAATGTCTCTATCGGCAAAAAATACTTCAACTAGCTAGAGAGCGCATCGACTATAATAATCTAAAACTTAAAAAGGAATGATTTTTTTATGTAACGCATTAGATAAAAAATGTATATTGAAGAAAATTTATGTCAATCTATGAAAGATTTTTACTTAATTTGCACTGAAAAAGGATTTACCCTATTTCATGTAAATATTAGAAGTTTAGAACGAAACATGGATGAATTAGTTATAACATTAAAAGAATTAAAATTTTTCCCAGGCCTGATTGTCTTAAAAGAGACACACTCTGCAGGCGAAATCAATTACACTATTCCAGGCTACACATACCATGCGACAATAAATAAAATAAACAAAAACTCAGGTATCGGATTATTTATTTCTAACCAGTTTAATGTTCTCAATATTAAAGAAATAATTAATGTTAGTAATGTTAACATATTAAATATAGAATTTAAAGACGTAAATAAATATTATAACATTATTGCTATTTATCGTACGCATACATCGATAGTACCTCAATTTATAGATGAATTAAAAAATATTCTGTTTAATTTTAGAAATAAAAATACTATTATTGTTGGAGATATGAATTTAAATATTGCAAACGACTATTCTAGTAAAGATAAAGACACATATCTAAATATGTTAGCAGAACTCAATTATTTATCGTGCATAAATTCTTATACTAGAAATGTTAAAGGTCAACGCCCCTCATGCTTAGATCACATTTTTACAAATATTCCTGATATCCAAAATATAAAATCAGCTGTCATTCATACAACTATCACTGATCATTATTCATGTATTTTTAACTATAAATTAAGCAATCCAACTTTGCCATTATTTAAACAAAATAATTACTCAAAAAAAGTACTTAATATGGATACAAACAAACAAACTACCATTACTCCAATATTTAAATCTGGTAACCCAGAAGAAGTTAGCAATTACCGACCCATATCAGTAATCTCGAACATAGCAACAATTTTTGAAAAGATAGTTAAAAAAAGGATAAACCAATTTGTAAAATGTTTTTTTTTTTTTTTTTTTTTATAGTTAATACCTCACAAGAGTCCCAACTGCTCCCGTCTGGAGCCAGTGGGACTATGTCATCCCCAATTGGGGGATGTTGTGAGGCTGAAGGTAAGTGGGGAAGGGAAAGAGGAAGGTGGGGAAGTACCTGGCTATTCAGATCTAGTCACTAAACACGGCTAAAGCCATTTGGAGCAACGTTTCAATTCTGAATGGTGGTCTTACACCAGGGCGATACTGGTAGTATCTTCCACTCTGGAACGTGCCGCAAATAAAAATGTAATAAATTAATTAATGAAAATCAGTTCGGTTTTATGGAAGGTAGAAGCACTCAGGATGCAATTGCAAAATTAACTAGTCTTGTTCATAATTCATTAGATAAATCATTAAAATGCATTGGAATTTTCATAGATCTAAAAAAAGCTTTTGATAGCATATCACACGACAAACTTATAAGTAAATTAAGAAACATTGGATTAAGTGGTACAGCCATAGAATGGATAAAAAGCTACCTTTTCAAACGCCCTCAAGTCGTAAAAATCAACGATGTACTTAGTCAACAAAAAACAAGTCACTTCGGCATACCTCAAGGTACAGTCCTGGGACCGTTACTGTTTATCATTTATGTAAATGACATATTCAATCAAAGATTAAATGGAAAAATAATATCTTATGCTGATGACACTGTCATAATAATTGAAGGTACTGATTGGAATAGTGTTAATAACTTAGCAAATACTGATATTAATATACTGAAAAATGGGTTCGATAAAAACCTCCTCTCATTAAATATTGAAAAAACAAAATGTATCCCATTCTCTATCAACAAATTTAAATTAATACCAGAATTAAAAATTATAATACATCAACTTAAATGTAACAGAACTAATTGCAATCAAGAATGTTCTATACTTAGTCTAACTTCTGAAATTAAATATCTTGGTATATATATAGATCAACATTTTAAATGGAAAAAACAAATTTGTGAACTTGTCAAAAGAATTAGAAAATGTATTTATATATTTATAAGACTTAGAAATATTAGGCTAGGCTAATATTTAATAATATTAGCTTAGGCTAGAAAACCTAAAAAGAGTTTACTATGCAATTGTACAATCTATATTACAATATGGTATTATTGGCTGGGGAGGAACTTATAACAATATATTAAATCCACTTAAAATAGTTCAAAGATTGATAATTAAAGTAATATTGAAAAAACCATCCATATTTTCTACTGACATTCTCTTTTCAATATTCAATGTACCCACAATAGACAATATATATAAAAAATATTCAATTCTACAAATTTATAAAGAAATACAGTTAAATAACTTACAATTCAATTCATCAGCAAGATATCAAAAAACTATCAAAATCCCAAAACTTAATACAAAGCACACACAAAATACCTATCTCTATCTAGGTATAACATATTTTAACATCCTTCCATTATATATTATCTAAAAAATATTGGAGATATTCAGGAATTTAAAATAAAATTAAAAAATTACCTAAAACTACTATAAAAGTCCATAGCTTACTCTTATTATTATTTCCTTCAAATCTTGAAACTGTATTATTGATAAATCTTGCCTATTTCTTACTTATCCCTTTGGTGTTGCAAATATATTATTTACTTACTTACATGATTCCATATAATTGAGCTAGGATTCACTCACCAAACACAAGAGCCTCGTCTCTTTATGGTGAGGAAAAGCTATTATTATTTACCTTTATAACATTGTATAATATGTATAAATTGTATATTTATTGTAAAAAACATACAAATATTAAATAAATGAAAAAAAAAAAACATTTTGCTTGCTGAAGGCGGACGCTTAAATTTGCAAGCTCGCCTGTATTACATTTACATAGTTTGATGACACAATAGTTAATACGATTTGTATCTTGACAACTAGATTCTTAGTTTGTCAAGATGCGACAAAAAATGAGAAATGTTTGTACATTAAATTTGATCTTGAAGCGATCAAATGTGTAAAAATGGTTAGGACAGTATTTTTCCGAGGTTCCTAGTAACTTAGCGCTCAGAAAGAGGTAAGATTCACTATGCTTCGAGGTTCCTGGATCTATGTAGAGGCGAATATGTAAAATTAATTATATAAAATGGTGATTGAATTCGTTAAAATAGCATCTCCCCACTATCGTAAATATACATCATAGCATTTTATCGTAAATGTTTTTTTTTATTTTCTATTTGACTTTTATTTTACAAGTTTAAACAGGTTTTATCAACATATTTTTAAAGTTTTAATTAGTTATCATAAATTTGTGTACACAAAACTAAATATCGTTCCGCTCGTCCGGGATACGCGCGCGATGTTGTATGGATGCTTCTCGGAGTCTAAAATTTCTGGCCATTTTTGCCGAAACGGGCTATAAAATGAGCAGTGGCGGGTAGAGAGGAATTCGCCAGAGGCGTGGAGTTGGCACATTTAATAAAAGTTAAGATATTTTAACGAACCCATCACTCAGGGAGTGGAAACACGACCTGCAATAGCCATCCCAAGCTAAGGTGTGAGATACCGTGCTCAGGCTGAATGACACTGGGGAACAGTGTCACGAACGGTTCCTCCGAGACACAAGGTCGCATCTCGGAGTATACAGACCTTACCCCGGCATTCGGGGCCCTGCTGGGGTGGACCTTTTATTTCCCTAGATACTCGTGGGACCAAATATGGACTATAAAAACAAACCAAAAACAACACTGACGAGGGACCTTTAGGGAACCTAGGGGGAGTGGAAGGAGGAGTTGAGGCCGCCTCGGTGGACTCATCCCTCTTGGGGCCTTGGAGGAACCAAGAGGAAGTGGAGAGGAGAGATGGGACCACCCTGGTGGACTCTTCTCTTGAGGGGCCCTCTGGGAACCGTAAAGAAGGACCTCCGACGGATCCCCCAGGGGATCCAGACGTGGAAATGCAGGGACCATCAGGGGACCTGGAAAATAACTTCTTTAAGAACCCCCGACTCTAACTGGGGCCCTCGGGGAACCAGCGGAGAGGGGCGGGACTTAAAGAAGAGCCTTACTCCAACAACCACCGCTGAGGAAGACAAAGTAAAGTCCCCGTCAGATGATCAGTAAGAAACTCAGTGGGGCTGCGAGGAGAAAACTAAAAAGAGAGAAGCAGGGGCGGCAGGAAGGAAACCAGGAACAACCAGGGACTGTAAAAGTCCGCTGGGGACAACCAGGGACCTCGAAGGCCGGAACAAGCAAACCAGGGACAGACCGGAAGCTAACGGGGACCGCACAAGGTAACCGGGAGCAACCTGGAACGTCCGGGGAAAAGAAGGCCGGGAAGAGGAGAAGAACCTCACCGGAACCTAAACCCTTGGGGCTTTCACCGGGAAATGCCAAGAAAAAGCCTCGAGGAATTCTCACATCTGCTACCTATGCGGAAGCCGCAGGAAATAAAATAAGGGTGGCTGTTGTTCATAGAAACAGAGAGGAAGAATTCACCAAAGAGCAGGAGGCCCTTGTGAGTGAGGCGGCCGCGGATCTGATTTTGAGCATCCCAAAGGGGCAGTTTAAACCCAGATTCGATGAATGCTTCACTCAGAGGGGCGTCCTGAAAATGACCTGCTCCGACAAGGAGTCAGAGACATGGCTGAGGGGGGTGGTGCCGACCATACGGAAATGGCAGGGCTGCGACCTGGAGGTGGTGGGGTTGCAGGAACTGCCAAAGTACGTAAAGGTTAAGGCAGTGATCCCCGAAAATGGAGCAGTAAGCACCGAGAGGTTGCTACAACTGCTGGAGAACCAGACTCCCCGGCTACACACAAACAAATGGATCGTCCACGACTCGATCAGGGATAAGGACATGTATCGCCTGATCATGAGTGTGGAAGAGGAAAGTGTGAAGGTGATGAGGGAGATGGGGATGACGGCGCATGTCGGAATAAGGAAGGCCACTTTCACGATGCGCTCTCCTAACACCGAGGAGCGGAAATAGGAGGAATGACCTAAGGATTAGGCAGCAATGGCTAAAAACTTACAGTTCATTCAAATAAACTTGCACCGCAGTCCGGCAGCGACTGCAGTGCTTAGCAGTAGAGTCACCCGGGACAGTGTGGACGTCGCGCTGATCCAAGAACCCTGGACTTATAGGGGGAAGGTCAGAGGACTTTTTTTTTTTTATATTAACTCCACACAGGAGGCCCTGAAGAAAATAATTTCCCTCAGGGCCTATGTCATCTTTGGGGATGCTGTGTGGAGGGTCTTTTTGTGGAGAGGAAGGAGTGAACATGGGTCTTGAAGAGTCCCATGTTGTAGGAGGGAGGAAACACAGAGGCCGGCAGTTCGTTCCACAGCCGAGCTGTTGAACTTAAGAACGAATCTTAGAAGCGACCCGTTCTCATGTGACAAATGTCAACCGTGTACAAATGTTGGGCGCGCGTTTGGCGTGTATCCCGACTACGCACCGGTGCCGAAGGGATCAATGACGCTAGTTCCTCAGAGCATCTTCCATTGTAATACCGATAGAACAAGCACTAAACATGAACCAAGGTCTACTCTATTATAACGAGTCGGGGGACAGACCCAGGGCCTTTTTTCTCATCAGAGGGATACCTGGCACACTGCTACCCGAACACTACTTAGTGGCTGTGAAGCTACAGGTCACGCTGGACCAAATAAGCAGGGAAGTAGTTGTGGCATCAGCATACATGCCCTATGACTCTGTGGAACCACCACCCTCAAGGGAAATAACGAGACTCGTCCAGGACTGCAGGGAGAAGGGTAGGGAACTGATACTCGGAGCAGATGCTAACTCGCACCACACTGTGTGGGGGAGTACGGACATCAACAAACGAGGACAGGACCTCCTGGAATACCTGATGACAGTGAACCTTGAGATTCTCAATAGAGGTAGGGAACCCACCTTCGTTATAAGTAATAGACAGGATATATAAAATAATACACAAGAACAGGCTTTGCCTTTGTGGGATTGTTTCAAGCCACGTTTCAATTTTCAATGGTGGTCTTACACCAGGGCGATACTGAGAGTATCTTCCACTGTGAACTAGTTGTGCATTTAAGTAAAAGATACGCAAAACCAGCAGTATCAGAAAAGTATCAATACAGATTTAAAATATATATTTAAATAGAGAGAATATTAAAGTGAAAGCCTGAATAAGATTTTGGTAGTCCCGACCAGTCCCAATGCTGTAGACATTATTCCATAAAGATCGACATAAATCATTTAGACTGGCACCGAGAATTTCAAGGCCCCGACTTGAGTTAACAAGTTTCGACATTCTGGTAGGTGATGGTGTCGACTGTCGAACGGTTCCATGATATCTCAACACAGTGGCAATTCAACACACCTTTAAAAAGTGATATAAAGTCATTAGAAACGATGAAAAAAAATTTAAACCTAACCTAACCTACATAACCCAGTTAATATTTTTTATTTTGTTTCATCACTTTCCATGACTTAATATAACTTTTTAAAGATGTGATGAATTATCATTTTGATGATTTATCCGGTCACCCTACCGTTCACAGATTAGTAACATTGTTACGAATGAGAATATATTGACGACCGAATAGAAATGGCAATTAAACACAACAATCAATTAACATTCAATCCAATAACACTACATAACATTATTGTTCCAATAAACGTATACTACATTTGTACATATCTTGAAATTAAGGCATTAAAAAAAATCTGTTTTAAAATTTAATGATTTGTGACTTTGAGCAATAATCCCCCCAGAAATATACATTTTCAGCCAGCTCCAAGTGGAAGACGACAAAACTTTCAAAAAGAACTACATTATTAATACGGTGGTACTCGGGATCTAGGGAATTTCTTCAGATATTTGACTTCATATTCTTGGGATTTTTTTTTGCGATTATCATTTATTAGCACTGAGCATGTTCTCGATTTGCCATTTGAATAACAAGATTCAACCTGTACTTTATCGGTAAACGTTTTTTAAACGGTTATATCAATATTAGTTAATCAGAAATCTTTCAATTTATAACTTTATATCTAATATTTCTATGAGTTGACTGACTCGTTTGCATTTCAAATGGTTTATGAACAGATAATTATTAGTGCACATTATAAATAATAATATGTCTACTTATATATTCATACAAAATAAATATGTAGTAAGGTAACTGAGTCCGAAAGTATCTGGTTTTAATCTAAATCTAATAAAGGTAGATGGGTTAAACGTTAAAGCTTTTGTTGGTATTATTAACAGAGAACTTACTATGAAATATTCCTCACCTACTTCAAAACTCAACAACAAAACTTCCAACAAAGAAAAGTACCTCCAGTAGATTGTGTATTACCGTAAGTATTAATTCCTCCGAGTCCAGGAATAGCCCGAGACTGATGTGAGATGTTTCTCGCTGCTATGATAAATCAGCAGTTAGTAGCTGCTGGAAATAATATCACGTAGGGAATGTTTTCGTTCGTTATTTAATCTACACGTATTTTCTTTTTCTACAAAAGTTATCAGATCAACTGGCAGTTTCTTCTTGGGCTGCTAATTACCGAGTCTGCAAATAAAATGAATTTCCACTAAAAATACGATTACCGAAAGATATAATCATTTAAATCGGGTCATCCTAGTAATTTGTGTAAATACAATAAAAATTATGTAGGTACTAAAAATAAACGGTTGAATTCGGTGTTCGTGGTTAATAATAATGTGGGGCCGGAACCCACATATATAGATTTGTTAATTGGTAACATAATATTGCCGGCGTTGGTAGATACGGGAGCTGCGATAAACGCGATACCATATGAAGTGTATTTAAGATATTTTGTTTCTTACGATTTAGAAAAGTATAATGTTCATTTGTCAGGGTATGACGGAACGCAGTTAAATGTTTTAGGTAAAGTGAATTTAGAGGTGTCATTTTTAGGTAAAAGTGCGAAAATACAGTTCGTAATAATTAAAAATGGTAATTCTACAATAGTTGGTAGAGATTTTTTACAAGTTTTCGGTATCGGATTAAGTGGAATAAATTCTGTAAAATTCAGTGAGATTAATTGTGATAATCATCTTGTTTTTCGTGAAAGTTTAAAGAAGAAATATGCTCATGTTTTTTCAGAAAAATCGGGTAGGCTTAAAAATTATGAGGCAAACATTGAAGTTAATTCGGACTTTAGGCCAAAGTTTGTAAATCCGAGGCCATTACCTTTTAGTTTACGTGAGAAAGTAGAGATAGAGTTACAGAGAATGTTGCATGAAGACATTATTGAAAAGGTAGAAATAAGCGATATTGCAAGCCCGATTGTTGTTGTAAAAAAGAAAGACGCTTCAATTAGGATTTGTACTGATTTCAAAACAACATTGAATCCTATGTTAGCGAAGTTGAAATACCCACTACCTCGTATTGACGATTTAATTTCATCTCTGAATGGTGCAAAATATTTTGCTAAGATAGACTTACGAAATGCATTTGGACAAATTTCATTGAACGAAAAGTCTAGAAAATTATGTGTGATTAGTACGCATATAGGTTTATTTGCATATAAAGTATTGCCTTTTGGCTTAAGCACGAGTCCGGCCATCTTTATGCAAGTCATTACGGCGATAGTTGGTGGACTTAGGAACGTTCGTGTATTTTTAGATGATCTACTTTTATTTGGGAATTCTAAAGAGGAATTATTTTCTATTTGTGAAGCAGTACTTAGCAAGTTAAGTGATTGCGGATTAACTATTAATGAAAATAAGTGTTCTTTTCTAGAAACAGAGATAGAATATTTAGGTTATAGAATTTCGCAGAAAGGAGTTATGCCTTTAGAAAATAAAATATATGCTATTACCCAAATGAGTGTACCGAAAAATGTTTCGGAACTTAGAAGTTTGCTGGGAGTTATTTCCTACTATAGGTCTTTTATACAGAATGTGTCAGGTATTTTGTCTCCTTTATACCAATTGTTGAAAAAAGGGATAAAATTTGTATGGTCTCAGGAATGCAATATTGCGTTTGAGCAAGTTAAGAAACTGCTGACGTCAGACAATATTTTGGTGCATTTTGACCCACAATTACCTATCAAGCTAATTACAGACGCGAGTGATATAGGTATATCTGCTATTATATGTCACGTATATGAGAATGGCATGGAAAGACCGATTGCATTCGCTAGCCGTTTATTGTCAAAAACGGAATTGAGGTATTCCATTCTAGATAAGGAAGCGTGTGCAATAATATTTGGTTTGAAAAAATTCTTTCAATATTTATATGGTAATAAATTCGTTCTAACTTGTGATAATAAAGCTTTGGTACATATTTTGAACACTGAAAAACAAGTGCCAATACTAGCGGCAAATAGGCTACAGCGCTATGCGTTGATTTTACAAACATTTGACTATAATATAGAATATGTCAAGTCGGGTGAGAACAAAGCGGATTTCTTATCTAGATTGCCGGTTAATAGTAATAATAATTTAAGTGATTGTATCGACGAGGTCGACGGTAGCGAATATTTCTTAAATTATATTGGTAGTCTGAACGTTGATAAGATTGAATCGGATTTTTTAAATATAATTGAGGCGGAAACGACAATTTCAAAAGAAACGATGAAGCAGTTTTCGATTAAAGATGTAAACATAGCAAGCATTACCTGGGTTCGTAATCAATGGTTGGCCGGATAAAAAGTTTTTAAAGGATGACTTGTTAAAATTCTGGTATTTTAGAAATAAATTATCGACTTATGACTCGTGTTTATTTTATAATAATAAATTTGTGGTTCCGAGGGAATTAAGGGAAATCATATTGAATTTCATACATCAATCGCATTTAGGTATTGTTAAATCTAAAAATCTTGCTCGAAATTATTTTTTTTGGTTAGGTATGAACTCAGAGGTAGAAGCAACTGTGAAGCAGTGCGTTCGATGCTTGGAGTGTTTACCCACTCCATGTAAAGTTGAGTTACAGCCGTGGCCAATCAGTGGATTAATATGGAATAGATTGCATATTGATTTCATGGGACCTTTTGGTGGTTACAATTTTTTGATAATCGTTGATGCAACTACAAAATGGATAGACTGTCACATCGTAAATAAAGTAGATTCGTTTTGTACAATAAAAGTTTTGAAAAGATTATTTTCTAATTTCGGAATTCCGGAGCAGATAGTAAGTGACAATGGTACAGCGTTCACTTCAACAGTTTTTAAGGAATTTTGTCATAATTTTAATATTAAATCGTTGACATCTCCTGTCAACCATCCAGCTTCTAACGGACTTGCCGAAAATGGGGTTAGAACAGTAAAAAATTTAAAAAAAAAAATTATGATAAATAATAAATTGCCTGCTGATTTTGAGGATAAACTTTTAACATTTTTGGTTGATATTAGGAATACGCCTTCTATGTCTACGGGGATTGAACCTAGTAAATTAATTTTGGGAAGGAAAATTAGATCAATTTTTAATACAATCATTCCAATATTAGATAATGTTGAAGGTCAAGGTTTTAAAGGGATTGATAACACGATTAAAGATAAGATGTTATTGAGTCAGCAAAAACAAAAAAAGTATTATAGAGGAAAAAAAATTAAAAAGTACTTTGATGTTGGATCTAAAGTTTTAACCAGGGATTTGAGAAGTGATAAAAACAAATGGATTTTAGGAGAAATTTATAAAAGATTGGGGAATAGGGTTTATTTAGTAAAAATTATGTCTACAGGACAAGTGTGGAAACGCCACCATGATCAAATTTCAGAGAGGAAGGTTAGGTGGGGGGAGAGTGACAGGTCTGATGATTTGCTGGACCTGGGTCCACTCTCGGACGTGGACATGACCAAGTTTCCTAATTCCTCTGATTTTTGCAGGTCACCTACACCATGGGAGGGGAGGTTACGCCCTCGAGGACAACGCCCATGCTACACCGAATGAAGAGTCAAGAACATACATAATTACATATAAATTGGAAATTAAATACATAATGGAAATAATTAAATATATTTGGCTTATATAAATTTGTAAAAATAAAAAGATGTAATTATGATTTAAGTGTGGGGGTGTGGTGTATGTGTGTAAGGGGGACAGCATGAGAGCGAGACAGCGAGTACGAGACGTATATAAGAGATCGTATGAGCGGGAATGAGCGCTCAGTCCAGAACCGTGATAGTCTTCTTTCAAATAAATATTATAATACAAGCATTGTTATTATTGAGTATGTAGAGTTAACATACGTTACAGAGTTTTATTCTCATTACTCTGTTTTGGAGAATTTGAAACTTTTTCTGTTCTCTTTCATGTCAGAGGAAAAGGATACTTGATCAGTAGTTGAAGTGAAATGGTGATGGCGATTTTTCTGGAAATTTTAGGCCGGATTCTTCCCAAAAAAGATATCTTTTTGCCAATTTTCTTTTGGGTATATTCGGCATGTCTATTGAAGTTTAGTTTGGAATCTAATATAACTCCTAAGTATTTGATTTCAGTAACATTTTCAATAATTTCACCATCAATTTTAATTTTGCTTTCACTGAATGTGTTCTTATTTCCAATCACCATACATTTTGTTTTTAATTTAAGCTTATTTATTTTTAGCCATCTTGATACATCATCTAGTTCATTATTTAAAATATTTATTAGTTCTTTATAGTTATCTCCAATTAAGTATATAAGTGTATCATCGGCAAATAGTCGTACTTTGCATTTTGAAAATATTTTCACCATGTCATTAATATAGACTTATAGAGTATGAACAATAGGGGTCCGAGGATCGATCACTGCGGTACTCCTAATTTATTTTCCATTGGTTTTGAAAATTGATTATTTATTTTTGTTACCTGTTTTCTGTCTTTCAAATATAATAATTTAATTTAGCCTCAAGATATCTTGATTAACGAAGAATATGTAAATACACACAAACAAGAAACACAAGTATTTTGTTTTGAGTATTCACCATAACTTTTTAAATATTTCCATTGAATAATTATGCTAAATTCGAATGATTGGTATAATGGTATAAGAAAAGGTAATGAAGTAGTATTCCTAGCAGTAGCAGGTAAGCATGAACTAATTAATTGTTATCTCACCCCCCCCCCCGGTAAGTTGTGGGGAGGGGGCCCGGTATAGTCTACTAGACTTGGGGCCCAGATTAGCTGTCGGCGGCCTTGTGTTCACCGTTGCCACGACCCGTTCCACCACCGTGGATGTCCACTCCCGCACAGACCCAATCAACGGCTCCCAATGCACCAATTATGCCAATCCGTGCAGCATCTCCGGAGCCGTTACCTGGGACATCGCGGAGTGGGGAACTCCAGTGTGGGGAACTCTTTTCTCCGGAGGCCGGCTACCACAGCGAGCTGTGGGTGGACGTGCCATTCTACGAAGAATTGTCGGCGTTTGGGAACGGTGAGTTTATTTTTTGAAATGTCATACCAGGGGCTAAATATATCATTTATTTATTTATACTGGGTTTAACAGATGATCACACTGACGTGAGAACAATCCACTTATAAAAACTCAGTTATTGTACAATTACAAAAATCTACAATTAAATAAAGATACAAAAAATTAAATACAGATACATACAATTAAATACAGATACATACAATTAGAAAACAAAAACATCAAAAAATAAAAATAAAATACACAGTCATATACAAGCTCGCTCAAGTAACACATTTAACTATACATTATTACAAGTGGTAAGAGGCATAAGAAATACGAGAGGTATGCATAGAGAGAAAATTGACACAATGAATTAGCTAATATTTTTTAATAGCGCCAGAAATTTTTTTCTGAATCCGTACAAATTATCGACGAAAATATCTATTTCAGCACACTCTATCTTGTTATATAGTCGACACATCTGGGTCAGAGGGCTAAAGTAGGCGATATTATTTATAAATGTATTCAGGTGAAAAATATTATGGCGTCTTAAACAATGCGAATTGGGGACATTTATTTTAATATTGCTAAGACATAATGTAGTATCAAGTTGACCGTGAATAATTTTATGTAAACATATGAGATCAGTCAATTGCCTTCTAGTTTTAAGTGAATCAATCTTGAAGTAATCACGACGTTCGTCATATGATCTTAGATGGTCATGTAATCCACATTTGAAGGATAACATTCTAAGCATTTTTTTTGAATGGATTCTACAATATTTTCATATTTGCAGTAATGTGGATTCCAAATAGAGCTTCCATATTCAAGTTTACTTCTAATTAAGGCATTGTAAAGAGTTAGAATTGATTGAGGATCTTGGAAAGGTTTACATATTCTATGAATAAATCCCATCATTTTTAATGATTTGCACTTAATGTCGTTAATGTGTACATCAAATATGAATTTAGAATCAAGAGTGATTCCTAGATCTCTTATTGAAGATACTTTTTTGAGAATAATATTATTAATAACATAGGAAAAATCTTTTATAATTCTATTTCTAGTGAAGTTTAAAATGTAACATTTTTCAACATTTAAGTGCATATCATTGACAGTACACCAGTTATTAAGTGTGTCGAGGTCGTTTTGAAGCAGTTGATGATCGGAAACAGACTTGATTTTACGAAAAATTTTAAGATCATCGGCGAAAAAAGCAAAATCACAATTTAATTTCGAGCCAAGGTCATTTATGAATATAAGAAAAAGGAGGGGGCCAAGATTTGAACCCTGTGGTACACCGGAAGTTACAATTATAGGGGATGATTTGGATCCATTAATAAGAACTAATTGAGTTCTGTTATACAAATATGATTTCACCCAGCGAAGTAGATCTCCATGTATTCCTATTTGTTCAAGTTTTTTTAATAAGATGGAGTGATTAACTTTATCAAAAGCTTTTTGGAAATCAGTATAAATTGCATCTACTTGTAATCTTTCATTAAAAGAATTACATACATAATAACAAAATTCCAAAAGATTTGAGTTAATAGATCTTTGAGGAACAAACCCATGTTGCGTAGTGCAGAGAAGGGGCTTAAAATGCGAAAAAATATTTTTATATATCAAAGATTCAAAAACCTTAGCAAAACAGGATAATATACTGATTGGTCTATAATTTTTTACTAAAGATTGGTCTCCCGATTTTAATACTGGTACCACATGTGCTTTTTTCCACAGATCAGGAAAAGTTCCCGTGGTTAGGGATGCATTAAAAATTATAAAAAGCGGTAAACATAAAGAGTCTGCAAAGCAACTGACAAAGAAAGGAGGAATATTATTTGGGCCTGGACCCTTGTTGGAATCTATTTTACTCAAAAAACATTTTATTTCATCTGCACCAATATGTATTTTACCCAAATTGCTTTGATTGTGTTCAGTTATGTTTGGCATTGAACCATTAGTGGATGATTCCGAATTGGTATAAACAGATGAAAAATATTTAGAAAATATGTTTGCTATGTGTTCACCGTCATTTGCGGAAATATCGTCAAGATGCATTACTTTAGGAATGCAATTGGTTTTTCGTAATGATTTTGAGTATGACCAGAACACGTTTATGTTACCTTGCAGACCACTTTCAACAGAGTTGATGTATGATTTATAACATTCGCTTTGTATTTTTTTTGTAACTTTCCTTAAATAAGAAAATTCTCTATAATCTGACTCGTTACCATGTTTTTTTACCTTAAGTCTAATGTTGTTTTTTTTCTTAAGAAGAGCAATCAATTGCTAATTAAACCAGACAGGATATTGATTTTTTGTTTTAGTAATATATTTTTTAAAGTGTTTGTCAATTATTTCCCATAATTTTTCATAGAACAAGATCACCATACTATTCACATTTTCATTTTTAAAAAGAGTTATCCAATTAACAGATAATAGATCCTGTCGACATTCATGAAAGTTTCCCTTCCTGAAGTTATATTTTGAGTCACTTCTATTGATTTCTAAAAATTGATCTTTATTTTGTTTCACCATTATTTCAAATGAAGGGTGATATTGATCCAATTTGGTTAAGCCTGGTGCTATATGTATATCTATGTTAACTTTATCAGAGAAAACAAGATCCAATAAATTTTCATTTGTATTTAGTACATTATTGAATTGATACAAGTTGCAAATTGATGAAAGGTTGACAAGACTGTGTGCTTTCATGCTTTTATAATTAGAAGGTGAAAGTACATTATTTTTAAATGAATTGTCAGGTAACCATTTTATTTCGGGCAAATTGAAATCACCAATAATAATAAACTGTGAATTGGAAATTGAATACTTTAAATACAGATCTTGTAATTTTTCAATCTGATTACAATAATTGTCTACAGTTACACTGGGAGGAATATAGAGGATGCAAATAAAGATGAGCGAGTTGGAACGAGACTTAATTACAAGCCACAAATCTTCATTGTCACTCTCCCATTCCGTTTTTCTGGACACAAGCAGTTTTTTAGAAACGGCGGCTAGAACTCCGCCACCTTCTTTAGACGCAGATTTGGTTGACTCACGATCTCTCCTAAATACTATATATCTGTCATCAAACAGTTCTTCACTAAACACTGTTGAGTTCAGCCATGTTTCAGAAAAACAAATAATGTCATAATTATTGATTAAAATTTCATTGCGCACACTTACGGTCTTCGTTCGAATACCCCTCACGTTTTGATATAGTATATTTAATGCATCAACAGCAACTGCCTCGTCATCTTTTTAAGAAGTTAATATAAAATCAATATAAAATTAATATAAAATCAATTATCTATATTTTATATTGATATCCCTAGCACAGTTTCACTGTTGGTATATTGGCAGGAAATAAGCATAGTACTTAAAAATTCCACATAACAAACATACAAAATGTATTGTTGTTATGATGTGGATGCATCATTACACATCTTTTTTTTCTGTATCGGGTATTGCAGAGTGAGAAATAAGACATGCCGAACTTCTTTGCGAGGATTACATTTGATTCACCGGCTTCTAAACGATGTAATACAGCACTTTTTTCTTAAATTGAAAAAACACTTTCGCTTCACGGGACTCATTGTGTCGAGCTTCCTAGCCACTCGAACGATCGCGCGTCAAAAAACTTTTTTCTCCGATTGCTCGCGGTTTTTTGGCGACGATTTTGAATATTTTCCGCCAACATTAAAAAAATCAAACCTCCGAATTTTAATACGGAAACATAAAACTGATTATAGTGCTATACAGCCAATGAATTCACCTATATTTTAATAATTATTCTATATTTTTAGAATTGATAGATAAATTATTAAAAAATCTTAAACTTTATAAATGCGCGAAATTTGCGTTTTTGTGATTTGAAATTGCCGCCAGTGGCAGTTTTAAAAATCTTTATTGAATATTTTCTACGTTTTTATGTTCTCTATGGCCTGTTTGATAATCACAGATGCAAGAATGTAATAGAAAAATATTTTTTTGCATGTTAAGATCTCTTCAAAAGTTTGGTCAGAAAATAATTTTGTAAAATTTGAGTGCGTGACGCGTCAAAATTGAAATCACTGTATTATATTATATAATAAATTTACCACAAAAACTGGTATAACGTTAGGAAGATACATTAACTGTCAACAATTATTAATAAGCATAGTCGCCGTGTTGGCTTTATTTTATTCATTTGATGAATTATACAGAGAGCCTATTTCACGATGTCAAAATCATGGTGCTACTTTTTAAATAATTGTAAATTAGAACTGGAGATTTGTAACCATGTTTTTATATTACGTGCAAAACGAGGAAATAAGGCTTAAAGTGAGATATATATCATAGATATAAACATTGCCAATATTTCAGGGGGATACTTTGAAAGTTGATGAAATTCACCAATATTTGACCAAAAATCACTTCTGACAGCTACCTTAAGGTCAATCTACATAGGGTAAATCGGAATATGTAAAATGATGATAAATTTGTATATATATATCAAACCTTTGTATGACCGTAGAATTTCAAATAAAATCATAGTGATAATTTTATATCTAAACGCAAAGGTATCGAAAAAAAATGGGGGAGGGAAAATAATTGATGGAACCAATAATTGATTTATTTATTAAGCCCTAATATCCTTTAAAATCAATATTACAGTTGTATGGTTACAATGAAAGAGCAGTATATTGATTTAAACATTGTTTACACCTTTTGTCATAATAAAAATGTATTCAGTTTATTGGTTTATTCATAATTTAAGAAAATCAATACATAATAATATCATTGTGCCTCGCTATAGAGTGAGATTCTGAGTATCGCTCTGGTGAGGGACCACCATTCAGAATTGAACATTGCTTGAATTGGCTTAGTTATGTTCAGTGACTAGATCTGGAAAAGCATCTTTACAGAAAAATTGACAAAATATAATTAAGACATAAAAATAAAACGAGTTATTTAATGTGTACAATAAACAGGGAAAAATGAGAAAACCTGTGCATTTGTTAACATGCATATTTCAATGATCAGAATTGAAATATACATATTAAATGTCCACCGAACCTTATCATATAGAACCTTTGAGGACAACATAACATGAGACGTGAGTATGCGGAAAGAAATGATTATAAGTCCAGCCATCCAGGCCATCATAATTGATGTTCAAACAAATTTAATTAAATTTATAAATTAGAATTTCATAACTAAAAAACCAAAAAAGAAAAAAATGAAATAAAAAAAAACCCTCAGCAAATCTATATTGTAGTGTGATATGGCTTCATGCAATCATAGCATAATGCCACATCACACACATCACACTTTGTAAGGGTCCTTTTGAAAATGTTATTTATGTTGCACCAGGCACATTTCACCTTTTTCCCGCTACGGACCACGAAGTGGTTGCCTTTCAGGATAGGTCGCAGAGTCTTTCCTTCAGCTATTAGGCCAATGGTCCGCACAGTCGTGTCACTGGAACGATTTCGGTCGAAAAATCGACCACTTTTATTTTTCTGCGATTGATATCGGTCCAAAAATGGACCGATTTTTCTACCATTCGTAAAATATTTATTGTAATTATTTAAAACGCTTCCTTGGCCAGCTACTTGTTTTATCGAATAGCTGATAATATATTCTCTTTGTCTATGAACTTATCCGTTGTCTTTGAAGTGATATTTAACGAGTTTTCGCGGTTTTATAAGGCGTCCTGTCAAAAAACAAAACCATAAATTTTTAACATTCACGAAATTTTGGACTCTTCCTAAAATGCCGTAAGTAATTAATTTATTGGGTTTTTAACGCATAATTATATATTTGTGTTATTGTGATTGACTTATCTATCTTTGAAATGCGTTTTTAATTAGTTTGTTTCTAATATATTGTTTTGGTTGAAGTTTTTGTGTAAGAATACGTCAACTGAAGACGTCATCTGTTTTTGATTTACAATAATGTCTTATATACTGCACTCGCGCATTTGAAATATAGATATTCCATCACAGTGATTCAAAACAAAGAGATATATATAAGTTTTATTTGAATTGGTTCATTATTAATACAGATATTTGTTAACCAATTATTTTAAGTCATATGTCAAAAAGTTGACTCTTTTTTACATGTAAAATGGTGTAAAGCCTTCGTCACACAATAAAAATTTAGTAATTTAGTTGTATAATTAATTAATTTCTTCACTTTTACCAAATTTGTGCAGAAACAAATGTCGTCCAGGGAAAGGGAGCACTCCACGACCCAATAATTATTTTCAAATTTTATATTAGTGCAATATTTAACAAAATTTAAACATTTAAGTACTTACATTAAGTGTTTTCAATTTAAAATATATAGAGTGGTGCTGACTGCAAGAGGAGGCAGAGGAAGAGGGAGAGGTGGGGTACGAGCTGGTGCCAGACTACCTGCACGTGGACGTCAACGCAGAGCTGCAATTGCAGCCTCGTCTGGAGTGTTAGTATTTTTTAATGTTTTTTTATGAAAGTACTTTGCTGTGGCCGTTGAACTCATCATATATTTGTATTTATTTAAACAGCGACCCTGCTTTGCTACTGGTGCGAGAGGATCGCGTCAAGGCCCTAAAGGCTGTTAGGGCCCTGCCTGCTTCCTTCCGGCTAGAGCTGGAAAGCCGAAAATTCAAGAAGCAGGCGGCGCGCATTTTGCTCCCTACCGCACCTCCAAGAAAAACTAAACAAAAGTAAGCAATCGTATTTAGATGCTTGATACAATATTATTGTTTTTTCCTGACAGCGTTCCACTCTTACAGTGATAGTTGGTAAGATCAGCGCTCTGTGCATTTGGCACATTCAGTGCATATTTTACAGAGTTCTAATTTTATTGTTTATTTACATACTGTACTTACTGTTTCACACGTGAATGAGAACAATTTATATGATTTATGTAAATGTTTTCAGAATTCCATCTCCGGAGAGAACAACGTGTCCCTTTTCACAAGGGACGCCTTCACCGTTGCCACGACCCGTACCACCACCGTGGATGTCCACTCCCGCACAGATCCAATCAACGGCTCCCAATGCACCAATTATGCCTATCCGTGCAGCATCTCCCGAGCCGTTACCTGGGACATCGCGGAGTGGGGAACTCTTCTCTCCGGAGGCCCGCTATCACAGCGAGCTGTGGGTGGACGTGCCATTCTACCAAGAATTATCGGCGTTTGGGAACGGTGAGTTTATTTTTTAAAATGTCATACCAGGGGCTCAATATAAAATCAATTATCTATATTTTATATTGATATCTTTAGCACAGTTTCACTGTTGGTATATTGGCAGGAAATAAGCATAGTACTTAAAAATTCCACATAACAAACATACAAAATGTATTGTTGTTATGACGTGGATGCATCATTACACATCTTTTTTTTTCTGTAACGGGTATTGCAGAGTGAGAAATAAGACATGCCGAACTTCTTTGCGAGGATTACATTTGATTCACCGGCTTCTAAACGGTGTAATACAGCATTTTTTTCTTAAATTGAAAAAACACTTTCGCTTCACGGGACTCATTGTGTCGAGCTTCCTAGTCAAAAGCGAGGCTGTATTGGTAGGTGGGTTTTGTAACCGGACAAATTATCATTAAAATAGGTCGCTTTACGTAGTTGGTCACTTTAAACGGATACGTTTTCCTACTAAAAGTTATGAAACCTTACTAGAGTTTACATTATCGTCACTTAAAACAGTAGACCGTTAAATGCAAAGTCATTATATCCAAATTCTACTGTAAATTTGTGTTTTCTTTTATTTCAGAGTCAGACATGGGCAGTAACGTGGACGAGGCAGCTGTACTAGAAGAGTCTGTACTTGGAAACCGTGAGTTATAAAACTAACTAACTTACCTTCACGCCATTTCGGTAGGCAGAGAGGATGAACCACCATGCAACTCGATCTTGGCACACACACTCTTTTCTTCATTCCATACCTACCTGACTGTGCTATTCTGACTCCTGACATAGCCCGCCTCAAGTATTTGATTAACTTTTTATTTATTTTTTTATATGAATACCTCACAAGAGCCTCATCTGGAGCCAGTGAGACTATGGCATCCTCAATCGGGGTATGTTGTGAGGCTGAAGGTAGCGGGGAGGGGAAGGAGGTGTGGAAGAGGGAGGTGGAAAAGTACCTGGCTATTCAGAACTGGTCACCAAACACGGCTAAAACCATTTCAAGCAACGTTTCAATTCTGAATGGGGTCTTACACCAGGGCGATACTATGGGTATCTTCCACTCTGGAACGTGCCGCAAATATAATATATATTATTTTAAATGAATTTTGTGTGAAAATAACACTAATTATTCAAATATAATTTATTTGATTTGATCCCGCGACCATCGTATTGCGAGTCATAAGCCGTACCAGAGGCAGTGGGTTATCGTAATATAGACACATTAAATTAATTTGGGTTTTCTGTTGTTTCAGAAATGGACAGATCGAGCGACGAGGATGACGAAGCGAGTGACGTCGACCACGAAGAGAGCGATGAGGATACC
The DNA here is from genome assembly GCA_026573805.1 of Hesperophylax magnus. Classification (NCBI taxonomy): domain Eukaryota; kingdom Metazoa; phylum Arthropoda; class Insecta; order Trichoptera; family Limnephilidae; genus Hesperophylax; species Hesperophylax magnus. The sequence continues at coordinate 79,185 of JAIUSX010000144.1, read as the reverse complement.
TTCTGCATGCCACCAATACCTTATCATAATATTATCAACGTTTCACCTAACTCCGCTATGGCCATAGACTTTAGTAGACAAGACCAGGTAGATAGTGAGGCAATGCGTTCGATTCTGCCGCCTGAAGGTTACTCTTTCGATTGGTCTAAAGATATCTTACGTTTTACTGGGATAAGGGAGACTTTCACAGGCACGCCGGGACCAACTTTCAATACCGACGAAATGGGCAAACCTGTGGATGCCTTTCTTAAAATCTTTGATGCAGATTTCGTTGAACTGATCGCGAGAGAGACCAACAGGTATGCAGATCAATGGATTGCGAAAAAACAATTTAAGCGTCATGCGCGTACCAATAAATGGGCTCCCACGAATAAAGAGGAAATGTATGTATTCTTGGCAATTTTAATGTATCAAGGTATTAGTCCCCTTCCTGTTGAAAAAGACTACTTCTATTCAAAAAAACTCACCGCCATGCCTTATTTCAGCCGAGCCATGGATTATAATCGTTTTCTTCTAATTAAAAAGTTCCTTCACTTCACCAACAATGAAAGTCTTTCTTCTGATGCACCATTATCTGTGCGAAGGTTACAAAAGATTCAACCCGTCTTGGACCACCTCTCAAATAAGTTTGAGACTTTATACCTGCCCGAGCAAGACATCTCTCTGGATGAATCCTTACTCTGCTATAAAGGCCGTTTGGGATTCGTCCAGATGATCAAAACCAAAGCGGCCAGTGCGGGTATAAAGTCTTACGAGCTTTGTGAGTCCAAGTCTGGCTATCTTTGGAAATTCCAAATTTATACGGGGAAGACCATTTCCAGACAGGCTGAATCGACAAATCCAGACCAGGAAGATATGACGGAAGACATAACGGAAGATATGACGGACGACATGACACAGGCCAACTTTTTGGGTGCTCACAATATCTGCCCAGTTGGGGCCACTGCAAAGATAGTATACGACCTGGCCAGCCCTCTGTTTAACAAGGGGTATACATTAATAATGGACAATTTTTATAATAGTCCATTATTGGCACGATGCCTCAAAAGAAATGGGATGGACTGCATGGGCACATTGCGGTTAAACCGAGAATTTGTGCCCTCTGCATTTAAGTCCCATCTCCGGTCCAAACTGAGGGAAGGTGAGGTTGTATACTCGAACTGCGGGGACCTCAATGTAATGGTTTGGTTGGACAAAAACCTGGTAAGTATGTTGTCCACCTACCATAAGGCAGAAATCGGGGCAGTTGAAAAGTTTGGTACCTGGACTTACAAACCTCAACTCGTACTAGACTATAACAAGGTAATGGGGGGGGTTGACCGAAAAGATCAGCTTTTGTCAGGCTTCCCCATTGAAACGACAGCGAAACCTGGTCTGGTACAAGAAGCTTTTCAGGAGACTACTAAGCGTTTCGGTGCAGAATGCGTATATATTGTACGGCTCAAAGCTCCGCAAGGAAAATAAACGCATTTTGTACCGAAACTTCAGGAGTGAGGTTGCGGATGAACTCCTTCTGCTGTTCTGTCGTAGTCAAATTGACACGACTGTGCGGACCATTGGCCTAATAGCTGAAGGAAAGACTCTGCGACCTATCCTGAAAGGCAACCACTTCGTGGTCCGTAGCGGGAAAAAGGTGAAATGTGCGTGGTGCAACATAAATAACATTTTCAAAAGGACCCTTACAAAGTGTGATGTGTGTGATGTGGCATTATGCTATGATTGCATGAAGCCATATCACACTACAATATAGATTTGCTGAGGGTTTTATTTTATTTTATTTTTTTCTTTTTTGGTTTTTTAGTTATGAAATTCAAATTTATAAATTTAATTAAATTTGTTTGAACATCAATTTTGATGGCCTGGATGGCTGGACTTAATCATTTCTTTCCGCATACTCACGTCTCATGTTATGTTGTCCTCAAAGGTTCTATATGATAAGGTTCGGTGGACATTTACATAATATGTATAGTTTAATTCTGATCATTGAAATATGCATGTTAACAAATGCACAGGTATTCTCATTTTTCCCTGTTTATTGTACACATTAAATAACTCGTTTTATTTTTATGTCTTAATTATATTTTGTCAATTTTTCTGTAAAGAGGCTTTTCCAGATCTAGTCACTAAACATAACTAAGCCAATTCAAGCAATGTTCAATTCTGAATGGTGGTCCCTCACCAGAGCGATACTCAGAATCTCACTCTATAGCGAGGCACAATGATATTATTATGTATTGATTTTCTTAAATTATGAATAAACCAATAAACTGAATACATTTTTATTATGACAAAGTGTGTAAACAATGTTTAAATCAATATACTGCTCTTTCATTGTAACAATACAACTGTAATATTGATTTAAAAGGATATTAGGGCTTAATAAATAAATCAATTATTGGTTCCATCAATTATTTTCCCCTCACCCATTTTTTTTCGATACCTTTGCGTTTAGATATAAAATTATCACTATGATTTTATTTGCCATTCTACGGTCATACAAAGGTTTGATATATATATACAAATTTAACATCATTTTACATATTCCAATTTACCCTATGTAGATTGACCTTAAGGTAGCTGTCAGAAGTGATTTTTCGTCAAATATTGGTGAATTTCATCAACTTTCAAAGTATCCCCCTGAAATATTGGCAATGTTTATATCTATAGTATATATCTCATTTTAAGCCTTATTTCCTCGTCTTGCACGTTATATAAAAACATGGTTACAAATCTCCCGTTCTAATTTACAATTATTTAAAAAGTAGCACCATGATTTTGACATCGTGAAATAGGCTCTCTGTATAATTCATCAAATGAATAAAATAAAGCCAACACGGCGACTATGCTTATTAATAATTGTAGACAGTTAATGTATCTTCCTAACGTTATACCAGTTTTTGTGGTAAATTTATTATATAATATAATACAGTGATTTCAATTTTGACGCGTCACGCACTCAAATTTTACAAAATTATTTTCTGACCAAACTTTTGAAGAGATCTTAACATGCAAAAAAATATTTTTCTATTACATTCTTGCATCTGTGATTATCAAACAGGCCATAGAGAACATAAAAACGTAGAAAATATTCAATAAAGATTTTTAAAACTGCCACTGGCGGCAATTTCAAATCACAAAAACGCAAATTTCGCGCATTTATAAAGTTTAAGATTTTTTAATAATTTATCTATCAATTCTAAAAATATAGAATAATTATTAAAATATAGGTGAATTCATTGGCTGTATAGCACTATAATCAGTTTTATGTTTCCGTATTAAAATTCGGAGGTTTGATTTTTTTAATGTTGGCGGAAAATATTCAAAATCGTCGCCAAAAAACCGCGAGCAATCGGAGAAAAAAGTTTTTTGACGCGCGATCGTTCGAGTGGATAAGTGTGTGATTTTAAAAGTTAACCAATTGAACACATCCTTGTTCGTAAGAAATTAATTTCTATTCCTTTTTTACTAAAATTTTTATAAATTTAATTTTTACTATTGAAAATTATTTTGATCAAAATCGATTTGGGTTTTATCAAAACTTTATATGATTTGTATTCCATACATTATATTATAGTTCTAGATTATTTTTTTTATTTATCAAAAGTAGGAACTGTCGGCAGCTGTCTTATTAATGATTATTTTCTTCGATTTGTCATTGTCTATGGAAATTAGTGTCAGTGTAACAGGTGACGCCAATGTTAATGTCGTTATACCATTCTTCCTCCGCTATTCTAAAGTAATATTGTATTAACTAACAATTTTTGTGTTTTATCATACAGTTGTGTAGTGTCGTTTGTCTGTGTAATAGGTGACGCCAATGTTACTGTCGTTATACCATTCTTCCTCCGCTATTCTAAAGTAATATTGTATTAACTAAAAAAAATTGTGTTTTATCTTACAGTGTGGTATTGTTTCAGTGACCATCACATTTATATCTCGAAGTTATTCTAATTATTGCACTTCTACTTTTCTTGTAGGTAGGTTGGTTCATTGTAGACTTACGGCCACTGTCACAAATGCCAATTACGCGATTGGTTAGATTGTTAAATCTTTACCCTGAACAGAAAACTTATTCCAATTAGATAATTCCATTATTGCGTCATATTTTTAAGTCTTGCTTTTACGCATTGTTAATAAAAGAAATCACAACTTTTTTCCTTTAAACCCTGAAATGCAGAAACTAATGATGCGTTTCTTATTTTTATACCAGATATCGTCATTTAGATTTAGTTATTTTGTGATTTTTTCATTGTATTAAGTTCTTTTACTTCCTTAACTGAGCGCTCTCTCTTCTATCATTTAATTAAAGCTGTATTTTATGTTTTAACTCTCCACTGTAACGTCTTATAACGTGTCTTTTGCCGGTCAGTTATTTATTGCAATCATAATTCAAGTTTTAATCGATCAATTGATTGACTCTTACAAGCGCAATAAACGAGGTATGAATGAGACAGTTCTATACATTTTAAAGTACCTAGAGTGATAATGGAGGGCGACACAGTTTATACCTCCACCTTGATATTCGATATATTTTATGAACTAGGTCAAATAACCGCCTATGATATTTTTGTAGCGTGGTACAGATCGCACCTGAGGCGTCTATATTTCGTTGGAACTGAAGGTTTTATTTTAAGAATTAATGCAGTTCTACTTAATTTTTAGGTGGGGCCAATAACCATCTTAATATTAAACCGGAACGCTATCACAGAGGGCCATGGATCTTCCCAACCCAGAGAGTGTTACCATCAAGGAGGAACCAGGGTCCCAGAAAGAGAGTGGAGGTGAGATACCGTATACAGATATAGATATCTACCTCCCGGATGTGAAGAAAGAATGCTTGCAGTATGCGGCGAGAACTTTGACAGACAGTAAGTTGCAAAAGTAAAAAATATTTAATTTATATTTCAGATGTTCGGAATTCTTATCCGTTTTGTTATGTTTTACAGACAGCACATCATATTATCATGATTATTATTTTTAAATATTGAAGACAATATTAGTGATTTCCAAACGAAAATCTGAAACAGAAAAATCAGAAAAGGATACGGTCATATAGCGTCCTAGATGTGACTGTATCCTTTTCTGATTTTTCTGTTTCAGATTTTCGTTTGGAAATCACTAATATTGTCTTCAATATTTAAATATTACAATTTGAGGTTTTACTCAAAAAAGTTATTCCGAAAAATAAAAATAATTATTTTTTGCATTCATTAAGGAGTTTAGTATTAACTTTCAAAATATATATTTATATACTCGGGGTGGCCACAAACAAACGTCAACATTTCATAGACGATTTAGCTATTTTTATTTCCGGCAGCGATCTCATCCCAAAAACAGCAGTCAAACTTCTCGGTGTCAATCTAGATTCGGACTTTTCGCTTCGGAGTCAAATTAAAAGGACTATAAGCACCATATTGAGGTGATTTTTCACAAAAACGGCGCTCTACAAATTATCCAATTATTATTATTATTATATTCCTTTTTCACCTAAGACAACTCATGTCATTCCGAAGAAACCTTCCTACATAGGCAACAAAACTACAAATCAACTATTAAGTAGTCTCACGTCTCGCTTAGTGTAACGGCATTTATGCCAGCTTTCCAAAATATCAAACCGACAAACTTCAATTCATATTTAATGAAGCAGTACCGCTCATAACCGGTATCTCTAAACATTCGCACACTTCGTAACCTTCACTGACTCAAGTGCCCTGAAAGAATGTAGCACAAATTTGCTCGATGGTGTTTAAATTCATCAATGAAATGGCCCCATCGTACATCTTAGGGCAGATTGTGATAAGCAATTACATTATTCGGAGCCTATATATCAATCGATCTGTCTCATACCAAGGGACGAATGGCATTTGAGAAAATAAATTCTTTAATTAATTTGATAAAATATATGTTCTTTTGTACCGCCCAACATAAGAGTTGCTTTTCCTCTCTTGTACACGCTCATTAAAGAACATAATTATCTTTTAATAAAATAAATACTATAATTAATAATTGCATTTCCAATTACACGTGTTCCAATTATGTCATCTGAGCGCAAACTGTAAATAAATTTATCTAATAGACAATAAATAGTGATAATCTGTAGTGAACTCCCAGGTTAGTATGGCCCAGTATCTATATTTTATGCCTATACAGAATGTAAATAAATTGTAATATCATCACGTTCGTTGATCACATGCATTGTACATTTAGTTTTGCATTAGTGATCGACGTACCGGTGGATGCAATATTTTAGTCAAAAGTTGATAATAGATCGTCTAGTCTATGGTTTTTTATTTGTATAAAGATTACATACAATATTATTTATACCCGCTAAGCTACTACAAGTAGCTTGTCAGCAGGAGATTAGTTGCACCTATAATAATAGTATAGTACATAAAATTAAAATAATCATCAACGCTTTAGCGTAGTAATACATACATTTCTACAAAAAAAACCAAAAAAATAAATAAAAAATTGTGTAATACCTTAAATTTGAAAATACAGAAACAGTGTTGTGGGGAAAAACAGTCTTAATACATGAGGTTACTCCTTAGTAGCCATGATTTTAATATTAAAGAGAATTTACTAATGGAGCAATTTTCTTTTAATTCATATGGCAATTAGTAATAGGATAGAATCTATCCTACTACTATCCGATAGATCTTTGTAGAAATATATTATATATTTGTACACCGCACTTGAGGTGATTTTTCACTAAACCGGCGCTATGCAAATCATCTCAATATTATTATTAGTATATATTTGTAGGTTACTATAGAAGCATATTTTAAAGATTATACTGCTTGCAAAAGTTTCAAAATCCTCGAGTATTACATGAGTATTGTATTAGACGTGAATCCGCACAAGATTGTAGATTTGGGCGCCGGGTCCAGACCGTGTCTTCAGCCGATAGTGATGCTCCTTTACGGTCGATAGTGATGATAGTTGTTTAAGTTGAAGAAGGTTATTGCTGTCTGCCTCCCGCACCCGGTGAATGTTGGGCACTGGGTGTGCTGTTGTCTCTGCTCGCTTCTGGCGTTTGGCGGTTGCCTAACAGGGCCGGCTGATCTTGAAGAGGTAAACACCTGAAGATTTGGAGCAGAGACTAGGCAAGGCGAGGCAGGTGATGAGCAGAAGTCACTTATAGAGAGGTAGTAAAAAACTTGTTTGTTTGTAAAGATGAACTGATTTATTGTAAATTATGTCGCTGCTTTTATCCAATTCGGCCGACGGTCATGCGACATGAGGCTGCCTACTGGAAAAGGCTGCATATGCTGATAAACCTACAAAAAAAGATTATAGAATTACAAGAAACTAATATTAAAAACAATCATCACTACGCACAGAAACTAGAAGAAATTCATAATAATAACAAAAGGACATATGCGAATGTATTAGGTGACAATAAAAACTTCGTGAATACAGGTGCACACATCCCAGAACAGAAGCACGCCATCATAATTACATCTAAAAATACCTTGAAGGCCGAAGACATAAAAATAAAAATTAAAAAAAAACATTAATTTAACTAAAATAAAAGTTGGAGTAAATGTAGTAAAAAAATCGGAGAGCAAAAATTACTGATCTCATTTAAAAAAAAAAAAGATGCAGAAAAGTTAACCGAAGAAATTAATAAGGTAATTGGAAAAGAAATATTGGCCGAAGAAATAAAAAAAAAAGAAACCGTTTTTAATGTTGAAAAGGCTGCAATGCCAATTGAGTGAAGAAGAAATTATAGATGGGATTGTACAAAAAAATGAAGGATTAACCCTGGAAGACAAAAACAACATCAAGCTTATCAAGGAATTAAAAAACAAATACAATGAAGGAAAAGAAAACGATACCACTAACTACATTATTGAAACAACCGGTAAATTAAGAAAAACGCTACTTAGAAAAAAACAAAATAAACATCAAATTCCAAAAAGTATACATAGAAGACTGTAACCCGCTTACTCAATGCTACCACTGCCTAAAGTTCGGCCACACAGCGCAAAGATGTCTCGCCAGGACGCAGCCCCCCATTTGCCCTCATTGCACAAAGGAGCACATTCTGTCTAAATGTGAAAATAAAGAACAACCTCCAACATGCAACAATTGCTGTGTTCAAAACAAAAGATTTTATATGAATTATTCTACAGAACACAGAGTTGATAGCATGAAATGTCTCTATCGGCAAAAAATACTTCAACTAGCTAGAGAGCGCATCGACTATAATAATCTAAAACTTAAAAAGGAATGATTTTTTTATGTAACGCATTAGATAAAAAATGTATATTGAAGAAAATTTATGTCAATCTATGAAAGATTTTTACTTAATTTGCACTGAAAAAGGATTTACCCTATTTCATGTAAATATTAGAAGTTTAGAACGAAACATGGATGAATTAGTTATAACATTAAAAGAATTAAAATTTTTCCCAGGCCTGATTGTCTTAAAAGAGACACACTCTGCAGGCGAAATCAATTACACTATTCCAGGCTACACATACCATGCGACAATAAATAAAATAAACAAAAACTCAGGTATCGGATTATTTATTTCTAACCAGTTTAATGTTCTCAATATTAAAGAAATAATTAATGTTAGTAATGTTAACATATTAAATATAGAATTTAAAGACGTAAATAAATATTATAACATTATTGCTATTTATCGTACGCATACATCGATAGTACCTCAATTTATAGATGAATTAAAAAATATTCTGTTTAATTTTAGAAATAAAAATACTATTATTGTTGGAGATATGAATTTAAATATTGCAAACGACTATTCTAGTAAAGATAAAGACACATATCTAAATATGTTAGCAGAACTCAATTATTTATCGTGCATAAATTCTTATACTAGAAATGTTAAAGGTCAACGCCCCTCATGCTTAGATCACATTTTTACAAATATTCCTGATATCCAAAATATAAAATCAGCTGTCATTCATACAACTATCACTGATCATTATTCATGTATTTTTAACTATAAATTAAGCAATCCAACTTTGCCATTATTTAAACAAAATAATTACTCAAAAAAAGTACTTAATATGGATACAAACAAACAAACTACCATTACTCCAATATTTAAATCTGGTAACCCAGAAGAAGTTAGCAATTACCGACCCATATCAGTAATCTCGAACATAGCAACAATTTTTGAAAAGATAGTTAAAAAAAGGATAAACCAATTTGTAAAATGTTTTTTTTTTTTTTTTTTTTTATAGTTAATACCTCACAAGAGTCCCAACTGCTCCCGTCTGGAGCCAGTGGGACTATGTCATCCCCAATTGGGGGATGTTGTGAGGCTGAAGGTAAGTGGGGAAGGGAAAGAGGAAGGTGGGGAAGTACCTGGCTATTCAGATCTAGTCACTAAACACGGCTAAAGCCATTTGGAGCAACGTTTCAATTCTGAATGGTGGTCTTACACCAGGGCGATACTGGTAGTATCTTCCACTCTGGAACGTGCCGCAAATAAAAATGTAATAAATTAATTAATGAAAATCAGTTCGGTTTTATGGAAGGTAGAAGCACTCAGGATGCAATTGCAAAATTAACTAGTCTTGTTCATAATTCATTAGATAAATCATTAAAATGCATTGGAATTTTCATAGATCTAAAAAAAGCTTTTGATAGCATATCACACGACAAACTTATAAGTAAATTAAGAAACATTGGATTAAGTGGTACAGCCATAGAATGGATAAAAAGCTACCTTTTCAAACGCCCTCAAGTCGTAAAAATCAACGATGTACTTAGTCAACAAAAAACAAGTCACTTCGGCATACCTCAAGGTACAGTCCTGGGACCGTTACTGTTTATCATTTATGTAAATGACATATTCAATCAAAGATTAAATGGAAAAATAATATCTTATGCTGATGACACTGTCATAATAATTGAAGGTACTGATTGGAATAGTGTTAATAACTTAGCAAATACTGATATTAATATACTGAAAAATGGGTTCGATAAAAACCTCCTCTCATTAAATATTGAAAAAACAAAATGTATCCCATTCTCTATCAACAAATTTAAATTAATACCAGAATTAAAAATTATAATACATCAACTTAAATGTAACAGAACTAATTGCAATCAAGAATGTTCTATACTTAGTCTAACTTCTGAAATTAAATATCTTGGTATATATATAGATCAACATTTTAAATGGAAAAAACAAATTTGTGAACTTGTCAAAAGAATTAGAAAATGTATTTATATATTTATAAGACTTAGAAATATTAGGCTAGGCTAATATTTAATAATATTAGCTTAGGCTAGAAAACCTAAAAAGAGTTTACTATGCAATTGTACAATCTATATTACAATATGGTATTATTGGCTGGGGAGGAACTTATAACAATATATTAAATCCACTTAAAATAGTTCAAAGATTGATAATTAAAGTAATATTGAAAAAACCATCCATATTTTCTACTGACATTCTCTTTTCAATATTCAATGTACCCACAATAGACAATATATATAAAAAATATTCAATTCTACAAATTTATAAAGAAATACAGTTAAATAACTTACAATTCAATTCATCAGCAAGATATCAAAAAACTATCAAAATCCCAAAACTTAATACAAAGCACACACAAAATACCTATCTCTATCTAGGTATAACATATTTTAACATCCTTCCATTATATATTATCTAAAAAATATTGGAGATATTCAGGAATTTAAAATAAAATTAAAAAATTACCTAAAACTACTATAAAAGTCCATAGCTTACTCTTATTATTATTTCCTTCAAATCTTGAAACTGTATTATTGATAAATCTTGCCTATTTCTTACTTATCCCTTTGGTGTTGCAAATATATTATTTACTTACTTACATGATTCCATATAATTGAGCTAGGATTCACTCACCAAACACAAGAGCCTCGTCTCTTTATGGTGAGGAAAAGCTATTATTATTTACCTTTATAACATTGTATAATATGTATAAATTGTATATTTATTGTAAAAAACATACAAATATTAAATAAATGAAAAAAAAAAAACATTTTGCTTGCTGAAGGCGGACGCTTAAATTTGCAAGCTCGCCTGTATTACATTTACATAGTTTGATGACACAATAGTTAATACGATTTGTATCTTGACAACTAGATTCTTAGTTTGTCAAGATGCGACAAAAAATGAGAAATGTTTGTACATTAAATTTGATCTTGAAGCGATCAAATGTGTAAAAATGGTTAGGACAGTATTTTTCCGAGGTTCCTAGTAACTTAGCGCTCAGAAAGAGGTAAGATTCACTATGCTTCGAGGTTCCTGGATCTATGTAGAGGCGAATATGTAAAATTAATTATATAAAATGGTGATTGAATTCGTTAAAATAGCATCTCCCCACTATCGTAAATATACATCATAGCATTTTATCGTAAATGTTTTTTTTTATTTTCTATTTGACTTTTATTTTACAAGTTTAAACAGGTTTTATCAACATATTTTTAAAGTTTTAATTAGTTATCATAAATTTGTGTACACAAAACTAAATATCGTTCCGCTCGTCCGGGATACGCGCGCGATGTTGTATGGATGCTTCTCGGAGTCTAAAATTTCTGGCCATTTTTGCCGAAACGGGCTATAAAATGAGCAGTGGCGGGTAGAGAGGAATTCGCCAGAGGCGTGGAGTTGGCACATTTAATAAAAGTTAAGATATTTTAACGAACCCATCACTCAGGGAGTGGAAACACGACCTGCAATAGCCATCCCAAGCTAAGGTGTGAGATACCGTGCTCAGGCTGAATGACACTGGGGAACAGTGTCACGAACGGTTCCTCCGAGACACAAGGTCGCATCTCGGAGTATACAGACCTTACCCCGGCATTCGGGGCCCTGCTGGGGTGGACCTTTTATTTCCCTAGATACTCGTGGGACCAAATATGGACTATAAAAACAAACCAAAAACAACACTGACGAGGGACCTTTAGGGAACCTAGGGGGAGTGGAAGGAGGAGTTGAGGCCGCCTCGGTGGACTCATCCCTCTTGGGGCCTTGGAGGAACCAAGAGGAAGTGGAGAGGAGAGATGGGACCACCCTGGTGGACTCTTCTCTTGAGGGGCCCTCTGGGAACCGTAAAGAAGGACCTCCGACGGATCCCCCAGGGGATCCAGACGTGGAAATGCAGGGACCATCAGGGGACCTGGAAAATAACTTCTTTAAGAACCCCCGACTCTAACTGGGGCCCTCGGGGAACCAGCGGAGAGGGGCGGGACTTAAAGAAGAGCCTTACTCCAACAACCACCGCTGAGGAAGACAAAGTAAAGTCCCCGTCAGATGATCAGTAAGAAACTCAGTGGGGCTGCGAGGAGAAAACTAAAAAGAGAGAAGCAGGGGCGGCAGGAAGGAAACCAGGAACAACCAGGGACTGTAAAAGTCCGCTGGGGACAACCAGGGACCTCGAAGGCCGGAACAAGCAAACCAGGGACAGACCGGAAGCTAACGGGGACCGCACAAGGTAACCGGGAGCAACCTGGAACGTCCGGGGAAAAGAAGGCCGGGAAGAGGAGAAGAACCTCACCGGAACCTAAACCCTTGGGGCTTTCACCGGGAAATGCCAAGAAAAAGCCTCGAGGAATTCTCACATCTGCTACCTATGCGGAAGCCGCAGGAAATAAAATAAGGGTGGCTGTTGTTCATAGAAACAGAGAGGAAGAATTCACCAAAGAGCAGGAGGCCCTTGTGAGTGAGGCGGCCGCGGATCTGATTTTGAGCATCCCAAAGGGGCAGTTTAAACCCAGATTCGATGAATGCTTCACTCAGAGGGGCGTCCTGAAAATGACCTGCTCCGACAAGGAGTCAGAGACATGGCTGAGGGGGGTGGTGCCGACCATACGGAAATGGCAGGGCTGCGACCTGGAGGTGGTGGGGTTGCAGGAACTGCCAAAGTACGTAAAGGTTAAGGCAGTGATCCCCGAAAATGGAGCAGTAAGCACCGAGAGGTTGCTACAACTGCTGGAGAACCAGACTCCCCGGCTACACACAAACAAATGGATCGTCCACGACTCGATCAGGGATAAGGACATGTATCGCCTGATCATGAGTGTGGAAGAGGAAAGTGTGAAGGTGATGAGGGAGATGGGGATGACGGCGCATGTCGGAATAAGGAAGGCCACTTTCACGATGCGCTCTCCTAACACCGAGGAGCGGAAATAGGAGGAATGACCTAAGGATTAGGCAGCAATGGCTAAAAACTTACAGTTCATTCAAATAAACTTGCACCGCAGTCCGGCAGCGACTGCAGTGCTTAGCAGTAGAGTCACCCGGGACAGTGTGGACGTCGCGCTGATCCAAGAACCCTGGACTTATAGGGGGAAGGTCAGAGGACTTTTTTTTTTTTATATTAACTCCACACAGGAGGCCCTGAAGAAAATAATTTCCCTCAGGGCCTATGTCATCTTTGGGGATGCTGTGTGGAGGGTCTTTTTGTGGAGAGGAAGGAGTGAACATGGGTCTTGAAGAGTCCCATGTTGTAGGAGGGAGGAAACACAGAGGCCGGCAGTTCGTTCCACAGCCGAGCTGTTGAACTTAAGAACGAATCTTAGAAGCGACCCGTTCTCATGTGACAAATGTCAACCGTGTACAAATGTTGGGCGCGCGTTTGGCGTGTATCCCGACTACGCACCGGTGCCGAAGGGATCAATGACGCTAGTTCCTCAGAGCATCTTCCATTGTAATACCGATAGAACAAGCACTAAACATGAACCAAGGTCTACTCTATTATAACGAGTCGGGGGACAGACCCAGGGCCTTTTTTCTCATCAGAGGGATACCTGGCACACTGCTACCCGAACACTACTTAGTGGCTGTGAAGCTACAGGTCACGCTGGACCAAATAAGCAGGGAAGTAGTTGTGGCATCAGCATACATGCCCTATGACTCTGTGGAACCACCACCCTCAAGGGAAATAACGAGACTCGTCCAGGACTGCAGGGAGAAGGGTAGGGAACTGATACTCGGAGCAGATGCTAACTCGCACCACACTGTGTGGGGGAGTACGGACATCAACAAACGAGGACAGGACCTCCTGGAATACCTGATGACAGTGAACCTTGAGATTCTCAATAGAGGTAGGGAACCCACCTTCGTTATAAGTAATAGACAGGAGGTGATAGACCTGACCCTAGGAACATTGAGAGTCTCAGGATGGAGAGTATCGGACCAACCATCCCTGTCGGACCACCGACACATAGAATTTAAACTAAAGGGAGAAACAAGCAAAACGGAGACCGATACATATAGGAACCCAAAAGCAACTGACTGGACTAGATACTCGAAGGAACTAAATATAGGAATGACAAGATTCCCAGCTAAATAGGGCTGCCCCGAAGAAATTGAGGATGCAGTAGAAGTACTGAGGGACTCAATGATAAGGGCATACGAAAATAGCTGCCCTCTAAAGACAAGTACCAGGGACAAAACACCGTGGTGGAGCAGAAGACTGCAGGAGCTACGGAAAATAGTAAGGCAAGCTTTCAACAAGGCCAAAAAGTCAGGAAACTGGGATGCCCACAAGCAATACCAGAAAGAGTACAAGGTGGCAATCCAGAAAGCCAAAACATGCTCCTGGGAGAAATACTGTGGGGAGGTGGAAACCATTCCACAGACTGCAAGAATCCAAAAAATTCTTGCAAAAGACCCATGGGCAGCAAAAGGCCCATTCATAAAAGCTGATGGAGGATTTACCAACAGTTGGGAGGAGGAGTTGGAGGTTCTGCTGGGGAAACATTTTCCCGGCTACAAAAAGTTAGAAGCAGATGACACCGGTCCACCACCAGCCCGAGTTACACGAGAAGGTAAGGACTGGGACACTGCGGTTAAAATAGTTACTCCCTCCAGAGTTAAATGGGCAATCAGAGGGTTTGACCCTTTTTAAAGCGCAGTAGAGGATGGAATCTTTCCGGCACTTCTACAGAGGGGCCTAGATACAATACTACTTCCGGTGACGAAGATCCTGAGGGCGTGCTGCGCCCTCGGATACATCCCCATACCATGGCGGAAGACAAGGGTAGTGTTCATACCCAAACCGGGGAGAGCTGACTACGACCAACCAGGTGCATTCCGCCCAATTAGCCTCACCTCATTTCTTTTGAAGACAATGGAGAGGCTAATGGACAGGCACATAAGGGACGGGGCACTGAAAGAGAAGCCCCTCCACGAGTTACAGTTTGCTTACCAAGCAGGTAAGTCAGTCGACGCGGCACTGCACAGGTTGGTGTACAAACTGGAGCAGGCACAAGCGACTGGGGAACTGGTGGTAGGGTTATTCCTGGATATAGAGGGAGCATTTAACTGCACCACTATTAAATCCATTGATGAAGTGGCAGAAAGACATGGACTCGACTGAAACAGAACTACCAGATCCTTCCGCAAGAGCGTGGATTCCACCGCCATCAAGTTAGAACCAAGCACAAGTGCGGAAGAGAGTGTTCCTGTGATACTTACGGAAATCGATAAAGACTATCCTTTTATCAAAAATGAATGTCCGGAATCCATTTCCGAAAGCAATTCAGGTGTTTCTTTTTTTCATTCTTGGTACATAACTGTTACACAGACTTAAAATGCGATCGGGAATAATTAATAAAACTGTAGGTTTTTGCTTGTCTATAACGACATTCTCACTCCTATATATCGACCTAAGCTACTCTTCTGGGTTATGTTACTAATATTCTATTTTATTTTTGTGATTTGGCAACGTTGTGAGGGGTGTCGTTAGGGACTGCTGTAATTCATACCTTCAGGAGTCCTGCGTTAAGTGAAGTAGAAAAGGTAGACGCTGGTGGAGCCGTTTTTCACAAAGCCGAGTCAGTGAAACGGCGCGTTCTGATGAAGTCGACATTAACTATAAACAGTAGAGAGATCATGAACAGTGTCACGCAACAACATGAGTGACATTATGCTCAAATGCTCTCAACCGTTCAAAGTTAATGTGGACTTCATTAGAACGGGTTGTTTCACCGACTTGAGAGAGCATGCACAATGTCACACAAACATGACATTGTTCATGCTCACTCGACCGATATTGATGATATTTATTTTAAACTTTCCCTGAAATTTCAGTTTTTTTTACAATATAATATCCGATCCTACTGTGTATTAATTTATATAATGACGCTCTTTTGAATTCGTTTATTTGGGATTAGTAAATATAATTTACTATAGACACGCCTGAACTGCCTAAGTAACAACCTTTTGTACAAGTTATGTTATAAATAGAAGATATCCAATGACTCTGCATACTTATTTCCCTTCATTAGTATTCTGGGCAATGATAAATACATATTATGGTACTAAATACCTGAATGTCTGCACTGAAATAAATCCCTGCTTCTAGTATTATGTAATGGTATTCAAAAGCTTTTCGATTTATGAATTTCTTGACCTTCAAATGCATCATTTAAAATTATATATAGAAATACTCCCTTGTCTGACGCCTCTTTCCATATTAACCGGCGTTTACTGGTGTAACATTTTAATTTTCCAGATAACTTGGGTCTCTTGTTGTTGATACTAGAATGTTAATATTGATGCGGAAACATTAATTTCTTTCAGTTTTTTCCAAAGTAGTGCCAATGTATTGTTTTTCGTTTCTCCAGGTAACATAAATGTGGAGACTGTTACCATCAAGGCAGAACCAGGATCCCAAGAAGAAGTTGGAGGTGGAATTCCTTATACTGATCTTGACATAGACCTCCCGGATGTTAAAGTGGAATGCTTAAAGCGCTCTAAAATAATAACCCTGACAGCAAGTAATTCGATTTTTTTATGTTAAATTTAATCGATTCTGGGGTTTAACAGAATTTAATGTATTTGGGGTCTGACTAGGAGTTGGCGGTATTATTTAAGTGTGGTTAGGGGTTAAGGTCTTCGATTGCGAGTTTAGTTTATTTAATTTATTGTTATTACGCATTAAATTCATACGCATAATCTTCTTGAACGTTCTGGAGTGGTAGATTTTTTACTTGATTATTTTCTAAGCTACCAGAGCAGTTAGTGAGCAAGTTCACAATGCGTGCTCTCGATTATGCTGTATCTGCTTACACTTAATATATATTTATCTCATTTTTATCATTTTCAGGTGGATTGCTTAGGGTGCGTCCTGGGGAAAAACAATATTCTTGTCATCATTGTGACTATTCCTGCTCTCGTAAGTCGACGCTTGAACTGCACCTGTGCACCCTTACTCGAGAAAAACTTTTTTCATGTCCTCACTGCAACTATTCATGTTCCAGAAAAAATAGTCTTAAGATTCACATGTTTACCCATAGTGGAGAAAAATCTTTTTCATGTCCTGACTGCAACTATTCCTGCTATACAAAAGGAAATCTTAAAAGTCACATGTTTACCCACAGTGGAGAAAAACATTTTTCTTGTCCTGAATGCAACTATTCCTGCTATACGAAAAGAAATCTTAAAATTCACATGTTTACTCACGTGGAAGAAAAACCTTTTTCATGTTCCAACTGCAACTTTTCCTGTTCTACAAAGGGGCATCTAAAAATTCATGTGCTGAGACACAGTGGGCAAAAACCTTTTTCATGTCCTGAATGCACCAAATCCTTCTTTACTAAAGGAAATCTTAAAATCCACATGTTTACCCACAGTGGAGAAAAACCTTTTTCATGTCCTGAATGCAACTATTCCTGCTATACAAACGGAAAACTTAAAAGTCACATGTTTACCCACAGTGGAAAAAAACCTTTTTCATGTCTTGACTGCAACTTTTCCTGCTATAAAAAAATAAATCTTAAAATTCACATGTTTACCCACAGTGGAGAAAAACCTTTTTCATGTCCTGAATGCAACTATTCCTGCTATACAAAAGGAAAACTTAAAAGTCACATGTTTACCCACAGTGGGGAAAAACCTTTTTCATGTCCTGAATGCAACAATTCCTTCTTTACAAAAGGAAATCTTAAAAGTCATATGTTAACGCATAGTGGAGAAAAACCTTTTTCTTGTCCTGAATGCAACTATTCCTGCTATTGGAAAAAAAATCTCAAAAGTCACATGTTTACTCACATGGAAGAAAAACCTTTTTCATGTTCCAACTGCAACTTTTCCTGTTCTACAAAGGGGCATCTAAAAATTCATGTGCTGAGACACAGTGGGCAAAAACCTTTTTCGTGTCCTGAATGCAACTATTCCTTCTTTACAAAAGGAAATCTTAAAAGTCACATGTTAACCCACAGTGGAGAAAAACCTTTTTCTTGTCCTGAATGCAACTATTCCTGCTATACGAAAAGAAATCTTAAAAGTCACATGTTTACGCACATGGAAGAAAAACCTTTTTCATGTTCCAACTGCAACTTTTCCTGTTCTACAAAGGGGCATCTAAAAATTCATGTGCTGAGACACAGTGGGCAAAAACCTTTTTCATGTCCTGAATGCAACTATTCCTTCTTTACAAAAGGAAATCTTAAAAGTCACATGTTAACCCACAGTGGAGAAAAACCTTTTTCTTGTCCTGAATGCAACTATTCCTGCTATTTGAAAACAAATCTTAAAAGTCACATGCTTACTCACATGGAAGAAAAACCTTTTTCATGTCCTTAATGCAACTATTCCTTATATACATCAGGAAATCTTAAAACACACATGTTAAACTACAATGGGGAAACACCTTTTTAGTGTTCCGACTGCATCTATTCATGTTACACAAAGGGAAATCTTAAAAGTCACAAAGTCACCCGACTTTACTTTTAATTTCTCCTCCGTGGGTACGGAGGAGAAACACATTTTTCGTGTCCCTACTGTAACTCTTCAGTTTCACAAAATTCATCTTTAAAACGTTACATGTTGAGTCAAAGTGAACCAAATTCAGATACGTGTGTAACTATTCGCCTTTAGTAAAGTTTGCCGGATATTCCTTACATATATTTGCTCAAAATACAGCAGGCTTATTCACTGAATAGGTCGAATCTAACGGGTTCTCTCATGGTAAACGTTTAGTTTTTTCCCCTTTGAAGCCAAAGAAGCAAATTATTAAAATCATTAATTAAGTTGCACATATCAATGGTTATATTTAATCTAATAATTTTGTGAATTACAAATTAACCATTTCATTATACCTAGCTCTTTTATTAAAAATTTAGGGTTATTAGATCTATCAAAAAATTTAATTATCAAAATGCAAAAATCCGCCATTTTAAATTCATATAGGAATACGGAAGAGTTAAAAAATATTTATGTTGATGGATCAGTAGGTTTTATAGGCCCTGTTACCATTTTCATACCGAAGTACCTGTTTCATTGAATATCGTACTATAGAACTTTCCCCCAGAGATGGAGTTCTATCCTCTGCCGGCACCATTGTGCGGCGAGCATATAATACACTATAACACAGTAACATACAGATCTCCAGTTAACACTGGCTTCCGTCTTGGGGCCCTTACCCCTTTCTAACCACCTCTCCAGTTAACATAGTGTGCTGATGATAGACTTCATCCAAAGAGTCTCCAGCAGACTTGGAAAGAAGGATTCTTATTTTTGTGTAATTTTTCATACACAAGATTATGTAATTTCCATTTTAGTTGGTACTAGTTTTATGGTTAAATATAGCTTTTTTTAAAGTCTTATTTTTTTAAGGAAATTCTCAAATTGTGTTGTTTTAAACAAAAGAAGTACATACTGCTTTGGCGTGCTTACCTTTTAAATAATTCCGTCTGGATATTATCACTTTACCTCTGCTACGTGAGAGTATGTTTTTCTACAGTTTTGTTAGTCATAAGTACAATTTAGTTAATTATAAGTAATATATGCATAAGTATCTCATTGCTAGTACCAGTGTTATGCTTAAATTTTGTAGTACAAGTGTCGATCTCTTGAATTGTGCTCGTACACCTCGTAACCTGGGTCAATTATCTAAAGCACATAGTTGAACACCAATTATATTTTGTTTGTCCAAGAAATTTCGATTCTTTGCTTACGTGGTAAGTGACATTTTTGTTAGAATGCCATCTAGGTTACTTCCTTAGTCATATTTCTTGAGCAAGCAATGTTCATTCGAAGAGAATATGCTAGGTATTTTGAAAAAGTAAACCCTAATCTAGAAAAACCTTTTTCATGTTCCAACTGCAACTTTTCCTGTTCTACAAAGGGGCATCTAAAAATTCATGTACAGGTAAATATTTGTGTTTTCATAAAACCTGAGCAAAATTTTTGAGTATTTTTTTTTATGTAAACCTTGATTCAACCACGATAGACAGGTTTATCTTCTGATTGTAAAACCTCATCTAAAATTCTTGGCATTGAGTTATGTAAACCCTGCTCTGAACATTTTTTTCATTAATTTTGTAATTGATTTTGTGAAGATGTCTTAGAGATTTAGTGTATTTCATTTTTTTTATTTTGTTAAGTTCTTTTGTTTCAAGTTTTTATCTTAGAATGGTACATTTGTTTTATATAAACATAGGGAGAGAAAGAGAATTTAGGTAGTTATTTTATTTATTTTCTGTTAAAAATATATGTGTTTTTGTTTTCTTCTTCAAAGAATAAAGTGGGAGATTGAGTTCTCCATTCTCACTGGTGTCTCAGAGAGATTGTCTCTCGATAAGTCAGTAAGTGTTTGCGAATCTCATATTAGAGATATAAAAGTGAAGGTACAATCCTCATGCAAATATTAACATCTACCGACATACAAATCTACCGACCTCCGTGCGTGTCACACGTGATATCAATACTACATATTAATTAATGTACTATCAATCGGGTTCTTATTATACAAGTTCAATTTTAATCTAGTATGTAGTACAGCAATTGTGCGTGGTCTCAGAATAATCTAACACATGAAATAATAATATCAGTGCTAATATTTAAATAATACACCGAAGTGACCGTGTCTTCATTATCTACCCACTAACAACATTATCAAAATGTCAATCGAGCAGCTGAACGAAAAATTTATCATTACAATGAGCGATTTCGAAAAGAGACTGAACACGGCATTAAATAAACCCGGCAACTCGCAAACTGACTTCCAGAAGATCCATGATGATTTTGCGGCCTTCAAGGTTAAGATTACTGCTGATTTGTGCGCCCTTCAGGAGGATGTGACCAGACTGGAGCTTCGTGTGGATGCAATTGACGCAGCTTCCAGGAACCATGTTCTTCTCCTGCACGGTGTTAAAGAATCACCGTCTGAAGACACCCGCTCCCTGATGAGCAATGTTTTGACCGGTCTAGGATGCCCCGACGACGCCATCAAGGCCATCGAGTGCGCCAAGAGACTGGGTCGTGCCTTGCCCAATAAGAGCAGGCCCATCCTGCTTCAGTTCCTGCGCCAGTCCGATCGTCGATCCGTGTGGGAAAGAAAAAAGGGTCTGAAAAACTCTGCTCTCCTCTTAACAGAGTCGCTCACTCCCATACGGCAGAAGTTATTCTCCAAGGTCCGTTCGGTCTTTACACCATTCAAATGCTGGACCAGTGATGGAACCATCGTCGTTCTCCTTCCGGATGGCAGCAAGCGCGCCATCAACTCCCAAAAGCAGCTGGATATCGTGACCGCCCACTTGACGAGGGCCAAGGCTCTTAACCCAGCAGCTCCTCCAGTTAACAAGTCCACCGGCGCCGTGCCCGATTCCGATTCCATTGCTGGTTCTGTTAATGATAACTCCAGACCGATCGGTCTGCGTTCCAGAACCAATAAACATAAATAATAATCTCTTCAAACTTAGTATAAATACCTTGTGGCATCATTATCGGTATTTTTAAAAGTAGGTTACTAAAAATAATAATAAAAAGTGATTTATTTTTGATAATATAAATAATAATCTCTAAAACTACGTTATTAAAAACATATTTTGCTCGAATGGTGAATAGTTTGAATTATCAACAAGTACGTAGGTACATATATAATATACTTAACTTACATTATCGCATTATAACTTATCCTACATATTATAACTTTATTATTAATCTGCCCACAAACCATAATAACAAACATCTTATGAATACCTATATAGTACCCGCTTGCCATACAATTAAGTAATTATTATTATTCAATTCAGCCTGCTAAAATATTATACACATTTAGAAACGCCCGTATTATAATACTCGTGCAGGAAAATTATCGCAATACCGCGCATCTTACAGTTGTTGATACCTACTTACAATTAGGCTACTGGCAGCGTGTGTACTTCACGACCTTTATTTACAATTTCGACGATATTGTGTGCCTTTATCTCATTGTATACCTATATCTCATGTACCTATGCTCAAAATGCAGTGATACTATTATTACTGTTTATTATTCATGTTTATCTTATGTTTTCCATGTATATCATGTTAATAATACTTTAACATTGTATATCTCTCATGTACATATCTATCTACAATGCTACAAATAGATATTGTCTATATTTCAAGAATGCCTACTAACAATAATCCTTATACTATTGATACGGGCTCTACTTTATTTTATTCGTATACTTACAAGCTATCATCAAGCTGTTCATATTATTAATTTGTAATTGCTTTGAAAAATTTAAATAGGTATGTGACGTATTGAACATTGCACATACCAGAAATATTATTATATTTCACTATACATAAAAATAAAAAATAATTTTAAAAATATGTTCATAAATATATGTATATGTAGTATGTACGTATCTCTTACCTGTTTATTATTTACTCTGCGCAACAGAGACACAAAGCCTGTATTAATTTATCTACTTTTATAAATAAGTGAACTACTCCGCGAACTATACACACAGACTTCTTAGCGTCTCGGTACCTACATTTCGTTTACAATATGATATTATAAAGATTTACATTCGTATTGTGATATTATTATATGAATGTAAGTCTATCTTTCTACTCTATTTTACTCTATTTTTCATATTATGATGTTATTATATAAATGTAAGTCTATCTTTCAACTCTATTTTACGCACGTAAACAGTTTTTATTGATAAATTTAGTTTGCCTTTATTTGCTCTAACTTTTTTTTGATTTGAAGTTTTATATACCTGTACCATTATAATTTTTTTAATCATATTGTCAACTTCTATTACTTCATAGATGTCGTTGTTATTTGTAATTGATTTGAAAAATGTATGTAGGTATATGACGTATTGAACATTGCGTATATTAAAAATATTATTATATTTCACCAATGATTAAAAAATATATATACATATGTGTGTATGTGTATGTATAATATTTACGTGTATTTCACAAGTAACTCACGACTCACATATACCAACAATTCACTTAGGTATCTATGATGTAATTTTAGACATGATTATATATCGTACATATCTTATAAATTAATATTTTGTTTATGCTAAAAATATTTCTTTAAATTTACAACCGTACTATTAAGATCATCGCGCACTTCTTGGATTTTTATCATTTTTATTTTTATTTAACCTTCCGTTGAATATAGTAATTTATATAATTTTTTTTTTAAATTAGTTTTTTCTATTTCCTTATATATTGTTATCTTCTTATATTGTTTATAATCATATGTTTTGTAATTCTATAATTCGTCGAGTAATCGACGTATTATTTATCCACAACCTTACACCATTCCCCCATTCCACTCTCAATCCCCCCCTCTTTCCTAACATGCTCTCCGTACTTGCTGCTCACATTTATATTTCACTATTTCACCAGTATAGTATAACATCATGCGCGTCCTTCATAAAACTCTGCATTTATTATGATTATTTTTTTTTTATCTTGTGGAGAATCACTTATCAACCGTATAAACTAATTTTTAGGTGTGTTATCCCTAATGGCAGAGACTTGAACGGCGAAAAGACAACCACAGATTATTCCGATTCTAATAGCCGTTCTGACAAGTCATGTCATACGTTTGTCATTCTCCACATTAGCCTTCCGAGTTTGATTTAAAATTGTAATCTTTTAAATCTATAAAAATAAAATTATCCTTCTGATATATAAATCGTATTTATTTGGAGTCAAAATATACATGGATGGTGACGTTGTTGTAAGACAGGTAAGTGTTAAATAATCGACGTTCCTAACCTCCATAAATGGTAACAACCCGACGATTTCACGCGGTAATCTTGAATATTTCTCTCTTTTCGATAAATGACAATCAGACGATCAGAACGACTATTGGACCGGAATCCTGAGGAATCACACGGTGAGTTCATTCTTACAATTATTTTCAAAATTTTAATTTACACTTTGTCCTTGAATATTAAATGCTCCTCAGTAAATATAAAATTATGAATTATATACATACTTCCTGTGATTGTTACGACAATTTCAGATATACGAGAATGCAAAACCCCATACTGTGATTTTTAAAGACATCCTGATTTTCATGATTTAATTTTCACCAACTAATGATAAAAATGTCTCTTATTCTTTTAAGAATTAAGCTTGCGTATAAAATCTTTTTCAGTGAGAATTCCAAAGGATCTCTACACGGGTGCATGCAGAACAGCAACACGTTCCAGCCACAGTGACGTACATCATTGCAGAGAATAGCAGCCAAATCTATTCATGCTACCAGTACTCCATCCCCACGAGATTCTGCAAGCCACAGCAAGCAGCATAGAACGCCGTTGGAGACAAAAGAACCGATACAATCGTAAAGTTTTTAAAATTTTCACTAATTTTAATTTTTAATTTTGAGTACCTACATGACTTTGCAAAATGTGTTATTACAACAATATGTTACAACTAAATCCTGGCAAATTTTAAATGGGAACAATATTAATCAACAATTCTATAATTGGATAAACTACCTACTTATTAAAATATTAATTGCAAATTTTTAATCCTGAAAAATATATACAAATATCAATCTGTAAATTAAAGGTTCGAATCTCGGATAATATTAACAAAATATTTCACCAATTTATGACTCTATATTAGTTTCGAAAAAATTACATAGATCGTTCCTTTAAAAAAGTAAATTCCATTGATTTTTTAAAAAAAATATCCATCTGCATATTTGCCGAATTTCCACACATTTGCTAATCTCGAACTAAATGCGAAATGACCACACCTGTCAGCCAAGACAGTAACCTCGATAAATTCTTCTCCGAACAAACCTCCGGAACGAGTTCAACGTGTAATCAACAAACTAACAACATGGAATCTACCAACACAAATCAAGACCTCCACCATGTCTCAGTAAGGCTTCCACGTTGCTGGAAGGACAACATTTCATTATGGTTTGTGCAGACAGAGGCGCAATTTGCAAATTCACGAATAAAAGACGATTTTACAAAATACAATATCATCGTCGCAGCTCTAGATTCGCAAATTCTACAAAGCGTGAGTGACATTGTCACGAAGCCGCCAACAGCTGAAAAATATGCAACTCTCAAGACAGCACTTATTGATCGTCTCCAAGATTCAGCGGAGAAGCGTCTGACACGTCTTCTCACAGGGATTCAGCTAGAAGATAGGAAACCCACAGAACTCCTACGTCATATGCTTGAATTGGCCGGACCCGCTTTAGCGGAAAGTGAGATAGTGCGAACATTATGGATGCAGCGCCTACCACAACACGCGCAAGCAATACTCTCAGCACTCTCGGAAAATAATATCTACCAACTGGCGTCAGCAGCAGATAAAATAATTGACATATACCAAACAACTGAATGCAGTGCGGTGGATCACAAGAATAGGCAGAGTTCATCAAGAGCGGAACCAACCGAAACATCCATATTGCTACAACTCCAGAAACAAGTTTCAGCTCTCACACACGAAGTATCCAAGTTAAAACTTACCCAGACGAATCGCTCTACAGATTTCCGAGGAAGAAGAACTCAAAGTCCTCGTAGGAACTTCTCATATCATAATGCACCACAACATAACTACACAAGAAAAAGCAGGTCCAAGTCTCGTGATAGACCAGCTGAGAAGAACAATGATTTTTGCTATTACCACATGCGATTCGGGGAAAAGGCTCACAAGTGCTATCAACCGTGCTCTTTTACTAAAAAAAAAAACTTCGGGAAACGACAGCGGAACCTCGCAGTAGAGACATGTGAGATTCCCAACAACAAAACTTGTCGTCTCTTCGTGTATGACTTGCAAACACGACAGAAATTCCTTGTGGATACTGGTGCAGATGTTTCTGTCATACCGAGAAATCCATCTTATAACAAGAACAGTTTAACTTCTGACAATTATCCCACTACGTTGTATGGAGCGAATGGAAATCCCATTAAAACCTATGGTACAAGGACCGTCGAACTCAATTTTGGCCTACGACGGGCATTAAAATGGCGATTCATTGTTGCCGATGTTTCAAGACCGATACTAGGCGCAGATTTTCTACACAATTACAACTTAACGGTTAACCTCAAAAAAGCAATTATCGCAGACCAGTCTACAGGTTTACTAATCAAGGGAACAACTTACAAAGGACCAACTTCTGGAATTTCTACCATTTCTACATCGCAAAAATATCGGGACATCCTGAACAAATATCCTAACTTAACAAGACCTAATATGAAAATTCCTGATAAACAAAAACATACAGTAACCCATTGTATAGAGACGAAGGGACCTCCTGTCACTGAGCGTGCTCGTAGGCTGGCACCAGCTCTACTAGAAGCAGCCAAAAAGGAATTCAAGTTCTTAATGGAGCAGGGGATTTGCAGGCCATCAAAAAGTAATTGGGCCAGCCCCTTGCACATGGTCAAGAAGCCAAATGGTGAATGGCGTCCGTGCGGGGACTACCGCAGATTAAACGCAAAAACAATCGTAGACAAATATCCTATATCTCAACTGCAGGATTTCGCACACAAATTATCAGACGCTACTATATTCAGCACCATAGATATGACGCGTGCCTACCACCAGATACCAGTGGAACCAGCGGACATACCAAAGACAGCGATCATTACCCCATTTGGGTTATTTGAATTTACACGTATGCAATTCGGACTAACAAATGCAGCACAAAGCTTCCAGCGATTTATGCATGCTGTAACCAAAGACTTAGATTTTTGTTTCGTTTATTTGGACGACATACTAATCGCTTCCAAAAACGAAGAAGAACACAA
Source organism: Hesperophylax magnus (assembly GCA_026573805.1). Lineage (NCBI taxonomy): Eukaryota > Metazoa > Arthropoda > Insecta > Trichoptera > Limnephilidae > Hesperophylax > Hesperophylax magnus. The sequence goes on along the minus strand of JAIUSX010000144.1, from coordinate 52,173 downwards.
AAAACATCTAGACTTACTGCTAAATCGTCTTGCCGAATATGATCTGGTAATTAATATAAACAAGTGCCAATTTGGTGTGCATAAAGTTAACTTCTTGGGTCACACAATCACCCAAAAAGGAATGTCGCCAATTAAAGAAAAAGTAACAGCAGTCACAGAGTTTCCAACACCAAAAACAGCAAAAGACTTGCGAAGATTTTTGGGAATGCTAAATTACTATCGCCGATTCCTTCCAAATTCTATCAACACACAGACTAAGCTATTCAACAGCATCAGCGGTTACAAAAAGAACGACAAAAGGATACTCACATGGAATCAAGAACTGACAGAAGCGTTTGAGGAAAGTAAACAGCAATTAGCAAATGCAGCTTTACTCGCGCATCCAATCCCATCAGCAAGAATTTCTATAATGGTCGACGCTAGCGACATAGCCATGGGAGCCTCACTACAACAGTTCAACGACAACTCTTGGGAACCTCTAGGATTTTTCTCGAAAAAATTTACACCTGCTCAAAAGAAGTACAGCACCTTTGATCGAGAACTTACCGCCATTTACGAAACTGTAAAATATTTCCGGAACCACATTGAAGGTAGAAATTTCACTATATATACGGACCATAAACCAATTACCTTCGCCTTTAATAAGAAGCGAGCCTCCAGCTCACCACGTCAAGAAAGGCAGCTGGATTATATAGCGCAATTTTCAACAGACATTAGACATGTTTCCGGAGAACATAACGTAGTAGCTGACGCACTATCTCGAATAGAGGAGATTAATAGTCCTACTTCTATTGACTATAGGCAGATGGGAATAGCGCAGTGTCAAGACGACGGACTTATGAAGGCAAAAGATGACACCGCCCTCGCCTTACGTCAAATGGTGATACCTGGCACCGAAACTTCAATATGGTGTGACATATCAACAGGTAACATCAGACCATTTGTACCGGCTTGCATGCAAAAACAAGTAATTGAAAGTGTACATAATATTTGCCACCCTGGCATCCTGGGAACGACAAAAACAATTAAACAAAGATTTGTATGGCATAAGATGGCTACAGACATAAAAAACTTTGTCAAGCAATGTGTAGCCTGTCAAAAAGCTAAGGTCTCCCGACATACTGTTGCACCATTAGCAACATATATATTACCTGAGGATCGATTCCGAAATATACATATCGATCTAGTTGGACCTCTCCCAATATGTAACGAGTACCAGTACATACTTACAATGGTCGACAGATTTACCCGATGGCCTGAGGCGATTCCTCTAAAAAATATGACAGCAGAAACGGTCGCCACGGCATTGACGACCCATTGGATTGCCCGTCATGGAACTCCTGACAGCATAGTAACCGACCAGGGGCGTCAATTTGAAAGTTGCCTCTTCAAAAAACTTACAGAGAAGTTTGGTATCAAGCACCAGAGAACAACTGCGTATCACCCACAAGCCAACGGTATGATTGAGAGATGGCACCGTACGTTAAAATCATCTCTTATGGCATGTGGAGACCAGAATTGGGTTGAAAATCTACCACTCATTTTACTTGGCCTAAGAGCAACAGTACGTGAAGATTTGAAGTGTTCACCAGCAGAACTAACTTACGGTAGAACTCTAAAACTCCCATGCGATTTCTTCACAGCAACTCCACGCGAGGAACCAGATACGTATATAGGACGACTCCAGCGGAAGTTCGAGAACATCAAATCAACTCCTGCCAGCGTCCACGGTACAAGAAAAATTTTTGTTCACAAAGACCTACCTACTTCTACACATGTGTTCCTTAGAACCGATGGGGGAAGAAAGCCACTTCAGAACCCCTACGAAGGCCCATACCAAGTTGAAGAGCGTAATGAAAAAACATTCGTCATTACCGTTAAAGGACAACCAAAACGCGTCTCGATAGACCGACTAAAACCTGCCTTTGTACCAGTAGAGGATAATGTACCTATTTCAACATCTGTCCAGGAACCACTCCCAGAAAACATTACAAGAACAAGGTCTGGTCGCAGAATTCATTTTCCTGATAGATACCAATCAGTACGCAAATGAATGGAACTATGGCAAAATAAATTCATTTCTTTATTAACATTCATACAAACTCATATCAAATATAAGTTGATTCATACAAAACAAAATTTTATAGTAATCTATATAAAATACATAACCAAACTCATTGGAATTTCAAAGTATATATATTTTAAATTTACCGAGCAAAAATACTAAAAGTCTACAAAAACTTGATGAAATTTTGAGCTTTAGTATTCAAACTATCATAATTCTTGTAACAAATGAAAATTTTTCATTCTTAAAATCATGTAAATAACATGTAACTAGTTTTAAGTAAACTTTAAAATCGTATATTACACGATACAACATCAATGTCTAAGATATTATCTTACAACCAGCTAAGATAGCGAACACTTTAATATGTTTTACAATAAATGTACCAAGCATAATATATCACGCATTAATATAACAAATGTCTTACCATTATATCTTACCATAATATATAACATGTACTTAAGATAACTTATATATATAAAACGGGCTTAATATTTAACATTTATCATGTAAACCACATACCAGATATTAATGTATACCTATATAATAAACATATCCAAGTTCAAAACCATTCCGCTATACGCGTTGAAGTTTCATATATTAAAAGAAAAAAAAAATTTTAAGCATTTTTATGTAAATCTTGTTATGCAGAAATTTTACATGTACTTTTAACAACTTTTAACAAACCTATGTACTTAGTTTTACAGTACATTATGTATTCTAAAGGAATTGAACATGTTGTTGAAATTTTCTCATTTATATGATACAATAATATTTTATACCATTTCTTTTAATGAAATGTAATTGTTTATAACCTTGTAATATTTTAACCGCATCCTCTCAAGTGTGATTCAGGTAACCTGCATCACACCTGATAGAATGTGTTGTTAAAAAAACTATTTTATCTAAATATTACTCCTTAAGTGTTTACAATGGTATTAGCAAATTTATCACAAGTTCAGGTATTCAAACCTAGTATATAAATAGACTACACTTGTAAACAGTTGACGAGCTATTATTATATGTTCATAAAAAGCAAATATTTTTTAATATATACTATGTACTCTCTAAATTGAATTTTCAGGTTCATGCATTTATAACTTGTACTTTATATTATAAATAGTTTTAATAATGTACTTTATCATATTTCAGTAATAGAAAATTTACTTTATATGAATAATAATTGTACAGCTTCTAGTATAAACACACAAGATGTTTCTAGGCTACTTTTAAATGATATTCATGCCACCATTCAGCCAATAGCTTGAAATAATTTTGCTCATTTTTAGCCAAGCTCCAAACCAAATGTTGTTGAAGCCACACTAGTTATAGATTTACTTTTTAAGCTCATGGAATATTTTTATACAACTAGTGATATAGGTGATATACAATAATGCACATAATCTTAAAATCATACTTTTTATTGCATTAAAAATTGTTCATGATGTGCATACAGTAATTTAATAAAGCCACAGACACATGTTTTTAAACAGTATTGTAGTCCTAGGTATAAAGAACCAATTTTAAATATTAAGATTTCTTTTTATGTCGTTATAACTTTATAACTGGAGGGGAGGCGTGTGGAGAATCACTTATCAACCGTATAAACTAATTTTTAGGTGTGTTATCCCTAATGGCAGAGACTTGAACGGCGAAAAGACAACCACAGATTATTCCGATTCTAATAGCCGTTCTGACAAGTCATGTCATACGTTTGTCATTCTCCACATTAGCCTTCCGAGTTTGATTTAAAATTGTAATCTTTTAAATCTATAAAAATAAAATTATCCTTCTGATATATAAATCGTATTTATTTGGAGTCAAAATATACATGGATGGTGACGTTGTTGTAAGACAGGTAAGTGTTAAATAATCGACGTTCCTAACCTCCATAATCTCTTATCTTTACCAAAATTATTTACACTTATAGAAAAACTTACATAATTCACGATGATTACTATTATGTATCAAAACTGTAGAGGACTACGCACTAAAACAGACATATTTCACAATAATATTTTATTGAATGACGATTGTTACATATTCGGTATTTCTGAAACTTGGCTAATTAATTCTATTTTAGATCCGGAACTGGCACCAACAGAATTTTACAGCGTTTTCAGACGGGATAGATCAAATAACATTACAATTAATAGCATAAACAACCAAGAAGATTCTCGTCGAGGTGGTGGAGTGATGATCATAACACATAACAATCTTAACGCTTATCCTCGCGAAGAATTGGTCTGCAATGCTGAATGTATCTGGGTAACTATTCCTCCTTCTAACTATACCTCCAAACGTACTATCCATGTAGCCTGTGTTTATCTCCCACAGGGACAAGGGTATGAAACTGCACTCAATTCATTCCTTTGCTTACTTGCTAACGTAAAAGATCAACATCCCGATGACATTTTACTTGTAATTGGAGATTTTAATATGCCCACCGTAACATGGAATATACATAACACTTGACACCTGAAAACTTGAACACAATTAGTTCCTCACTTGCTGACACAATCCATTATTCTGAATTAAAACAATATAATTACATAAAAAATGCAAATAACAGAATCCTGGATTTAGTTATCTGTAATGAGGAATGCCAAGTATCTCGTGCATGCGATCCTCTTGTCAGCGAAGACTCGCACCACCCATCACTCAAAATTATGCTCAAAATCGATATACTTCCTATTATTCACGTCCCACCTAAAGAAATTTATCAGTTTACAAAAGCCAATTACGAGTTAATCAACCAACATCTGTCAATGACAGACTGGTCATTTACTCAGGAAAATTTGGATATTGACGAAGTAGTCGATTCTTTCTACAACATTTTAAACAGTACCATCAACCGGTTTGTCCCTAAACGTATCATCAAAAAGAGAAAATTTCCAAACTGGTATTCAGCTTCTCTAATTAAAATCATTAAAGATAAACAAAAACTCCATAAAAAATGGAAATCCAATAATAATCCAGTAGACTACATAGAGTTTTCAATCAAACGTACCCAACAAAAAAACTTACAGAAGCATTGCTTTATTCAGTACATAAGTTCAGTTGAATCTAATATTCTTATAAATAATAAACAACTTTGGAACTATGCTAAAAGCAAAAGTAAAACAAATGGCATCCCACAAATCATGCACCTTAAAGATGAGTCAGGCACCGGTGCTCAACAAGTGTGTCAACTATTCTCTAAACACTTTCAGTCCACCTATGTTAATGATAAGGACACGAATGATCCCAGTATAGTCGATAGTTTTACCTATATGAATAATCATAACCCGATTGGGTACGTACAAATAAACAATTTTTGATCAATAAATACCTGAAGAATTTAGACATTAGTAAGGGTGCTGGCAGTGATGGTATATCGCCATTCTTTGTTTCAAAATGTGCAAAAAATCTTTCATACCCCCTAACTAATATATTTAGAATGTCACTAAAAGCAGGAAAATTTCCTACAAAGTTTAAAGAAGCAACTATAATCCCTATTCATAAAACAGGTTCTAAAAGCAACATTGTAAACTACCGCCCAATCTCAATTTTAACTGTATTTAGTAAACTCTTTGAAAAAATTGTCTACGATCAAATTTATACAACAATTGTTCGCAATATACAAAACCAACAACACGGATTTCTACAAAAAAGATCGGTACTAACAAATTTGGTAAATTTCACGGAATATTTAACGAGCAATATGGACAATAGAAACCAAGTAGATGTAATCTACACTGATTACTCTAAGGCCTTCGATAAAGTAAACCATTTCATTTTAATTAAAAAATTAAGTCAAATAGGCATCCATGGTGACTTACTTCGGTGGCTCACTTCATACCTTCAGAGCAGACTTCAATGTGTATCAGTTGCGGGAACTAAGTCCAGTTTCTTTTCCGTGCCCTCCGGTGTACCTCAAGGTTCTCATTTAGGGCCATTATTATTTAATGTGTATATTTATGATATTCACAAATGTTTTTTACACGCCAATTACCTAGCATATGCAGACGATAAAAAAATCTACTTAGTTATCAAATCAATCGAAGATTGCATTAAACTTCAAGAGGATCTCAATCGTCTTTTTAACTACTGTGAATCAAATAAACTTGTAGTAAATACCTCAAAGTGCAATAAATTATCATTTACACGTAACAACAATAAAATTTCCTTTGATTATACATTAAACGGGACACAAATCAAAGAAATAGATTTTATCAGAGACCTTGGGGTAATACTGGATGTGAAATTAAACTTCATTCAACACACTGATGCAATCATCAACAAAGCCAACAAAATGCTAGGATTTATAATACGTTTAACGAAACCTTTCCGCAACCTTAAGACTCTATATTCCCTTTACACAGCGTTCATCCGTCCCCACCTTGAACACTGCACACCGATCTGGACTCCTTTTTACCAAGCTCACATTGAAAGAATCGAAAGAATTCAAAAAAAAATTTTTAAACGCATTAATTATAAAAAAAACTTACATTTCTCAAATTACGCCGATTCTATTAATTACCACAACTTCAACTCACTTCATACGCGACGTTTGATTTTTGACCAAATCTTATTATTTAAAATTCTTAACAATGGCCTCGACTCACCAGAGCTAATGAATTTAATAAATATTCATATTCCAACAAGATCAACACGGCAATCCCATTTGTTTCATTTACCTACATGTAGAACTAACTTTAGAAAAAATTCACCAATTCCACGAATATGTGCCCAATATAATACTAAATTTCAAAACATAGACATTTTTAGCAATACACTTCACAAATATCGATTAGAAGTAACTCGTACGATCGAAAATTAATACAATAGTATGGAATGTATCCAGAGCATCTCCTATCCTCATCCTAAATTCCTATTCCTCCCCTCCTCACCTAAAATATATATATTTTTTTTATACAATAAAACTCCATCTCCAACTAATTTTAATATAGGAGACTTTTTTGGCTTGACTGTATTTAACATGTATATATTTATATTTATTTTTTATGTATAAGCTGTTTGTCTCTTACCTTTACCAATAAATAAATAAATAAATAAATTAATTATAATAACGATTGTGCAACACCAGTCTGCGAATTAGTTTTCTCTTTTCGTTTTCTTGGTTTATAACTTGTTTGGTTTTATGGTTTTCTTTAAAAACTTATTTATTTCTACTAGCTTTGTCTTTTATGTATATGCGCGGGAAAGAAAGGTATTCGCGTGATTTTTTTTTGTTTTAAGGTAATTTTACTTCACTTCGCGGCGTAAAATTTCCGGCGGTTGCGGGGAATTGTAACGTTAAAGGATTGTGCAAGTTTGGATTGCAAGGGTAGTGCCCGATTATTGTTTTGTTGAGAGTTTTTTCGGGTTACTCCCCTGCGATCGGTTGGACGGGCGGGCTAAATAACGCGGGTAGGAAGATCGGGGAACAATACGGAGAGGACGAGTCCGCGGTGTGCGTTGCGTTTTGCTGGACAAATTAATATTGAAAAAAAATGGAAAAGAGCACGCGAATACCATGATCCGATCCTTCGGAGACTTTCCGTGTAAATCAACCAAACATAAAATAGACGTTTTGACTCCTGCGTGAGATCAGCCGGTTCTTTGTTCGAATGGTATTGTTCGAAGAGATTAAAATATACAATCATTTATTTGGATTAAAAAATGGTTTTATTTGTGAGTGTTTTTGAAGTGTAATTCCTTGGAGACTACACTGGGTTACCAAGCATGCTGTCGAGGTGACACAAAGATGAATCATCATTGTTCCGTTAAACGTTCAATGGATGCTGATTAATTGAGGGTGGCCTCGCGCACTCCTTCCCACGAATCTCTACCCGGCGCAATTTGATACGGATTTTGCGGGGGCCTGTCGTCCTGTTCACCGCTGGCGGACTGTCAAAACACCTTCAGACGTGACAACATGATCAAGGTTCTTCAATGTTTTTACACATGATGCCTCCTTGCCTTAGCCCTATCAAAGCCCTGATGATTGACAAGGGTCCATGCTCATCAGACGTGACCTCAGACGTGACAATATTTAGTCCGTTATCACTGCTGAGATCGATGATAAAAACGAAGTCCAAATCTTTCAATTTTGAACTCATTCAATTAAAAGTTTCAGATTTTTCGTTTTTTAGTCACATAAAAAAACAATAAATAAATAATTATGTAGGAACAACAATAAAACCAACTAGGCACACGACTAACAATAATAAATGTATTGTATTATTACTTTTGTTTATTATTTATTATTTTTATTATTTTTTATTACTTTTGTTGTTTATAAATACCAACATGTTTCATGAGCAACGCTCACTTCTTCAGGGGTTTAATAATACTAATTATAAATAATAGACATAGACAATGGTGTCAATAGAGAAATTGTGGTGAAGATCATGGTATTCCAGGTGCTCCAGTGAGATGAAAGCCGGAGGTGCGCTGAATCTCGAGGGCAGATGATAAGAGTGCTAAAGGGCTCATAAAGGGAGCGGCCCGCTCAGTTCGATGTAAATGCCGCGAGGCCTAGGCGCAGACCAGCGAATATGTCTCAAAGCCTATGTGCAGGCCGGCGAAGATGTCGCAAGATCTAGGCGCAAATGTGAGTTCTCACGGAGTCGGTGGTTTGTTGTATATTCACTCAATGACTGAGTTCTGAGAACTGACTGAACTGTAGCGCTGCGTGCTTTCATTTATATCACCCGCGTCTACTAGAGCCGGGAACATTCCAGCAGTCGTAAGTTGATAGGTGCGCCTTCGTTATTATTCCACAAAAAATCTCTATATTTCTAGGATTTACCGCGAATTATTTTAGTAACTTGCCGCTATTGATTTTAAGAAGTTGTTGGTTTTTTGACAAAATTCTTTCAAATCTGTAAATTTTTTTTCCGCTATTTTTTGATGTTTTATAATTCAGATTTGAATTTTCTTCTCGATATTTTCAATTTCACGCCAAAGGACCCAACCCATTGCTTGATACTTCACAATAAATCTACACATTGTGGTTTATTTATGACATTGTCATTTCATTCTGGAATCTCTTTGGCTGTGGTGCTTGTTTAGCGGCAGTGCGTAGTGACTCAATAACTCTCGCATACAGATCGTCGATGAAACCTTATGAAGGTTATTTTTGCATCCTGACTTTTTCTTTCTTAAAAAAATGATGCTATTGCAAAATAAGACATGTTTTGTGCTCTCCACTTTATTGGGTCCGAAGCTTTCGGGCAGTTATTTATTTAATTATTTATTTATTTAATATCTACGGTATAAATATACCATAAACAATGACAACATGTCACAGTTAAAATCGTGGAAATATTTAAAAAAAAGAATTGCAAATATATGTGGCATTTGATTGTGAAATGACATTAGAGAGTAAGTAAGTAAGTAAACAAGAGATACAAGTACATAAGTTTATATAGTGCATGGGCCGGTGATCTGTCCATTCACCGTCGTATTTTATTGAAATATTTCTGGTTATCTTTTAAAATGTGGCCGTCCCTATACAGTGATATAAACAGCTCGTTATGTATAATTTTGTACAAGTGCATCGACTAAAATATTGACTAAATGTATGAAAAATGGTAAGGCTCTCGGTTTCGACAATATTGATGCTGAATATTTAAAAGGAGATAATACCGTATAATTCGCGCGTGGTTGTGCAATCTTTTTAACCAATGTTTAAAAAAGGGATACACCCTTTAGATCGGAGAAGGGCTGTGATCATGCCATTATGCAAAGGTCACGTATAAAAAACAGAAACTTTTCTATTCCTTTGTAGATCTACAAAAAGCATATGACCGAGTCGAAAGAAAAAGCTATGGATGGTTTTGCCGAAGTATGGAGTGAATACGAACCTGAATCAGGCAATTGTGTATCTGTATGACGGAAGCGTTGCATGTGTTAGGGTGAACGGTGGTTTTACGGGGTGGTTTGGTAACACAAAAGATGTTAAACAAGGCTGTGTAATGTCACCGTGGTTATTCAATCTAAATATGGATAATTGTACGCAAGAATTTAAAGAGGTGGCCGCGCATTTGAGTAATCTGAAAGTATGTTGCCTGTCGTAAGCTGATGATGCGGTCTCTCGTATCTAGGATGTGTATGTATGAAGAATGAGTTTATGATGAATATAATTAAGTCAAAAGAAAATTGAAGAAAATTGGTCAAGAGGGAGTACGAAAACAGTGTGCAATATAGTTGTGAATTAGGAATACTTGTAGCAGGTAGATGAGGATATGTAGTTAGCAAGGATGTTTACGAGAGATTGGATGGCTGACAGAGATATTGAAAAAAGGTTAAATGCAGGTAACTCCATAAATTGAGGACTGAACGCAGTTGGTGCTAACAAAAAACTCTCGGAAGAAGTTAGCAGTCCACAATGGATTGCTTGTACCTATCCTGATGTATGGAAGTGAGGCATGGAACTGGAAGAGAAAAGATTATGGTAGATTGAATTCTGTTGAATTGAGATCCCCGAGGCATATGTGTGGTAAGACCATATATGATGGTGTGAAAAAAGTGGAGAACCGCAAAGAGTTTTTTTTTATTTTTTTTTTTTATAGTGAATACCTCACAAGAGTCCCAACTGCTCCCGTCTGGAGCCAGTGAGACTATGGCATCCCCAATTGGGGGATGTTGTGAGGCTGAAGGTAAGTGGGGAAGGGAAAGAGGAAGGTGGGGAAGTACCTGGCTATTCAGATCTAGTCACTAAACACGGCTAAAGCCATTTGGAGCAACGTTTCAATTCTGAATGGTGGTCTTACACCAGGGCGATACTGGTAGTATCTTCCACTCTGGAACGTGCCGCAAATATACTATATATTATTTTAATTAATTAATTGTGAAATAACACAAATTAATCAAATAAAATTTATTTGCGCACGCCGGGTTCGAACCCGCGACCTTCGGAATGGCAGTCCAATGCGTTACCACTGGACTATGCCGGCCGTCATCAGAGTGCATGGCTGATGTAAGCGTAGTGAGTAAGATTAAGAAGGGTCGCATAGATGGTTTAGGCATGTAGAGTGAATGAGCGAAGAAAAATTGTTATGAGAATATCGATGATAATGTGAATGGTAGCATAAGTCGGGGACGCCCGAGAGAGACATGGCACGATCAAGTGAACCAGTTACTCGAGTCGTGCCATCTCAAGAGTCAGAATTATAAAAGAGTATGTATGAATGTGAATTAGGCAAGAAGAGTGTGTCCGTCCTCTCTGTCGGCGTGATGGTTAGTTAGTCTTCTTCTCGCAGAATAACTTTATTTGTTGATAAAACCTGAATAAGATGATGCAATTGCATTTATTAAATCCCCTCAACCATTTGGTCGTTCCTTTGTATTATTTGATCTTGCATTTTTACATATTCGAATTTCAGTTCGTGTGATTTTCAGTCAACTATGAAATACATTTTTAATCATAATTTTTTTCCGTATTAAGTAACTCCTTTTACGACCGTTAAAACGCTTCTCACAATCAAAATATCATTTGATATAGTGTTAACTCGGAGAGGGGCGACCGAAATTTTCAATGTTATACACTTTTGTTCTCAGCATATCACTATTCGTATTGTGTTTCGTTTCTCCAGGTGATATTGAAACTGTTACCATCAAGGCAGAATCAGGACCCCGAGAAGAAGTTAGAGGGGGAATGCCTTATACAGATATTGACATAGACCTCCCAGATGTTAAAAAAGAATGCTTAGAGCACTCCGAAAAGATTACCAAGATCGCAGGTAGTCAGAATATTTATCCTTTTTTTACAAAATTAAATTTTATTGATTCTGTTTTTGCCTTTATCCAGGGCATCAAAAAATTAAAAATAATTTATTTTTGCACTGAGTTCACTAGTTAAATAATTGATTAAAGCGTTGGCGGTAAGTAAAACGCAATTAACGAGTGGTAAGGTCCTCGACAGGAATATAAATAATTTGTTGTGTTTTCACATTGAATTCATATAAAATAATTCTACATGTAACACATTCCAGAGCCATGGAATTTTTGTCGTTGTTAATTTAACATTGTAAAACCCGCTTAACAGTCAAAGAAAATTTTGAGCAGGCTCAAGTAAACAATTTATGCTCTTCCAATGCTTTTATGGTTTTACTGTTTCTGCTTACATTTATTATATGTTTATAAGCTTTATGCATAATCTTTTTCAGGCGGCTTCCGGAAGACAGGTCCTGGAAAAAAACAACACCATTGTCATCATTGCAACTATTCCTGCAATTACGAATCAGCGTTAGAACTACATTTGCGTACCCATACTCGAGAAAAACCCTTTTCATGTCCCGACTGTAAATATGAATGCCCTTCAAAAGGATCTCTTAAAAGTCATATGATTACCCACAGTAGTGAAAAACCTTTTTCATGTCCATACTGTAACTATTCATATAAGCGGAAGGTTGGTCTAAAAAGTCACATGCTTACCCACAGTGGTGAAAAACCTTTTTCATGTCCCGATTGTATTTATTCATGCTCTTCAAAGGGAAGTCTTAAAAGTCATATGATAACCCACAGTGGTGAAAAACCTTTTTCATGTGCTGACTGTAAATATTCATCCTATTGGAAGATAGATCTAAAAAGGCACATGTTTACCCACGGTAGGGAAAAACCTTTTTCATGTCCCGATTGTAATTATTCATACTCTTCAAAGGGAAGTCTTAAAAGTCATATGATTACCCATAGTGGTGAAAAACCTTTTTCATGTCCGGACTGTAAATATTCATGCTATCGGAAGAGAGATCTAAAAATGCACATGTTTACCCACGGTGGTGAAAAACCTTTTTCATGTCCCGACTGTAAATATTCCTGCTATTGGAAGAGAGATCTAAAAAGGCACATCTTTAATCATGGTGGGGAAAAACCTTTTTCATGTCCATACTGTAACTATTCATGTAAAATTAAGTATGGTCTAAAAATTCACATGCTTACCCACAGTGGTGATAAACCTTTTTCATGTCCCGATTGTAACTATTCATGCTCTTTAAAGCGAAATCTTAAAAGACATATGATTATCCACAGTTGTGAAAAACCTTTTTCATGTCCCGACTATAAATATTCATATAAACGGAAGGTTGGTCTAAAAAGTCACATGCTTGCCCACTGTGGTAAAAAACCTTTTTCATGTGCTAACTGTAACTATTCATGCTCTTTAAAGGGATATCTTAAAAGTCATATGATTACCCACAGTGGTTAAAAACCTTTTTCATGTGCTGACTGTAAGTATTCATGCAAAAAATAGAAATCTTAAAAGTCATATTCTTACTCACAGTGGTAAAAAACCTTTAACGTGTCCCTACTGTAACTATTCATGCCGTTAGAAAGGAGATCTAAATAGACACTTTTCTGCCCACGAATTCGACCTTAATTCTAAAAAAAAAAGAATCTTTAATACCTACTCCTATCATCACGTAGAATCACCTCCCGAAGGTAGCTCCCTTTCCCGCCGGACACCCTGTATAAGCAGTTTGTTTCCCCTATCCTAAAGCAGTAGTGTAGAACGTGACAGTAATGATTTAGGTATTTTGTGTGCATGAATTAAAAATAAATTGTTTGTGTTAATTTTTTTAGTCTTATATTTTAAAAATAGTGTGTATGTATATATTTTGGTCAAAAATAACCAATTTTCTGAAAAAGATAAATTTTATAAGCTAGTTTTGTTTTGTTTAATTATTTAAAAAAAAATATAGCAATATTGTTTTTTTTTTTTTTGGGGTGTTATGCCGTGTTGCGCTAACTCCTTCTTTAGCCGACGTTTCGGACAGCGTTGCAGTGTCCATCACCAAGGCAGATCTGGTAGATCCGAAGATGTGTCTGATCTACCAGATCTGCCCTGATGATGGACACTGCAACGCTGTCCGAAACGTCGGCTAAAGAAGGAGTTAGCGCAACACGGAATAACACCCCAAAAACAAACAACAAAAATGCTTTTGGCCGTGAGAATCTAAAAACTTAAGCAATATTGTTAGTTTTTAGGCTATATTAAAAATGTTATTAAAATACAGGTAAAAAATTCTTATAATAGTCTTTACCTTACCTACGAGAACATTGCATTCACCTTTTGATTTGTTTGTAACACACATAATGATGATTCTATACAAGTTCGATCATACTTGCTTTATATATTATCATACGTTGATTTATTTACTATTTCAGCTCCTGCTATTTTAAATCTAACAAGAAAAATTATTTTCTATTTCTCTGCCTTTCAACGAACATGGATATTTTTTTGTATTTATGTACAGGTAAACATAGTATTAGTATTTGCATTATTTTTAAATATAGTTATGCCATGTGTGGTTAGTATGTGATATAAAAAATATGTATATTCATGTATCCTGTCATACTTACATATTGTAATAAAGTGTTAATATCTTTGTAATAGCCCGAAAAGACTTTAATCGTCTAAATAAATAAAAATAGTATATGTTCTTTTCATCAAAATCTTAAATCCTCAAAATTTCTTCACCGATTGCTTTGAAACTTGGACACAATGTTGCATCCGAATGCGGGTGTTTTATAACAATATTATATAAATTTTACTTGTGACAGAAAAAAAATGCTTTTTTGTCACGCGTGACATGTAAAAACATGTTTTATTTTACAACAGCATCATCTGTTCGACGTAAAAGCTACAAGCTATTGTTTCTGATGTCAACCTTTGATTCATAACCCAGCCAGGCCGAAGAAGAGTGTAAAAAATACTTTAAGGTTAACTAGTACATACACGATATCTCAATAATTAATGGTTGAATTCAATTCATATTTTTTGTAATCTTTTAGAAAATACCAACCTAATTTCTCCAATATTCAAGGTGAATATTACGAAAATTACGGATGCTGTCATTTCATCCTCTATGATTTCCAGTGCATAGGGGACAAAATTCACACTCACTTCTGCAATCTATTATCTTAGAACACGTACGCTAATATTTGTAACATTTTTTTTCAGTATATAATATTTATGTATAAAATTTTACATTTTATATCTAGTATACATCTATTTTGAAACTAGTATAATCATAAAAGGTTCAGAGGTTAATTTTGAAGGTCATCCTAAGAAAACCATCGATATTTCCAACCACGGAGCTGTTTGACTCGTTTAGGGTTCTCAGCTTAAACAAAAAATTTAAAAAGAATGCTCTGTTACAAATTCATAAAGACCATTTCAATTCAAAAATTTCTACAAAAATAATTAACCGATCTAGATCACGTGGTAACTTAGAAATTCCTAAATGTAAAACTAGTGCTGGTCAACACCATTATACTTATCAATGTATAAAATTGTTTAATGCCCTTCCGGATAAAATTAAAACTGAAAAAAATTACAAAACTTTCAAATCACAAATCAAACAACTTTTAGATAAAACCAACGGTAATCACAAGTTTTAATTTCATTGGATACATATTTCAAATAATTGTTTATATGAACTCATTTGTAATTTTTATTGATTAAATTTTCCTAATTTCACGTTATGAATTTAGGAAAATTGATTAATGATTAATAAAAAAAATATATATATAAACAAAATTTAATATTTAAAAAAAATACATATCCTCTAAAGTTATATTATGCGCTTCCTAATATGCGTCTATTGTTGTTGCATTTTATTAAGTACCCATTCCATACAAGATTGCCAGCTCGGTCTTTGAACAATTTACAACCAGCACTGTACCTACCTTCTATTATTTCGTACCTAATAAGTACATTTTTATTTGAATATCTTATTTTTTCTTAGTTTAATAACAATTATATTATATTTTTCAGATTGTAATTAAATTTCTTATTTTCTTAATTATATAGTGTTATCAAATTTATCATCTAGTTTTATAGCTATTTGTTAATTTTTAGCTACATCAACTAGTGAAATTTTACAACCTATAAACCATAATGACTCACAACACTCCCCAACTCAAACACGAGAAATAATTTCTCAATTGAGTTGGGCAGTTTTTGTTAAAAATTTCTATTTTTTTCGCAATCAGCCTCGAAATATCTTAATTTTTAAATTATTGTAATGTGTTTGTATATTCAATAAAAAAAATTAAAAAATAACCTACGAAAAACTTCAAACTTTTAGCTTTTTGCTTAAATGGAGTTCATCAAATAATTAAAAACATTTGAGTTGACTTTTTACAATATTTATACCATTTTTTCAATTTCATGTTCACTATTTCCTCTCCGCTAGAAGATCCTTCACACAGCATCCCCAAAGACGACATAGTGGGAATTTCATCCGTGCATACGAGTGCACCAGCTGCAATAATAATTTTATTCGGATAATGTTAATGGTTTCTATGCGTTTTGCGAGATATTCTTAATAGTCTGCAGCTAGATTATTATAATTACGCACTGAACGTGTTTTGTTCTTCACGTTTTTGTTATGATGTTTTATTGTTATTTAGAATTTGTTCATGTTAATAGATAATCCATTAAATTCGCATCTTACGAATAATTTTATCAGAATCGTTAACAGTTCCCAATTCTGAAAAAAAATTAAATACATTGATTCTAAGATTTTTCAATTATGATGAGTAATTTCTAGAACCTTTGAAAATATTACAGTATGTTATAAATTTGCTTCAAAACAAAGCATACCAAGTAGAAACAATCATTTATTAAGTTGAAAATAATAAAAATAAATGTAATTAAAATAAATCAGGGAAAAACAATTACTTTCCTCATTATAATCAATAAAAATATTGTTAATAAATACAATATTTAGAAAGATCTTTAAAAACTGACCAGGCGGGTTGAGGAAATTACGCCACCACAACTTCGGTTAACAATTAATAAAAAAAATATTATTTAGGAATTGAAGACAATATTTGCCTCTCAGACGAAAATTTGAAACGGAATGAGATTCGTTCGTATCAGGGAACACAGGACCTCAAATAATAACAGAGGGCAATATAGTATAGAGGGGTCTTAATATAATAACAGAGGGCAATATAGTATAGAGGGGTCTTAATTTAATGTTGGTAGTTGGTCCCAGCTCAAAATAAATTAGACCTGCCAATAATGATTAATGAATGTTAACTTTATCGCATAGTTAATATCGCGTGCAACCAGTAAGGAAATATATCTTTAGTACGAATCTTATGTTTATTTAAGACACTTGGTTATTCCAAAAACTGTTATATATACTGTATATATATTAGGGTGTCCCAGGACATAATGAAGAATTTTTTTTCATGAATACGCATACCCTCATATTTTATTCCATTTGATCCCAATAACTCATATAATAAATAGTATTTTGATTAAACCCCGGTAGCCCATGCCGACTTGATGCCAAACAAATTGTATAAAAATGTTTACAGAGCTAATAATAAAAATAATAATAAAGTGTTTATTCCGGTATGTGGGGAGGTTAGTGCAGTCCCACACATTCCATATAGAGATACAACAAAATATATAATCAAAAACAAAAAGATAGAACAGAAAAAAAAACAAAGAAAAGAAAACAGAATAAATTGAAAATAAAATAAAATAAAATGATAAAATAATAGAATAATATAAATTTGAAGCCTTTGGGGACTATATCAGGCGCTAGTATTTTTCTCCAGTGTGCGTCAATGCTGGAGGATGGAGTGAGGCGGGCTTCCATAGTGAGGATATTTCCAGAGCTTCTTATCCTTTCCCTCATTCCTGCCACCCTGGATCTAATAAGGGCTGCATATCCGGAACTCGCCCCTCCGTGAACATACGGGAAGCGCTGCAGTATCTGGGGAGACAAAACATTGTGCGGAAGGCGTTGTTGTATTGGACCCGTAGTCTTTCTATACTTCTCTTTTTGTAGTTTGCCCATAGTTCGCACGTGTACAACGTTGCGCAGAAGGAAAGGAAGAGCGTCCTTTTTACTGCGGTACTGCAAAGGCGAAATCCTCTACTGAGCATGTTTGCTTTAACACTGAGAGCTCGTCTTTGTCTATCGATATCATCATCGTCCATCAGATTACTGGTGATTATATGTCCAAGGTATTTAATTCATTCGGTCACCTTCAAGTTCACACCATTCAAGGTAGCTGGAGGAATATTTTTCGGGCCTTGCCCATGTCTTATGACCAATAGAGCCGTTTTAGCGGGGTTATAAAACATATTGGTTTTTCAGCATACTCTTCACAGATTTTCAGAAGAATGCGCAGTCCCCTTATAGATGGTGCCATCAGAACCATATCGTCCGCATAACTGACGTTATTCAGACTCTGTCCTCCGACGTGGCAGCCTACTCCTGCATTGTTTAGCCTTTCGGTGAGTTCGTCCATGTACAGATTGATCAGTATCGGTGACATGCATCCTCCCTGTCTGACGCCACTCTTTAGGAGGAAAGGATCGGAAAAACCATCCTTCCATCTTACTAGGTTTTCCTGCTGTCTGTGCAACGAGTCGAGGATATGTATGACCTCCGATGATATGCCTCTTTCTCTGAGTTTAGCCCATAGCAGAGGGCGAGACACCCTTTTTCACTCTAAACCGTATTCGAAACATATGTACATTGTGGGTAAACGTATAAATTTTTGGAGCTCCCTCCCAAGGTCATGTTTAGTTACAATCGGAACATAAAAAGGGTTTTACACTTTTGCGAGTCCAGTTTGTGGAGCTCTAAGACGATTTTGAAAACATTTCTATTTACAATCGGGGAATTAAACATGTTAATCTCCACTGTGGTTTTTTAGATCTTTCTTCCAAGAAGATGAATATTGCAGTTGGGAAATTAAATCGGTTTTACCACACTGTAAATCAGCAAGTATCTTCTTAGACTTACTTTTGTAGAAGACGAGTAGACGCAGCTAGTCATAATAAGGGTTTCTTGACTGTGAGTAAACATGTGCCTTTTAAGATTTCCCTTCTGAAAACTTGAATAGTTGCACAAAGGACAAAAAAAAGTTTTTCTCCAGTGTGGGTCAACATGTGTTTTCTTAGATATACTTTTGAAGAACATGAAAAGGTGCATTCGGAACACGAAAAAGGTTTTTCTTCACTGTGGGTAAACATGTGAGTTGTTAAGTATTCCTTCCGAATACATGAATAATTGCAGAAGGTACACGAAAAGGGTTTTACTCCACTGTGATTCAACAAGTGATTTTTTAGATTTCTTTTTGAAGAACATGAAAAGTTGCATTTGGAACAAGAAAAAGGTTTTTCTCCACTGTGGGTAAACATGTGAGTTCCTAGGTATTCCTTCCGAATACATGAATAATTGCAGAAAGGACACGAAAAGGGTTTTACTCCACTGTGATTCAACAAGTGATATTTTAGATTTCCTTTTGAAGAACATGAAAATTTACATTCGGAAAACAAAAAAGGTTTAATAAAATAAAATACTTTTTTGTTTTAAAACCACGATATTTATTAATTTAAGAACCGACCGGTTTCGCTTTACTTAAGCATCATCAGGGTAGAAATTAATACTAAACAAGAAGTACATAATGTGTGCATATATATAACAAAATATAGAAGGAGACAACATGATACAAATATAAGCAACACAAAGACGGTCATAAAATACATTAACATAAGTGCACAATTAATGGAAAAAACCGCCAGATAATTATGTAGACTAATGGGTTATACCAATAAATTGGGAGAAACAAAGCATCAACTGGCATGGTGGGTAAGGAGATAAGGAGAACTGAGAATTTTTTATGGGTTTATTGGAAACAGACCTAATATTGGACTATTTGATATATCTAATTGATTATTAAGTATCTGACTTTTGGTTTTTACAGCTTTTTTAATATCTAGTGCCTCTAGATTGTTTAGTCTGTTACCATGCCCGTTTTTATGTAAGATGTTAGCACCGGTGCTATGACAGAATGTACGATCATCAACAATAATCATTCAACTGCACGTACACGCTAAAAATCGCTCTGCATAAATAACCAATATTTATAGTTAATTTATCGAAATAATCGAAAAAATTTAGTGAATTTATAACTGTGGAACAGTGGTGATCTTTTCATTGCTTACGCATATTAAAACTCCTTCGGATCAGTTTCTTAAAGTGATTTTAAATCTGTGTAGTGCTTCAGTGAAAGTGTTGTCGCATTTAAACGCAAACAGAACACTGTACCGTCAGGCTGATATCATATATTAGTACGTATTAGTATTAGTACCAATATTATCACGACTGTTGATAAATAGGCCGTGGCCTAGAAGATAGCAACTTTAGCGTCGCACATTACGGTTGCGGAGGAGCTGAGTTCGCTCCCCGGTTCAAGCAACTTTTTTTTTTTTTTAAAAACAGTTATATTATATTAATTATATTAATATAATAATAATATAAATATAATATAAAACCATAACAAATCAAAATGGCTACTTCTAATAAAGTGCAAACAAGATCAAAACCGACTGAGACACCACCACAAACTGAGGCAGGTGAAGAGCATTACGAAAAATTTATAAAATATGTTGACAAAAAAATGGATGAAATTAAACAACAACTATTCAAAAAAATTGAACACGAGACATCAAATATTAAGAAAAATCTAGAATTTGAAATGATAGAATTGAAAAAAGGTGTTGACTTCTTAAGCAGTCAATATGATGATATATCAAAAAAGGTCGACAGTATACTTCAAATAAAAAAAAAGGTAGAAATCTTAGAAGAAGAAAACAACATCAAGGAAATAAGAATAAATAATCTAGAAACTCGACTGGCCGAAATTGAACAGGCTAGTTTGAGCTACAACTGGACGGAGCTTGCTGGGGTGATTACCTTGCCAAATGAAGAACCACTGGATACCGTACACAGAGTATTTAAGGAGATACAAGTAAATATCGAACCACAAAAAATAAAAAAAATAATACGTTATCAAGATAGAACACAGAAAATAGAAGACCGAGCATACAGGTACAAAGTACAACTCCAAGATGAGGAAGCACAGCAAACAGTTTTGAACTCCCGCAAAAACGCAAGAGAGAACAACGTATTTGTAGGCGAACTCTTATCCCCTTACTTCAAAGAGCTATTATGGAAGACCAAGCTAAGAGCCAAAGAAAAAAATTATCTTTATACGTGGTTTAAAAACAATAAAGTTCTCACTAAAAAAAATTCTGACATTAGTTCTAAAATAATAAACATTAAAAACGTCGGCGATTTACATCGTATTATCTAATTGTTTACAATCTTTGTTACTGTCTACGATATATGTAACTCCATTTATTTCAAATGGACTCACTACTAAATATAGATTTTGAACCACCCAATATTGAAGAACATGTATTCAAAACTACACAAGATTTCAAAGTATTTCACACAAATAACTCGTTAAATATAATCTCCCAAAATATTAGGAGCATTCGTAAGAACTTCGACAGCTTTACAGTTCTTTTACAAGACCTCGACTCCCATTTTGACATTATAATTTTAAGTGAATGCTGGACAGACGACTCTTACACCGACATCAACTTACCTGGATATTCGACATTCCATACTACTACCAAACTAAACCAAAATGACGGGATAGTTATCTTCGTTACAGAATCGCTAGATCCCTCTATCACTGAAATAAACCTAACGGAAGCTAATGGCATCAAAATTGCACTAGGGTCTGATTTATCTGTTTTTGCTATTTATAGACCTCCATGCTTTAAAAATCTCACACCTTTCCTAACTTCCCTTCAAAAACTTTTGGATGATAATTTAAACACACAACAACTCATTTTAGCCGGAGATCTGAACATAAACATTCTCAATTGCAATCCGAAAACCAATGAATATCTTAGTCTCTTAAGTCATTATGGCCTGAAGTCAACTATAAATTCAGTCACAAGAACTTCCCTTGAGACCAATTCATGCATTGATCATATTTTTGCTAAAACCAAAAAAACAATTGTATCATCCATTATTTATACTACGGTCACCGATCACTACACTACATCAATCGGCATTAGATCTAACATTGTAAAAAAACCAAAAATGCCTTTAAACACCACTCACAACGTCACTGACTTTAAATCGCTTAGGACAGAAATAAGTCATGAATCCTGGTTCACAACACTAAAAGAAAAAGACCCGAACAAAGCTCTTAATGCTTTCCTACTAACTCTAGAAATATATATTACCAAACACACCACATCAAAAACTCACAAAAACAACGCTCACAAAACTTTGAAACTTAAACCATGGATCACAGCAGGGCTAGTAAAAAGTATTCACAATAGAAACATGATGCACATGAGAATAAACAAAAACCCATACGATAGTAAACTAAAACACGATTATTTACTATATAGAAATCTCTGCAACAAATTAATCAAACAAGCTAAATACAAATTTTACAGGAATGAAATAGAAAATGCCAAAAAGGATCCCAAAAAAACCTGGAAAGTCATTAATGAAGCAGCTTATTTAAAAACCAAAAAAATTAACAATATTAATAAACTGTCAATTAATGGTGAAATACTTGAAACAAAAAACGATACACACAAAATAGCTAATTATATTAATTCTCATTTTTCCAACGTAGGCACAAATCTTGCAAACAAAATCCTTATCAATAACCACACTACAGTACAACTATCATCCAATCACAGCCCTACTAAACAACCAATTCACTCGTTTAATATATATAAACTTAACAAAAAAGAAATTTCTGAACTTATCTTATCTCTCAAACCACATTGCGCTCCGGGCCCTGACAAAATCTCAAACCAAATATTGATTAATCTGCATGAATATATTACCACCCCTCTCCTACATATATTCAATCAAAGTTTCAGACAAGGGATTGTTCCGGACAAACTAAAAATTGCCATTATAACGCCAATCCACAAATCTGGGGACAAAACTCTAATTGCTAACTACAGACCTATCTCACTTTTAAATTCACTATCGAAAGTTCTCGAAAAAGCAATGAAAAAAAGACTATTAATCTACCTTGATAAACATAACTTACTCTCAGAGTGTCAATTCGGTTTTCGAGCTAAAATGAGTACGGAACAGGCTATCTCTGAATTAACTAGTTACATTGTTAAAAACACAGATGAAGGATCCAAGGTGATCGGAGTCTTTCTAGATCTTGCTAAGGCTTTTGATACTATCTCTCATGACATTCTGTACGAGAAACTAAAAAAAATTGGTATCAACGGACCACCCCTCGACTGGTTCATTAGCTATACTAAAAACAGAAAACAAATAGTACAACTGAATAATTGCTACAGTGATCCGGAAGAAATCAAGTATGGTGTCCCTCAAGGTAGCGTCCTTGGTCCCCTTCTATTTCTCATTTACATAAATGAACTTACTGAGATTAAAATGGCATCTATCGACTATAAGATAATCAGTTATGCAGATGATACGGTAATTTTAGTCAAAGGTCCAAGTTGGGAAAAGGCCTTCAAAAATGCGGAAACCGGTATGTCAGAAATAAAAAATTGGCTCGACAAAAACTTACTTACCTTAAACATCCCCAAAACAAAATACCTAACTTTTAGCAAAACCATCACTGGGCAACCAAAAACCCTTCCGCCTTTATACCTACACCCATATACTCCCTCAAAATCCTCATACCACCTCTGCGAAAAAATAGAACATTATGACAACATCAAGTATCTAGGCTTAACAGTGGACCATAAATTGAACTGGGAACTTCACATTAACTCTCTCATAAAGAAAATACGTAAATTATCATTTGTTTTTAAAACTATAAGAAATATCATGTCACAAAAACAATTAAAAAATGTTTACTTTGCGCTATGTCAAAGCCTTTTAACGTACGGGTTATCAGCCTGGGGGGGAGCCGCTGATAAGTTTTTTAAGCCCCTCAACACAACCCATAAAACATTAATTAGGATTATGTTCAAAAAACCATATATGCATCCAACCGAAAATCTCCTAATTACAAATAATATACTAGATATTAGGAAACTATTCATTAAAAAGATCATCCAAATAAACTGCATTAAATCCTCACCATGCCACGTAACTCACCCACATAACACAAGGGCAAAATCACAGAATCAACTTCAAGTGCCAAAAATTAATTCAACCTTTGCCAAAAAGCACGAATCCTTCCTAGCACCATACATCTTCAACACCTTCCTAAAAGAAACCACTTACTGCAACACTCATAAACACCCAAACAGTTTACTAAAACATTTCAACACATGGTTACTACATAAAAAAAGGGCATGCATCAGCAAATTTCTAGCAATCCCTTCTTAGTCTAATTCTCATTCCTTATCTACAAACATGTGTTATTTACATTTATTTACTCTTTCTTATTAAAACTGCTTATGTTTTACGCATGCCTAGTTCATCAATACCTAATGCTCTTGTTTAAACTACTTTTTGAAATGTTATTATTATGTGATTTAGACGCTACCATTTTGTAAATTTAAAGTTCCAATGAAATTCTTGTTTTTATGTAACTATATATGTATATAACTATAGATGGAATTTGTATAAATGTATGTGTAAGCAAATATATGTACCCGCCTCAGAACAGAAATCTTCTAGTGAGGCGGGTTACTTTCATATTTGTTATATTGTTCATGTTATTGCAATAAACGCCCGGGTTTCCGGCATTAAATAAATGATCTTTATCGATCAAATGATTTGCAAATTCGGAAAAACCGTTATTATTGAGGCCACGACGATGCTCCTTTATCCTAATATTAACATTACGTGATGTCCTACCGATATAGAAAGCCGAAAAATTATTACAATTAATTTATATATCCCCGAATGACTTAATTTATCGTCCTTGTCTTTAGAATTAATTAGAAATTTACCTATATTGTTATTCGTATAAAAGGCCGGTTTGACTTCAGAAGGAAGGTTTTTTTTTATTCTTAAGGTAGAAAAGTGATTATTGAATAAAATTCGCTGCCATTGATAATTAATATTGCTATCATTGATTTGAGGACAAGGACTAGCGAAGAGGAAGCGATTAATGGCTATTTGTTTTAGTTTTTTATTTAAGATTAAATCTATAAAATTTGATTCATAGCCATTATTTACTGCTATGTTTTTAATTAGTTTTAGTTCACTATCAAAATTACTATCGGACATTGGAATTGTGACTAAACGATGGACCATTGAATGGAATGCGGAGTGCTTATGTGAAATAGGGTGATTGGAGGTGCTGTGTATGACAACGTCAGTATAGGAGGGTTTACGAAAAATGTTAAAATTAATTCTGTTATTAACGATCGATAAGGTAAGGTCTAAAAAAATTAAGGTTGAATTTATGCCTATTTCTAATGTGAATTTAATCTTATTATGAAAAGAGTTTATAAGATTGAGGAAGGAATTCAGTTGACGCTTAGTCCCTGTCCATATACACAAAACATCATCAACGTATCTTTTCCAGTACAAGACATTTTTAATAATATGTGAGGTACTAGATAAAATTTTATTCTCTAAGTTATCCATGAATATATCAGCAATCAGAGGACTGGTAGGGCTCCCCATAGCCAGGCCGTCACGTTGCTGATATATAACATTATTAAATTGAAAATAATTTTGATTCAGGCATATATTAAACAAGGAAGTTAAATCTTTTATAAAATCTATAGAGAGATCGGAACTATTTAATAAATCAGAAATTAAACATTTACTCTCTTCTATGGGAACATTGGGGAACAAATTTACAACGTCAAAAGAAAACAGTGTGGAATTACTAGGGAGAATCATATCTTTCAATTCTTCTACTAATGAAAAAGAGTTTTTAAGGGTATGTTTAGGTGAAAAAACATTGGTATTTTGAAACACATTAGTAATAACGGATGATATTTTAAAATTTGGGGCATTACAACATGAAACTACTGGCCTGACGGGGTAATTATTCTTGTGTATTTTAAGGAACCCATATAATTTAGGAGTGTTGGGATTTTTAGTTAAAATTTTAACTTTGTGATATGATTCGTCTTTGAATATTTTAGTTTTACATGCTTGAAGTGTTTGTTTCACATTTTCTTGGAACTTATTGGTTGGGTCTTTCGCAAGTATTGCGAAATTGTCACTGTCAATGAAGTCCGCCACTTTAGAATTATATTCATTTCGAGGGAGTATGATCACTGTATTCCCCTTGTCCGCTTTCGTGAGGATCAAATCTTCATCTGTTAGTTTGGCACGAATATTCTTCACTATAGTCAACTCGGGATTTGGGTTAGGTTTAAATTTAGGTATTATTTTTTGTAAAGTTTCAGCACTTTTGTAACAGAATTTTTTCGGTTTACCACATAGAGCTGTGTCTATATCCACTGCTACCTCTTCTATGGCAGCATTAAAATTATTATTCGAGTATTTAAGGTTATATTTTAATCCCTTTGCCAATAGGGATATCTCCTCAGGAAGAAAATGTACAGAAGACAGGTTCTGTACACGGTCAAAAAATGTATGGACCGACTCCGGGTTACTAATATTAATATCTGGATTGTTTATACGGCACAAGTTCTTGAGTTTTTTATTTACTGTATTAAGTTAATTAAAAGATTTAACTGAAACTAGGTATCTCACTTTGTCGTCAAATAAGTCCCATTCGACTGGGTGCAACTCATACACTAGTTCAGTATGTAATAGTTTTAAATAAGTCCCATTCGACTGGGTGCAACTCATACACTAGTTCAGTATGTAATAGTTTTAAATAAGTCCCATTCGAATGGGTGCAACTCATACACTAGTTCAGTATGTAATAGTTTTAAATAAGTCCCATTCGACTGGGTGCAACTCATACACTAGTTCAGTATGTAATAGTTTTAAATAAGTCCCATTCGACTGGGTGCAACTCATACACTAGTTCAGTATGTAATAGTTTTAAATAAGTCCCATTCGAATGGGTGCAACTCATACACTAGTTCAGTATGTAATAGTTTTAAATAAGTCCCATTCGACTGGGTGCAACTCATACACTAGTTCAGTATGTAATAGTTTTAAATAAGTCCCATTCGACTGGGTGCAACTCATACACTAGTTCAGTATGTAATAGTTTTAAATAAGTCCCATTCGACTGGGTGCAACTCATACACTAGTTCAGTATGTAATAGTTTTAAATAAGTCCCATTCGACTGGGTGCAACTCATACACTAGTTCAGTATGTAATAGTTTTAAATAAGTCCCATTCGACTGGGTGCAACTCATACACTAGTTCAGTATGTAATAGTTTTTAATAAGTCCCATTCGACTGGGTGCAACTCATACACTAGTTCAGTATGTAATAGTTTTAAATAAGTCCCATTCGACTGGGTGCAACTCATACACTAGTTCAGTATGTAATAGTTTTAAATAAGTCCCATTCGACTGGGTGCAACTCATACACTAGTTCAGTATGTAATAGTTTTTAATAAGTCCCATTCGACTGGGTGCAACTCATACACTAGTTCAGTATGTAATAGTTTTAAATAAGTCCCATTCGACTGGGTGCAACTCATACACTAGTTCAGTATGTAATAGTTTTAAATAAGTCCCATTCGACTGGGTGCAACTCATACACTAGTTCAGTATGTAATAGTTTTTAATAAGTCCCATTCGACTGGGTGCAACTCATACACTAGTTCAGTATGTAATAGTTTTAAATAAGTCCCATTCGACTGGGTGCAACTCATACACTAGTTCAGTATGTAATAGTTTTAAATAAGTCCCATTCGACTGGGTGCAACTCATACACTAGTTCAGTATGTAATAGTTTTAAATAAGTCCCATTCGACTGGGTGCAACTCATACACTAGTTCAGTATGTAATAGTTTTAAATAGTTGACCGGTCAGTGGTTGAGTGGGCATAGCGCTTGGGTCTCACCCGAGCGTCGCGTTTTCGATTCCTCGGCTGGCTAAGTCCTCCATCACAACACAAGCAACATTTTCGGCTTTCTGTGGTGGTAGTAGGAGATTTTCAAACATTGTTGGGTTATTCGTAACCCGGGAATGTTTGTCTTTCTTTTAAAAAAAAAAAAAATAAAAATAAGTCCCATTCGACTGAGTGCAACTCATACACTAGTTCAGTATGTAATAGTTTTAAATTAAGTTTTATATTATTACGTCGTTTGTATTCACATTTTAGATCCTCTTTCAACCACGCCAATTTAGCTTTATACATGGAAGATTGAGGAATTAATGATTGAAGATTGGCGCTTTTGAACTGCGCATTTAAATAGTTAGGAAACACTTTCATTTTTATGCACTGTTTGAAAAGTATATATTAATACACATCACTTTATACTTAATTGAAAAAAATTTATACATTTTTGCTTTTTTGGCCGTACTCGCCAATTTAATATTATTGTAGAAAGCAATCAATTTGTGGTTTGACATATTTAATAAAATAAAAAAAAGATGCTTTGTTTCTCCCGATTTATTGGTATAACCCATTAGTTTACATAATTATCTGGCTGTTTTTCCATTACTTGTGCACTTATGTTAATGTATTTTATGACCGTCTTTGTGTTGCTTATATTTGTATCATGTTGTCTCCCTCTTGGGGTTCGAATGATTGGTGGGGTCGCAGTGGCACACTCTCTGCTGGAAGGAAGGTGCCTATAAAATACTGCGTAACGCCACGTTGCATACCATCAGCAACACTACCAATAAGTCCGACTCTCTAGCGTCCACGAGTGGTCACCAGAAAAACCCCGCGAACCCTGGGCAATGTGATGACCACCGTTATAACATCACAGCAGATAGAGAGAGGGCGAATGGCGAAATTCCGGCGCCATAAAACGGGAACCAGCCAGCTAAGGGAAGGAAAACCCCAACAGAAAACCCTGGTCCTCCAGGTTGGGGGTTGGGCGTAGGGCTAACAACTCCACCCCATAAAAAACATATTGTTACGACACCTCAAGACAAGCCTCGGAAAACATCGGAACGGAATGAGGATAACAGACCCGGCAAACGAAAAAAGGCACACGATCTAAAAATTTGCACTTGGAATGTTCTAACGCTATATCAACCTGGCGCCCTTCAGACACTAATAGATCAACTAAATGCATATAAAGCAGACATCACGGCTCTACAGGAAATTAGATGGCAGGGAAATGCGATCTTTAAAAAAGGAGACTACTGCATGTATTACAGCTGTCACGAAAAGCACCACATAAAGGGGACAGGTTTCTTGGTAAGCAAACGAGCTAAACACCTCGTCATGGACTTTAAGGCACTCAGCCCTCAAATGGCGTATCTCAGAGTAAAGGGAAGATTTTTCAATCTGAGCATACTGAATGTCCATGCACCCACAGAGGACAAACCCACCGATATAAAGGAAGATTTCTATGACAAGCTGGAGAAAGCTTTTGATGAATGCCCACCGCGTGACATTAAAATCATAATAGGGGACATGAACGCGCAAGTTGGTAGGGAACCCCACTTCACACCAACAATAGGAAAACACAGTCTCCACCTACACTCAAACGAGAATGGAGAACACCTGATAAACTTTGCAACATCTCACGATATGGTCATAGGTGGTACGTTATTTCCACACAAAAATATACACAAAGCCACGTGGAAACACCCAAATGGCAGAATAAAAAACCAAATAGACCATGTACTTATTAGTGCTAGACATAGATCCAATCTACTAGATGTCCGCACTTATAAGGGAGCTAATGTTGACTCTGACCATTTTCTCGTTGCAAGTCGACTGCGGTTTAAAATATCAAATGCTGGTAAAACAACAAGGTCTAAAATCACAAAATTTAATACCAACAAACTACAAGACCCCGCGACAAAAATGGAGTTTCGAACTACACTCAACAGGATAGCGCAGTGTGACATAAATGATATCAACTCACAATACCTACAGACTTGACGTTTCATCCTTGCTCATACTAATTTAAAGAAATAAACGCAAATAAAGCTATATTTAAGCAGTAAAAAAGTGCAGAATACATTGATTTCACGATCGTGCGTTGTTTGTGCGTTTTCAAACTTTAAAAAAGTGAATCTGTGCTCTATTTCATTGTTTGTGAAAAAAGGACAATAAGACACAAAAAATTAGTGAATTAAACAATTAACAAACAGTGAAACATAACGAAATTTAAAGTTTTTCCTAAATATCTAGAACCTATTAAGGTTTTTATTAAAAAACGGTGTTTTTTACTTCAAAAAAATATGAATCCACATCAATTCATGGATTCTGCGAAGGAGGCAATTGATGATTTATTGAATTGTGTTCAAGATAAAGTGAATAAATTTAATAAAGAACAAATTAACTTAATTACAACGAAAACAAGTGCTATATTTAACTGGATGGGACATCTAACTCTTCAGTTATCTGAAGCAAAGGAAAAAATAATCGAACCTACATTTGGATACGGGAAAGTAGCTGAAAACCAAAATAAAATATCGGAAAGTGATTACAAATTAATAGTTTCATCGAACAATGCTGACGAATCTTCAGAAAATATACAAAATAAAATCAGGAAGAAAATTAACTTAAGTAAGATTGGTGCCAAAGTGATTGGTGTTAATGCGATATCTAAAAATAGAATACTTATAAAATGTTCGACAAAGTACGATGCGGAAAAAATGAGTAAAGCTATCGGAGACGAGTTCAAAGACATCAGTGCTACAGAAATTAAAAAGAAAAGACCAACTATAATACTTAAGGGCATTGCTAATGACTATAATAAGGATGATATTATACAAGATATAATCGAACAGAATGAAGATATCAAGGATGTGATGATAGATAAACCAGAAATTGAGATGACGTTAAAAAAGATCTTGAAAAACAAATATAATAACACATCTAATTACATAATAGAAGTTAGTACTGAAATAAGAAGAAGGCTAGTATATACCGGTAAAATCTATGTGGGATACCAGAGAATACAAGTAGAGGATGCCCATCCTCTAGTGCAATGCTATCACTGCCTGGGCTTTGGACATACTTCTGTCAGGTGTCTTCATAAAGAAAAGGACAAACCATTGTGTACACACTGTGCTGGTGATCATTCATACAAAGATTGTGCTAACAAAGATAAAGAACCTAAATGTAAAAATTGTGATAAAAAAAATAAAAAAATGAACTGGAATATCGACATCAGGCATTCTGCAAACGATAAAACGAAATGTATTGTGTATAAAAAAATGAGCCTTTTAGCAAAAGAAAAAATAGAATATTGACTAGAAATAAGATTAAACCTGTCTCAAAGTAGATTTAGTGTTATTACATTTTATTACATAAATATCGTTATAAAAATTATAAAAAATCACAAATTAACTAACAAAAATAACATTATTATATTACATTATTTTTTTAATAGTAATATCATAACGTCACCTTCAACAACATTTTTTTGTTTACTTAAACATGCATTTTTTCACTGTGTACTATATTTCACATTCATAATTATAAAAACAGCTTTTAAAATTTTTTTAAAATATGACAAATATTCTGAAATAACACTAGATGTGAACATACAGTTTATTTTATATTTATTAAGCCTTTATCAAAAATTACTTGTACCAATTAGCTTCAAATACAATCACTTTTATTTTGTTAAATATTTAACATTAAATTCTTCAATTTATACTCAAAATATGTCTGTTAAACAAAACAAGAAAACAATTAATTACCATCACGAATTAAATGGCGCAGAATAATTTTTCTTATATAGATAATGATAATGAAATAGAAAGTAGTACAGTAAATAATTTAGAAGATTGGATAAAAAAACAAAACATAAATTCGTCTGATAATCTTGTTTGTATTCAATTAAATATTAGATCTATACAAAAATATTGGGATGTATTGCATATATATTTAATTAATTGTTTGAAGCATATTGACATTCTGATGCTATGTGAAACATCTGTTCAAACTGAAAGTATGTGTATTTACAATATTCCTGGATATAATGCATATAACTACTGCAGGACTGATAAGTCAGGAGGAGGTATTATATTGTATATAAGAAACAAATTTGAATTTAGACTAAAAACATTAAAATCAATACATTTTGAAAATATATCAGGAAAGCTCATACTCCAGGACAAAACTAAAGTCAATATAATAACTATCTATAGACCTCCTAATTTCAGTAAATCTTCATTTCTGACGGAATTATCATCATATCTTGAGACAATTAATAGTAAGGAAAATATTATCTTACTTGGAGATATAAATCTTAATTTGCTTGATGAACAAGATAATATTGTAACTTCGTATGAAAACTTACTTACTAACCATTATTTAACTAAATGCATCAATGTAGTAACCAGAGAAGCTGTATCAAATGGACAAATTACTCGCACGTGTATTGACCATATATTTGCCAAATTTAGAGGCAAGAAAATAACAGCTTGCGTCTGTGAAAATAATATTGCCGATCATTTTATTACTGCTATTAATATAAAATGTCATAAACGTCAGGTAGACTTTGCAAATAAGTATATTCAAATCATCTCACAAAAGGATATTGATAGACATATCAGAGATTATAACTGGAGTAAACTTATAGAGGATAAGGATTGTATTTCATTATATGAAAAAATAAAATCTTTATTTAATAAATTTTACAAGAGCAGTTCTAAAACGATAGTGCAAAAACCGAAAACACGACCTTATGCAATAAATGAATGGGTAAGCAGTGAATTATTATGTCAAATAAATAAAAGGGATATTTCCCAATATAAAAAATGGAAAAGTACACCAACAAACAAAACATATGAAACAGAATACAAAAAATCACGAAACCTTGTCAATAAACTTATAAATAAAGATAAAACTAACTACTATAATAATAAATTTAAAAACTGTTTTAATGATACAAAAAAAACCTGGGATGTGATAAATAATATTTTAGGACGTAAACCCAAAAACGATTGCGATGAAACAATAACACGATATATGTTAAAAGATAGAACTGAGGATTCTGTGTCAAATGATTTTGTGAATTACTTCTCGGATAGCATCAGCAACATGTTACATAAATGCAATCACAAAGCTACTAATATTGTACTGGAAGAACTGCCTCACAGTTTATTTATACCAAGAGCTACTATAACTGATATTGAAAACATTGTTAAAAAAATGAAAAACTCTAAAAGCACAGGTATTGACAATATAAGAATGTTTGATTTAAAAAGAAATATAAAAACTCTTGGGCCAATAATTACTCATTTAATCAATACGATAATAAAGCAAGCAAAAATTCCACAAGAATTTAAATGTAGCATTACTAGACCAATATTTAAAGGTGGAAAACACATTGAACTGGGAAATTATAGGCCTATGAGTATACTACCTGCGTTAGAAAAAATTCTCGAAAAATTTTTATCAAATAAATTAAATAATTACATTGAAAAATTCGCTATCATAGATCCAAATCAATATGGCTTTCAAAGAAAAAAAAATACTGAAAAATTACTGCAAGATTTTTCCAATTACATAAATAATCAATTAAATAATAAATTACACGTTATTGTGTTATTTATCGATAACTCTAAAGCTTTTGACACAATTAACTCTAAAAAACTGCTAGAAACCTTAGAAAAAATTGGAATTAGAGGAAATGTGTTAAATTTATTTAAAGATTATCTTAGAAATAGAAAAATATGTACCAAAATAAATAATACTTTTAGTAAAACAAAGAATGTATCTGCAGGAGTTCCACAAGGTTTCATATTGGGACCTACACTATATATAATTTATGTAACTATAATGAAAAAACTTTTCTCTTTTGTTAAACATTTTGTATTTGCAGATGATACGGCATTGGTCATATCACATAAAGATCTAAAAATTGCAATTGAACTCATGCAAATTGACTTTAATCAACTTTGTAAATGGTCACATGATGCAGGACTATTAATAAATGCTAAAAAAACCAAAGTTATGCATATAAGATCACCTAATGCCAGATTTCAATTTAATCCTAATATTATTTCTCATAGTTTTAATTGCATCCATAAAAATATCCCGACTAATTGTAAATGTGAAAGCTTAGAATTAGTTACAGAATATGTCTATCTTGGTGTTACAGTAGATTGCTTTTTCAAATGGGACAAACATATTAAAAAAACCTGTAAAAGACTCAGATCAATTGCTGGCAGAATGTACACATTAAATTTTTTCCTATCAATTGAAACACTTAAAATAATTTATATGTCAATGGCAGAATCTATTATAAGATATGGATTAACCATATGGGGAAATACTAGTATAACCAATCTGAAACAAGTCCAAGTTGTACAAAACGCAATTGTAAAATTACTAGTCGTCCCTAATATTTTTAAACAGAGACATAATACACCGTTGCTGTTTCAGAGTGCCAAAATTTTACCCGTTAAGGCTATACTATGGCAAAAAATCATAATTCAGTATATATTTACCCCGCAGCATAAAGAAAAATTAGAACATAAATACAGTACTAGATTCACGCGCAATGACGGGTTAATAGTTCCGAAATTTAATAATAAATACGGACAGAGAACGTTTGAATACAACATACCGAAGATATTTAATTTATTACCTGACACTATAAAGCAATGTAAATCTATGAATAAGGTTAAATATATGGTGAAAAATTGGCTATCGGAAAAAAAATATTTATTTTAATATGTATGAAAAATTGTTAATTCTGTAGATATAAGATGTAAATTATAACTTTAAAAAATGTATTTGAAACTAACTTTAAGCACCTGTTGACAAGCCAATTCAATCGGCTTAGCAGGACTTGTTTGTTGATATTATGTATTAACTATTTATTCAATAAAAAAAAAAAAAAAAAAAAAAAAAAAAAAAAAAATGGACGGCTTGCAAAAACCTTTTAACAACAGCTGCTCTCGAAACCCTGGGTAAAGAAACCCCTGTCAGAAGAAACCATTGGTTTGACTCAGACTGCGCAGAAGTAACGAAAAAGAAAAATGAACTCTACCAAAAAACGTTACAACAAGACTGCACAAGACAACTTATGGACACCTATAGGGAAACAAGGAAGAGAGAAAAGAAGTTGCACAGGAAAAAGAAACGTGAATATTTACAAAAAGAAATTAGAGAGGCTGAAGCACTCAGGCTTAAGAATGAGAGTAGGCTTTTCTACAAAAAAGTAAATAACATGAGAGCTGAGTTTAAGCCAAAAATAAATATATGCAAGGACGAGAACGGAGTGATACTGAGTGAAAAGCCTGACATCCTGAGGAGATGGGTGAGACACTTTGATACGGTTCTCATTAAAAACTCGGCAGAGGTGGAGCACAACACGGTGGAGAGCATGGGAGATGACTCGTACAATGACAATACTGAACCTCCTTCGCTGGAGGAAGTGAAGCAGGCAATAACACAGCTGAAAAACAACAAATCCCCCGGGTCAGATGAGCTGGTGGCTGAATTATTTAAAGCAGCAGGTGGAGAGCTTACTCAATACCTGCATAACCTAATTCAAAAAGTATGGACAGAAGAAGAGATGCCCGAAGAGTGGAGACTAGGAATTGTTTGTCCACTACACAAGAAGGGCGACCAACTCGAGTGCTGTAACTATAGGGGAATAACGTTGTTAAATACCGGCTATAAAATTATGTCTAACATCTTGTACAAAAGATTGCTCCCAATGTCTGAGGAAATTATTGGCAACTACCAATGTGGCTTCAGGCCAGACAAATCATGCATTGATCAAATTTTCTCCTTGAGACAGATCTTAGAAAAAACGTTAGAATACAATGTCGAGACTCATCACCTCTTTGTAGACTTCAAGGCCGCGTATGACAGTATTAATAGGAACGCATTGTATAATGCAATGAGTGAGTTTGGAATACCGCATAAGCTGATCAATCTGGTGAAACTGACAATGTCCCCAGTAACGTGTAGAGTCAGGGTTGGCAGTGATTTGTCCGAACCATTTGAAGCGCTCTACGGGGTGAGACAAGGAGATGGATTGGCCTGCCTCTTATTTAACATAGCCTTAGAAAAAGTTATTCGTGACTCAGGCATTGAGAAAAGAGGAACGATATTTGAAAACTCTGTGCAACTATTGGCTTACGCTGATGATATCGATATAATTGCGAAAAATCCCGATGATTTACAAGACGCCTTCATAAATCTTGAAAGTTCTGCCAAAAATATGGGTCTTGTAGTAAACCAGCAGAAGACCAAATACATGGCCGTAGGATGTACCCAACAAACCCCATCTCTCGTATGTGGAGGCCAAAATTTTGAAACGGTACCAAGATTCACATACCTGGGCTCCCTGATAACAAACAATAACAACACTACAGAGGAGATCCAGAAACGCATCGTGAATGCAAACCGCTGCTATTTCCGCCTACAAAAACATATAAAATCCAGACTGCTTTCCAGAACCACCAAGGTATTAGTGTACAAAACACTAATTAGACCAGTGCTTACGTACGCAGCCGAAACGTGGGTTCTAACTAAGAAGAATGAGCGAGCACTGGACGTTTTTGAAAGAAAAATTTTGAGGCGCATCTTCGGACCGGTTCTAGAAAATGGATTTTGGCGCAGACGTTATAACAATGAGCTCTATACTCTGTTTAAGGAGCTAAACGTCACAAAATTCATAAAACTGGGAAGACTTTGTTAAGTAGGTTTGACCTAGGGTACAAATAATAATTGTATAAACTTTGTTCGGTAGAACGCGCCAATCTAGGTTAGAATTAATCATCTAGAATGTTTATATTAATGATCTCAGGTGTGAAGGTTCGCAACCAAGGTCGCGTGTCGGAATCCTGTTTTGTTCTTAGGGATGGTCTTACATAGTAAATAAAATAAAAAACGGTGCATAGTATGTTATTACATGTATTGAGAAACATGAAATTTAACCTGTGAGCCCTAGTGTGACTGAAACATTTATAAAATTATACATTTTGGACTTACCCCAAGACCGACCTGTATCCGTTATCATAATCTACTCTACGAGAGCGAATCACTACGTCTCCTATTACTGAACACTGTGATTTCTTATTGGCGAAGCGACGGAACGTCCCCCGGACTCCATCCAGCGGCTGACGTGACCCCGTGAAGCGTGGATCGGGCCTCCGAAAGGGGCAGGAATATATCTCCCGGCCACATCCACGATCTCCAGCTAATAACGCGGATGTATCCGGGTTCTGAGGATGCTGCAACTTAGGCCAGTAGCTTTCTCTCGGCCGCCGGCCACGTGCGGTTAGTATTCCCAAACATCACACGTCCAAAATAACGAGGCTCCCGCTTGACGGTTTTGCGTAAGCCGAATTTAGGATTGAATATAATTTCATCTCACGCCGGATGGGACAATTATTTACGGATTACCGCTGTCGGCTGATTACCGGATTACGATTGTCGCGTGGTTCGCTCGTACACCATTTCTTTCAAAGAAATCACCATTACCCACATCGGGAATGGTTGTTTAACAGGTTGCGGAAAAGAATCCCGTCGTGCCAGAAGCAAACTCGCATTTTTACGGCACAAAAGAAAGAATGGAATCCATCCATACAACTAATTACTCCAAAATAAAAATCACCGTGACTGTCAGCTGTGCAGTTCACGATCCCACCCGTTGAATGCCCAGCCAAGAAGTGTTTTTGTTTCCGCCCGGTTCAGATGTTAAATTTTAAATTAAAATTCGAAATTTTACTAAAACCAATACCAGCGACAATCGCCCAGTTCCTAACTAGGTTAGAGAATCGGCGAGGATAAATGTGATGATGCAGAATAAATTAATGAATAAAATATTAAAACAAAAGGAGTCTAGCCCTGCATCATAACATTACCCCCCTCGCCACCAAATGTTTGCCCTCAAACATATAAAATTGTCGAAATAACCTAACCCTATTCTTTCCAGGTCGGTCCAAGGGTCTACTACAACAGAAAAACAAAGTTAACAATAAATATCAACAGTAGATAATAATCATCAATAGGAAGTATTCAAAGAACAAAAATTAAACCAAAGTGAGAATAGCGAATGGGCGTGCCGCAACTCCGGTCGCACTTCATCGAACGTAAGGCAGGATGAACAGGTTTGCGGTGCAGCCATTCTTACTTAAATAACTATAATATTGTAGGAACTAAACTTAAAAACTTAATCTAAACATAACAACCAATGTTACGTGAACGGGATCCGCCAACACCCACAGCTTGAATATGCTGGGTGAAGACTAATTGACTTAGCGTCATGGACAACCGTTGACGTTACATTTACAACTAACGTAATACCTTAATGTCTATCACATTCATTTTACACAACCAAATGCAAAAATGCATCACTGTCCAAAAATAGGGTTATAAGCCCGTCAGGCAACACTTTTTAGGGAGCATAGCAACCCTCACTTATCACTGACTCTACTTCTCCATAGGAGATAAGAAAACACTTTGTCGATGTTTCTACCTAATCTACCTAACTAGGTCGTATGGGGGTGCACACAAAAGAACAGAGCAGTTAATGAAAATACACAATCTTATTTCAACAAAGAGTGTTAAGCAGTCAACAACCATTGCATAAGAATGGAGCCAAAGTAATATAGTATACAGCCATCAATATAGAAGGTGCAATCGTGTTAAGTGATATGCAACTATTATTAGTGCAGTGATCTAGGTATACGTCCAACAGTAACGAAGGCGTAATCGATATTGTTATGAAACAACTTATGGTTTTCTCTGTAAACCGTTGTTCAACAAAGTTGATAATACTAATTCTCGCAGGACAATACCAACAAGTATGTAATACAAACTTATAATATTCATAATATGAATTCTATAACAATAGGAAAGGAACATCCCAGGTTACTTACATGATAGCAAGATTTAATACAAAAAAAAAACAAAAATTCATAAATTGAAACATTAATTGTAACAAGTAACACCAGTGTATTTACAGACATAACTGATGAGAAGTAAATGGATCAACAATAAATAAAATTAACGTTTATCGAGAAAAATTTGACTCAGAACATAAGGAAAGGTCTCAGTACATCTCCCCATGTTCTGGTCTTAATGTTAAATATAAGAAAATATGATTCAAGGATCAACATATCAACAAAGTGGCTTAAAATGTGGAAGGATCGGTGGTGGGATATCGTTCCACATTATAAGTCAGAACCGTACTTATAAAGGAAAACAAGTAAGTTATGTCTCGTTTCATCAGCAATAAAGCGAACAGCTCCATTTTATCACTAGGAGATTAAATGTTCAGTGCACCGCTTGGTGCAGTCTTTAATATATTTTCAGGACCCATCAAGACATTTACTGTAAGACTTTAAAAAAATTATCCGTTTACATATTAATGATGAAACGAGAACAACCAGTGTTCAAGCACGTAATTTGTAGACAATGCTTCTTTGTTTTCACCATCATGAAACGAAAGAGACAGTGGGAATGTAACTCTTTACATTTCAAGATGTTATATCCTAACACATACTACATGTTAAGGTATATTAGCCAATTTCATTACACAAAATTCATAATATTTTTAAATGAGTGTTCATTTGTTTAAATAAATTATCACTAATAAATAAATACTACATTAATTATTACTAATTCTAATAAGGTTTATTTCTAGTCCATTCAATTCGAGCATTCATACCGGAGTTGATGGTTACAATTGAAAATTAGTTACGAGACATTTTTTGTTATTAGTTTGTATTATTTATGAGAATTGAGATAAAATTATTTTATATATAATAATTTATGTGAGTGCATGGCACGAACCTTTTGATACATATATCTTGAATGAATGAGATCCTTTATATATCGAATGGCCTTGACTTTGTTTATGGGTGGCTCTTTTCATGAGCATAACGTACGACAATATAAAGGCGTGCATGTTTATAATTTAGACTTGTTATATTTGAGAATAATAGCGTGATTTCCAATAAATCACTACAAATAGTATCGTGTGAAAGAAAACATACAACTCGATTTCAAATAGAGTTTATGAATTTTATGTGTTAAGTGTCGTGTTAGGGTTGATCATCAACCTCCAAGAACAACCCGAACCACTCAACACATATCTCACTACGAAATACTAACGTACGTACATAGATCAGAGGACAACAGGCCTTTCGCCTCCTGCAGGAAAAACCGTCCACAGGCAACGAATCCCCCGCCTTCCAACTGATGATGCAGTACAGTGTTCCGTACTTGAACCAGCAGCCCAAGTATAATGACCAGACAGCAAGCTTCTCTCGCCCTCTGTCTGTCATGTCTGGTGAACGTGATCGACTCCGGATCGATACGTTGCGTTTGGGGTACAAACCCATCCTCACCATTCGGAACTCATGGACCTAATGGATGGCGAGTTGATACCAGGACCCAGTTGATCAGACCAAATATACCTCCATCAACTCCCTCCAATGATAACGTTGCTTCATCGTCCATACCACAAAAAAAATTGTGATTTTTTTTTTTTTTTTTAAATTCTCCAAGTCTGACACGTCGCGTGTAAATTGTCCATTATTTCAAAAATTGATAGTAAATATCGAATAATTTCTTGTGTCACCGTTGACATTTACATTATTGAACTTAATTTCACAACAATTATCCAAATTGTTATTATGAATGATGATGATGATGATGCCCTTGATTTAGAAATAACAAGATGTTCTTTTCTTGTTTATAAGATAAAAACCTTGATAAATAAGGTTAAAAAAAATATATATATATTTAGTGGCAACCTTGAAAAAATTTGTGGCAACCTTGATAAAATATATGTGGCAACCTTGATAAAATATTTGTTGCAACTTTGAAAAAATTTGTGGCAACCTTTATAAAATATTTATTTCTTTTGCCAGCCCTGGTTTTTCCGTACTATTATTATATTTATATTATTATATTTTTCCGTAGAATATTATTTATTCTCGTATTAAATCCACACGAGAAAAAAAAAAGAATCACTTTTCAAAATGAAAACAATTACCTAATTAGAATATACTTTTATTATTTGAAATTATTAGCGAAGACGCAACCCATGCTATGAACTAATGGCAATGAACCGACTCCCGTTACTTCGATATGCGTTGTTATTTTTGTATAATAATATTCAGTTGTCAACTGCATTAATAAATAAACATGTTTCAATTTATTATTTAACGGTACCATAACGGAGGAATGATCCCTAACATTCACACAATTCCTAAAAAAACGCACATAAGAAATTCATACAATCATGCGATAACAATTTCACTGCTGTCACTTTTACAGTTATCGGGTTAACATTTAACAAACAAGGTTAACATTTTAGGTTATGTATCAGAGCTCCAAGAGAACAAAATAACCCTAAACCATCCAAAAAAAAACATAATCCTGACACACGACTTACGCCGTTTTTTTTATTAAAAACGCGGGCAGCCAATTGTTAAGTAGGTTTGACCTAGGGTACAAATAATAATTGTATAAACTTTGTTCGGTAGAACGCGCCAATCTAGGTTAGAATTAATCATCTAGAATGTTTATACTTAATGATCTCAGGTGTGAAGGTTCGCAACCAAGGTCGCGTGTCGGAATCCTGTTTTGTTCTTAGGGATGGTCTTACATAGTAAATAAAATAAAAAACGGTGCATAGTATGTTATTACATGTATTGAGAAACATGAAATTTAACCTGTGAGCCCTAGTATGACTGAAACATTTATAAAATTATACATTTTGGACTTACCCCAAGACCGACCTATATCCGTTATCATAATCTACTCTACGAGAGCGAATCACTACGTCTCCTATTACTGAACACTGTGATTTCTTATTGGCGAAGCGACGGAACGTCCCCCGGACTCCATCCAGCGGCTGACGTGACCCCGTGAAGCGTGGATCGGGCCTCCGAAAGGGGCAGGAATATATCTCCCGGCCACATCCACGATCTCCAGCTAATAACGCGGATGTATCCGGGTTCTGAGGATGCTGCAACTTAGGCCAGTAGCTTTCTCTCGGCCGCCGGCCACGTGCGGTTAGTATTCCCAAACATCACACGTCCAAAATAACGAGGCTCCCGCTTGACGGTTTTGCGTAAGCCGAATTTAGGATTGAATATAATTTCATCTCACGCCGGATGGGACAATTATTTACGGATTACCGCTGTCGGCTGATTACCGGATTACGATTGTCGCGTGGTTCGCTCGTACACCATTTCTTTCAAAGAAATCACCATTACCCACATCGGGAATGGTTGTTTAACAGGTTGCGGAAAAGAATCCCGTCGTGCCCGAAGCAAACTCGCATTTTTACGGCACAAAAGAAAGAATGGAATCCATCCATACAAATAATTACTCCAAAATAAAAATCACCGTGACTGTCAGCTGTGCAGTTCACGATCCCACCCGTTGACTGCCCAGCCAAGAAGTGTTTTTGTTTCCGCCCGGTTCAGATGTTAAATTTTAAATTAAAATTCGAAATTTTACTAAAACCAATACCAGCGACAATCGCCCAGTTCCTAACTAGGTTAGAGAATCGGCGAGGATAAATGTGATGATGCAGAATAAATTAATGAATAAAATATTAAAACAAAAGGAGTCTAGCCCTGCATCATAACAACTTCGGTGGCTAGGTCATGTGGAGAGAATGACCGAGCATCAAGAACCAAAGTCCCTGCTAAGCTCAAGACCGATAGGGAGAAGGAGCCTGGGAAGGCCAAGGTTAAGATGGAGCGACAACGTCCTCAAAGATTTGTCTGCCTTGGAGCTTCGAAACTGGAGAGAGCTGGCGCGGGACCGAGATGAGTGGAGGAAGACTCTTGAGGAGGCCAAGACCCACCAGGGGTTGTAGAGCCAAAAGTGATGATGATGTTGTCTCCCTCTATATTTTGTTATATATATGCACACATTATGTACTTCTTGTTTAGTATTAATTTGTACCCTGATGATGCTTAAGTAAAGCGAAACCGGTCGGTTCTTAAATTAATAAATATCGTGGTTTTAAAACAAAAAAGTATTTTATTAAATTTTTTATTTATTCTTTTCATTTAAAGGATTCTTCAGTTAGCGTGTTATTAACCTACCAAGTGTGTTGTATTTCATGATTATTTTTTTATGATGATATTTTTAATTTTCTGCTGTTAAGATTTAGTTTAAGTTACTGTTGTTTTTAAATCAATTTATTATCTTATTGTAAAAGCCCTACATGGTTTTAAAAAATAAAAAAAGTAAAAAAAATATGGCAGTTTGAGAAATTAGAATAATAACAACTGCTCCCGAGCGTCTGGAGCCAGTGAGACTATGGCACCCCTATCCGGGGCACGCAGCGAGGCTTTAGGGAGTGAGGAAGGGAATAATAGAGTTATTTCATCTATAATAATAACAACTGCTCCCGAGCGTCTGGAGCCAGTGAGACTATGGCACCCCTATCCGGGGCACGCTGCGAGGCTTTAGGGAGTGAGGAAGGGAATAATAGAGTTATTTCATCTATAATAATAACAACTGATCCCGAGCGTCTGGAGCCAGTGAGACTATGGCACCCCTATCCGGGGCACGCAGCGAGGCTTTAGGGAGTGAGGAAGGGAATAATAGAGTTATTTCATCTATAATAATAACAACTGCTCCCGAGCGTCTGGAGCCAGTGAGACTATGGCACCCCTATCCGGGGCACGCTGCGAGGCTTTAGGGAGTGAGGAAGGGAATAATAGAGTTATTTCATCTATAATAATAACAACTGCTCCCGAGCGTCTGGAGCCAGTGAGACTATGGCACCCCTATCCGGGGCACGCTGCGAGGCTTTAGGGAGTGAGGAAGGGAATAATAGAGTTATTTCATATATAATAATAACAACTGCTCCCGAGCGTCTGGAGCCAGTGAGACTATGGCACCCCTATCCGGGGCACGCTGCTAGGCTTTACGGAGTGAGGAAGGGAATAATAGAGTTATTTCATCTATAATAATAACAACTGCTCTCGAGCGTCTGGAGCCAGTGAGACTATGGCACCCCTATCCGGGGCACGCTGCGAGGCTTTAGGGAGTGAGGAAGGGAATAATAGAGTTATTTCATCTATAATAATAACAACTGCTCCCGAGCGTCTGGAGCCAGTGAGACTATGGCACCCCTATCCGGGGCACGCTGCGAGGCTTTAGGGAGTGAGGAAGGGAATAATAGAGT
This sequence comes from Hesperophylax magnus, assembly GCA_026573805.1. NCBI lineage: Eukaryota > Metazoa > Arthropoda > Insecta > Trichoptera > Limnephilidae > Hesperophylax > Hesperophylax magnus. Next base: position 8,152 of record JAIUSX010000144.1, on the reverse strand, counting down.
TATTTCATCTATAATAATAACAACTGCTCCCGTGCGTCTGGAGCCAGTGAGGCTATGGCACCCCTATCCGGGGCACGCTGCGAGGTTTTAGGGAGTGAGGAAGGGAATAAAAGAGTTATTTCATCTATAATAATAACAACTGCTCCCGAGCGTCTGGAGCCAGTGAGACTATGGCACCCCTATCCGGGGCACGCTGCGAGGCTTTAGGGAGTGATGAAGGGAATAATAGAGTTATTTCATCTATAACAATAACAACTGCTCCCGAGCGTCTGGAGCCAGTGAGACTATGGCACCCATATCCGGGGCACGCTGCGAGGCTTTAGGGAGTGAGGAAGGGAATAATAGAGTTATTTCATCTATAATAATAACAACTGCTCCCGAGCGTATGGAGCCAGTGAGACTATGGCACCCCTATCCGGGGCACGCTGCGAGGCTTTAGGGAGTGAGGAAGGGAATAATAGAGTTATTTCATCTATAATAATAACAACTGCTCCCGAGCGTCTGGAGCCAGTGAGACTATGGCACCCCTATCCGGGGCACGCTGCGAGGCTTTAGGGAGTGAGGAAGGGAATAATAGAGTTATTTCATCTTTAATAATAACAACTGCTCCCGAGCGTCTGGAGCCAGTGAGACTATGGCACCCCTATCCGGGGCACGCTGCGAGGCTTTAGGGAGTGAGGAAGGGAATAATAGAGTTATTTCATCTATAATAATAACAACTGCTCCCGAGCGTCTGGAGCCAGTGAGACTATGGCACCCCTATCCGGGGCACGCTGCGAGGCTTTAGGGAGTGAGGAAGGGAATAATAGAGTTATTTCATCTATAATAATAACAACTGCTCCCGAGCGTCTGGAGCCAGTGAGACTATGGCACCCCTATCCGGGGCACGCTGCGAGGCTTTAGGGAGTGAGGAAGGGAATAATAGAGTTATTTCATCCGCGACGAAAGACAAAAGACGAAAGAGTTCAGCACAAATTTCTTAAGTACGTAAATTTTAGGCTCAGAATTTCTATTTATTAAATTAATTATGTCATTTTGGTGAATCAATTGCATCTAATTACACTGTCTGACAGGAGAATAATTTCAGACTTGGTTGTGTTACACAGAGACAACTTAATTGATAGTCCTGCCATCACTGCCGCTTTAAACTCCATTTGCCGACTAAGAAAAGAAGACAAAATATAACATTCTTCTGCAATACATACACGACTTACTATCAGACACACTCACTGACCAATAGGATGCATGATCTGGGCTACAAGAATGGGGGTGCTATTGATTTATTTATTGACTCCATTTATAGAAGTAAGCATAATCTATACCAACACTTTGTCGAATCCTACAAATTAGAGTAGCGTTGGTAAATTAGTTTTAATGATTTGTCTTATATGTAGTGTTGTTGTAATTTATTTTTTACTTTATGTCACTCTTACGTTTTACTAATATTGCTTAGTATTTAGTTTTTTTTTTAAATTATTTCTTCACAGAAATATGTTATTTTAATTTTCTCATTATACTTGTAATCACAATTATAATTGTGTATTTTGTACCTTCTTTACAATGGATTACATCTATTTACTGTCAGTATCTCCTGTATAATACAGATATTCTCATATGTACACTGCATCATGTATCACTTCTATCTAAGCCTTTTTAGGCGTATATATAAATAAATAATTGAGAAATCTGTAGATGTTTGGAACACTTTGAATACATAAAGAAAATTCATTTAATGCGATATATCAAACATAATTATACATTATTATTTTGATTTAGAAAAACGTTTATAATTTATTTATTTTCAATTTACTTCAAGTACTTTATCTGGATTTATCAGAACCAGAAAAAAATTCCAGAGTAAATTTTGAAAGTTGAAAAGTAGATTGTAACATTATTAATTTTTTTATTTGAATTTATTTAGGAAATAGACAGTTTTAAATGTAAAATAATCCAACAATTAAATTAAATATAGAATAAATAATAAATGAAAAATAAAAGAATCATATTTAATAGATTTACTTGTCACCGCGATTGAAATTAAAATCAGAATTACGATTGCAATAAATAACCGTGTGGCAAAAAACACATGCGTTACAAAGAGGATTATGGATTGCAACAGAATATGGAGGCCTCAGAATGGGTAAGCCACCCTGGTTGTGCTAATACGCAATAGACATTAATTTATACATACATCTCATGGACAGATACTCAGATACCTGCGACCACTGTACTGAGATAGTATTGTTGTCCTTTGTCCTTCCTTCCTTTCCATTCCTGCTAATTTCTGTGCCCTTTGGTAATCAGTCAGTATGTTGCAATAACCCGAACCGTTCACAATAAAACCGCATCCGCGAGATTTCATCTCCCTTATCATATTACCTAATTATTCGCGCCGATATCGTGCAAGCCGCTCCGTGTTAAGTGAAGAAACGAGTGCCCTTTCCTAATGGTGAGTCCTTCCTTTATCCGTACAACAAATATTGTCTTATGTGCAGTGGTCATTGCTCAATCATCCAAGGTCCTTCGACAATCATTTTTTACACTATCATAAAAACAACTTCATAACTTCTTACACACCATAGTTGGCCCAAACGAGCCTGATATTGAACCGTAATTTCCGTAATTTCGGTAATAAACCATAAGAGTGTTATTGCGTTTTACATACCCGCGTAATTAATTCATTATTACCCGCATTTTATTTCTGGATATTCCTATCCGATATTACTGGATGGTTTGAATGGAAATAACATACTTACCCGCAAATGGAATAGATTTAATATATGCCAATACCGCTATTTAATATCTATTTCTAATAATAATACCGATATTGTTATATCAACCGCATTTAAAATTAACCGCATTTCATTATAAATAATTTGTTTATTGTAATACATCCCAGTATTGGATGTATTATACATAAAAAGAATAATACTTTAATAAGACGTAAAGTGATAAATTTGTTCTACCCGCATTATCTATACTTAACCCTTCACGGCACCCGCACTGATTTAACCCTACGGGCATAAAAGTTAATTTATTGAATAAAAATTGAATATTAATAAATTTATTTTATCTAAATATTATTATTATAATATTTTTTACCGCATTAAATAATAAAATTACCAGAATCAGAAATGGCTACAAGCGCGTCCGGGTCGTTGCAAGATGAAAGACTTTTAAAACGTTTGAATGCAAAATTGGCCGCTAGTTTTGCATGTTTACAATCAGTCTTCGACAAGATGAAGAAGGTTTCTGATAGTGTTAACAATCGGCAATCTTTCTTATCAGGCGCAAGTACCTTGGAAAGAATTCGGTCTGAATTTATAACGCTTTTAGATGAAAAGGTTAATTGTGAACTGGAATCTAATCCAGAAGCAGTAGCTGAATATTCCCAATTAAATGCTTTTGAGGAAATTTTCGGCATTATTAAATATACCGAAGCGAACATGCTGGCCAATCCAGTTGAAAAACCTCGCTGTCAAATTAAATTACCGCCTTTAGAAATAGCGTGCTTTAACGGAAAATTAGAAAATTGGCCTCCTTTCTATGAGACTTATATCTAGGTTATCCATTTAAATAATTCATTGGATAATTCAGAAAAGATGCAGTATCTAATGTCCAAGTTGACGGGAAAAGCATTAAATATTTGCAAAACTATCACACCTACCGGTACAAATTACCAAGTGATATGGGACGCATTGTGCACCAAATATAATGATCCACGCGTTCTCGCTGAGTCATACTTTGATCGATTGCTGAAAATACCTGCAGTTACTTCGGTTACGCCCGCTTCTCTGGAAAAAAATTGCAGATACATACGCGACTAACATTGCTTCACTGAAACAGTTACGAATCAAGGATCTCGCAGAATTTATATTGCTACAACTGGGCCTTAAAAGTCTAGACATAGTGACAGTGAAGGCTTTCGAATCGTCTATTCGGAATGAGGAAAGTTTCCCGTCCAGCTCTGAACTAATTGATTTCGTGAGAGGACAGCAACGAATCCTTAATCGCGCGCAAATCGCACAACCTACGTCGAGCCGTCTTGGCTCAAATAATACCTAATAATTCCGCAAAGACATTTATTAATGTCGAAAAAGGCGACAATCACTCTGTCGAAATTTGTTTTTGTTGTCAAAGGGGATCGCACCCTTTGTATCAATGCTCTAAATTTAATGGTTTAGAACCACGCGAGCGATTTAATTTAATCAAGTCATCGAATATACGAGTTTGCGTGAACTGCCTCAGTACTAGGCACGGCACAAAAGCGTGCAAATGCACTCTCAACCACCATAGCTTGTTGCATTTCAAACAAACTGATCAGCGAAAACCACAACGAGATCAAATACCGTCTCCCGCGTCGCAAGCAGATGTCGATAATGACGATTCAAATTCTGCAAGCCCGGTGTCACTGTGCGTGACAAATTCATTTACTAGAGCAAATACTACTGTACGTGCAGACAATACGCGCTCTGATAGATAGCGGCTCCCAAAGGGATATTATTACGCGTAAATGCTGTTTACGTTTGAATCTCACGGTGCGATCATCGCAAGGCACTTACGTCACGGGAATAGGCGACTCGAGAAATTTGCAAAAGGGCATGACTTGTCTAAAATTATACTCCTGCTACGACGACACATACTCGTATATGATTGAACCTTATGTAGTAGAAACTATAACTAGTGAGTTGCCTACTGTTAACGTCAACCGCGCCTCGTTGTCGTATCTCGACAATTTGCCCTTAGCAGATAATACTTTCCACACGCCCGGTGAGATTGATATTATCTTGGGATGTGACATGTTTGCTCGCATTTTTAAAGCAAACAAAATATCAGGTTATCCCGGCCAGCCAATTGCTATCGAAACTACTTTGGGCTATCTCATCCTAGGCACTGCTCCAACGATGACTGAAACCCCAAGTATAAACGCCACACCATCATTTTGTACGTTCGCGAAAAATGATGACTTTTGCCTTTCGCGCTTCTTCGAATTGGAAAACATTCCAGACGAGAAGTTTTTAACGCCTGATGAACAGGAATGTGAAGACATTTTTAAACTCACCACTTCCCGTGACACGACAGGTCGTTACATTGTTGCGTTGCCGTTTCGCAACAGTCCTTCTATCCTCGGTGAATCGTTGCCAGCCGCTGAGCGCCGGTTCCGAACTCTCGAACGCCGATTAATAGCTCAACCCGCTATAAAATTAGAGTACGACAAAATATTTCGCGAATACCTACAGAAAGGGTACATTTCGCCTGTCGATAATTCTGACTTACCCCATTGCGTCATTCCGCATCATATTGTAGTTTGCGAGGACAAATTAACTACCGAAATCCGCATGGTTCTGGACGCGAGCATGAAATCCGATTCGGGCTACTCGCTCAACGACATTCTACATACCGGTAAGAATTTACAAGGTGATTTGTTTCGGATTATACTTAAGTTCCGATTGTTTGCAGTAGCTATAACCGCCGACATAAAACAAATGTATCTTCAAATTGTAGTGCAAGAAGAATGCCGTCGTTATCAGCGAATACTTTATAGATTTAACAATAGCGACCCCTTTCAATTGTTCGAATTTAATCGCGTCACATTCGGCACGTCTTGCAGCCCATTTTTGGCAATGCGTACACTGCGCCAACTCGCGTCGCATGAACGACCTCGTTTACCACTTGCTGCAAACTTGGTGGAAAATGGCTCTTTCTATATGGACGATTTCGTCACCAGTTGTTCGTCGGTCGAGGAAGCCTCCGAGTTATCGACGGAATTAATTCAGCTGTTCGCTGCTGGAGGATTTGACCTTGTAAAGTTCTCTAGCAATTCTCCTAATCTTTTGTCCACGATTCCTTCAGCTCGTCGTGTTAAGGAACATGTGGGATTTAATCCTGATGAAAACCTAAAAATACTAGGGCTTCATTGGATACCCGCTTCAGATAATTTCGTTTTTGTTGTACACTCCAACGAAAGAATTTGTACTAAACGAAACATTCTCTCGACGATTGCTCGTCTTTGGGATTTGATGGGTTTCGTTGCACCAGTTGTATTATTAGCCAAGCTTATAATTAAGTCTCTTTGGGAATACAATCTGGATTGGGACGATACTCCTCCTTTAACTGTTGTCACGCTTTGGCGACAGTTTGAAAAAGAATTGCCATTACTGCAATCTATTAAAATTCCTCGTTTTGTAGGAATCAAACACCAATGTGTATTAACCCTTATCGGGTTTTCAGACGCAAGTAAACGCGCATTCGGAGGTGTTATTTACATACATGTTTTTGTCCGAATACTGATAAAACCACAATTATTTTATTATGTGCCAAATCCAAAGTCGCTCCTGCTAAGACGATTTCACTTGCGCGATTAGAACTATGTGGAGCGCTAATACTTGCGTGACTAATGCATACGGTCAGTAATACCTACGCATAGAATTCAAGAGCTCATGCGACATTAGCTTTTTGCGACAGCACGGTTGCTTTAGCGTGGATAAATTCACCGCCTGTGAAATGGCAGACCTTCGTTGCCAATCGTGTGTCACAAATACAAAAACACCTGGGTGCTGAATGCTTCTATCATATAAAAGGGAAAGACAATCCCGCCGACTGCCTGTCGCGTGGTCTTACCCCCGCTCAACTCATAGACCATCCGCTATGGTTTAATGGCCCCGCATTCGCTCAGTTACCTAAAAATGATTGGCCTTTACAGCGTTTTTATTCGAAATCTGTATCTGATCCACCCGAACTGAAAACTAAAGTTTTGATGTCCGTTCAAAACAATTGCTCCACCTTTACTGTGTGCACTAGCTTTTCGTGTTAGTTCATGGCCGAAATGAATTCGGATTGTAATCTATGTTTTTCGTTTCATTAAGAAATTACCGCGAACATTCGAATTAAGTCATATCTTAACTGCAGAAATAGCTGTTATAAAATCAATACAGCAAGAACATTTCTCCGAAGATATAAAAGCAGTCAATGATGGGAAGAAGGTTCGGTGAGCTATTGCAAAATTGAATCCGTTTCTTCATCACGGTATTCTAAGGGTAGGAGGCAGATTAAAAAACGCTGAAATAGAATTTGACAGTCGTCATCCCATTTTATTATCCGCGCGTGATCATGCAGTCGATTTAATAATAGATTACTATCATAAATATTTAAATACTTTACAATCGCGGCAGAAATGGAACACGAGTTCAAACCCGGTAACAACAGGCACAATTGTAATGATCAAGTGTGACTATACCGCGCCTCTTCAATGGCCTATTGGCATAATAGTCAACGTATATCCCGGTTTGGACGGAGTGACCCGTGTTGCTGATGTCAAAACGAACACCGGCATATACCGCATAGCAGTAGTAAAACTCTGCCCTTTACAGTCGCAATAATAGTCTTTAGCAACTTGGTCATCAGGTGGTACATCTATGGCCCTCTCTTTTATTTTCTACATTAAACTTTTTAATGTAGTTTAAATTTACCGCTGATTAATTTTATTACTAAATTAATACAATAGCATCACTTATTAACATTTTTCTGACCTTTTTACAAATTAATATTAATTTTACGGCGTGTTACTACAATTTTGTTCGTTTTAACGTTATAGCGTACTGACCCTCTTATGGTTTATGGAAGTGGATTCTTTCATCCCCTTCCAGGCGGGGGGCATGGTTGCGCCAATGCGCAATAGACATTAATTTATACATACATCTCATGCACACATACACATATACCTGCGACCACTGTACTGAGATAGTATTATTGTCCTTTGTCCTACCTTCCTTTCCATTCCTGCTAATTTATGTGCCCTTTGGTAATCAGTATGTTGCAATAACCCAAACCGCTCACAATAAAACCGCATCCGCGCGAGATTTCATCTCCCTTACCTCTAAGACATTATATGATATCGTGCAAACCGCTTCGTGTTAAGTGACATTGTTGTGAGGAGAAAAGACGGGAAGAAACGAGTGCCCTTTCCTAATGGTGAGTCCTTCGTTTATCCGTACAACAAATATTGTCTTATGTGCAGTGGTCATTGCTCAATCATCCAAGATCCTTCGATAATCATTTCTTACACTATCATAAAAACAACTTCATAGCTTCTTATACACCAGTGAGTTTTATATTCAAACAAACAAAAATATATTTATTTTTTCAAAAGAAG